>JAYKKT010000057.1:4805000-5405000 GCA_036023115.1 Brasenia schreberi | reverse complement strand
TTTCAAAAATAAATATATTGAACACTTTTATTTTTTGACTTAAAGATCTCAACGGTTGATTTCACCGATAAACAATTGGGATCCTTAAGTATACCTAAGCACGAAAGAGTAGGCGCATGAAGTATTCCCTTTTTTCTCCCTCTCTCAATATTTCATGTTAATGTATCCAAACACATTTCGACTATTCAATTTAAAAGATAATTAGTTGAGATTTGAATTTCAAAAGCTAAAGTATACTTATACTTTTATAAGTTGAAAAGTAATTTTTGTTTTCAAATTTAAATCATAATCATTCATCTTTCAAATTAGATGATAACTTTGTTTAGATATATTATCATGTAATATTGTAATATTATTAAAGCACATACACATATACATATATAATTAGTAAATACACACATCTTATCTAACTAAAAAATCTTTAAAGATCTAGGTAAAATCATCGGTTAAAATTTAAATTTAAAAATCTCAATTTTAGACATCGAACAATTGAAATCAATAAAAGGATTTTAGGGTGGATGAGTGTGTTCATGGACAATACTCTCTCTCTTTATCTCTCTCTTTATATAAAACGAGGTTCGCATCCCCGATAAATGACCTCCTCGCTCTACTAGAATGTCAGTCAGCCCTATCCGTGGCCAGTGCTTCCTTGTCTTAGACGTAAAGAGCATCAGCAAAAGCCTCCTCGATTGAATAAATTTTCAGTCAGCCTATCCCTGGCCTGTGCTTTCTTGGACAAGACGTAACAATATTGGCGAAGAGATGGTAACGATTTGTTACGACGGACCGCCACCTCAACCCATTTGAAGAATAATCATCAGACTCTCTCTCTCTCTCTCTCATTCCCAACTGAGCAACTTATTTATTTACTGAAAATAAAATAGGAAATAATCACAACCGATGACATCTCCCTCCCTCCCTCCCTCTCTCCTCTCTCTCTATATGCGTCAACGCTCTTCCGTGACCGAGTTCAGATGCTGTTTGGCGCGTAAGGTAAGGGGTAGGCAATGAAGTTCTGCAAGAAATATCAAGGGTACATGCAAAAGCAAGAGATTCAACACCTTCCTGGTGTTGGGTTCAAGATATTCAAGAAGATTCTGAAAAAATGCAGGGAGGAACACCAGGCTGATTCAGAAAATGGCGTCCTTGTTTCCACATCCTCCTCTTCTTCCCATTGCCCAGGTGAGTTTTTATCCTTTTTTGTTTTCCTTTGTTAGTTTTGTGGGTAATTTAAATTGATGCCTTTTGTGGTCTCCTCGTCTCTCTTTTTCGACCCTGTAGCTGGATTACCCAAAATTTGTTTGTGGGGTTTCATGGCAGAGGAGGGGATCCTCATGGGTATGATGGTTTTTGACTACGAGTGAGGAAGGAATTACCAATCATTCTATTTGATTATACGTGCTTTTGTGCCATTCATGAACTGATCTGTTTTCTGTTTCGGTATTGGGACCTTCTTTCTAGCGTCTTTCTTAGAAAATTTTAAATTATAGAAAGATATTATGTTAGGATTCTTCTTACTCTTCTCTCGAAGTTTTCATGCTCGTTTCATGTTATCTCGTTCTAAAAGCGTGTCATCTTTGTGTTATGCTTTCAGTAGCTACCTACTTGGTATCGGTATTGTATTTCCATACTCCTTGGTTTTGGAAAAATGATACGTTTTTGTATGATCTTCTGTTCCTTGATCCACTTTTCTCTGGTTTCTGTCCGTGGAAATTATAATGGTAAGATTGATTGTTGAATTCATGTTTGTTCCTTTTGTCCGTTCTTTTTTTGTTAGCATGAGCATATGACCACCTCTTATGCCAGTTATAATTTGCATTCATTTGTTTACTTTCCTTTGAATTGATAGAAATTTGCATAACCAATTAGATGTTTAGAGTGGAAAAATTCCAGTCATTATTTAATTCATAAGAGATACCTTAGTTGTTTTTGTTTACTACTAGCCACCTCCACTTGTCCTGAAAAGCGTGATGACCTTATGATTTGCCACCTCCGTTAATTAATTCATAAGATTCACCAACATTAATGACTGCATCCATCTTTGGTGCTTGTGATTTGCCTATGTATTAAAAAAAAGGAGACATACACCACTTACAATATAATTGCAACTACCATATAGTAAATAAACATGCATGATGAGAGTCATGTTTAACAGCTGGACTCATGAATTGACTCAATCTTTACCAGTATCTCCAATCAGGGCTCGGGAATCAGACAAGCTTCTCCTAATTTGGCTCTAACCTGGTCATCCAGAGTTCATTCTTATCCATCACAGTGTATGCCCATGAATAAGATATGAGGTCTTTTGCATTCTTATGCAAGTTTTGGCTTCACTTGGGGCGCTGAGTAACTACCTTGGTGATTTTGCTCTTCTTTGGTGATGTTCCCCCCTGTACCCTTACGAGACACTTCTGTTCTTGATTTATGCGTGTCTGGCACTTTGCTGCTTACATATGAAACCTATCTGTTTAGTGTTGTGGTATCATACACAACCAAGCACTATGTGTTGGTATTTAGAATAATCTCTTATGTATAAGTACAAAGGGTTTTTCGGTTTGAATAAGACTCTTACATCATTGGTCAAGTTTTCTGTACAAGAATGAGTCTCAATTAAGATATGCTTCCGTTCTCACCCATGTTGCCACCTTGCCAATCATTTTCCAGTCTGTGATGGTTCATTTTTCCCTGCCCTTCTCAACGAAATGTCTGCAATAGCTTGTTGCTTTAACAATCGAGCTCAGAAGCTGCTTGAGTTGCACTTGGCTACAGGATTTCAGAAGTATCTGATATTGTTCAGGAGTAAGTTCCAAAGGAAACAGATAGATCTGGAAGAAGGAAAATATTTAGTGACCTATGCTGCCATTAATGCCATTGCCATCAGAAAGATTCTTAAGAAATATGATAAGGTAAGTACAAGTCTGGACAATAAGTGTATTCTGATTTGTGTGTAAAAGTATATGTTG
Source organism: Brasenia schreberi (assembly GCA_036023115.1). Lineage (NCBI taxonomy): Eukaryota > Viridiplantae > Streptophyta > Magnoliopsida > Nymphaeales > Cabombaceae > Brasenia > Brasenia schreberi. Next base: position 5,402,037 of record JAYKKT010000057.1, on the reverse strand, counting down.
TATGCAAGTGCGTCGGGGTTTCCAAGTTGAGGTCAAGAGTTCAACCCTGGAGGGGCCGCTCAGGCAGCTGTCTGTATCTGTAATATCTGCCTGACCACCCCTTCCTAATAAAAAAATAAAGTGTAATAGTGGACAATAAGGTGGTGCATTGTCCATAAAAGGATGTATTGCATTAAGGTGCTCAACTTTCCTAGTGATCTTGCAGATTCATCATTCTAAGCAAGGACAGGCCTTTAAATCGCAAGCACAGAGTTTATCTGTCGAGATCCTTCATTCTCCATGGCTTAATGAGCTTATTGCTTTCTATATAAACTCGAGGGAGGCCAAGTCCAGTGAAATAACCATTCCATTGTTGCTGGGCGAGTGTACTATCAGGTTTGATCAAGGAAAACCATCCCTATCCTGCATGCTGTTTGACTCTGTCCAGCTTGAGATTGACCTCACATGTTCAATATGCTTGGTGAGTTGCTCAGATCTGATATTTTGACTCGAACGTCTATTCTATTTCTTCATAACATTTTTTTAACCATGAACCAACGAAACTCTAAAATGGTAGATTTTACTGAGTCTCGGGCCATCAAACTTATGCTGGCTAACTAGTCAGATGATAGAACAACTGAAGATTATGACGTTCAGTTTTTACTGTTCTTCACAAATTGTTAACAGAGTAAATATGTCAGGGAACTGAGGTGAGAATCTGATGTTGCAGTTATAACCATCAAAAGACATGAGTTCTAGATTAGGCAGCACATGATATCATTATCATCTGGTGATTCTTCTATTTAACAGTTTTAACCTCAATCTATCTCTATCACTCACCTTCCAAGATGCTCTTATGGTTTGTGGACTTAAGAGAGTCCATTCCGTTATTTACTACATCATCTCTTAGCATGTTTTTCTATGGGTGTTTATTTTGATAGCTGCTGTCACTGTTTTACGCGCACGCACACATGCATTTCTTGAGATAAGGTGTCCAATTGCATAGACATCCTAATAAAGAAAGGAGAAGAAAAGGACAGTAGCATCTTCATTTTCATCTGATACTTTCTTTCATCTCATTTCTAATAATAAGTTAGCTTGTCCACACTTTCAGGAAACAGTCTTTGATGCAGTTTCCCTCACATGTGGCCACATATTGTGTTACATGTGTGCTTGCTCAGCCGCATCAGTAACTATAGTAGATGGCTTAAAGGCAGCAAATCCGAAAGCAAAGTGTCCTCTATGCCGACAGGTCAGTGTCTTTTCTCTCTTCGTGTTTTTAAAATTCTATTATTTTTGTTCTTTTGCTGTAACCTTGAGAAGGGCTCAAAGAACAAACATGCACCATCATCAGGTTTACCCTTGGCATATCTACATAGGACCTTTAGGGCAAGGCAACCGAAGCAGTTTCCTCTCAACTGGTATTCTTTACAAATCGCATTCAGTATTGGTGAAGATTATGACCGTACCACATCTGTAGTTTTCATGGTTCATGGTGAGCCTAACTAAATAGATACTAAATTATTTGAATGGACTGAAGACTATATATACCTGCTAAACGTTGTGGTTGTATGTCACAGTATGCTTGCCAATGATTTGAGCCTACTAGCTAAACCTAACTACGTTCTCATGATCCATGTTGATAAGCTCAAATCCTTGTTTTCTTCAGAAAGCCTGAATTCCTTTGCTAACAATTCTTTTCTTTACTCGCAATATTTCAAAAACAACAATGAAGACAATGACATCACTGTACCTCTATCATTTTAAAGAAGTATATGTGCATTACAAGCCATTTCTTGTGCTGCGTAAGGGGTACGCATCATAAACAGAGGATATGAGAACAGAATGCTCAACTTATGAGGGTGGTTAGTTTTTCATCAATTTGCTCAATTTTACTTCAGGGTGGAGTTTATGAAGAAGCTGTACGCTTAGATGAATTAAACCTACTACTAAGTAGGAGGTGAGCTTTTCACTGTCTTATTGTGGACTCTGCTTGATTTTGCATTAAACCATGGACCAACCATTTCATAAAATTTAACAGTTGCCCAGAGTACTGGAAGGAGCGGTTTCGGACTGAAAGAGCAGAGCGTGTTCAGCAAGCAAAGATGCACTGGCAGACTGTGTCTCGCTCCTTCATGGGTCTTTAACGGACTCCGTAAACGGTTTTCAGTTGCGGTGGAGTTATTAATATTCTGAAACCACTCAACAGAGGCAAGGCCAGAGTTAAGAATCAAACTTAGGTACATCCTGAATTTGTTGATTACTGTACATGATAGATGTATTTTCTTGTTTACCATATTTGTGAACGTGGATCTGTATATGGGATTTCTCTGTATTCTGCTTTTGTTCAAACTGCAGTGGAGTCTGGTGCCTTTAAAACTATTGAATCTTATGCGGGCGGCTTATATGGAGCTGAAACATTGAAGCCCTCATCGCCGTACACCATGACATTTCGATTTGAATGCCAATAAATGTCATGGACGATGGTTGTCGAAGCTGCGGCTTCATACTAATTCTCCCACTCTTAGTAGTGCTTAGCATGCTCCATTTTTTTCACCTAGTGTGCACCGGCGTCCATTCTTATTTTAATTCGAACGAATAACCCATCTATTTGGATGCTACAAAAATATATTAGCGCTGCAACGTCCAGATAATGAGCAAAATTAATTTTTGCCAATCCTAGAAAGATACTAGACGATTGTCAGGAGAATCAACGAGTGAGAAGCTTCCAAGACTCACCGTCATCCTAGAAAGATGCTAGATTGCCAACGGAAATTTGCTAAGTTCCCTACTGTTTGGGAGAAAATAAATACCTGCAGAAACTACTCTCTGTCTGTGTGTGCACGCATGAAGACGGTGAGCGCCACGAAGGGCGAGGTTCATCTTCTATCTTCTTGGAGTTTCCTGTGTAGTCTAATTCACTCTTTCAAACCTTGGTGCCGTATCCAGACTTACGAGAGCGTCAGTAAAGTTTTTTGGTGTCCCATCTTGTAATCTTGATTTTTTAAAATTATATTTAGTGAAATTTTCTCTGCGTATGACCGTCGGTGTGATAGAATGGAGAATTCCTCTCCTTTTGTCGTGGGTTGTGTGTGTGTTTCATGTTCCGATTTTCCCTTTCGGTTCTTCCTTCCTAGGACATCTCAGTTTCCGCATATCAGTGTGAACCACAAACCCTTTCAAAGATGGAGCCATTGTCATCGGATTAATAGTGTTAGGACGAGGATTATTGATTGCCGTGAATGTCTCGTCACAAGAAGAGAGGGAATTAAGATCCAAGACGGTGTTTGCCTGATGCACCTTGCCCTGCACTCTCAACGGCTTCCCCAAATACTTGACTGGGCTGGTTTTCATGGAGTTAGCTCTCTCGTCTGTTGTCAGTTTTGCCTAACCTTAGTTTACGTTTGTCTTAAGATTATCTCGGATTATTGTTACTCATTTTAAGTTCTTTGTATCAATTAAATGGTTTCTTTCTTTCCAAAAGGAAAACATTTGAGCTGAAAATACCAGTTCAACAGAAGCCACTGTTTCTGAAATGTTCTGAACGCAGACATGACTCCAAACAGCCTTACCTGAACTGCGTCCTGCTTCTTCAACCAGACCGAACTCTTTGAAGTCGATCAAGACCTGAAACTAAGAGCAATCCGAGAACAAGTCATCATAGTAATTTATTTGTTATAACTAGTACTACTGGCATTTTCAAAAGACTTGGCAATTGATACTTTATTGTGTGGAGGGGGTTCTGGTAGATGTTGTGGAGGGGGTTCTGGTAGATGTCAGTAAGTTTCATTAGTTCTCGTCTCTCCAAGGACGCGAGGATTAGGCGACAGAAAAGCAAATCTGTCACCAATGAAGTAGCGGACGTCCATGAAATATGGCGCTCTTCCTCGTCCCCAGACAGGCGCATAACCACTGCCCATTTTGTGGTGTGCGGGCCTTCCTTCCTTGGCGTGCCCACCACTCCTGCCCATTCCACGTACATACCGCCTTCCCGCAACTTGGGTAGAACGCTGGCTGGCCAGTACCCGACGTCGTACCCATCCATAAAGAAATACCAGTCCCTGTCCGGGTGCTAAAACATATCAACAACAACACAGCTGATCATATATAAAATATGTTCTCTCTCTCTCTCTCTTATATATATATATATATATATAAGAGAGAGAGAGAGAGCATGTACCATAAAAAGCATAATTTGTCGCGAGACTTGATAACCATAAAGAACAGAACTCAATGGGCTGCCGTAAAATTTCTATCCAATCTGTTTCTCTGAAGGTGTCATGGCAATCCGTGTCATAACAGTTGACTTGTCTGTAGCTGTCATTCTGCCATGCATTGCAGAAAAGAGGTTGAAAGAAAGCCATCTTGAACTTCAATTGTTATCGTTGCAAACAATATTTCTGAAAAACTCGCAGAGAGAGAGAGCCTTGCAGCTTATTTTTTTTAATGCAGCTCATAGAACCACCTAAATTTGAGTACAACCGAAGCAATTCACTGTATGAAAAAGAGAAAAGCTATGCGATTCACTTTCTCTATAGCACTTAACTCTTCATCGTTTTATGCTTTCTGATTATCTGAAACCAGAGGCTTGTAATCTTCCATAAATCTCCAAAATTATCGAAAACGAAGCTACACAAAGGTAAGCTTACCGTCATAAGGCAAATGCATGCGGCCTCGTATCTCCCTTGTACCTCCGTGGCGCCAGGTGAGTTATTGCTCTTGGTGCATGATTATCTTCTTCTTTATATTGTACATATAATCATCTCTCTTAAATATGTAATAAAATAGAAAAAGAAATGCTAACTTTTATTATCTTGCCTGGAGATCCATGTAGATACATTTCAAGATTATATGGTAAAACTTCAGGTCTCTCTGCAAATCGGAGAACTTTGTTGAAGGCCAAAATGGCTAGAAGAAGCACGGAACTGCAAGCCATAGGTCGCTCGTATATTCCTGTTAGCATACATTAGCCCTAGCTTCGCTCCAATCTCAACATAACCAACTTGAACATATACACTTGTTGGCAGTGGTGGATTCACTTGAGGACAAGGTGAGAGAGACACCTGAAATCTTAAAAGTTCATGAGTTTGCTATTATATATAGAGAAATACAAATGTTTTATGAACGTAAAATATAAGCATGTCTTATTCTAAAAAAATTGAGGTCCGTCACTGCTTGTTGAGTGGTACCAATGGGTGAATTATGTACTTAATTGGGTAAGTCTAGATTTTACAGTCAATTACATGTAGTATTAGATATATATATATATATATATATATATAATAGCACCAAGGCAGAAAGTAAATGATTTAGAAGTTTGATGAAAATTTATGTGATTTCCCAAAAGGTTTAATAACTAATGGCATCAAGGCAGGAAGAAAATGATTTACAAGAAGTCCACAGTAGGGGCAATTTAAGATCCTAAATATCGTTTTGAACAAGCAATCTAATGCAACATGATCAGTGCACACGGAAGTCCGTACCAATGGAAGGAAAGGAATTTTAGTATGTTCATGTTAATTTCCATAAAAAAAAGAGAGGGAAGTTTGGTTAAATAATTCATTGGATTGACACCAACTTAGAAAGTAAATGATCACAACCTACGCAAAACTGAAGTGCTTTATAAGAAGGTGACAACCGTGGCATCCTCTCCAAAAGGTCCACTAATGTGTAGTCAGGGAGATTTACGACGTCACCCGTGACCTGAGTTAAAAAGTCTGGGTTCACGTCGATGTTACCTGACAAATGTTGGACTGGGTTGCTGCAGGCATAATCTTGAACTGTTCTCGACCTGACAGCAAACATGCGTCTGTATATATACGTGTATGTGTATATACGGGTGTGTGCGACGCAGAATTGAAAATTCGTGTTTTGAGAAGGGCAAAGTCTTAAACAATCGATCTTTTATAAATATAATGTGTGTGAGAGAATACTGATTTAAGAAACACAAAATAGAGAATTACAAGAAACTTATTGTATTCACTATTCGATTGACATGATTCATTGTGGAGATTCGAATTAAAAGTACTTTTATGTTTTTTGTTCAATACATCATATATATATATATATATATATATATATATATATATATATATATATATAAAATACTTTTTATTTTATCACCTCAACCATTCATTTGTTCAATGAATTTCTTGTGAATTTCTATCTATTTTTATAGTTCCTTAAATCTAGACTCTTTCTTCATATCTAAATAGATAGAGTATTTGGATCCAACAACTTTTTATGCATGAGTACTCATATTTACCTTTTATTTGTAAGAAATATAAGTGTAATGATTATTTTTTATATGTTTATAATCACTTTTATAACTTTTTAAATGATACTCGTAGTCCAAAAGTAAACAAACATCAATATGCATGTATCTTAGATTGCTGGATCCATATATACACACGTGCAGGTAGTAGCGCAGCTTGCTCCAATCTCAACTGAACCAACTTGAACATGCACTTCTTGACCGGTGCCGATGGGTGAACTACTTAGTAAGTCTAGATTTAATAATTATTTACAAGAAGTCTTAAATATCAAATGGCACCAACTTAGAAAATAAATGATCACCCCAAAGTGTTGCATCCTCTCAAGAAGATATTCTGATATTCTAGAGTGGTGGTGATTTTGAACCCGGCTTGACAACCTGACCTGAACCCAAGAGTCGGGTCAGTGTTCAGTACACATCAGGTCTGACCTGGGTCAACTCAAAGCAGCCCCTTGGTCTCCAATTGTCACGTGCCTGAACTAATCTGGACCTGAATGTGTATAATATATGTACATAAATGTATCTATGTTGTATGTATGTGTGTGCGTATGTATATATCACTTAGCTCAGCTACTTATATATTCCGGTATTTTATCCAAATCCTTTTTTTCTATGGTCCTTTCATGATTTCTTTCTTTTGTTGATGATTTCTAATTTTTCTTTCTACAGTTGAGTTAGTTTTGTGAGAAATGGCCAAACAAAAGATAGGTCAGTTTAGGGTCGATGAACTGTGTGGATTTGGACTACAACAATAAAAACAACTAAGCCTTTTCCCATACTACATAGAGTTGGCTACATGGATTCTTTGTTTCTGCGTAGCCCTATCATGTGCATGTTAGCAACTCACAATAAGCTAGATCATTCTTTATTGTTTCTTTTCAATACTTTTGTGGTCGTCGTCTATGTCTTTTAATACTTTCAAAATCTAGTTTTTATACCTTCTTACACTTTCTTCTTTTGATCTTCTTTTTATATGTCCAAACCATCTTAAATGACATTCTCTCATTTTATCCTCTATTGGTGTCACTCCTAATTTGTTTCTAATAACCTCATTATGTATATGGTCTTGTGCGGATTTGGACTATTAACATTTTTACTAGCGCCCCTAAACATTGTGATATATTTAACTTAGAATCATGAAAGAATTGAGATAAACATAATGTTGATCATATCAAATTGAAAAGTAAGCAAATAAACAAGCAACTTCTCGGTTGCCTACCGAAATTATAAATTGGATTTATGTGCGGTGCTGCCGGAATTAGGGCTGGCGAGTTCAGACAGGACACAAGCATAACCCAGAAAATTTGTGCTTGTGCTTTGCAAAGTGACATGAAAAGATCGAGTCTTTATGGAGTTGACCTGTTTTTAATGCAGACATGTTGTGGCGCACTATAGAAAACAATTCCACATACAAAATTGGCACCTCTCTCTCTCTCTCTCTCTCTCTCTATATATATATATATATATATATATATATATATATATATATATATATATATATATATATATATAGAGAGATATATATATATATATAGAGAGAGAGAGAGAGAGAGAGAGAGAGAGAGAGAATGATCCATATACATATCAATCCATGCTTAAGCATGTTTTTAAATTTCAACCCTATGATCAACGAGAACGGCAGATGAAATTAAAATCTCAAAAGCAAAAGAGTATGTTGTTACTTTTTATACTTGCTATAAATGTATTTGGTATAAGTTGCTTTTTGATTCAAAGATCTAATTATGGTTGAGATTTTTTAGTAAGTTTAAGATGTACCCAATACTACTCTCTCTCTCTCTCTTTATATACATATATATATATATATATATATATATATATATACACATATACATATATATATATATATATATACACATATACATATATATATATATATATATACACATATACATATATATATATATATACATATACATATATATACACATATACATATATATACATATACATATACATATATATATATATATATATATATATATATGTATATGTATATATAAAAGAATTCTAGGTCCTCAAATAACACATACTCCTAAATGAATCATCAAATATATACACATATACATATATATACACATATACATATATATACATATACATATACATATACATATATATATATATATATGTATATGTATATATAAAAGAATTCTAGGTCCTCAAATAACACATACTCCTAAATGAATCATCAAATAGTCCTTGTTGATGGGTAATATGAATGGTACAAACAAGGCATCCTTGCTATCATTAATACTCCTAAATGTGTTGTTGGGGATATCCAAAACGGCCATCAAGAGCGATCAAATGACTAGCATATAAGTATAAAATATTAGAATTCTCTCTCTCTCTCTCTCTATATATATATGCACACACTAGCAATATTATATGTTAGTATATTTAGACAAACCTCAATCATATATTCTGAAAGATAAATGGTTCGTATTTGAATTTAAAAAATAAAAAATAAAATATACTTTTGTGAGTATACTTGATTGATTGATTCATCTTTCAAAATAAGTAGTCGAGATTTATTATAATATGCTCGAATATAGTGTTGTTAACATATATCAAGCTATATAGACATATACTTATCACATCTGCTTTAAAAAGGTATTTTTTTATATATAGAGAGAGAGAGAAAGAAAAAAAAGAGAAAGAGGTGCAACATTAAAGAAATACTTATATGACATCTGTTCCAGAAAAGGCATCCCCTTTTGAAAGACAGCCGGCTGTTCTGCTTTTGATTCGGTTTAATGCTTTTGTTATGCATCAACTACCAAACAAAAACAAAATCCGAAGTCCAAATCCACGTTAGAGGCATCCATCCCCTCTAACGTGGACTCCTTCCTATCTTTTTGACTTCTTATTTGTGTTCTCGGAGTCTTGCTTGGATATATACCCGAATCCAACACGAATCCAAGAGAAGCCGGATATATGATGAGGATCGCATTCAGCTGTTTATTCTATGCAGATTTTCGTGCCAAACTCAATAAAATATAAAAATCTGAACATGTTTAAATTCGATTCGAAAGATAGAGGTGCAATTGATGCAAAAGATAGAACCAGTGCGTTATCGTAAATCGTTAATAATTCGAATGATTTTCGTGCAAGGAAAATTACTTCAAATTCGAAAGTGAAAGATGAAAAGAGTTTTCTCAAATAGATGTTTAAAAAATATAAATGAGAAAAAGCGTAAGGAAAAGAACGGAGTTGGACTCACGCCTGTAGCCCTTCCTTTCCCCGCGTCTCTCTCTCTGTTCTTCTTCCATGGTTCCTTCTGCTTCCGCACAGAGTTAGAGATAGAGAGACTCTTTTGGGGCTTGTCCATATATGATTCCAGCTGGCAGCAGATCTCGATGAGAGAAGCGATAGACGGACGGCCGGGTGGTTCCAGCTCCTGCATCTCGTCGTCGATTCTTCCACGATCTTTGTCTGGTTCGGGCGTCTACTGAGAGGGGACTATCAGACAGCCCTCCATTTCTATCCGGCTATACCTTGGTTCTTCAAGGATCTGTCGTTTGCGCACGATTTCCCGGATCCCTCGGGTGGCAGGAGCTCGACTTATTTTTCCAATTGTGAGTTCTCTGTTCTTTCGATTCGTTCTTTCAGGAATTAGATGATCGTCAGTCCTTTCCGATCGTTGATGTTTGGTAGCGGGGTCGGTTGTTAAGGTCTAAAGGTTTTGTTTTGGATCTAGACTGGTAGATTTCATTTTCTTGAAGTTTTCATTATGAGGTGGGAAAAGGATATTGCATTATAATCCATTCTGCGCAAGACGCACTAACAGGCATTCTTTTGAATTTTGAGTTTTGATTTCTTGCGAATTGGCATCTTGATAGACTCGAAGCGTAAATTCCTGCTGCTGAAATTGGCGCCCCAACGCCGGACCCAGCGCCACATGGGCGGACAGATGCATCAGCAGAGCAACGGAGCTCTATACGATCAGGTGGGCACGACAAGTGATGCTGGCGACGCGGTCATGGCACGCTGGCTGCAATCCGCCGGCCTTCAACATCTCGCTTCCCCGCTGGCTTCGACGGGAATTGACAATGGCACTCTCCCGAATCTTTTTGTGCAGGTTTTTCTCTTCCCTTGTAACTTGTTGCATGAGTTCCTTCTTGGTAATGCATGGATGAGATTATTGTACATTTATCTTTTTGGTGTTGTGTGTTTTCGGCTTTTTCTGCATGTAACGGGAGAAACTAGACGGATATATGAGAATGTTGTTTGCGTGTTCCAAACGATTCTGGCAGAGACAGATCTGATCCACCATTGGTTGCATGCATACAAACTGTAGCTAGGAGAATGCTAATGTTGAGACTTGGATGCTGAGTCTGAAAGTTGAATTGTGTTGGCTTTGGAATTTAAGCTGAACATGAGTATCAAAATAGCACTATGTTGTCAATAATGATTAGCGCTGCCTATCTGGTCAGCCCCATATGCGTGTAAGCGTTGCCAATGTGGACTTAGCAGGACATAAGAGATTAAAACAAGGATATTTACATAGGTTTCGATTCAATACAGTTCATGAACATAAATCAATTAAAATAGTAAAACAATATGGAACTCCCAGGCGTTATTGTGAAGCATAAATATTCATTAATTTAATAATTTTAATTACTTTATAAAGCCTATGTGTATCATATTTATTTAATATCCTACAATCGCCACTTACAGATTTACAACTTGCTAGCGATATATTGAAATTCCAATTAATATGTAAAAGCTTATAAAAGAAACAGCAAAACAAGAGACTGGCAAGAAAGCCGCATCCAAGAAAGAAATAGAGATGAGAAGAGAGATAAAAGGAGATTCATTGGTAAGAGATGCAACAGGGGATAGAGAGAGAGAGAGAGAGAGAGAGAGAGAGAGAGAGAGAGAGAGAGAGAGAGAGAGAGAGAGAGAGAGAGAGAGAGAGAGAGAGAGAGAGAGAGAGAGAGAGAGAGAGAGAGAGAGAGAGAGAGAGAGAGAGAGAGACGACAAAGAAGGTATAACCTTCTGGGTTATAGTTTCTTTAAGCAGACATCCCACATAAATAGGCCTCTGAGGCGCTTGGGATCCTCTATCATCACTTAGAGCCCATAGGCTGGATAGTCAAACTGGATAATGGGATTTGGTTATGAATGCCAGATATTGGTATTTTGGTCTTTCTAGTTGCACGCTTATGTGTTCCTTTCTTTTTTGCAATATTTTCCTTTTATGACAATTCTGACGTTAAAATAATTGAACTGTCCAACTTGCAACGCTGTATTGTCAGGGATATGGAGCACAATCGGTGGAAGAAAAGCAAAGATTGTATAGGTTAAGAAACATGAATATGAATGGCGATACTGGGCCTGAACCGTATACACCACCTACACAAAGTTTAGGAATGGCATCAATGATGGATGAATTTTATTCTCCTGAATTACGAGGGGAGTTTGGAGCTGGGCTTCTTGATCTGCATGCAATGGATGATACAGAACTACTTTCAGAGGTATCTAATTTGTGAACTTTACACTTTGCAAGGTTTTGAAGTTGTTCCTTTGAATTATAAAGTTGCTATCTTGGTGATGAGCTTTATGTTTTTCTTTTCCTTCTTCTTTTCCTCTTTGACTTGCTCTCGTTTTAACTTTTTCTCTAGAATCCATCGTGTTGTGGTCCTTGTGGAAAGTATGTTGTGCCTAATTTTATTTCTTTTGTTAGTAATGTGTAATGTTTAAACAAAAATTCTTGGTATAATATATCTTGGTAACTAAAAGAAGATCATCTTATTCCCTTAAGGTATGGATGTTTATGAGTTTTCCTTTTGTGCACAGCATGTCATATATGACCCTTTTGAAACATCACCTGCTGCCGCAAGGAGTTTTGATGATGATTTTGACCCAATGGTTAGCAAGCCACAAAAGGGACAATTGGAACCTTCTATTAGATTGCCCAGCAATGAAAAGGAAAACAGTTCTAAGGAAAACAACATTGCAAAGATTAAAGTTGTGGTATGGTGTTCATGTTTTGTTTTCAGTTATTGGTTATTCTGTTAAGAAGTCCGGTTCTAATGAGGACATTTTAAACCTTGGTATTTTCTATCATGCATGCCAGGTTCGGAAAAGACCTCTGAACAAAAAGGAGATAGCTAGGAAAGAGGATGATGTTGTTACTGTGTGTGATAATTCATCTTTAGCTGTCCATGAGCCGAAACTTAAGGTTTGGATCTTCATGTTATCTGATTTCTGACTTGATGCTTCTGTTACATTTCTTTGCTGTGTTATTTATGATGATGATTGACATTGTGTAGCAATTTCACAGTATTCTTGTTATATATTCTGCTATACTTACGTACATTAAAACTGCTGTAGAAGTCTGAATCGTGTTGCTTTTTTCTGTGGCCTATGGTGGTTTGTACTTGGCTTGTGGGGTATTTGGTAATTCATTTTAACAATCAATGAGGCCAAGATAAAGCTTTCTTGTTCATCTTATTTGGTTTCCAGCGTAATTCTTTCCATACATTTCTTTTCTTCCCTGTGGTTTTCAAAACTAATGATGATTAAATTATTATGCAGCAATTTCCTTGTATTCATGTTACATATCTGGTATATCTATGTAAAGAAAACTGTTCTTGGTTTTTATGACAATTTGCTATGTCACATGGGTGTGGGTAAGCACGTGGGTCTCATTTTCACAGTTTATATATATGTATGTATGTATAAATATAATATGAATATGTGTGTGCATGTACGTATGTATGTAAATTTTAAAATTTCTAGTTAGATAAAAGAACAAAATTATAAGGACAGTTATGTAACTAAAATTTTACGGTAAACTATCTCTAAATATTTTTAATAGAAAAATATTTGAAAAGCTAATGATGAGTTGGTCACAGGAGAAATACCGACATTGGAGGTTGTCATGTCCAAAACGGGTGTGGCACCCAATGACAAATACGTGTTTAACTTTGGTATACGTGGTTGTTTTCAGTTCTCTTGAAACCAATAATACAACTGAGCTGGGACTCACTCAGTTCCGGTAATGTTTTCAATTCTATTGGTTCTGAGTTTGATTCATAATAGTACGGTCCAATTCTGGTTCCCGTTATGTGGTGCTTCTGGTTTCGATTTGGTTGCAGTTTAGGTTAAGGTTTTCTGCAGACCGTGGTCTTCTTCTTTCTATTAGTTCCTGTAGCACATCTAACTCGCATTTGCTCCGTCGATGGGTTTTGATTTTGGTATGGTTTTGGTTCTTGTGCTCAAAACATAATAAAAAGAACTAATTTAGCCAATCTGAAGTTGGATCTTGTGAGGAAAAGCATATTACATGAGCCTATTTGTTTAAAATTATTAATGGTATATAAAATTAAATTAAAATGGGGTGCCATTGGTTTCCACATCAGTGATTGTTTAGATCCCATTGTGGTTTTCAAATAGATGGGACCACAACCGAATTGGGGGTTCTTGGTTTAATTACCATTCCAGTTAAGGTTTTGTTGCTTCAGTTACAGATCCAGTTCTAAACTAGCTTGAATCACCAGGCCTTTTACAAACTAGCCATGTCTAAACATCGATAGTGTATACTTGGGCCTTTTGGGTGGTTTTAGCATTTGAACTTTGAACTAATGGTTATAAATGAAACGAATCTTGGAAGAATGTATTGGTTTTCAAGGAGTTGAAGTTGAACATTTTTCCTCATTAACATAAATTTCATTTTTCTATGGATGTTAGTTGGTATTAGTTGCTTCATTTTTCTCATTATTGGATGACTCTAAAAATCTTTAAATTTATGTTGGAAGTTTCTTGAGGCATCATTTCAAGCCCCAATAATGTCTGATTTTCTATTATCTGCTGTTTGCTCTATTGGCGTTAATAGTTTCTGTTGATTGACCTAATGTTTATGGTGGATAGCAAGTTTTAGCTTTAATGTATATCTTCATCTTGATCTTCTCCTCCTCAATTATATACTTACACTTCTGTACCCGAAAAGAAATACTGAGACTTCAATATTTGATGTCGAAAGGTGGACTTGACAGCATACGTGGAGAAGCATGAATTTTATTTTGACGCTGTCTTGAATGAGCATGTGACAAATGATGAGGTAATTCTTAGTTCCAAATTTTTTTATTCTGCTATATGTGATCGTAGAGCTGTCACTAAAACTTTGCATCTGGTAATTGATGCCATTATCTTCCTTATTTGTCGTTTCCCCTCTTGATGCCCTCTCTTATGCAGCTTGCATTGTATGATATTCTAAATTAAATTTGTCTCTGCCTTTATGTGCAATACTGAATGCTCGTCAAAGAGTGAAATTACTTTTGGCAGCAATAGCTATATTTAATGTCATTTTAGTCTTTTTGACTTCTGGTTTCAGGTCTATCGTGTTACGATGGAGCCAATTATCCCCACTATTTTTGAACGTACAAAGGCCACATGCTTTGCATATGGTCAAACAGGTAACCAAAGGCTTTTTTACTAAATATTGTTGGTTTACATTTTGCATTGCGTGTGCTTTGTTAGCTACTTTTATTCCCTTTTACTTTATGCAAATTATAATCTCCCTCTCTCCCCGTGTGTGTGTGCGCGCCCAGGTAGTGGTAAGACATTCACAATGCAGCCTTTGCCTCTTAAAGCTTCTGAGGACATTGTTAAATTATTGCATCAACCAGTGTATCGTAATCAGAAATTTAGATTGTGGCTCAGTTTCTTTGAGATTTATGGTGGGAAACTCTTTGATCTTCTCAGTGATAGAAGGTTAGTGGCTACTTTTGCTCCTATGTCTGTTTTTTTATGGCAAAGTCAAAAAATGAGAACTGATTAGGTGGAAATTTCTTGTCAATACTTCAGTGACTTCAGTATTTGCTTAGTTTGTAATGCTCTTAATATGGTTTCTATTTTGACTTTTTAGGTTTTCATCTTGTTGTTACCATTTCCTTGATGCAACTATTTTACTCTTATGTTACTACTAGTGTTGTGCTTGATATCATTCTTAATTCATTTGTTGCCACTGACTACTACACCAATCTATAATAATTTGTGTATATCTTATTTACTGTGTTTTTGGTGGCATTCTTGTGCTTTTATCTCCACTTTTTGATGTAACTTGCTTATCTTTAGGCTTAGCTGTACAAACCCGCAGGTATATTCAAGATCATCTACACAACGTTGTGCATAGGTCAGGGCATGAACAAACATGTATGGTGTTTTCCTATTTTATGGGCCACTGAGAAGCAGCACCGGGAAGACCCTATTAAGAAACAGCTTTTTTGGGGATCATGAGTAACAAGTACCCTGGTGAAATTTGGAAGAAAATAAGCAGGTTGACAGGGAATCACCCAGTACAAATTTCAGTGGCAGATGATTCTGAATAAAGTTCCTGAAATATAGGCTCATAAATAGCCGCACACATCTATTTTAGGAGCAAGCTCATCAACAAGCTTTATCAAACTGTGTTATGAGCAACATGGTTCATTTACCGACCATAATAACTTCACCTGAATTAATTTTATATCATATTAAGTGTTTCGGTGTATCCCTATGCATGTTGGTGCCAGAAAAGAACTTTAGAAAATGGAGCCTTCATGTGTAAATCAACAAGCCAAAGGTCAGTGACAATAACCTTGAGCAGTGTCGCAATTTATCATGCATTTTTCATCATGCATATTGTATACATCACCAGATCTGGTAGATACTTCTCCATATCAGAAATCACCTAATATTGTAAGACACCGGATCATACTATGCCCTATAACATAGGGGGCACTGATACGAAGTCGATGCTTCAATGTAGCAGCGGGTGGAAGATCGGTGAATACCACCTCAAACTACCAATCACAAAGCCTTAGAAAAAGCTAAAATCACATATATGCAATGAAGGCACAAATAACAGAAATTGATGTTATTCAATAGCTACAAAAGAGATATATTTATAGGAGAGAACAAGAGGGAGATGAGAGAGAAACCAACCAAGGGGGCTGGTCATAGCCAGCCCCTGCCAGTGGCTTAATGGACCAGTGCCTAAGGTCTTGCCTTACATGATTTAAATAAATAAAATAAAATAAAATTTACAAGAAACAATAAAAATATATTTTCTACACCCCCTCAAGCTGATAGGCCCGTGACTTAAAGTTTGCTAACTAAAAACTGAAAT
This sequence comes from Brasenia schreberi, assembly GCA_036023115.1. Classification (NCBI taxonomy): domain Eukaryota; kingdom Viridiplantae; phylum Streptophyta; class Magnoliopsida; order Nymphaeales; family Cabombaceae; genus Brasenia; species Brasenia schreberi. The sequence goes on along the minus strand of JAYKKT010000057.1, from coordinate 5,385,650 downwards.
CGTAGAGATGATAGTGACTTGATGTAGACATTTGCAAGTTGATATTTTGATCTTACAAACTGTAGTATCAAATTGCCTTATTGATGCTCATCACGAACGTGATGAGAATCCATCTTGATATGATTGGTACATTCATGAAATGCATGGTTGCTAGCTATATGCATAACACTTTTGTTGTCTTAATACATTGTTGGAGGGGCTTCCAATGTCACTCCAAAGTCCTGAAGTAGTCGTCTTAGTTAAGTTAATTCAATGGTTATATTGGTAATTGCACAATACTCTACTTCTGTGGAGGAAAGAGATACCTTTTATTGTTTTTTGCATTTTCATGATATAACAAAGTTACCAAGAAAAATGCAGTATCTTGTAGTATGGATGGAGTAACATTAGGAGTTCTCTTAGTTTAATATTGATCAAAAGGAGTAACAAAATGTCTTGAAATCATATGTTCATGAAGATTATTTTCTACCTCTATCACATCTTCTCCTATAATGTTATTAAAAAAGGAATAGGAAGAATCATCAATAGGACTAACATCATTCATGCATTTAAATACATATTCATGTTCGAAAAATTTGACATCTCTTAATACATAGAGCTTGTAATTTTTATAATCATAACACCTATATCATTTTTTATTTACTTCATACCCTAAAAATACAAATTCAATGGCACGAGAAGATAGTTTATCTTCTTTGTCATTATAAACAAAACATTTAATGACTTCTGCCCAAAAATTCTTAGAAACACCACTACATAAGAGCAATGTTCTTATAGTTTCCAAAATATGCAAATGTTTACTTTCCAAAATACCATTTTGTTAGGGAGTTTTAGTGCAAGATGTTTGATGTACAATTCCGAATTTATCAAGATGATTTTTACACTCTTTAGACATAAACTACTCCTGAGTCATATCTAAAAATCTTGATTTCAGAATTAAATTAATTTTTTACAAGATTATGAAATATAACAAAATTTTGAAAGACATCGGATTTGTCTTTCAAAAGATATACCCACGTATATCTAGTGAAATGATCTATTAAAATAACATGTTAGAAAATTCTCTCTTTAGACAAAATAAGTGTCAATTCCTATATATCCGAAAGAACAATTTCAAAAGATTTTGTGGTAATGTGCGTTTTGTTTGAAAAGGGTAGATGATGTATTTTGCCAAGTACATAATCTTTGCAAGAAAAATTATCAATAGTATTTATTCTAAGAGAACATTTATATAACTTTTGAATGTTAAGATGTTTCATAGAAGAACGTCATTTGATAAAACATTAACATATCATATACTATGCAAGTAATCCATGATATAATGTTCGCCCAACCTATGACCACAACCAATTATATTATTCGAGAGACAATCCTTTAAAATTCATCTTATGGATGAAAAAGTTACAACACAACTCTTATCCGAAATTTGAGATACAGAGAGTAAGTTTAAATTTAATTTCGGAACAACATTAATTTGTTTAAATTTAATTTTGGAACAACATTAATCTTAGAAACTTCAAAGTTTTTGTTTTGCAAATCACTAATTTATTCACATTTAATTTTGTTTCATCCACAGTATAATAAAGGCTTTTTAATCAGTGTTGTCTGACGCATATTGTATCATGTATCGCTGGGCTCCATGATACGGGCGTATCGTATCGTATCACACTTTAATATTAAAATAATATAAAAATTAATTAAAAATCAATAAAAATTAGTAAAAATATGAAAAAATAAAAAAAAATCAAGAAAAAATTAGGAAAAATCTGGCAATTGCTTTAAATTCATATAATGTAAGTTTAGTATAGATTGATAACATTGAACAATTGCATCCAAATTTACATATTTTGAATCCAAAAAATGAAATACAGTTACATTTTACAAATTGTAATCAGGATAAACTAAATAATCTTCATCTTCTCCTTGTTGCAGATCCTCCTCATCATCAACGACACCTTCTTCTTGAAAATCAAATTCTTCGTCTCTTTGATGTTGTTGTTGTGCTCCTTCCAAATTAATCCAGGCAATGTCTTCTTCAGTTAGGAGGGCATTTTCTTCAGTGTCTTCCATAACCCAATCTTCTAATATATCAAAATTATCCAAACTTATTGGATCGAACTGACTTTCTTCTCTATTTACTTTTTTTAATTGCCTTCGACAAACAAAGATAAACAAACAAAGATAAACAATTAGTAAATAATATTAACAATTGAAGACTAAAGTTAAACAATATTGAATTTAAAATTTGAAAGTAATACAACATTACCTTTCACGAAGGCGCATGTTACAACGAATATAAACTAAAATCATTTAGTCTTTTGTGTTCTAACCTGTTGCGCTTCTTTGAATGGATGTGTTAAAAAATACTCTAATTTCTTTCACAACCTGTTGCACTAGAGGTTTGGCTTAAGACTCTCACTGCAAAATCTCTAAGGTTTGGGCAATCACTTCCAAACCTGTTCCACCAAATATCTATGAAAAAGATAAACATTAGAGACATAATCCACAGTAATGTAAGATGCAACTTAAATATGAAAATAAACAATTTACCTGGACGCATAGTAGTGCGGTTGCGAATTGCAAGAGGCAAACCCATCAAGTGAAGAGCATTATCATATATCTCCATCTCTCGATGTATCACATCTGCAATGCTCTCATCAGGGACTAATCTATTGATACAATCAATGATTCCTCGATTAACCTCACCGTCCCTTTTGAAGGTTGTTGAGTACTTGAATGATGGGTTTAGATAATAGGCTGCTGCATGAATAGGCTGATGCAATTGTTTATTCCATCTATTATCAATTATTTTTCACACGGGTACATAATATCTTTTTTTCATTAAAGTTATTTCTGATGGCTTCTTTTGCCCTATCCATGGCTTCATAAAGGTAGTCCATAGATGGTTTCTCCTCGTTGTCAGCCAATCTCAAAACTTTCACTAAAGGACAGGTAATTTTCAACAATCTAACACATGCATTCCAAAATGAACTTCTAAAAACTGTCTTTACAATCTCATTCAACTTTCTATTTCTTCTGTTATGAGGTAACTATGCAAATTGTTGTCACTCGTCTGAGGAGAACATTCTCTTCAAAGCTTGCTTCTGTCTCACAATACTCTGTACATATAAGAAGTTTGTTGTGAACCGAGTTGCAACTGTTCGAAGAAGCTCTGCACCTTTTGTATATCTCCACATCATACACAAAACAAATGCATGGTTGTAAATGAATTTTGTAATATCTACACTCAGTTGCCGCCTTTATTTCATCCATCTCACCAATGTCCTCAAGGATGAGATCTAAACAATGGGCTGCACATGGTGTCCAGTAGCCCAATTGCTTTGTAGTTAGCTGCATTATCTGTAATCAATTGGACTACATTCTTTACCCCAACCTCTTGTATAACCTTATCAAATTCTTCTCGTAGGATCTCTGCAGTGTGCCTCTCCTCTGACATATCTAGAGATCTAAAAAACATGAGTCCTTTAGGACAATATATAAGAAAGTTTAGCAATGTCCTTCCTCGCCTATCGGTCCATCTATCTACCATAATAGTGCATCCCGTTTCCTTCCACGACTGTCTTAAAGTCGAACAGTATTGCTGCACTTTAATGACGGTCTGATCTAATATCTTCCCTCTCAACTTTTGATAAGAAGGCATCCTGTATCTTGGACCAATGTTGGCAATTGCATCTGCCTTGAAAGTGAAAACTGTTTGCTGCTTTAAATGGAATGCATGCATCATAAAACCATCTCTCCACTGCAAGGTCTGCTTGATCATGCAGTTGTTCTGAAGCCATAACAACACGAATTCTAGGTTGAGCACTAGGTATAGTGGAAGGAGGAAAGAATGAATGTATGCTAGAAGAATCTCTTCCTCTACTCCTTCCTAAACTTCCTCTTCTGCCACCTCCAAAGTCTTAAGCAACCCTCTTTCCCCTGCTAGGTGCTCATGAACTACTACTACCAATCTCTGTTCTAGCATATGAAGGCAAACTATCAGTTAATCCAACTCCAGTGGCACTAGCATCATCAACTTCTTCAAACATCTGGAAATCATTCTTTTGTTGTCTCCTTTCCTGTATACTCTGAATCATTTGCAGGCATTGCCATTTAATACCTTCTGGTAAACTTCTAACTCTGCCTGTGCATGGAGCAACTTCTTTCCTGGTCCCTGTTAGGTGGTGTTTCAACCTTGAAATTTCACCACTAACCACCTTTTCACAAAATAAGCATATGATCTTTAACCTGAAACCCTCAACTGGTATACCCCACTGCCATGCTAGATCATCAGACCGAGAATGGGAGTCTCTACTATCTCTTCCTATCATCTCAATGGAGTACTTTAATTCAAAGAAAAACCTAAAAATAAAAGCACTTCGTAAATCTCCAATCTTCAAATAATACTCAAATGGAGTGTCTCCCACTTCATGGATGCAATAAAAATCGTATACACACACTTAATAACTTCATATTTTGTCATTCAAAAAGAAAAATCCGAAATAGCACAAAAAAACAACAAATATAAAGGAAAAAAATTAAAAAAATATTAAAAATATATCAAAATCCGACTTAGGAGGCTTGCACAGACACCATAGGGTACGATTTTGGAGCTTTGAACACCAAGGAGGCGAAAACCGGCTCGTAGGAGCTTAAAACATTCAAAAGGAGAGAGGAAACCTACGAAAAATCATGGGTTTCGGTTCGGCCGGGGACCGTTTATAAGGGTCCCTGAGCGTATCACTCGTATCGTACGATATGCACCGTATCGCATCGTGCGATAAGTTGTTAATAACGATACGGGACCCTGTATCATATCATGTACGTATCACACAGTATACCCACCGTACGATACGGTGCGATACGGATAACACTGTTTATAATACATGAGTTTAAAATTTTTTATTAGAAGTCATATGAAATGAAGCATCCGAATCAAGAATCAAAGAGGTCATACCTTGAATTTAATTAGTTGAAGAAGAACAAACCGCACCAACCAAACTTCGAGTTTCTTCACTTTCTCTTCGAGCTTGTTCTTCTAGCAAAGCCACTTCTTTTTCAATTTAAGACAATTTGGCCTTATGTGACTGACCTCTCTATAATAGTGGTAAACGACTTCTTTTCTTGCTTCACTTGATCTTTCATTTTTGAAATGAGGAGGACGATAAGCCTTCATGTTTGCTCCAGGTTTATATGTGGCTAAGGCGGTGTCTTTTTGAAGTCTAGTTTCATTCATTATTGTTTCTGCCATTTGAAGATATGTAAGAACTTCTCCTTTGGTGGGAAAATGTTTCCGATGAACAAAGGATGATCTTACTCCTTCAAATTCTTCTCGAAGGTTTTTTAGAAATTAATACACAAAATCCTTATTATCCTCACATTGTCTCTCACTAAGGCATTGTGTACATTTCTTTCTATAGCGATACAATTGATTCCATATATTATAATATTTTAACCAAAAAATTCGTTTACCCCTTTATCTCCTTATCTAAGAGATAACAATTTATCTGTAGCATTAGTGAAATCGGTCTAAGTGTCCCTGGTGTGCTCATTCATATTGTTCATAAGTACCCATAAGACCGTTCTATTACCTCCTTCATATTCTTCTTTTTGCTCAAGTGTAACATTAATGGAGTGTTCTACCTTTGAATCACTTACATAGCCCCATAATTTTTTAAAGTATAGATAATTTTATACTGAGTGGGCTCATGTTTTGTAGTTCGAAGGTGTTAAACGAAAGTTAAACCCTCCTTTATCCTTCATGTTTCAAGGAGAAAAAGATATAATGAGGTAAATTTATAATAAAGCCTAGAATACTATTGACATGCTTCTTGAGACGACGAACAACATTCTCACATTCGCTTGAGGCTCTGATACCATGATATGAAGTTGATGCTTCAATGTAACAGTGAAAAATCAGTGAATACCACCTCAAACTATCAATCACAAAGCCTTAGAAAATGCTATAATCATATATTTGCAATGGAGGTACAAATAACGGAAATCAATGTTATTCAATAGCCACAAAAGGCTTGAGAATATATATACATGAGAGATATATTTATAGGAGAGAACAAGAAGGAGACGAGAGAGGAACTGGTCAAGGGGGCTGGTCATAGCCAACCCCCAACAACTAGATATTCTAACCGTTGAGGGCCTCACGACCGTTGGCCCCCCAACGGTTAGCTGGCAATTGGGGCCTGACGTTGACCCTGACGGCCAGGCGCCAGAGGCCCAATGGACCAGGCACTGAGAGTAGGACCTGAATGGCCTAGTGCCTCAGGTCCTGCCTTACATGGTTTAAATAAATAAAATAAAATAAAATTTACAAGCAACAGTAAAAATACATTTTCTAACACGCACATTCTACCCATATTCGAGCAAGATTTTCCTTTTAAGAGGAAGGTTTTGATTTAATATGTATCAATACAGTCTTTATAATAGAGGTTCCCAATCGACTTGTACAACACTGGCCTTGAGTATACTAGCATCACCGACTAATTAATATGCATCAGTTGTTGCAACTTCAGGCATTCTTTTTATGCATTCCATATGGAAAATTGATAGCCATGGCACTTCTGTTGGTCCTGCTTCAACTGTTCTAGGTTATCATACACAAATGCAAGGAGAAGTTAGATGTTAAGCTATACAAAGTGTCAAAGAGGCTGAGAAAGGCCTCACAAGTGTTTGAAACTATAAACATGATATTATATTTTTAGAGTTAAATGTAGGCATCATCCAGTATAGAGCACATCAGGGACTGGTGAATGTGTAGCCTATCCCATTTAGTGTGGGAAAATGCTTAATTTTGTTTGGTTTTGGTTTGTTTAGTGAATGTTGAACACTAAACTGTCACTTTGGGCAATTTGGTGCATGTTTTTGGAACTGTTTTTTCATACCAAGTGATTAGTTGTGCAGCAATTGGGCTTGAAATTCGTACTCCAGAGTTTCTTCATTTACTCAGGTAGGATTGTCCTTAAGATGATATATGTTTCTGCCCCTTAGACTGGAAAACTGAAATTGTGTGCATGAGAACGCATATATTCAATCACCTGGACTGTGCTATGTATCGATAACCTAGTGAGGGAAAATTCGTGCTGAAGTAAGATTTGAACAGATCAGTTTTGGTACCATCTCTGTAAGAGTTGTTCACCTTTATTATAACTCCGATTGTGCTGAATGGACACAAGCAGTGACTTTTATTGATAAGGGGTTCTTATACGTAAGATTCCAAGACAGCGCAGCTCCTAAATTTTCCCTCTTTCACATCTACTGTTGGAATGGTTATGTGAGCCAGTAACTTTTAGTTCCTGATCTGAAAGCTCATCTTTCTCTAAAACTTGTTCCTATTGAAGCTTTACAACTCATATTTTCGAAATAATTTTCATGTTTGATTTGTTAACAGATTTTCAGGTCATACGAAGTGCATGTATGAAGCAAATATTCTGTTTATTGTGGACTTCCTTTGCCGCTTGTCTTGCTTTGCAATCTTTCCTTCCATGTATTAGGACCAAGAGAAATAAAAGTAAACATACTTGGTGTACAGTGCTTAGTTTCTCCAGTATTTGAATGAGAGACTTGTGTTCTGCATGGAATACTTTGATCAACCAAGGAGCTAGTTGAGTAGTCTTTTGGGTATTATACTCACATTCTAAAGTACTACTCTTGCATTGATGTTTTACTAGGAAGTTGTGCATGAGAGAAGATGGTAGACAGCAAGTTTGTATTGTTGGACTACAGGAATTTGAAGTATCTGATGTGCAGATTGTGAGAGAATATATTGAGAAAGGGAATGCTGCCAGAAGTACTGGTTCTACTGGTGCCAATGAGGAGTCTTCACGGTCACATGCTATATTGCAACTTGCAATCAAAAGACATCCAAATGAATCCAAGGGAGGAAAGCTTGTTGGGAAGATTTCCTTCATTGACCTTGCTGGTAGTGAGCGTGGGGCTGACACAACAGACAATGATCGCCAGACGAGGTGAATATCCCATCCCACTATGAAATACTACTAAAACTAGATTCAAATAGAACGTCTTTTTCAGCCTAAAGACAAAATTAAGTAATGCATTAAAAAATTTGTGAATATCATCCGTCTCTTCCCACATTGCAGGATTGAGGGTGCAGAGATTAATAAGAGCCTTTTGGCCCTGAAGGAGTGTATCCGTGCACTTGACAATGATCAAATACATATTCCATTTCGGGGGAGCAAGCTTACGGAGGTGCTTCGTGATTCTTTTGTTGGAAACTCGAGAACTGTGATGATTTCTTGTATATCTCCAAATGCGGGTTCCTGTGAGCACACACTAAATACACTACGATATGCTGATAGGTGGGTTTTGTTCTAGAGAAATCAGTCTTCAGAAATTTACATGTTGGTAATAATCGTTCTTGATGGTTTCTCAGGGTTAAGAGCCTTTCAAAGGGAAGTACTAAGAAGGAGCAATCTTCTAATTCTCTCCCTTCTGTCAAGGATTCTTCTTCAGCATCACCTATTCTCTCTTCTAATGAGACTGCAGACCTTTATGACCAAAATCAAGATGTAAATACAGCTGAGACAGGAAGAAAGGCACCGGAAAGTTTCTACAACTTCAATCTAGAGATCGACAGATATTCGTCTAGCTTGCCACAGAATTATGCTCCTAATGAGGGAGAGGGAGGTGGACTACCATCTGCTTCCATGAATAGAGATAGACCTGATTCTAGGGAGGCTTTTGGTGGTTCAGTTTTGACCAATCAACTTTATTCCTCAGTTACTTCCGATGCACTGGAGGAAGAGAGAATACAAAAGGTTTCTCCCACTCGACGAAAGGTGACAAGGGAAGATAAGGCTGAAAAGCAGAGCAGCTGCCCTAGAAAAGATACTCGAACAGACATTCCATCCCTTAGCTATAAACAGCAGCATCAGCTTGATTTTACTTCAAATGCTTCCACAACAAAGCAATACGATGACCCAGGGCAGGATGGGCAGATCAACGCATTGCTAGAGGTAAGGCTTTCGCACAAGCATGTATGTTTGTGTTCATTGATTGGTATCCCTTGCATGTTACTGTTGTTTGCACCATCTCTTACCATGTTGGTCTATTTAGGAAGAAGAGGCGCTCATCTCTGCCCATAGAAAGGAAATTGAAGATACCATGGAGATAGTTCGTGATGTAAGCCCTCTGCTAGTTTTCCTTCTATAAATCCATGTCATGCTAAACCTTGTTCTTGTTGCTTTCATGGTGCAAGCATTGCTTGTATTCTTCATCAATATGTGCGCTGTTTCTCAAAGCCTGTTTCTGGATTTGTCCTTGTTTCTTGTGTGTGTGTGTTGCTCGATTATAATAGTCCATCACTTTGAATGGCCACCTTCCAAAATCATTGTTCTGAACGCCACTTTCTTGTACTGATCGCCACAGGAAATGAAGCTATTAGCTGAAGTGGACGAACCAGGCAGCCTTATTGAGAACTACGTGACTAAATTAAGTTTCGTTCTGTCACGGAAAGCAGCGAGTCTGGTTAGTCTTCAGGCACGCCTGGCAAGGTTCCAGCACCGCCTAAAAGAGCAGGAGCTACTCAGCCGAAAGAAAGGTCTTCGATGAATGACCTTTTTGCAATCTTTGCTTCTTCAATCATGGGCAATCTGACAACTTTTCCTTGTCCAATTGCCCAACGTTTATTTGTTCTTGTTCCATGATGAGGCGTATGTATCAATTCAAAGTTCATTCTTTCTAGCCTTCATGACATGATGAGTTGTATGTTCATGCATCTAATTACGCGTGCAGCCACATTATTTGTTATATCAAGCCTGAAACTTCGAACTCTGCTCATGCAGTGTAAGCAATTGCGTCATTAGCTAAACAGCTTTGCTTTCAGACCTTTTTGTAAATAGAGAAGGATTAAGATCATCTTAATAGACAATCAGTTGGTTCGCAACTTGGCATCTCCATTCTTTTTCTCTGTGTTTAATTTGTGCAAAGCGTTGCTTGAAATTCTCTTGCACCATGCCATCGACATATGAAATCTTGATCCATAACAACACACGGTGGTATATGTAAACTCTGAGGCCTGGATGACTCTAACAAAACATTTACTTTGTAGCTTTTCTGCAAATTTATGCTTCAGTAACAGGACTTTTGAAAGACTAAAATCAATGTTGCCCGCACAATCATTTGAAAAGGAAAAATTTTGATCTTAGTATTCTAGAGAAAATTCCACAGCTGCCCAACCTTTTCCCTTTTGTCTGGATTTCTTGAGTACCGTTGTGAAAGTATAACTGACGCTTGTGCCATTCAACTACATATTGTACAAAAATGCATTTAACTGTCAACTGGAGACTAAAATGGGAACTTCTTTCTTACCAACCCCCCATCCAAAGCAAAGAAAGATGAGGGCATCATGATACTTTTTGCCTACACAAAAGGCCAATTTCGTACTGAAAATATAAATCAACATATTGCCCAAATTATTAGGTCTTCTTTGTAGTGAAAGATGAGGGTATTATTATATAATTTGCCCAATAAATCGTTAAAGAAAAAATATTCCATCATGTAGATCCGGTTGGCTATTGAACAATCACTATACTAGAAATGATTCAATATGTCCTCATGAATCACAAGACAGAGAAACACCAAGGGCAATGCCATTCTCAAACATGTTTCCCTTTCAGCAGATAGGAAGCAAAGCCTTCTGCTTCTGTTAAAATTTCAAACCCAAAGAACACAATAAAAATTTTTAGTTGCTACTTGCAACTTGTAGGCTGATTTACTGGATTTCCAATAAAAGCCTATGCAATGTATAGATTAAAAAAGAACCCCTCTCATCGTCATCTCCCATAAAAATGAACTCAAGCTCATGCGAAGGCACAAGGCAGAAGCAAGACTTGTGACGTTGAGGAGATCAGGCACAAATCCTGGGTCTTCCTCCTGAACCAGAGTGCAAATTCTTGATAGTGGGCAGTGTTCTCACTTATCATAACCCAGGATTCATATTTTGAGGGATCATTGGATAGGCTGAATCCACCGACATGAAAGTAGGATTTGGAGCTAGATTGGGAGATCACAAAACCACATCCAAAATGTAGAAATGAGTTTTCTAATGCTCTGCCAATATGATTTTTCTGTTCATTAAAGTTGAATTTTCTCATATTCTAATGAACAAAATGAATTTTGATGGAAGGAAACAAACTTGTTAAAATACTATTAGAATGAAAGCTAAATGGTATAAGAAGTTAAGATGGCACCTCAGCAATCTTTTGGACAAGGATCGGGTTCAGAGTCTCGGGCATCGTTTTTGAATGACTATTTTGGATTTTAATGAAATGTTACTATAATTATATATATTGGCTGAGGAGTCCACCTAATGGTCCTAATCAGATGAATCGTAATCGTCCAATAAAGATTGGGTTGCTTTCAAATTCATTCATTGAATCAACAAAATCGAGCGCTAACTCCCGAATTAACCGATCAACTTGCTATCGGACGGTTTGATTTGCTATTTAGACAGTTCCGTTTGACAAGAAAGACTACTGGTCCATCTCCACCGGGGCGAGAGTGACGCATTGAGAAGCTACGAGTTCGGGGCTCGCCCGCCATGGAAGAAAGAGGGTGGGCGGGTTCGAGGAAAATGTGAAACAGGTACAAATGAATCTCCAAAAGATCTACCGTGCAATGTGCCATGGTTGATGGCACATGCATACACTATCTTTAATAATGCACTACAGATGACTGCTGAATTTCGATTACCAACCAAATTCTTTATTCAGGCAAAACTTGAAGACCTTGTTTCATCAAAGCTCAACTGAGAATCAATGCTACACCGTTCATCATATTCCTTGATAAGATTGGAGTTGATAACGGTGGTCTCCGGTATTCATGGTTCCATGTGCTCTTACGGAAAGCAGCATCACCTATCAATCACCATCGTATCCAAAATATTCAACCAGTAACTGTTGCTCTAAAGACCTCCTGCGCGGTTAGCATATTCCTGAACAAGTGCCCCGAAGAGCGTTGGTCCTCCCAGTAATCGAGACGGCGTATCAAATTCCTTGACCAATCCTTCTATGAGCAATGCTGATGATGGTCCGGACTGCAAAGTCCTCCCGGATGATTTTCTGAATTACAGCGTCAGTTTGAGAATCAACAGAAGCTGTTGCCTCATCCATAAACAAGAGCCTGCTTTGCTTAAGCATAACCCGCCCTAAACAAAGCAACTGCCTCTGCCCCACACTCCAGTTATCTCCATTTAAAGTTATTTGGATTAAACCGAGTATATGATAATAAGCAAAAATAGGATCCCACAAGCAATACTAATGAAAATGAGGTCCTTGAGAAAATAAAATGAAATAGGGAATCAATGACTTTGGAATCTATGCATCAAGGTACGGTAAGATATCTTACCAAGTGAGTCGAGTTTATCAGGTTTTGAGGCCACGACTTCCTTCAACTGGCATCTTTCAAGGCTCTGCAACAGATACACAAGAGAGTTTTACTGAAAGCGCATATTTTTTTCTCCCATATATTGTTTTATCCAGCCAGAAGAAGAAAGAGAAATAGTAGCGTGTAATATGACTATTATCACCTTCCAAATTTCATCATCTGTATATTGCCCAATTGGGTCTACGTTACTCCTGACCGTTCCCTCAAATAGAACAGGTTCTTGGGGTATTATTCCAAACCGAGACCGAAGATCATGCAGGCCTAGTTTGCATATGTCAACACCATCAATAATTATACTTCCGTCTGAAGGTTCTACAATCCTAAAGAGAGCTTGAATCAGAGTTGTTTTTCCACTTCCAGTTCGACCAACAATGCCTATCTTTTCACCACTGCAAATTCTAAAGCTTATGCCTTTAAGGACTAATGGAGCGTTTGGTCGATACCGAACCTGAAGCATCATGCAAAAGCTCAGAAACATCATTTGTTGCTATTACTTAATCAGAAAAGTGAACACAATTTGGTTCCATGATGTGCTCAAGCAATGCTCTGATTTACCTTCAAGTCATGGAGATCAACATTGCCATGACTTGGCCAATCCAGAGATGGTAGGCAATCTTTGATGGTCCATGGTGCTTCAGATGCAATGTCGGTGAATTGTTTTACTCTCTCAACTGAAACCATTCTATTTTCTACAAGGCAACTAACGAGCACTGCGTAATATAGTCCAGCATTTAGAGATAAACCGTAAGATAGAGATAGGCCCACCAGCTCTGCATACAAAAACAAGAGTGAAAAGAAATATCAGTGTCCAAAAAAAAAAGAATAAAACAATGTCATACTTATCATTAATCAAATGTGTCATCACTTGGAAGAAAAATTCGATGAACTTAAAAAGGCACAAGCAGATTATAACATTTTCATAACTAGGCACTTGTACGTTTTCATAGCTAACCTCCAACAGAGGAACTGTATAGCCTTTTCTATTCAAACTAGAAGTGATCTTCATTAAACACCAGGAACACTAGAAAACCGATATAATAGTCGCACTGGAACTATATATTAGCAGATTGTGCAGCCAAAGGAAAATTTTATAGTGGGCCAGATAGAGCCTCCAAGATTCTGAGAGAAACATTCAGGATGAAATTCTCATCTTGTTCTAAAAAGCACGCTTGTAAAGGAAAACAGATAAGGGAACTTATTGCATTCTTATTCATCACAATCAGAGGATATAACTGTTTGGCACAAAATCCACAAAAATGTTTCCAGCATCTTCAGAAAACCATAAGGTAGATAAGAACTAGTTAGTGGAATGGTCTACATGAAAGTTGTTGTTTCTAAGTGAAACAACCTTTTCAAACAAGGTTCAACCTTCATGTCTCAAATGCATATCAACTAAAACCGTATCTGCAGCCATTCAACCTCGACAGAAAACAGAACTTGCTCAAGTAACTATCTATTGTTAACTTCTGCTTGGGATAAACGACTGCAACATTTGAGCATTAACAAAAAAATGTTCAAGCTTGGTAGACTACCTGGTTTTATTGTATTGCTTGGAAGCAATACCATGGAAAGGGCAGAAGAGCACAAGACTGCACTACCAAGCATTTCCAATCGATACCCCAACCATTCATTGGATGAGTAGTTGTGGAAGTCCATACGCAAGTTTGAATTGACTCTATCCATATTCTCTTGACAAAAGCTTCCCACTTTATTAAAGCATCTGATTGTCATAATCCCAGCAATGCTCTCTGAGAAATGATGAATCACCGGTGCCTTGGATATAGAGTCAAGACGCGTTAACTCACGTGATGCTGAAAGATAATATCCCTGCATGGACTAAGCTTTCTTTACAATGATATAGAGGAAATAATCTCAAAAGTTAAGGCATCAGTTATTGAAGAGATTTTGCTAAAATTTGAAATTGGAGACACTAATGTGACTCTTAGTTACTAGATACGCTTCAAATCAGAAATTATACATTTTGACCAATATATGCATATGTATGGGTAAATAATGTGACTCTTAGTTACTAGATATGCTTCATCAGCTTGCTGACAAATGACCCCAATACAACGATATAGAGAAAACATGTATAACTGTAATGGCATTAATTATTGAAGTAATTTTACTAAAATTTGGAATTCGGTGTGGCTCTTAGTGCAGATGCCCTTTGCATCAGGAAGGATAATTATACCCATGTATGGGTAAATAATTTATCTTCATGACAAATGAACCCTGACAAGTGAGGAATGTTCAACAATTTTCACGAAAAATGAATATCTATTAGTACTAGATGTGTTCATAATCAGGAACTATACTCCTTGACCAACATATAGATGAATAGCTTGTTAAATTTGGAAAATGCACCCTGAGATGTGAAGAATGTACATCAACTTTCACGGAAAATGAAAATAGTATTGGTTTCAATATATTCAAGATATCTCATTAATGTCCAAACAGAAGCTTTTAATATGTTATAAACAATAGCAAAATGCAAGTGAATGCCTCCATGATAAAAGTTGAGAAAGGACCAAGACTCTCGTTTGCCATATCCCGTCTTTATCCATGATTATTGAAGGTGAGAAGTATATATGAGCGTGTCACTTGTGCGCAACACATGGCATAAGCGACTGGGCCCCACCACAATCATTGTAATAGGGACCCCTGTTTGTGCATGTTTTGCATCATTGCACACACACATGCAGACACATGCACACACACACATATATTTATATAACATGGATTCTTGTTAGAAGATACACAGAGGTTACTCGAACATAGATACCACCATGCTTTCAAGTTTCTATGACACACTTGCACATAGTATTTTCTCGAAGAACATATATTCAGCCACCAATTTATCCACATGTTGTAAAGTAAAAGAATTTATTACACTTAATTACAAAAAGAAGACTTTGCAACAATTGATGTCCTTACCCTGTACCAATAATTCGCCCAAGCAAGTGGTATCACAATTAGAATGATGGGCCAAGCAACTTGACAGGTGACAATAATGGCACTTAGTAGTGAGAAGGAAAAGGCTATTGATAATCCCAGAAAGAAAGGGAGGAAAATATCTATAGTACTCTGGTCTGCAGATGCCTGCAACAAAAACATCAAAACCAAGAAGCTTGAAACCTTAATTTCATAAGAAAACAAAACTGCTAGAAGAAATTATAATTAAAAGCTCTCCAGTTTTTGAGAGTGATGAAAAATTGATGGAGATGTTTATACATAAGTAAGTTGGTTAAAATGGAGAGGTGCATCATGTATTTTAAGTGACAAGAAGATACTGTTACAGATAAAAGTAAATATTATAGAGCAGCAATGCAACCTGCTATGCTTTATGGTTCCAAGTGTTGGGTATCAACATGTACAAAAGATGTTTGTTGCGGAAATGAATAATATTGAGATGGATGAGTGGTCATACAAGGAAAGACCATATATGTAATGAGGTTATTAGAAACAAATTGGGCGTAGTGCTAATAGATAACAAAATGAGAGAAAATTAGTTGGCATGATTTAAAAATGTAGAGCAAGTACAACTACAAATTGCACCATCATGCATGATTTAAAATCACTTGACTCACAAGACTATTTAATGAAATATGAAAAAACCAAAAGATGCCCGAGGAATGGAGAGCAAGTACACTTATACCCATATATAAGAACAAGGGAGACATTCAAAATTGCACGAATTATCGAGGTATCAAGTTAATGAGCCATACTATGAAATTGTGGGAAAGAATTATCAAACGTAGGTTAAGACAAGTATCAAGTACAACAGACAACCAATTTGGATTCATGCCATGTAGATCTAATGTTGAAGCGATTCACCTTTTGAGACGTCTTATGGAACATTTTAGAGCAAAAAAGAAAGACCTTCACATGATATTTATTGATCTAGAAAAAACTTATGATAGGGTATCGAGGGAGGTTCTTTGGAGAACTTTGGAAAAAAGAGGTATCCCATTGACATACATTAACCTTATAAGAGACATGTATGATGATGCTATTGGGTTACATCAAGGGTCAACTTTAAGTCCATACTTATTTAAAATGGTGATTGATGAGTTAACAAAACATATTCAAGATGAAGTACCTTGGTGTATGTTATTTGCTGATGACATTATATTAGTGGAGGAGTCTAAGGAAAAAGTTAATAGAAAATTGGAACTATGAAGAGAAACATTAGAAAGCAAAGGCCTCCGACTTAGTAGAACAAAGATAGAATATATGGAATGTAAATTTGATCATTTGGTTACCTCATAAGATATAGAAATTAAAATTGGCACACATTGCATCCTCCAAAAGGAAAGTTTTAAATACCTAAGGTTAATTTTTGAGAGTGATGAAGAATTGATGGAGATGTTATGCATAGAATTAATGCTGGTTGGTTAAAATGGAGAGGAGCATCAGGTATTCTTTGTGATAAGAAGATACCATTAAAGTTAAAAGGTAAATATTATAGAGCAATAATTAGGCCTGCCACATTTTATGGTTCTGAGTGTTGGGAAGTTAATCATCAACATGTACAAAAGATGTCTATGACAGAAATGAAGATGTTGAGATGGATGAGTGGTCATACAAGAAAAGACCATATACATAATGAGGTTATTAGAAACAAATTAAGAGTGGCACCAATAAAGGATAAAATTAGAGAATATCATTTAAGATGGTTTGGACATATAGAAAGAAGATCAAAAGAAGAACCTAAACTAAATTTGGAAAGTATTAAAAGAGGTAGAGGACGACCACAAAAGTGTTGGAAAGAAACAATAAAGAATGATCTAGCTTATTGTGAGTTAACTGCTAACATGGCACACGATAGGGATCTGTGGAAACAAAGAATCCATGTAGCCGATCCCATCTAGTATGGGAAAAGGCTTAGTTGTTGTCATTGTATGATTTAAAAATGTAGAAAGATGATCAAAGGAAGCTATGGTAAGAAGTATGAGAAACTAGATTATAAAAATATTAAAAGAGGAAGAGGATGACCACAAAAGTGTTGAAAGGAAATAATAAAGAATGATTTAGTTTATGTTGAGTTAACGGTCAACATGGCACATGATCGAGTTCTATGGAAACAAAGAGTCGATGTAGCCGACCTCATCTAGTATGGGAAAAGGCTTAGTTGTTGTTGTTGTAATTAAAAGGTGTACCACCATTATACTTGGATGAACTTATTTCTTTTATTGTCCACACAGCTTATTCACTTCTTACTTGAAGATGAATATTTGATAATAATATAATATGTTATACACAATGCTAGCAGCGGTCAACTGTAAATGAAGTGAAAATGACATACTCAGTTCTGACAATTCTACCCTCATCCAAGGTAGAACTATTGCCTTCCTGAACTTGACCCTATAAAAGTCATCAGTAGAAAAATACAACTCAAAACAGTTACAGGACTCCAAGCCTAAACTAGCATTTTCTTCTGAAACTCTTGATGCATCATGATGGCCAAAAATGTATGGGTTTGTTTTTGTTTTATCACGCTTGTTTCGTGTTCATTTGTAATCAAACCCATACAAAAATGAAACTATCATGGAGACTTTGGCCCTTTCTTTATAGTCATGAAGAATTAGTAGTCAGTTCTAATGTAAGCATGAAGAGATAATGAGGATTATAGGACCCATTACAACACAATCATATCATAGTAATATGAGAGAAGTTTCTTGTTTTTGCTGTACAAAGGAAGTGGAGAGAGATAACAACCAAATGGTAGAAAAGAATACCCTACTAAGGATCCTCCCAGAAGGTGTTGTGTCAAAAAAGGACATTGGAGCATGAAGTATGCTGTTCAGGATCTGTGTGAACAAGATCTGAGAGGTCTTCAGCCCCATCATTGTCATTGAGAAGATCCTAAGAATGACAAAGACGCATGAAGCAGCCGCAATAATTGCATACACCGAAATAAACATGTTCGCATTGAATGATCTCAGGCTGGTATCTGATGTCTCGTATGCAAGCCAGTAGTCACATGCTACTAATGATCCCTGCCATAACACTTGAAATATGAGTAGCACAGTTATCCCATACCATCCAAATGCATTTGTCAAATACTCCTTGTACACGTGCCAACTAACATGGCCGGTCTCTCTCTGCTCATCATCTATAAGTTTAGAAGCTCGGTTATTTTCCCTTGAGGAGTTATCCATGAATTGATTTTCCTTTCTAACTATATCTGTGTCTTCTAAATTATTATCTGATTGTTTTGAACTCTGATGGTCATTGACAATCGTTGCACTTTTTTCTACAAGCTCCATGGCAGTGTCATGAGCAGAAACCAGTGCTTCAAAATCAGTCCCCAATTCTAGTAGCTCATGGTACTTCCCTGATTGGACAATCCTCCCTTCGCGCATAACCTGTTATCATACACAAAAGAGTTGAACCTTGGAAACTAGCAGTTCAATTATTTACTTGTGGAACCACCATATTGAAGGTGCAAAATATGTGACCAATATATTCTTAGAAACAGTTAAGGACAAAACTAATTACATGCATAACACAACAAGATAAATACACAAGCATTTTGTAGAAGAAAAATGGATAGTTCGTGACCCTTAATCCAGGTTACCACCCACACACTCCCCTTCTCAGAATCACTTCCTGCATTTACTATAATATCGTAGGTGATACAAGCTTTCTCTATTTTAAATTATGACTTTGTGCGAGACCCGTCTTCCAGGATACCATGGTTTTTGACGGTTCAATCAAACCTGATTATCTGCGACTTGAGATTGGATTTAGCTATTCTTTCAACAACACATGATAAATAGCTGGGAACTAGAAACAAGTTACATCTCATGTTAAGGTACTTGAAACGTAATGAATCTCAATGAAGCTTGTCACATATAAACCAGCACATCTTACACCCGGTATCTGCAGAAACTAAAATTATGTACTTCCATTAGAATGTATCAAGGAATGTAAGACGTGAGGAATAAACTGATTTTCAGTCACTGAGATCATACATATAAGGTAGCACCTTTCCTTGTCGATGCATGAAGTAAAATTTTCAGAGAGATAAGTTCCTTTTTCCACGTATCAACTTTATGATGTGTCACGTGACTACATATTATCCTACACAATGAACCATATATTCAACTGTTATCACGTAATGAACAAAGCAAACCCACAATTTTATCCTTTAACGCTCTGCATTTCTTCTATCCAAATGCATACTTACCAAGATGATATCGGCATTATGCAGAAAGTCAACTTGGTGGGTTACAAGAAACACTGTCTTGTTCTTCAGTACTCCTCGAACACATTCCTGAAACCAGAAAAAGGATGTTAAATATCGAAGTTTGAATTGCTTCTATCCATATCTCCCAAGAATATAGACCCCAGTATTTTGCATCAGAATGAATACTCAACATACTGTTACAAGTTTACTGATGGTTTTGTTCAAGTATTAGGCTCCTAGCTTGCATATTTTGTCCATGCTAAGTTCATATCTCATCAAGGAGACACCTATTACTTCAGGTTCATGTGCCTATAGGAAAATATCATCATATGATTAATTAGCTAAAAAGGAGAAGTAATGGCATCTAAAGTAGCCCATCCTTCCCAAAATGAGAAAACTGAGTATGTTCTTCTGCATGAATGAGCAAAAATCTGGTTGCACTCTTGAGTGAGCATCTGATTCTTTATAATACTCGGTATGCTGATCAAACTTCAAAGAGAAGGAACAGAACTATTTCTACGACCTGTAAGCTTAATCTCATTTAAGAAAGACTAAATTCATGTTATTTTCTGAAGATCTCTTTGCATGTGTGGGACTTAATGTGAATTGTCACGATAAAAACACACCAGAATTGCTTGTAGTTCTTTACAACTGCCAAAAGGTGAGTGCATGCAACTTCCCAGCAAAATCATTAAGCTGAGAAATCAAAGCGTCAAGATACCTTGAAAATATCTGAACCAGTGTGTGCATCAACTGCACTGAAGATGTCATCTAGAAGATAAATATCTGAATCTTGATAGACAGCTCGAGCTAGCTGGATCCGCTGCTTCTGACCTCCACTGAGGTTGATTCCTCGCTCACCAATTTCAGTTTGATCTCCAAATTCCATCATTTCTAGATCCTTCTCTAAGCAACATACCTTTATGACCTCTTTGTACTTTCCATCATCCATTTGTAATCCAAAGAGGATATTGTCTTGAACAGTCCCATTCTGTATCCATGCAGTCTGAGCTACATAAGCAGTTGAACCGCTCACTCTCACCTGTGCATTCAGAAAGCGCTACGTTAAATAACTAATGTACAGTAACTAATACATAGCTAAGGAGATCCTTTCTAGTGACTTGAGTCTCTCAAGAGTTTACGATGATAGATTTATAAGAATAGTCTTCATGATGCAAGTGCAAGTATGGAGCATTGAAAAAACATGCATGGAACTTTAGAAAACAATGAGAATCAATCTTTTACGGCACCAGCAAAAGACTAAACAGCCAAGTTTGATATGAAGACACTAGAGATCGATTCATGTTGCTGCCTCTCTCATGCCACTGTACATATCACTGAATCAGAACTATTTCCTACAGTATAAACAATCAGAAATGGTATACTAGAATATACTTTACTATCATTTAATGTTTTAAAATTCTTAGACATCAAATGATTGAAGTTATGTTAGTCCTCACAGCAACAAAATTTCACTCATATACTGTCATACCTTTCCAGAAATCTTTGACATTTCACCAAGTATGCAGGAAACAATTGATGTCTTCCCTGATCCAACAGTTCCCACAACAGCAGCAAGACATCCTCTCTTGATCTCCATCTTGATGTTCGTAAGTACCGCTTTGCTTTCTTCATCATCCCAACTGAATGTGCCATCTTCAATCTGAATTGCATTACCTCCATTCTCAGCAATTTCCAACTTCTCAACTGCCTCCTTATCCAATTCTTTACTTGACATGTACCTATCTAGACGATCTAAGGAAATTATAGCCTGCGATAGAGAGATCAAAGCTTGCGGAAAGTTCCGGATCGGTTCTTGCAAAATCTTGAACAAGGAAATGGCAGTGAAAATTTTCCCAGCTGTCAAGTCCTCACCCAGAAGCACACAGGTTCCAAATACCAATGTGGCAACCAAAACAGGGGTGCTCCATAGCACAACCATGTTGGTTGAAACAGAGTAATGGAATTTTCTCAGCCAGCCATATTCAGACTCCCTAAATGATTGCACTCTCTTCTTAAAATGCTCTTCCCACGCTTGAAACTTTATCACCCTCATATAGTTCAGTATCTCATTCATCGATTTCATTCTCGAATCCCTCATCTTCATCAAGTTGTACTGAAATTGTTTATCTCTATGAACTCCCATCACAACAAACACCATCACTCCTACAATGCCCACCATTGCCGAAGTCATGGACATTCCCAAGTAACCATAAAGAAGACCTAATCCGATTCCTATCTGAAGAGGTGTTAACCATACATAATGAATTTGTATCATCATGTCAGAAAGCTGCTGAGTGTCAACGGACATATAATTGACAATCTGACCCGTGCCATGAGATTGCCTGGCTGAACAAGAGAGTTTAAGGCCCTTTTGATAAAGAGAAGGTATTAAGGTTGCTCTAAGGAGCATACCCAACTTCTGGCAGTGAAAATTGTACTGGTGAGAGCACAGAATTTCGATACATTTTGTGACAAGGAGAACAGCAACGAGATAGTAACCTTCATATATGGATCTTCGTTTTCCAGAAGCGAAGTCTATAAACCTCTGGATCAGAACTGGACCGGCATACATAACACCAAGCCTAATCACGGCAAGGATTGCAGTTAGAGACAGATTTGGCCAGAAACACTTGAATAAGGTGGTCCGAACAGGATGTTTAATAGACGAATCTGGCCAGTTTGATCGGAAAAGGTTGCACATTACATCAGCTCTGTCATAAGAGGCAAGTGAAGGCACATCATCAACTACAAGAGGAGATATATAGCCTTTCTTGAGAATGGGATTCAACCATGTAAATGTCAATCTAGACAGCAAGGTGGCTGACTCATATGCTGTCGTTTTGTGACTCTTATCCACAACAGACCTATAAAGAAGAGGTTCTCTGACTTTAGTTTCTGTTGATTCATCTTCCTCGTCTCCACCAAGTAAGTTTAAACCAGTAGAGCCTCTAATCGCAAGCACAAATAGAATCGTGGATGGAAAAAGCGTGACTAGAGAGAATATGTCTTCGACCCGCAATTCATTATCAACAGTCTGGTTTAACCGAAGGATTGCGGAGATCGACATTAAAAGACAAAGCACAAAACTAGCAATCCACCAACCCCGTAGACAGATGGGATGATGCAGGGCATTGAATTTCTTCTCATGGGCTAATATCACCATCGCCACAACGTAGCTGATGAATCCCATAAACCGATACGTTGCATGATGAAGAGTGTCAAATGCCAGGTTCCTCTGTGTAATGTACTTAATGAACAGTGCTGCATTGGTTCCAGCTAATAAGCATGTAAGTACCAAAGGAAGTCTGAATACGCAACCAGCCTCTGCTCGAACCCGCAATGCTGCTTTATCAGAAGAATAGCTAGGAAACCAGATCCTGGAACATAATTTTCGGACCGCAAACCCGAAAACTGTCAGCAGGAAAATGAAATTGATGGTGGAGGATAGAAGTCTCTGAGGACATGGTGAGAGAAGAGTGAATCTCAACCATTGTAACAGTAGAGGAAAGAAGCCACCCGGCTCCTGTACAGAGATAACGGACGACGGGGAGCATGTGAAAGATGTGATCCAAGATGAGGAAGACATTTCCGTTTATATCAGAAGTCTGACAGCAGAATTTCCTGCAACTTCCTCATCTGAGATCCCCTGCAAAAAGATAACGAAAGAAAAGATTAAAACACCAATATAACAATAAACTGCACTACCTAAGAAAACCAACATTTGAAGCTCCAGCTTGAGGTTAAAACTACAGACTACGAAGACTCCATCTTACATGTATCAATAAAGGACAAAGTTTACGAAAATCTATGAACAATAACATTTTTTTTTTGGAAAATTTAGTAAGACAAGGATAGAGTATGAAGACTGTAACCTTGATATTCACTGTTACCGGATTAACTGAGAAAATCTTAGCACAAAAGCTGATTTTCTTTTTCTCTTGAAAACCGGATAACAATAAGATGTGTAATTCCTCCCGGAGTTTCCAACATGCCGAAGGAACACGTGAAAGCCAAAAGAAAAAGCTTTTAGTAATTTGTAAATCATAAGATACAACCAGCAACAAGGCCAAGATTTTCAAATATCTTTTATGATATTGTCTTATACTTTGAAAATCCAAAGCTTCTAAACCTGTCCCAACACCTCGTGTAAATTTCACACGCAAAAAAGAAAGGAAAAGATCGAGAAGGAGAAGATAGGAGAAGCGAAGTTAAAAGGAGTATCAAGCTTGGAAGACCAGAGAGTGTGATGGGCATGGCTCAATGTTTGCAAACAAACAAGCGCACCGGAGCTCCAAGACTTTTGAGTTTGAACTATTCCATACTACATAAACACGCAGTCGGGGAGAGAGAGAGAGAGAGAGAGAGAGAGAGAGAGAGAGAGAGAGAGAGAGAGAGAGAGAGAGAGAGAGAGAGAGAGAGAGAGTATAAAACTAACAGGGAATGAAGTGATAGGGGGGACGCCTCCGGTGCGCTCAGTGTTAGTTCATTGACATGGTGGGAAGAATTCTCCTCTCAGATCCAGTTATACGAGAGAGAGAGAGAGAGTGTGTGTGTGTACTGCATACGGTGGCAAAATGAGAGGGAGCACGATGAAATATGAAGGCATCAAGGATTAGCTTTTAGGTACTTAGTGGTTAGTAGCAGAGAGCTACCACAACTACCACCGGCTTTGGTATTCAATCCCCTCACAACAGCAACCGCCTCAGTGTAGATACATTCTTGACCATTCTAGGGGAAGAATAATTTTGCAATGTTAATTGAATGTGTGAGAGTGTGCCCACAATCTCCTCCAAGCTGCTAGCGGGGGGAGGTGTTTGGTAGCAAAAGTGCATGAACCAGACAGACACCAAGCTTCTCTATAAATTTTTGACGTGGTGAGAGAGAGGAGTTGGTGAAAATGACAGACTACAAACGGTTGCTTTTCTTTATTAGATAAAACGAAAGTTTTCAGATAGTGGTCCCATGGCTCTACTGCCTTCTGACTGCTTTTCACCTCTCTCTGTGTGTGTCTCTCCCTTAGGCTGGCCCTCGATTTTCTGTCACGCTGATACTCATGAATGACTGATTTCTTTCTAAACAGCAAACTGATAATCAGTTGATACCGCTAGAAAACAATTCCCCGTGTGCTTGAAAATCTTCACCTTTCCGTTGGCTAATCAACAGTACATATGCACGCGACAGGTCTACCGCCTTTCACCCGGGGTTCCACCAGGCGAGAAGAGAAGAATGGCAAAGATCATAAAGATTTGAAAAAAAGGTGTGTTTTGATCTGCACTTTTGTGGACTAAAAGATTCTTTCTGTTTCAGCCGACTTGCAACAAAACAAGGAGGCAATAAAGTAACAAAGGTCGGGACGAAAGTCAGGACGGCCACCATTAATTTCAGTAAATGCTTTGGCTTCATTGCGACGCACCCCTTGAGAGTTTCTGCTTGGCGTTATCTGCTATGAGGTAACCATTGGATCTTAAGACGGGGAAGAAGCGAAAAGTAAACTCCCACCTTAATCCCGATGTCATCATACCTACTGCTGACGCGTAGAATTCAGTCCCATACTAGACGGGGTCGGCTAGGTTATATGGATTCTTTGTTTCCACACATCCCTATGGTGTGCCAT
Source organism: Brasenia schreberi (assembly GCA_036023115.1). Lineage (NCBI taxonomy): Eukaryota > Viridiplantae > Streptophyta > Magnoliopsida > Nymphaeales > Cabombaceae > Brasenia > Brasenia schreberi. The sequence continues at coordinate 5,360,418 of JAYKKT010000057.1, read as the reverse complement.
GTTTAGCAGCTAACTCACAATAAACTAGATCATTCTTTATTGTTTCTTTTTAACACTTTTGTGGTCATCCTCTACCTCTTTTAATACTTTCTAAATTTAGTTTTTTATACCTTCTTACAGATTTACAACAACAATTCAGATTACTAACGTGCAAAAGAAATTGAATGGAACTTGTTGGTAGAATGTTTTCAAGAATTTGGGTGTATATTTTACGCTTTCACTCATGAATTCCCGTGCTTTTGCCATCAAAGATTTAAAGCTAATTAAATTTCATATGTTGCAATTTGCTGTTTCAGAGTGACCAACTCTATGAATTCAATGAATGAGAACATTGATTCTTGTTTCTCTTCCTTCTTTGTGGTGTCCCATACAGATCATCGTGTGGCCTTTTATTCTGAGGGAAACAGATTGGCAGAGTGAAATAACTATTTCTGAATCAAGTCATCCAGCAAATGCTCATAGGCTAATCCAACAGAATAGGTAGTTTCAACCATTTTTTCTTGATAAATAACACTTTTTGTTTCATAATTGCTCTTGAAGAAAAAGAAGTCATTCAAATAGCCATTTATCTTCTTAAAGCTCAGAGCACCCTCCAGTGTCGTTCATATACCAGCACAGTCACATCGATTTATAAAAGCAGAAGAGCTTGAGCACTTGAATTAAATCTTGAACATGAATTGGGCATAAATGAGTAAACTTCATTTATATTTCAGTACACATTCTATGTTGCTTTGATAAAAGTTATGTTATTCCTCCAAAAGAAAAGGAAAGATCTTCACTTTAGACCAGCTTTCGACTTGGGTGTTTTACATGACCACTGCCTTAAAAAAATCCGTATGAACTCGGACTACATTAATGTGGCTTGAATTCGTGTTCACACAAAAGTGACCGAAAACCAGAAGCTCGTTGTGCGACACAAAGAGGACGAGACAATAAAAGGTTTGTGTTAGGTCGCAGAGGACATGGGCTGATAGGCCCATTACAGAGCCTAACACATATCTTTGCGGTGTGGTGTTCGTAACCATCATGTTATTTGAAACCTAGCGTTATTAGAAAAGTTTATTTTATTGATTGTGCATGTGCTTCTGTATCATTTTATGAGTTTTATGCAATAAACTACACTTGGTCACCATTGAAACTAAATATTGTCCGATCTTAGAAGTGGTTGTAAAGGTAAATATTGTCTTGTTTCAATATGATCCGTTATATTCCTGAAGCTAAAGCGCATCACGTCACACAGTTTGAGTGGTTGTCAGTACAGAGTCTTTTTCTGTGTATGGTAACAGAGAGGCCACAACCACCAAAGTTTCACATCACATGATAATATTTGCTCGTCTCTGCTGTTGGGTCTACACTGTCTATAACAACGAAGAAATAACTTAATCAGCTTTTTGAATCGAAAGAAAAAGAACTAATTGATCTTTATTTTCTGTTTTGAAGTATTCTCATTCTCGCTTTGGTGTTTTGGTCGTTCTAGCTTCTAACTTTCATGTCTTCTCATGATCTCCATTGGCAGCTCGGTGAAAGGACCCCCTAAATTTCAGATTGATCTTTTGAACTCCCATAAGGCTGGTTGGGCTCCGAGGCCAAACGCCGGCCACGTGCTGCTTCGCAGTGACAGAAAGAGTCTCAGATATTGTAATACCGATCCACGTCCTTGATACCACAAATCTGTGATTCTGGGAGGCGCATTGGTTGCTGCATCAAGAGTTATTTATTTTATGATCCTAAGCTTAGCCAACGCAGAGAGCTTCTGCTACTTCTGTATATTCAGTTAAACTCATAAATTTCTGAATTAAATGATAGGACGAAACCGAGGCACATCAAGAGTATTATTTATTTTATTTTCCTTTGGAGAGAGAGAGAGAGAGCAGGGGGGATGGTGTGTATACTGGTCTGCATCAATAAGTTAACGCCTGGAGCTGAGCAGAAGTATAAAGTGGGGTGGGTGGTGCCGAGCATTGAACAACTTTCATAAATGAGTAAATAAATGCATGTCTGTACGCACGAAAGATTTATAATATATGCTGAAATAAAGTATATTCAGTCAGTGTCACATGGCTAAAACTCATAGATGTGTATTGTTTGCCTGATCTCACTTCAAAATGCATTTACGATACATGTAGAATGCATTTTGGATAGAGGATTTGGATGAACAAATAACTAATTACTATAAATAAGTGTTGATGCATTGTGCAACCATGAACTTAATTTAGAAATTCCCTTAAAACTCACACACATATGTGTGTGTCTCCCTGTGTATATGTATGTATACATACATTTATGGCATAGCTGTTATCTGTGTGAAGAGCATGGTCAACTTTTAGGCCTGATTTTTAAGCCCGTATCTCTTTTTTTTTCTCTCTCTCTCTCTCTCTCGTGTAAAATGTAGGAGGAAATGTAGGAGACCTTAAAAAGTGAACTTGTTAAAACATTATATTTATCTATATATATCTAGACACACACACACATAAGCTTGAATATATAACACGTTTTCACTTGTACACATTAAGTATGAACATCTTATTTTACGTATAATATGATATACCTTTTATAGTTTGGATATGATAAATGGAGTGATTGGATCTTGTCGACTACTGATGTTGATGACTCGTTTGATAATTATTTTTTAGAACATGAGTATAATAACATGCTTTTTTAAAACTCTTTAAAAAATTTTAAATCACGCTCATACTACTGAAAAATATAGGCATGTCGGAGGTAGATAGAATGTGGTTTTATCTGATAAATGTGTATTTCTTCAAACATACTTTTCATAAATTAATGGACTTACATGAACTGTAAAGATTTGGGTTCATAAATTTGGACTTACATGAACTGTAAAGATTTGGGTTATTATTGAGGCCCACCCATTTATTTTAGATAATCAAATTCAAAAAAATACTCAATATTTGCACCGGCACTCGAATCCGTATCTCCAATTGCATCCACCAGATCAACTAATGATCCAGGTCTACTTCAATATTGAAACTGAGATTCTGGTTATGCTTCATGTACTTATAAGGGTTTCAACGTTGTAATAAGCATCTCTTTGCTGCACATTTATACGTGTATCGGACACTACGTTTCCCAGTACCATGCCATGATACGCAACTTACAACTTTGGTTTTCTACGAGCTCAATCGAAACCTCTCACCCAAATCTAAACCTGATCGGATCATGTGGAATCCACTAGGATCAGATTCATTAATACTAGGATCCGATCGAATCCAAAACATTGGCATCCCTCAATTCAAACTTTTGGTTAATTAATAGGGACGGCTCTGGGGGTGGGTTGGGAAAGGGTATACCTATAGCCACCTGACCCAAACCTTAACATGGTGGTCACGGGTTTGGGTTCTCTTTTTCTGATTGGTACGGAGCAAAAATAGGTCATATACATGTGTATGTGTGCATATATAGAGGTATATGTTTGAACAATCTAATCCTTTTATGACTTTTTTAGTGATGGAGATTTGAAATTAAAAAGTGTATTTTAATATCTACCTTAAACTTAGATGCAAAGTATGAAAAACATAAAAGATATAATTTACTTTTTAAATTCAAATCTTCATATTTGATCATGCTAATCAAATGATAAAAATGTTTGAGTAGATTTAAACATGAACCACTATCTATCTATATGTGAGCCCGTTGAGTACGGGTTGGAGCGAGCATGGATCATGGCATCTTATCCAAATCTATGGTGATCCAGTATTTCCCATTCCATTCGGGTTGAGTCAAATTGCCATCCCTACTGGTTAGGGTTGGTGAGCCTTTATCGAACTCCCATGAGCGGACCGATCATGTGGTTGGTGAGTCTTGTGGTGAAGCTTTGTTACACGTATGCGGACCCAGCATGTGGTTGGTAAGTCTTGTTTCTGAGGGCCGGGATACCGCATTGATGAATAAAAGGTTGGGTTGTGGAGTCCTTATCGAACTCACATGAGCAGGAGCGTGGTTGGTGAGTCTTGTGGTGCAGCTTGGTTGCACGTACCCAACTAACTGTAAACAAATCGGATCCAACCGGGTGTGATGGCGACCCGATTACCTAAGAAATCTGTGGGACCCCCATTGCTGATCCCTTGGTTGTTTTCGATATCCACCGTACATCTTCCACATATTTTGCTTGATTGGTAATATACTTCTAAAGTCAGAAGCAAGGGAACATGGATTTGTTTCGGTTTTCCTGAATGGCGGTGGTACTTTTCAATTTTTTTAAACTTGTAAGTTTCTAATATTATGGTAAATTAGCTACACGGTAAAAAAGATAAACAATTAATTAATAAATATGTAACAGGAACCGTAAACAGAGAAAACAAAAAAATGCACTCAGGGCGTCAGGCAGGGCCCTCCGCTGCGTGTCATAGGCCACAATTTCGAATCTTCGTGCGTGCATACTCAGCTTCGATCTTCTATTGTCCCAAAAGAAAAGAAAGGGCTGATATGGTTACACATACTCCATATATATATATATATATATAAATGAGAGTTACTAAACACTCTCCTATGCCATTCACCAGAAGATCGATATTATTTAATATATAAATATACTAAATATAACATGAGATAGATGCTTTGATCACTACCATCCAATTCATCACACGAACTACAGTTATGATCAAACAACGTCTGACATGCGAAGTTGTCTAGCAATAGTGGGGTTGTCTAGCAACGCTCTCTCTATATATATAGAGAGATGTGTGTATGTGTGTTTTCCTTCTGTTCACTTTGGACATGTCAACTCAAGCTTATCTATTGGTTTTGAATGACATGAGCAAAATTTAAAACTTTTTCATGAGTTTTAAAAAATAAAAACATTATTATTATACTCATACACCCAAAAAAATGAGTTGAAATATGTAAACAAGTGTTAGTGGTAGCCATGATCCAATCGTTCTCTCTCTCTCTCTCTATATATATATATATATATATATATATATATATATATATATATCACTAAAAAATAAACTTCTCTTTCCAAAATCACGAGCAACCAAGAGTTTTCATAAATATCATATAAATGTCGCCAATGATCCATTCCATCGTCTTGTTTTCTGTATTACATAGGGAAAGGATTCTCCTTCCTCACAAATTCTTCAGTCTCCAACTAGATTCTTGAGGATCCAATCTACATTTCAAATGAAGAGTTTGATTCGAACATCTAATTTCCATACTTGACAGATTGCTGTAATGTTCCCGAGTTTTACCATGAGAATTCCCTCGTGGGTTGATGGCCAGACAAATACCTTTTGATCATAGAGAAGGAAACAGAGTTGAATACTCATTAATTGGAATTAGTAATTATCCATGTTTAAGTAAAACATTTTGAGTAAAATAATTAAAGACGTGTTACCTCATTTCGAAGATATACTAAGAAAATTTTAATACTAAAATTGTACCTTATTTTCTATTTATATTATAGAAATAACCTTTCAATGGAACTACTTTAAAATGCAAAAAACCATATGGAATACACTCTTAATTTTTACTTAAAAATTGGAATTGTTGAAATCATTATTTGATAAAATTTGATCAATAGCAGGTTCGTCTCGAAGAATATACAGAAATGAACAGGATTCAACGTATGCATTGCCATCCAGGTCTTACAGTTTCCAATAGATCCCCAATCTGTGGAAGATACCAGATACAATGACCCCGAACCCGATTTCCGCAAAGATGACAAAGGAGAATGCCAAACCTTTCAGAGTGCCATACATTGATGAAGACATGCTTCTTGATCCAATTAACCTGTAAGCAGAAACAACACTTAGTCGTCGACTCATTAGGAAAGACACATTGACGCTCACAACAGAAATGCAGGAAATTATTGCAACAAAGATACTCGAAAGATATCAGTCTTTTTCTCTCTGCATCTTTCTGTGATCTTGGGCAATCCTGGGACTTGAAAAGGAGAGCTCATTAAAGAAAATTGGTGCAACATGAAGACATCGATATATCCATCATCATCTTCATGATGCACCTTCTAACACAACTCGTGGAAAATCCATTACGACAGTGAGCTAAATTTGATGCTATTTACTCGGGCAAGAATCAAAAAATGGGTGATTAAGTATATCAAAGTTGCATATAGTCGTAAATGGCATCAAGCAATTGGCTACTAATGTACATAACAAAGGTAGAAATCATGATTGCTTCGTAATGGCAAAGGCCAATGATACAGTATAGCAGTATCGTGAAGCAATTCTAGAAATATTGTTGTATTCATCAACCATTACGACAAAAACCAAGATTTTTCCCCATACCACATGAGGTTCTAGTAGTCATCTGGACCTGCTTATCGCGAATCCGGATCGGCTAATTGTTCTCTGGTAGCACAACTGCACTTGATCCAGAAGAGCAAGACCATATTTTATGCTTCCCCCCAAACACTTTATCCTATCCTTGACCTTCTAAAAAATCTAAATTATGATGTCATTGCGATCTTGTCATGATAATTTTCTATTATGTGACTTCTGAAATTCCCAAGGAAAAAACAGAGTAGTTCAACAATATCCTTGCTGAGCTAGAAAGAAAGAGCAGTTTCGTACCAAAGTATTATTTTTATCACCATAATACCACCCACTGATGAATGCTTCAAATATCCCTTCTGCTGCCAGAACAAAAACAAGCATGGCATTCATGCCAATCCATTCGAGTGGAAGGAATATACAGCGCAAATCCCAGATGTCCACCTGGATCAACACATTATTATATTTTCAGTATGACTGAAAATAAACTACCATCATCTAGTCATTTGAGATGAGAAAACCAGGTAAAACTAGGACAATTTTATACTTTGTGAGCCAGTTGAAGTGAAAGAGAATTTCTGATGGTGTATAAGCCAAAAATACATGGTTCCAGAGCCATTACAAGCCAAAATATGTGTCTTAAGGTTCAACAAATGTAGGAAAAATCTATATAGCACATAACAAAGACAAATTTATTGACAGATGAGTGTTCCACATGAACCCAAATAGACGTTTGCTGCATGTCCCGTAAGTTGATTCAATGCAATAAGGCAATCCTTTCCTATAGGAACGCATATGACAGAATATATGACAGGAAGGAAGAAAAATACAGTTACATACGAGGACATATAATGCTGAGAATGTCATTGCTGCAGCACCAGCGGTCAGGCACTCATAGCTGAGACTGTAGAGTTGCTTGTTCAGCGGGATCACTGAAAACACAAGGTTGTGATAATTCAAGAAATCAAATATAGCAAACACTAAATTTAGCAGGATAACTTGAGATATCTGAAATCTGAAGGTCACATTTCTCACCATCCGTAAACTGAAGAACGAGACCCAATAGTAGTAGGAGAATACTCATTGAACCCAATTCTTGAGCCTTCCAGAGTGATCCTGTAAAAGAAAGCCGAATTTTTAACTCATATAGCCTCAAGACCGTAGGGTGAGCCTAAATTATCAAATATAAGAACCCCAACCTTTATATGTATAAGGCTATAAGCACATGACCAAAATGCACACCGAGAATGGTGGTGAGAACGGTTGATATTGAACTGAGAATTGGATGCTTGACAAAATAAAGATAACAAGATACATTTTTAGAGTAAATTCAGATGGAAAAAACACAATTCCTACCTTTTCTGCAGTGCATCTTTCCAGCCAGTCACACTAGTCTATATTTCGGCAGGAAAATCTTCGAATTAAGAAAAAACCAGCAAATGCAGAAAGATCGTAAAAACGCTTCTCACGTTTTAAAATATTCAAAATCTTGATAACTATTTTATTAGGAAAACTTAGTTAACGTCAAATCACTGAAGATCTGAATGGACAAAGTTTTCAAAATACAATCATAATACCACCACTTTTTGTCATCAATTATTTGCAAAATCAACACTTTCCCCTCTTTTTCGTCAACTTATCTGCTGTATCATGGTTATTTCAATATATGATTCATATAGCAACAACGTCATGCCATTTGAAATGATGAGAGATGTTAAAGACATTCTTACGGACCTCAAAATTCCTTCTGGCTCAAACGATGCTTGACACCATGCTGGAGCATCACTGCGTAAGGGTCCCTCATAAGGAGAGGATGCAGTGCAAGCCTGTCCCACTTTCAGTGATGAGGTAAGAACAAAATTACTAACGACTGCTATTGCCACCTGAGAAATACAGTGCGCACCTTAGATCTCCTCCAGGCAGGATGGTGATACATGTGGTTGAGGCCTAGCACTTTCCAGTCAATATGTCCCACTGCATTGCAAGGAGGGTCTGTAAATTGGTGTTGATGATCGAAGGTTGATGCTCACGATGCAACTTAACAAATCGCCAAGATTCCCAAGTCACCCGAGTATGGGTGTCAAACTTCAAATATAGCAATGAAGAGAGTGGAAGCAAACCAAACACAAGGCAAAAGGTGTACGATAGACAGCATAATTTATTCATGAGTGAGTGGGGTATTTATAGAGATTACATATGATCATGGATATTAAGAAAAAACAAAAGAAAGCCAGCCTTGAAGGCTGGCTGCTGTGCACAGGACTGCACAGCAGTCCAACGGCTACTTAACTAGCCGTTGGAGGCCAGCTGCCTCCAACGGCTAGTTGACTGCCCCCCTAGGCCCTAGTGGCTTGGGCCAGGCTAGCCTCAAACACGGGCCCTAGTGGCCCGTACCTATTACAATTAACACACCTCCTCAAACTTACGGGGTATATACCGAAAGTTTGTGTAACAAAAATTAAAAACGAGTGACCGAGAGAGATTTAGTAAAGAAATCTGCTAGCGGCTTCTCAGATATGATATAACACAATGTGATCTTCTTGTTCAAACATTCTTCGCGAACAAAATGGCAATCCATCTCGATGTGCTTCGTCCTTCGTTAAAAGTGTTGTTGGAGGCAATGTACATGGCGCTTTTGTTATGGCAGGATGCTATAAAGTAATTCCCATATCACCTAGAATAGCTGTAATCCAAGAAATCTCCGTAGCAACAGTAGCCATGGCTCGATATTTAGCTTCAATGGATGAGAGTGATACTTTCTGTTGCTTTTTCCACTTTCAGGAGATAAGAGATTCACCTAGAAAAACACAAAAATCAGTCGTAGAGTGTCTATTGTTGACATCTCCACCCCAATCAGCATCCGTATATACAGATAAATCAAAAGACGAAGTGGAAGTTAAGAGAACCCCCTTGTTAGAAGTATTTCTAACATATCGAATGATGCGTAAAACATCATTCATATGAACAGAAGTTGGTGCCTGCTGAAATTAACTCGTTGTATGAGCTGCATGAGAAATATCTGGTCTGGTAATAGTGAGATAGATAAGAGCACCTATGAGTTATCGGTACGGGGTAGGATCAACTAATTTTTCACTATAAGTGGATCTTAACTTCTATAACTTCTGGTGTGTCTACTATTTTGTTATCTATGAGACCAGACCTTTCAATGATATCATTTGCAAATTTTGTTTGAGACATAAAATACCCACAATTGTTTTTAGTAATTTCAATACCTAAAAAATAATTAAGAAGGCCTAAGTCTTTCATGTCAAATTCTTAAAGAAGATTACGTTTAACCTCTGTAATCCCTGCTTTATCACTCCCAGTGATAATCATATCGTCCACGTACAATAGTAGAATAACAATACCTGATTCTGTTTTGCGTACAAACAAGACAGTGTCAGTATAGCAAGTTGTAAAATTATGCAAATGCATGAATTTTTCGAATCGATCAAACCAAGCCTTAGGAGCTTGTTTCAAATTATACAAGGCTTTTTGCAATTTAATAGCATGACCATGAGGAACATTAAAACCAGGAGGGGGAGTCATATAAACTTCTTCATTCAAATAACCATTCAGAAAAGCATTTTTAACATCAAGTTGATATATATTCCATTTCCTAATGGCACTAAGGGTTATGAGAATTCTAATTGCGATCATCCTAGCAATCGGGGCAAATGTTTCATCATAATCAATTCCATATTTTTGGGCATAACCCTTTTGCAACCAATCTGGCTTTATATCTCTCAATGTGACCATTGCTATGGGTTTTAATTTTGTAGACCCATCGACATCCAATCTTATCCTTTGGTATAGGTGCAACTGTCCATGTCTGGGCTTTGTCTAGAGCATTGAGCTCATCCTTCATAGCATCTTCCCATTCTGGAATACCTTTAGCTTGATGATAAAACTTGGGTTCTTTAACTTGATGAAGAGTTGCAATCAAGTTTTTGCGTTGGGGTTCAAAAAATTCATAGGAAACAAAACGCTGGGGAGGTTTTGAGACCCTAGGTTCTAGACATGTATCATCAGGTTCTCTAAGACGTCATGTATAGTAAAGGAAAGGGTTCAATAATGGATTGGGAATCAACAGTTGTATTCAGAACATCACTATTCTCAAAAGAATTATCCTGATGATCTACTGAGTCACAATCATCATTTTCTTCTAGATCAAAGAAATCTTGAGATATAGAAGATTCAGAATTTTCTAAGGATTTAGACTAGGCATCATTCTAAAAAAAAATTACATCCTTAGAAACATATAATTTGTCTTCAATAGGATCAAAACACCTATAACCCTTCTTGTCTATGTCATAACCAAGAAATACACATTCAATAGCCCTAGGAGACAATTTATCATTTTTATCTTTATACACAAAAGATCTACATCCAAAAACTCTAAGTCTTTCATAATATGGAGAAATATTATATAAGTTTTCAAAAGGTGAAATATTTTCAAGATTGGATGAAGGCTAGGATAAACTGCAGTAAGAGTAGCTTTTGCCCATAAAAATTTAGGAACCTTACTGGCAATTAACATAGTTCGACATGTTTCTATAATATGTCTATGTTTCCTTTTAGCCAAGCCATTTTGTTGAGGAGTTTTAGTGTATGACTTTTGATGAAAAATCTCATTTGATTCAATAAATTTTTGAAATTCATTTGACATGTATTCCCCTCCTGAATCAGATCTAAAGATCTTAATGGTGGTTGCAAATTGATTTTTGATCATGTTGCAAAAGATTACAAATTTTTCAAATACTTCTGATTTATGTTTGAAGAGATATATCCAGGTAAAGCAAGTAAAGTCGTCTACAAATATCACATGGTATTGAACACCTCCCTTAGAAACAACGAGCAGGGGGCCCCAAACATCCGAATGTATTAAATCAAAAGCTTTGTTTGGTACATAGTTTCTTTATCTAAAAGGGAGATGATGCATTTTCCCAAGAATACACTCTTTACATTCAAACTTTTGTTCACTAATTTTTTTCATCAAAGAAACGTTACATAATTTTTGTAAATTCAAATGCCCAAGTCTTTTATGCCTATGAGTAGCATCTTGGGCTACATTACAAGACTCAAAATTTGGCATAACAAGATAATCCATTTTGTATAGTCCACTTTCTCTATGGCCTTGACCAATCACCTTCCTCAATAGGTGATCCTGCACCACATAATGTTTGGATGAGAAAGTGACTATACAATCATTATCACAGATTTGAGCAACCGAAAGTAAGTTCAAGTTAAGTTTAGGTATAAAGCTTACATTTTAGATTTTAAATTTTTTTTTTTCAAAATTTCCTATTTTCTTAATTTAAAGTTTTGTACCATCGACCGTAAACACATGTTTTCCAATGGTTTCACGAGATTCAATCAAGGAATTTTCACTATGTGTCATATGAAAAGATGCACTCGAATCTAAAAACCAAGACATACCTTGAGAGGTGGATAGAGCATTCCTTGAGATGCTTGCTTTTTCCGTGAACATTTCTTCTATATATACCTTAATGATGTTGGCAAGACTCCTCCTTCTTTTTCTTCCACGACTCCCACATTTTCAAACTTTTTCTGGAGAAAAGGACAAATGGTTTTGATATGTCATCTTTTCTTGCAATAGTGATAAATGGTGTCCTTGTTAGGCCACGATCCCATGGACTTCTCTGATGTTCCTTCGGCATTTTTCGCATGTGGAGGCTTTTAAGTCTTCAAGTTAGCTCCCGGTTTGGATGCGGTAAGGACGACTTTGGTTTAAATGGTTTAATATGTTAAGTTTTGATGATGACAAATATAAGCATAAAAAGAACACTTTGCATATGTTCTTTGTTGCATCCTATATGTATATTATCCATTAGTAATTGATAAATATCTTATTTGACGATCTACAAAGTCTTATACGCTTGTTAAACTAACTAGAGTTATACATTTATGAATAATGCATATGAAGATATTGGAATTATGAATTTAGACTAACTATGCTTATTTGGCGAAAATACTTGTGGCAAATACCCAAGACTAAAAGAATGAAAGATAAAACAAAAAAGAAAAGATTCCTATTAAGCCACCACGTTTAATGCTAATGCCTATTTCTATTTATACGCATATATTCTGAATATACATCGTGTCACACAAAGACCAAGTCCGGCGGAAGTTACATACTAGTATCGTGAGCGACTTCGGTCCTGGCTGTAGCCAGGCCTATGGACGGACTATGCTTGAGTGTGTTTTACATAATCTGTTTTCCGGTTATGCATACCCAACAACTTACAAGTCTTTGAAAAGATGTGAGATGGTATGAATAGTTTAAATGGCATGACAGACTTTAGCTAAGTTCGATGTTTTGCAAACTGATCTTTATGTTACTATGATATTGATCAACCGATCTATTCAATAAGGCACTGATCTTTGTTATTACAAATTATTTCATTTGCAAAATACCAAGGATCTTTCACAACGAAATAGGGAATGTCATTCAACAAACCGATAGCAGAAATGATGGGAGTAAGACAAATATAAATTTGATTTAGTAAGTCGGGCTACTTCCACTAATAGAATACTATTCAAGAATGCGGATGTAAATCTACCTTCAATAACACACCTAGATGCAACGCTCTGAATGAGTTTTGTAAGAACTTCCATTACCTCTCAATTCAACCAAAGGGTTATTCCTCCATCTTTAAGGGAGAATACAGCCTCAACAACGGTCCATAACGAGTTGTTGAAAATAAGATTTATCTTCAATAACCATAGATTGCATGATTCAAATCAAACATGGCTGCACTTGCTTCTTATATTTCTAAAGCTTTTAATATGATATTAAATGATACTCCAGTGATTGGCTGCTTTTTCTTAGATACACCTATAAATACATATTAGACTAGGGTCATCTGGTTTAGTACACCCAGGTTATCATTTGAACTTATTTTATACAGGATACATAGTTTTATGACAAACTGAAGCCTATTTGTGCTCTAGTTGCAACTTCAGAAGTTGAAAAGAGTTTAGATATGACTTCGAGAGTCGTAGCCTTGCTTAGAAGAAAAAACAATCCACGAATGGATAAGCTTCTTTCTGGGTCATTCCTATTTTATCAGAAAGAAAGTGGTTAAAGTTTCAAGATAATGGAGTTAGTTTGGTATCCCCGATCAAGCGAACTGCTCATATTTTTAAGGGTGGATATGACTAGTGAAGAAAGGTGGTGAAAGGCTCATGAAAATTGTAAAGGTTTCAAGCACCGCTGCTTGAAGTCTTATAGCATTTATCTCACATGGTTTACTTCGGGAGTTAGGAAACTCGATTTAGGCCATAATCGTCGTGTTCATGGGTCATTATGCAAGTGGAAGTTCTAGCAAAATATCTAAATGTTATGATGTCATTCTCTAAACTTCAAACTCCTTTCACTATGCTAAAAGACAATTTACATAGTTGCCGGAGAAGACTTTCTAAAGAATAGGAAAAATAGACAAGTTCATTTTTCTATCTTCTTTATTCGAAGGAGAGAAATCGACAGAGGGAAAAGAAGGGAGAAAAAGGGATTAGATTTTCAGATCAAAGTTTAAACTTAATTTGATATAAGTTCGACTAAGTCTAATATTTGCAGGGGTTTCCATTCATTTATTGCCTTAATTGTTCATCATATAACCAAGCACTTAGTTTTTTATAATCAATAATAGTTAGACTTATTCCATCAGGGGCTCGATAAATGCATAGAATGTAGTATATTTTTGACTTGATTAATTGCCGCTCAAGGAATGAATGCTTAGTCTAGTTTATAATGCATAGTTCGAGTGGTTTTGAGCTTAGATTTGTCATATTGCCTGGATCGCAAGATAAACCCGGAGCATTTTTGGTTCAGGTAGATGAGGAGCTTGCTTAATAGTCGAGTTAATATGGTTTGTGGACCAAAATCTTATGCCTAGATGAATCGGGATTTGAGTATTCATAAATAGAAGTTGGGTCTATAACAAGTTTAGGGCCTAGATTGATGTTACACGTTAATTAAGCATAAAGAGAAGACCAAGTCTTGAATCGCACTGCAGGTGAAGAAGTTCCAATGGAACTACGGGGCTGCGTATGCATCGAGAGTTCGCGCTGCCAGAAGTCTATATTTTCTGCCGCGCTAGTACTTCAACGCCATGGCGAGAGTACACGCCTAAATCGGCTGGCGCATGCCGAGGCATGAGGTGCATCAAGACGTCAGCCACACGAGAGTCAGGATACCGCAAATAGGTGACTATATATCTTTCTCAGCCTACTTATGTTGGGCCATTTCCATTTTAGGTTTTAGTCAAGTTCTCTTAATGAGATAAATCATTTATATAGTTTAGTTCCTAAGGTGCTGAGGACACAAGATCTAGGTATTGATCAAGAGACTTGAGGTTATAATACCTCGGAAAGGTCATGAGAAAGATTAGCTTCTCGGTGACATGATCAACAGTATCCTTTTCTCTTTCTTCATCATTTGCCATGAATATTTTAGGTATCTAGCACCTTATTTTGAATCCTTTTTAGTATATGCATTAGATATCAATTCCGTACGTGATCGATGCAAGCACAGATGCAATATACTAGGATTTGGATTCAATCAGTATCACAGGTAGTAATGTTCAGTGAGGTCAATGATCACTGAATCTTAAGCGATCCTCCAATATTTGCAGTAGTGGATTAACTCGGGATAGGTACCTAGACCCTTAAGCGGATATGGCGTTGTATGATGCTAACCACTCGTTCGAACGCAGATTCAATTAGCTCGACGGTACTGGACCTGCAAGATGCTAATGGCTGAATGTACCTATTAGCTATGTACATCTACAGTTGAAGGATGTTTCGCTGTCCATTAAGCCGCATCTGGATTTAGGCAAGTAAGGATAATTGACCTAGACAGGCTTTTGACTAAATACACAATCTCAAGCCACCTGAACTGGTGATTCTAGTAAGCTTGTCAGTAGAGGATCATGAAGTATATTGCAGACTATGTGGGTAACTCCGAGATTAAACCTAGTAACCATGAGTTGATGTTTATAAGACTTTTGGAGAATTACTTCCCTTAGTTTACGAAGTTAAGTACGCTGGAGTTGGATTTCCTACATGTCCATGAGTGTAATTGAATTGTTATTGGTTGATAGGTATCTAGGGCCTAAATACACTCAAAGGGAACCAACTTTAGGCAGACTACTAGACAACATAGAGCAAGCTATCCATGATACCTCAAGGATGCAAGATCAAGTATCTTATACCACTAGTCTAGATGTAATGTATTCATGGGAACGAGTCTTGATTAGTATTAATTCAAGTTGTGATATAATCCTATGTTTCGCTGTTGTGCTTTGTCATGTAGGCTCAAGAGAGATAAATGGGGAGTCCGAAAAGTTCTTGAATAAGCGATGTCAAATTTTTATACATCTGACATAAGGCCCCAAGGGAATTCAAGGACCCGTGAAAGTTCGTAGCTGTCTTCAGCCTAGATCAAGTTCTAACTTCTTATTCAAGGCGTAAGAGACTTAAATAATGTGAGGATGAACTCACCCCTACTATTACTCACAGATATACTAGGGAGTGGAATTCCTACGTTAACGTATTCATTCCCTGGCCTTTAGCTTGCGTAGCTACAATAAAGATTTATATTTTTATGATTTTTGCTCTTAAATATGTATAGCATATTCAGTACGTTGTATTTGTTAGTTTTGTTAATATGTTTTTTGTTAGTATTTTAGTCCAATAGTCCCTGTTAGTTGTGAACTAGTTCTAAATGCTCATGAGAATGTTGGTTTGCTTGTTAGTTTTTATATAGCATTAGGATTAGTTAATAGTTTTTCCTTTTTTAGTTTTATAGTTTGACATAGGGTTTTATTATAGGTTAATATTTTGTTTTTTGTGTTTTATTATGTGTATTGAACATTTTATAATTAGTTTCATCAATGTGTTTTGTTACAAATAGATCTATAAGAGTTGCATAGACATAGACGAAGAAGATATTTCTTACATATACGCATATTGCATAGCGCTTTAGGTTGTCATTTAAAAACTAATGGCAGGCGTTATGCTGTTCGTTGCAGTAACTTGATATTTTTAATTATATGGGCGCTTGTTTGTATCTATGGCGATCCTGGCTATTAATTTAGAGCTACACTACTTGCACTTAGTGTGTAGTTATGATTAAAAGTGAGAAACTCCTATGTTAGATGTTATATATTAGTATTTAAGAATGCCAGAAGTAATGGGTATTAGAATTTCTATTTATTGAGAGTTATCAGGTTCTCGCTGCATCATGTTCATTCAAGGAATACCAGGATCGACCGCAGTTAGGTTTGGAAAGAAAGAAGCTTGACAGACTAGTATAGTTATATATGCATTTAGTGTACTTAATGTTAACATGTATAAGGTTATATTTGCTTACGCAGCGGTTTTAGTCATTATATTTATCATATTATGTTATCGCCTATCAATCGATGCCCTGATGACAAAGGTATATTTATCACTATTGACAGTTTGCAAATGATGTTTGTCATTCTTCTCGAATTGAAAGTCTGAATCAATTGCAATGCATATTGGTGATGCAAGGATGCGTTATGTTTGGCTAGTTAGTCACACGTGAAAGTGTTGCTATTGCAACTAGTACTATTTTCATTCCTAAGATAACGTGATCCTCTGGAGTACGTGGAGAACGTATTAGGTATTACATTATAGTATCGGGAGTGATTACATCTCACTTAGATGCAAGTGTAACGTTCTTGAAAATGGATAAGAGTGCATGTCTTGAGGTACATGTGTGTAGTGGATGTACATTAGTAGAGTTTTGATATGCATCCTGTAGATTCTCTTTGTGAGACTCTCTCGGTACAAATCCTGTGAATTCAACAGACTTGCCTTAAAGGTGGACGCTAGATGGTTATAGTGTATCGATGTGGAACTATGGCAATTATTTAAAAAGCTGAACCTATGATATGACTAGAGATCCTGGTAGGTCCCATTTTTGAAGCCTTTATATTACTAGAGCTTTTAGAGTGTTTGGTTCACCACTAGTCAGATCGCTCAATTAGACTAATCAATTTAACGCATTTACAGCGATGTCATTTTAGAGCTACCCTTATTGTTTTGAAAGTACTCTGTAGAACTAGCAATAACGTTGTGACCCGCCGAAGCGACCCACAATTCGCTTATTTATTAAAGGGTTCAATGAATTGACTCCCATGTTTTTTTTCAACTCCACACTGAAATTTCGCACCCGCTGTATGGGTACGGGCCATAGTGGCTGCTAAATACCTTCAAGAGATGGCCGACTTCTTTTTTAAAAAATCGATAAGTAATACTATAAATGAAAAGATTTTCGACCTGTTATATAATTTATGTTTGAATATTTAAGTGGCCAAACTAGTTTTAAAGCGTTAGCTTTTAGATAACCGAGAGGTTACTTCTGAGATGGTAAGTATTCACACCACCTATGGAGTGTTTATAGCTACTTTAGATTTGGTATCATTATTCCTTTGAGTTATAGAAAGCAAAGGAATTGGAATTTCTAAGGCTTGAACAAGGGGATATTATTGTGGATCAAAATGTGGAGCAACTGAAGAATGTTCTAAGTTCTTTCTCTTTATTTTACGACCAATCTAGATGAAGTGTCTGCATCTAAACGTTCAGGAATTAAGATAGTCTTAGCCGTCAAAATGAAGGAAGATGAATATGATCTGAGCAAAGATACACGCCAAACTCATGGCACATGATACGAAAGCCGAGGTCCCGTGTGCATCCGACAGGAATCTGTCCAACCCAGCTTGCCAGAAAAGAGGATTAGCCTAGTGGGTTCTACTCAACGCCTAAATGTACATCTGATTTAACAATCCAGTACGCGACTCGAGAGTGACAGAGGGCCTTACCCATGCAAGTCCGATTTCCAATTTTGTATACCAAATCTGAAAACTTTGAAGTGGACTCAGACTCTCTGTCAGATGTTCAACAAAACTCGAACTGCTACCGAAATCACAGCAAAACGAACGGTGCTGATTTGATGCATGATGACTACCATCATGAATCCTTTTCCATGAAATTCTGAGCAGCTGATTTCAGCGAATACTTCGCCGGAAAAGAATTACCCCTAAAGAATCAGCGTCCTGAATCATGACGGAATCTGCTTCAGAGGGACATAAAAGTAGGAAGGAGGCAGCTAATTAGGCTAAGTCGACGAATGGTGAGGACTGAGAATGATTCAACCGACTCTTATCGGACTTGGGCTTAAATAAGTTTATGCTTTTAACGAATGCATGCAGACTCGCTTTTGACCTGAAAAACTCGGGCGAACGACGAACGAAGACACGCAAAAAATTAGGAAAACATAAACTCCGAAAAGAGAGATACAAGTCTGGAAACCATGACCTGAATCAGGAAAACCAGGAAAGAGAATGTCTCTTGATCGAGAGTGAAGCCAAACAGATCGAAGGGAAGTACCGCCACGGTGAGGCCTCTGAAGATGTCGAGAGACGCAACTCGCTTCGCCTTCTCCGGTTTCCCTACCGCCGACGGCTGGCCTTCTTCTTACAAAGTCACCCTGTGCTGTTCGGAGCTCGAATTAGCCATGGCTCTCCGAGCGGAAAGGACAAAATCAAGGGGAAATTTCCCAGCGACACGTCATCCGGTCTTCAGCAGAAACGAGAATGAGATGTGTCCCTCTCCCTCCCCCTCTCCGGGACGCAAAAGGTGCGCCAAAAGTGGACGAAAACGAGGTGACGAAACTGCCAGTGGCGGACGATAGTAATTCCGAGGGTCTAAAGTCGCTGTAAAACCTTCTCCGAGTCTTGTCGTCAATGAGCCGAAATCCTGAATGATATGTAAAATAGCTTTCGATAAAATCATACAAAAAGTATCCCGGAAACTAGCCGACCCGGACAAGGCCCAATCGTTTTCGTCTCTCTCCTGTAAGCTTCCCTAGAATAATTCCCACGAGATTACATTGAGCAATAGCACCACAAGGAAAAGCCAGAGAGCGAATATGATTAAAAGATCAGAAAGATCAAGCCAACAAGACTCGCGTTACTTCTACAAGGAACTTGTTGTGGCAAGCAGCTCCAAACTGCAAGCAGCTATGGAATCCAGGAGCCATCCATGGCCTATAACTTTTGCACCAAGTTTTGCAGAGACCGACTTGGCTTGTCTGACGATCTGCTTCATGACCGTACCACCTTCTGGGGACTCTGTCGGTGTGATCGACATAATAAACTATGATGATTGATGGACCTTCACTACTTGCAAGAGATTCAGGGAGAGTTTGCTGAGTGCTACCCCCTGCTGCTAGCACCAGGTCTTGTAGATATCCTCTGTAAGACCCTCCAAACTCACCGATGAAGTAGAAATTCAGGCCGTTGAAAAGTGGAGGCTCCTGCATAATCAATTGCAGAAGAGCAACAGATTCAGGTCTTTATGCAACAGGAGGCATCAAATTTATCAGATAACCGCCACCAAAAAGAGCTTGGAAACGCAGTTTTGTTCCATTGGGGTAGATTTCAAGAAGTTTTAGATTTCAGTTGAGAATGAGAGTTTCATGTTGCGGCTATCTTGTTAATACCAACGCATTCATCTTTTTGTCTACGGTACTTGGAAATTCTAGCAGTCGTGCCTTCCTGTGTGCGTCCTTGTATGTGCATCTGCTTGCGAGCACACGCACGCACGCACACACACACAGTGAGACCTGAGCTATTGCTCTATCCTCGCTCTTCCTGGACCCTCGCAACATCCATGAACGTCACGCTGTATCCCATACGGCTCCTCGCTAACTGGATGCTTAGCTTCCATGCATGCCTTGAGCCCTGTCCACAAAAACAAAGGATTGAATGCGTTATTACAATTAAGAGGACCAATTAGCCGCATCCATCCAGAACGTGAAAGTACACTCAATCTTCTGCATAAAACCCAGAAAGAAAAATACTTTTTTAGAAGATTATTCTTTTCTGAAACAAAGAAATATAACAATGACGCTCGATTAACTCATAGGAAAAGCCTAGCCTGTGTAAAGGAAAACGCTTTCAGTTGATGTTCATACCCATTGCCATCAATACTTTCAAGGTTCTACTGCAACAGCCATTGCCACCAACAGATGCAATGGCATGTGTAACATTTGAGTCCCAAGACTTGTTGATAGCTACGCCTGTCAAACTTGCAAACTCCATGACAATCTCCTGGAAATGATACAAAAAACATTATACACGAAATAACTGGCCTAGAATTACAAGACAAAAGCAGTGTTCACTAGGCAACCAACTAGTAATATATAGGAGAAAGAAAGGGACTAGACATGCATGGTCGCAGCCACACACCCATCCCACATTACAAGCACAGATATACATGAATTCTTTCGTGTATTTGGGTTACAGAAAGCCTATAGGAACTCGTAAAATATTGATTTGAAGAGTGAAGACCACTCATAGGGTGGGAATTATATTATACAATAACGGAGCTTCAATTTAATGACAAGTTCATACACTAGCTATCATGACTAATTATACAGAAAGAACAAGAGAGTCTTCAATGGAATCAGCATGCATTCGTGCAAACAGTTCTATAAGTGCGTGTTGATTGAAACCCACACAGAGATTTCCGCTTTTGTATGAAAAAGCGGGGCCACATGTATCAATGTCATATTCTCTACGTGGGCATTCTTTTCAGCCTTCATGAGAAAGAGGCCCATTTTTATATGAAATGAGCATATTTCCCACTTTTTAATGTGATACAACGTCCATGAATTAAGGGGAAAGCTTTCAATAAAATACAAACTTACCTTCTCTGAAGGAGTGAGAGAAGATCCACAGAGCACCCATTTGTCTGATGTGCCAGGCATATCTATCCATTCTTTTTGCTGGTCGGCTTTAAGGAGGCCTGAAGGTCCAAGTTGCGTCCTATCAAACACGAAAATTTCAACATAAATTTCTCTACAAGCTGGTATATTACTCCAAATAACATGACAGGTGAACTTCATCAAGAATGCCTTGATTCCCTGAGACAAATCGACAATATAGAGTTATAAACAGCCTTACCAGATACTTTGATAAATTGGTCAAGTTTCCAACTCTTTCAGAGCATACAGTACATCACACATGAATAAATGTAGGAGAGGTCATAACTTGTAAAGTGACTAATATGAGACTCTATTGCCATGCACCAAGTCAAGCTTGCCCTAGAGAGGAGTAACATATCAAACTTCGACCAATTCAGGTCCCAACAAAATTTAAACTCCCAGACAGCATCTAAACTCTCAGATAGCTGAGGAAGCCAAGGAGAACCTCATAAAACTGTGTTAAATTAAATTTGTACATTATGCCAAAAATTGATAAAGAACCAGTTACAGATGCCCCAAAACTTAGCAACCTGTAAAGAACAAGTAGCTGCTAAACTGAACAATGGCGAACATAATATAACAGGATATGAGAAAGGTTCTTACCTGTTTTCCTTTTTAGAGTTGGATTTTTCGCCTGGAAACCTTAGTGAAGAATGAATAGGACAAAGCAGTAAATATCTCTCCTGCAGAAGAAAGATGTCATCTCAAACATTTTGAAAGAATACATAGAAAAGTCTTGCCTATAAGAAGGAATTGGAACTGAGGGTTGCTTACAACATCCCAACGACAACCAGGGATATCTGCTACACATGGAACATGAAAGCTCCGGCGACAACTCTGAGCATAGCATCCAAGAGCTGCTCCCTTTTGTCCGCACTTGAAGCAAGTTATCTTTGAATTTCTTGCAACCTCAGTTTCCAAATTCCTCACGTTCTCGTCCAAGTAATATGCATTAGGTGCCCTGCCATTGAATCTTTTAGCTTTCTACAAAACCACTTTCAATTTATTTTCAAGTACGCACAAAAATACATTCTCTAAGAGATAATAGTTAATCTTTTACATGTACGATTAACTGAAAAAAGTACCAATCATACACAGTTTTTGATATATAATACTGAACATAGAACTGCATCAAAGCAGGAAGAAATATTTCGACATGTGCATTGGGACTGAGTTCCATGAAAAGGATGGACATAGGTATTCCTTCATACATGGAGTTCTTCATGGACTCTGAGAATCTGCAATGTGTCAGAGTATTCAGTTTATTATATTGCTTTCAACAAAGGAGGGGGGACTAAAGGTGACATCCCCCTGATTCGGGTTCTGACTCTAGGCCTTTGTCAAGTACTTTTGGAACCCTGGATATGAAATCGTTTCCTAGACGAGTCTCCAAAAATAATACTAGAACTGAGGAGGGGAGGGGAACCTTTTAAAGCTAAAACAAGAATTCGATGTTATTAGAGAAAAACTAATGTAATATTAATAAAGATAAAATAAAATTCATGCTTAAGATGATTGACAAATTTAAGAGACAGAAGCGGGTCTTATAAAAAAAATTAGATGATCAACACATCTTTTTTCAAGATGGCAAATACTTTATGAGGAGGGGGGGGGGGATACTTTTAAAGCTTTCATAAACTGACTGAGAAACAAGTTCAAGCTCAATATCGAGGCGAGCCTACTTAATGTGAGGAAAAAGCTTGGTTGTGATTTTGGTGTAACGGAGAAGAAGACCTATTTACAGCATAGAAAGTAAAGGGGGTATTGGTGAAATCTAACTGAAGGCGTTGTTGATCCCGAACGTTTTTTAGGCCCCAGAAAGCGAAGAACGTATTTCTCACAGAGAGATAGAGAGATGGCGGACGAAGACGAAGGTGAAGAGAGAGGAGACCTGATTGAGAAAGAGAAGACAGAGCTCGCTAAATGGTTCCTCTTAAACTCACCATCTGGTGAAATCCAGTATGTGGCCAAAGGTGTGTCTGAATCCGATGTTCATTCCTTCATCTTCCTCTCTCCCTCCTCATCTTTTCGCTTTGCCTTTTGCATTTCGGTCCGATTTCAGCGCTACCATCTTCATTACGGATTCTGAATTAGGTTTTATTTGTGTTAGATGTTCGATCGGTTCTCATGGACGAAAAGATTTACCAAGCGGCGGTTTCCGAAGCGTTCCCTTTGTACAACAGGACTCATATGATATCGCTCCAGATGCCCAACAGAAGCGGTGAGGTGAATTAATGTTTCTTCAGGATTTCTGTGCGTGATGGTTTTGTTTCTAGAGGCGCTTCTTGATGTCAGACAGATTAGTGAGTGAGTTTTCTCTTGTTGATGGTTTGTCAACGAGACCTGTTTTTTTTGTGTGGCATTCTTGGTTCTTGATATATACATGATCTTTTTTCCTCTCGGTGGCATTGGGGAATTAGGCTTACTAGAACTTGTGGTTGTAGAGGGTTACGCTGCCTGTTTATTGCTATTGGCACTCGGGAATTGGACTAGCGAAACCCAGTTTTATTTAAGCAAGATAGGGGTTCATCTACTTTCTTTTTGGCGTTTGACTCAAGTTTAATCTAGAAAAGTCTCAAAACGTGCATATGATGCCATTTTTCTTCTGAGTTTTTCTTTGCTATTGATTAACATTCCGATGAATTAGTCTGGTCTACCTATCTTGTACTATGGTACTGAACAATAATACAATGCAGTTTATCGTTTGTTCAGTAGATAATCAGATAAACATGATGGGACAATTGCTCATGTCACATATCTCCCATAATGTGGAAACTTTTATACGTCTTGGAAAGTTATTAGATTGGATGTGCCTTGCAATGGCACGTGATGCAGATGTAGAAGCTATAAAATGATAGAATGACCCTTATCTATGACATATGCGTTCTGCATATAGAGATTATTTCAATCCTTATTCATAAAACCATCAGGTCAGGTAGTAGTCAAATGGCGTTCCATGTTTCTGCTGGTCGCGGAAGTTAAAGAATAATATAGGTTTATGAATCCTTACATCAATCTTAAATTCTGCCAAAAGACGGACATGTCTGAGTATCCTTGTTATGATTAGAACCGCCTACATAGATATGAAACTACTTCACTAATTTTGCCATCTTCATTTGTATTACAGGTCCTCATTACAACATTTGGGGAGATTGATGAGACTCATTACCTTGATCCAAGGACAGCTCAAGTAGTGACTGTAGATCATGTCAAACAAGTACAGTTTGCAATTGCTTCTGTGGTCTATTTAAGTTTCTGTTTTAAAGTTTTAGATTTGAGCCAGGGATCCAAATGATGTCATTAACAACTCTAGAGATACTTTGGTTTTACGTATTTATGCAACTTATGGCGCAGAATGCTGCCTTAGTGATGCATTCAAAACTGAGGCCTTTAATTTGAGATGTTGAAACTTTTTTAATCTCAGATAAAAATTGTGTGAATTTATGCTGCAAATATTGCTTTTATCTTTCTTCAATATATCAAGATTTAGGACATGGACTATGTTACATTTTAGGATCCTTTATTCATACTTCCATATCTCACCACAATATGATTCTTAGAGACATCATTTACGTTATTTTACACTGTGTAACAGGAGCAGCAAATGGTAGAGTTTGTCGCAGTACTTATATTGTTTGATCCTTCTGTTACGTCTTTGTGTTTTGTGGTTGTGTTGTGGTTATAGGCAATCAGTGAGCGAATCTATTGTCTGGTCCAAAGGAGACAAGAAGTTTCTCCTGTTCTCTGCCATTAGCCTTCACTAACTTGCAATCTAGACTTTAAGGGATTCTTGTTATTCACTTTTCCTCTAAAACCTAATGCACAGATATAGGAACAAGTAGTGAAATATGGTGGGAGAAGTAGGTGGTATAATTGAAGAAAGATGGTTGTAAAGAGTATGGACTAGAAAGATAAGCTTACTGTAATTGTCTTCATCTTGTGTTTCTTACTCGTGCAATTTCTGATATGAATACATCCTATACAGAGCATAGCGAATTTTTCTAGATTGATTGTTTGTTAAGAAGCATAAATTTTCTATTGTTTTCCTTTTATTAGCTTGCTTTCTTGCCCAAGTGGATTTAGTTACCATTGCTGCATACATCACACATTTGGTATTGTTTTCTACAATGAAGTTTTGCTTACTCTCTTTTTTGTTTTTGGGTTTATTGATTCCATGGGTGGATCTTTAACATGTGCTGCTGGGAAGCCTGGAGAAAAGATTGTCTAATTCTGTTATCTTCAAAATACTATTTTTGTCCTTTCCTTCTGATGTTTCACAGGTTTGTACAAAGGTGAGACCTGCTGATGATGATGAGCTTTCGTCAGCATACATTGAAGAGTTCAGGTAAGACGACCCACTGTGGTTTCTTCAACTCTACATTCAAATTGCAATTTCTTCTCAAGTTTCTGTAGAGAAAACAGACCCTTTTATCAAGTTGCATTATTTCTTTTGTTCAACTATGCACAAATTCCGAATATTTAAACATGTGATGGTATGTTGGTACTATCATTTTCCTGATGTGCTAAAATGGCATTCTTTGCAAACCAAACAAAATGTAGCTCGCTTTTGGTTATGATTTGGAATTGATGCCTATAGGGAACATGATGGATCTTGAAATAACCCATTTATATGGTCTAAGACTCTAAGTTCCATGTGCTTAAGAACATGGAAGTTCGAAATTAAGAACGCATGGTCAAGGAAGTTGTTTACTAGGTACCCTTTCATGAATGAAATAAAGCTTTTTCTAACCATTAGTTTCTGTACTCTAAGAAGGGAAAACATAACAGAATTTGGGAGCTTCAAGAACCAGCAGTGTGATGTTCTTTTTATTTATTTTACGTGATCTAAAATCTAAATTGGGTCTGGTTTACTCTTTTCTGATCATAAAAGGTTGCTATCATGGATAGATTTTTATGAAATTGAATTATCACTAATTTCATCCAAGGGCGCGCATATCTTACATAAATTTTCTAGCTATTTTTCCCCACTTTTTAGATCTCAAAATATTTATGTATTTGATCTCCTCAACAAACTTATGCTGATTCTGTCATTAAAAAAGAAGAGATGGTTTCAGCATGCCTCTCAGAGAGGTGGGGATGTGTATAATTATTTCTTAATTAAAGATATAATTATCATCGCGTGCGGTAACATCATCGTACAAATTCATCTTGTTGCTTTGCTGAAGCTAATTGTGAATCTTACTGGTTACAGATGTGCTCTTGATGCTGAACTTCTTAAATATCTTGCTGATGCTTATCCAAAAGGAACATGTTCAGTTTATTGCATCAGTGGGAAGGACGTTGAAGGGGAGGGATCTGAGTTCGAAGTTGTAGCTGTGATATCTTCTGCAAGATTCAGTCCACAAAACTTCTGGTGCGTACAATTTTGGAGAACACCAGTATCTGGAAAAATTAACTTTATTTCTCTTGGGAAATGCATTTGAATTCTAGATAAACATGCTTTCATGTATATGGAGAATGTAAAGTGCTATTATGTATGAATATTCTTATGCAAGAAATTAATTTCTGGTAACTATGTTTTGTATGGGATGTTGGAGGATATTTGTTTTGTTTTTTGGATGATAGTTGTTCAGTTAGCTCATTTTCCTTCTGACAAAGAATGAAACTCCATATTCCATAACATACCCAAACATTGTAGAAGTACTTAAAAGTCGTTCTTCCCACATTTAGACCGTCAATTCTGTTAGAAGATATTCATTCTAGCATTGGTAATGTTGGTCCCAATAAGCAGTGGGTGTATGAGACGATACAGTATGATAGCCTGGCTGTAGCCATGCTCGACATTCACTAGTTCTTTCTGGAGGATCAGATCTTATCTTTGAATCTTTAAAAGGTAGAAGTGATGGAGTCCCTTCCTATTTGGTTTCTACATTCTATCCCACGAGTGAGAACATGAAGCAACTTAGGTGGGGTATTGGGCCTCAAAATAGATGTTTACTTAATTTCAGTATATGCCTGAGAAAAACTTTTAACCAAGATCATATTTTCGTACACGAACACACATGCAGTCCATCATTGAACTGATCTTCATGTATTATTTGTGTTAGTAGCTTAATTATTGGTCATATGCTCTAGAAAATAGTAGCATTTGTCTTTCCTTTTCCTGGTATCCTTTTGCATCTGATACTTTTTATTGTGATTGACATAAGGAGATGCAACCGTTCAACATTTTGTTTTGTGATGGCATGTCTTCACAAATTGCAATTTAGGGCTTCCAATTCGATTTTAAGTTCACATCATGTTAATAAAAGACAATTTCTTGTATAAATAGAATGCTATATGTTTCACTATCTTGCTCTAGGTTGGAGCACTTGAAAAAATTACATGTACTTACTATCTTATGTTAGACTGAATGACTTTAACTTTTGTTTCCATATTTATGTTCTAGCAATGGAAGTTGGCGTTCAGTATGGAATATGAAGTTCAAGGATGAGCAGCAAGTAGTAGATTTATCCGGCAGGATTGAGGTTTGCTTTTACGTTGCTTGCCCTGTGCAGAATGGGAAAATGGAAAAATAAAAAGATGGGAACTCCTTTGTACTTGCTTCATCATTTAGACAGTTAAGACTGTCTTGATGAGTTGTGGCGAATACTTGCGTTTTTCTGCCGAGTTCTTATTTTTGAATATCAAGGGAATTCACAATTAAATTGGTACCCACGAAGTGGCCTTGCTGTATGTGCGTATTAGATGTGGGTGATGAAGCTGACTTCAGTTATTTGGACAGCATGATTTTAAGATATTTTCCAAATTTATTCGATCTAGATGTTTTGGTATTATTATGATGTGTTTGATGTTTCTGTTTGTATTTTCTGCTCCTATGGGTGCAATTATATTTATGATGTATTTCTGTTCCTTTTGTATTTTCATCATGTAAGTCTTGATTAATCTTGCATGTGCATAAAAAATGGCAGTTTCCTTTAGAGTACGGTCAGTGTTGTGAGAATCAACAGTAAGGCAATAATTGGATTCAGGGTGATCTGAAAATAATAAACGAGGGAGATACGTCAGAGTTGACCTATTTGAAACTGAATCCACAGACACGATAAGGGAGGGGTGGCATCACTTGCAGCCCCCTATTTTGTCTTTGTCCATTTAGAAAGACACCAGCCACTTTCACTTCCTCTGAGCCACTGGCCAGTGCCATGGAACACAAAGAAGGCGGTATTGCTGGCCCCTTCTGTTTCAGGTGGCCACGCACTTTCTTAGTTGTGCCAGCAAGTGGGAAAAGTGGCCTGTGATGCCCAATTCTCATATAGTTGTTAATTTTCCCGCTCTTATATTATTTTCCTGTTTTTCCAATTTTGACTGTTTTTTAATAGTTTTATAACATTTTGTGATCCAGACCAATATGATTCGATTTGATTTGGCATTTTCTCTGAATCATTCTGGAAACAAACTCGGTTCATAAACTGATTTTGTCAACAACTTCAGCACT
This sequence comes from Brasenia schreberi, assembly GCA_036023115.1. Lineage (NCBI taxonomy): Eukaryota > Viridiplantae > Streptophyta > Magnoliopsida > Nymphaeales > Cabombaceae > Brasenia > Brasenia schreberi. The sequence continues at coordinate 5,331,890 of JAYKKT010000057.1, read as the reverse complement.
TATGCCCCTTGGAAAGCTGTAGATCTTTTGGACCGATGTTGCTTCTTGCATTTGGTTTCTGTTATAATGCCTTGTCAACTTTTTGTTGTTACAAGTTCAACTTATCTTGATCATGTGTTGTTCTTGTGCTTTTGATCTGTTGCTTATCTGAGATTCTGAATCTCATATGGTTTCCTGAATCTTGATACTGATTTATTCCCAGTCAGTGTGGACTTCCTGTGACATTTTCGTTTGTTTATGAGTTCACAGGTTGCTTCTCACTATTTTGAAGAAGGAAATGTCCAGATGAATGCTAACCATGAATGCAGGGATTCAACTATGATGCAGGTTATTTCTCTTCTCCTTTGTAGAAAAGAAAAAAGAGGTGCAAATGGTTTCTACTCTCTCCCTTTCTCTGCCAACCCTCTCTTCTGTTTATACGGCTAATGCTGCTGGTTTCTGGTTTCAGTCTCCTGAAGATTGCTCCATACAACTAACAAATATAATTCGGCACCATGAGTCTGAGTACTTGGCAGCACTTGAGGTATTTGCCATCAAACCATGATTGGACCTGTTCTTCTTAGTAATTAATTGTGCTTTAATGTGAAATTATTTGGCAGGGTTCCTACTCAAATCTGCCTGACGGCACGTTCAAGGTACAATTTGAACTTAACTAATATGTAGAAAAGCTGTATAGTTCTACAGTTTTGAAAATGATATTATCGATCTTGCTTGAAGTCTTCACCTGAATAGCTTGATTGTATGAAAAGTTGAAAAGAAAAAGTTATATGTTAAACTACCAAAAGTATTAGCTAGTTCAAACCATGTCAAGCTAGTATAGCTCAAGAAAAGATCATGTTGTCTATTCATGCGTCTTATGCATGTATCCTTTTCGGAAATCTCTGTCCTGCGCCTCCTGGCTGTTAAGGTACTGTTTGGGTATGTCACAAGCATGCCTTGAATAGATGCCTCACTTGTGTCAAACACTCCAACACCCTGCAGTGCTACCTCTCCCATGTCGATAGTATCCATTTTCAAATACTTTTAAGTTCTAACTTGGGGATAGTCTGCACTTTTTGATGAACAATAACTTGCGAAAACTGCAACCTTATCTGTTTGACAATATATTATCAATTATATAAAATGATATATATGATTCGCACAAATATATGCATATATCACCGTATCCCAAAAACTTGAAGCCTTATGCGGACCAACTCACACGTGCACACACAGACATGCACACGCACACACATAGCACTTGACTGGAACTCTGCTGCTGTGTCCAGGATCTCCGGAGAAAAATGCCTGTGACGCGCACCTTATTCCCATGGCACAACACTTTACAGTTCAACCTGACTAAAGACCTCACAAAGGAGTTTATAATTGGAAAGTAAAATGAAGCCAATTTTTTGTGGCGCTAAAAGGAAGAAGTTGGTCTCAAGCATCATCCAGTATATGACCGGTGGGCCATGAGAACGAGCAAAGCGTACATGTAAACTGTAACATTCTGTTGCTTTCTCGTCAAAAAACTTAATACAACGGCATTGCACCCTTTTGTACAAGTCCTTATTCCTTCCTTCCCTGCATGTTCCTCTAATTAGATATTGCATCCTTTTGGCCTTTGTAATTGGTTTTTCCTTGTATGTGCCACAACCAATGGTAAAAGAATGCAACATCGAAGAGAAGATTCATGTTCTAAAATAAGCGGTAAGCATTTATCTACTGGCAAAGAGTCACAACGTCGAAACGGGATGCTGATGATATTAATACCAAAGCTGAGCCTTACCCCACACTAATGGCCTTCATTACATGGATTATGAGTTGTCATTGTGATCTATCTTGTGTTCTATTTAGCACGTGAACCCGTGATCTTTGAGAAAAAGCATGACCAAATTATACAATTAATGAACACAAAAAAAGAGTATGTCTATAATAGTTGGAAGAAAAAGATCATTGAAGAGGCTGCAACCATTCAATATTATTTTTGTTTGTTTTTCGCCCTTTGCTTACAGTGGGATGCCGAAGCGAGTTATACATGCCTTGGCAATCGAGAAGAAAGCAAGATACATGTTCGAATTCTGTTTTATAATGCTCAAGTTGCAAATGGGACTAGATCAGTTCTTTAAGTTAAAGGGAAATATTGGGTGATAGCAAAAGAAACAGATGAATATATTGGGATTCTTCATCCAACACTACCTTGTTTATGACCTCTCCTCTATAAGTAGTCCTTGTTAGGAGGCAACATCCCCCTTGAATCTTGCAAATAGGTTTTCATTGAGTACATTCTCAAGTTTTTTCACTCTTTCAGAAGAAATCCCGCTTTGTAAAGTACATGGAACGAATTCCGTTCACAGGGCTTCACCATCAGATTTAATTCTATAATTAGTATCTCAAATTTCCCATGAGAAACCAAAACCAAGTGTTCTTCCACACTAAGTGTGATTGGCTGAATTATTAGTCACCAGCGTGCTCAATCTTTTCTTATATGATAATTTTAACTCCAAGAGGCCAGATCAAGTTAGTGTGAGATGCCGAGGTTTCATACGTTCTTTCTTTTTCCTTTCTTTTTTTTGGTACAATGAGGAGGCTGAAGCCAGACGTGTAACCCGGGTAACAAACTCATGAACATTAACTTGTCAGACCCTCTAAACAGATGAGCTGTTGCTCTTGTGATACATGCCACTTTTTTTTAGATAAATGCCAATACGATAAAAGAGATAAGCATTTGTCAACTTTGTTAATAGCCGCTTAATGAATGAAACATTATGTTGCGTTCCTTGAGTTAAATGCCGTTAAGATAAAAGATAACAATGTTGAATCACTCAAAAGAGGTTGTATATATCCCCACCTTGCAGAGGTCTCCTCAAATAGAGAAGGGCAACTGCCACAATCGTAGAAAAGATAAGTGCTTACTTTCCCATGTCTGGCCTTGTAATAGCATTTACTGCTGAAGATGCCAATAAGTAGATGCATACGGGAAGCTATCATCATGGATAACCAAGGAGCTGCCTTCTCTGTTTGAAATGGAGAAGAACATTTAGCACAACGAGCAATAGCTCACCTGGCTTGGGGGTTAATTCAGGAAGTTGAAGGTCATGAGTTTTGATACCTGGGGCATGCATCTGGGCTTCAGCCTCCCTGTTGTACACCCCCCTCCCCTCTCTCAAAAGAAGAAGAAAAGGAGAAAAAAGATGGATCACATTTATTAACAAATTCCACTATCTGGTTTATTTAATGCTAACTGACTTTGACAGTGGATGCTCATGATTTGATATGTTGCCGGAAACAATTCCAGGAGAATCAAATAAACAGCTCAAACATGGAATTCTTATCCACCAAAAAAAATAGAGGAAACACTGGCTTTAATCGCGCTTTCGAATGGATACAGTCCATAACAAATCTGAGTCGGAGCGAACTGTGATCTTATCTTCCCGAACTATATTTGACGTGCTTATAAGACCACCAAATCTCATTTCTGACTCATCTGAAAACAAATCAATCACATGATAATGAATGAAACTTTGAATATGATTTGCAGGGAAGAACAAAAATATACTTACTGAGATCCCACTGTAGGCCAGTAGTCGTGGTTCTTGCGGAGGGTGTGCCAAAGGGAAAGAGGCCACAGTGTGGTCCTTCAACAGAAGACAGAATATATATCTCATGTTGGTGTGTCTTTGGAAGAAGATACACCAAGCTATCATCAGACAAGAGAATTATGCGGGTGTCTGAAAATCTATGGAGGACATTGATGTTTCCAATCTCATGGTCAAATCTGCCTCCCAAAGCTCCAGCTACAAGAATGGTCAACTGCATTTGTGTGAAGAGAAAGGAAGTTAGAATACAAAAATTAAAACTGTTACAAGACCCCCCAAAACAACTTTTAGTCGCTACCCAGCTAGTTCCAAAATTTTCAAAGCTACATTTCTCAGCAATAGAAGATCTCCAGTGTTTTGTATAGAGCAGTGTGACTTTCATGAGTAGACGAAATTTACAGGTAGCACTTACATTTGACTTATGAAGTTCTTCAGTGTAGTTTCTGACAAATGATATACATTTGTGTAGATCCGTCGTATCCTGATCATGTGATTCATCAATTATTTCTGTCCCCTGTCATCCACAACCAAACTAGCAAGTGAAATATCCAGGAAAATAACGTGCAAATCCCCAAACACAGAAGAAAAAGGTTGACAAATATAGTGTTGATCCCTCATGCTTCGATGTAGTACTTACTATGATTTTCATCTCTTTATGGTTTCTCAAGGAATCTCCCATGACAACATAAGCAGTTGCCTTAAGAATTCTTAAAGCAATGTCTCACACAATAAAGTAATAATGAAAAAGAAAAACCTTCACAAGAGAAGGATGAGTACCAAATCAGTGTAAAACTTTTGCACTTCTGTCCTAATTGAGTCCATATCACCCTTTATCACATCTGGCTTGTGTCTGATAACATCAAGAGAGAAAAGAAGCTGTGAATCATCATGTGCAGCTAACAACATATGCAAGGGGGATTCCGCATAAAATATAATTGTTGATATAAGGAAACTAAAGTTGACCGAACATGATTCGATTCTCCAACATGCAGGAAATGTAAAGGAGCTTCTGAAAATATTATGTGAAAAATCTACAGAAATAGGCAAAGGACTTCAGTATATAGCATACATTCCAAAATCCACTAACCAGTTCCAGAGACGAAAACTTCACAAATGTAGCAAGATAAGAGAAAAGAACCAAAGATGAAGACCTTGATTATACAACACAAACATATGATGATGAAGTTTATAACAAAACGAGGAGATTTGTTCATATAGCTTGGCGCCTTAAAAGAACATCTAAAAGGAAAACTAAGTAACTAACAACACATGAACGTGAATGGAAACCTCTTTCTGGAAATCTGAAATAGGTTTCCAGGAGAAATTTCAAGAAGATATGGTCACAATACAATAGATAGCCTAAATTTTTTCCAATCATGGGAAATACATCCAAGTTCTAAAGGTAAAATTGGATTACTTTCCAAGATACTTTAAATAAAGTTGACATAGAAGGTGGTACCTATCCAAGTTCATTTTATCTACTCTGACATTAGTTACCATGTCATTCTACAATAAATTGAGTTAACATGATTTGTTAGGGGCAGATCATCTGTTTGCTATAGTGCAATAGCTAATGAGAAGAATATGCTAGGTGAAGTGAGCTTGAGCAGGCTCCCTTACTGAAAAAACTATGGTTGTAAACTTATCTTACAATATCATAGATAGTCCCATACATTTAAGCAGACCTATTATTAGGACAAGGGTCTTTTCATTATTGATATTCCATATATTATCTACTTAGTTTTTCAGCATAAGAACTAAAAACAGTAAATCGTACCAGTAGACATCATGGTGTTTCTTGTGGCAGATGCTATATAATCTGGCTAAATCAAACTTAAAACCTACTGTCTATGTTCCACTGACCAGGTATTCAGCCAAGCATCTGTTAGGAGTCAAGCGTCAGCTGACTGTGACAACTGATTCATTTTCTAAGCCTATTGACAATTACATCCAGTAGGCCATGTTTAACGGCCAATAATCTGTTATTAAATGAGATTTGTCTCTTATTTTAATCAGTGAAAAGCTAAATGAAAGTAATTTTTTGAACTCCATCCAAGTCATCTTTTGAGAAGTCCCTCTGTGTTTATTTCATAATTCATATTACTGATGTTCCTCCAGCAAACAGAACTGGTATCATTATGTTTTTGTTCATTTTGTCATTTTATAAGCAATGCTATTCATGATATACTAGCTATAGATTGCTAGTTCTCTGAAATCTCCACCCTCCCTCATCTTTGTGCTGCACATGCGGAGCATCTTTCTGCAAAAGGATATCTCTTGCCCTTACTTGCAGAAATCCAGTTTAACAAGCATGCCATATACAACTCGTAAATTAAATAAAAAAATGACAACATAAAAGCCAATGGAGAATATCCAAGCACCCGTAACATGTGCCTTCCCCACTTCTCAACAACAAACTAAGTTATTAAGACATTGGTAAGATCCTTCCATTTAGAGCACCTTAGAATGGCATAGCCTAAATGTTAGACTTACTTTATGTTTGGAACTGCACAGAGGGGACTGAACCTCCATATCACCTGGATCCTAAATATGCATCAAAGGATACAGCTTCTCACTCATCCCCAAGAAAAGGAATGCCAAAGAAAATCAAACCCAAACAAGCATGTGATATAATCATCATCTTGTTAGACACATAGATGATGGTTCCAAGAAAGAAATGGCGGATGAGAACTTATCGTTATGCACACAGACTTAAAGATGTAAAGACACTTCCTAGGCATATAAATCAGTAATAGTAGAGATATGAATGCAATGCCAACGTTCCATATTCCAATATAAAGGAAGCAATTCAATCTTCAGACTTGAGAATTAGAGTTGGGTGCCTAAAACAACTAAATTGGGAGGAAACATAACAAACTAGACCAGCTCAATTTGAAATAAGCAGATTGAAGTTGACTGAGATCTTCAATCTTTATCTTCTACTCAGTGGCATTATTTCTAGCACTAAACCGGATGTTGGAACTTTGAATACCTCCGTTATCAGGATATAAAAGGAGTTTTAGAATATATAACACCATCCACTCATTGAGGTAGAGTCAGAAAACTAGGTCGATTCATGCCATAACAATGAATGATGTGCCTGAGGTAATCAAATATATCCTGAAAAGTATATTTGCAGATTCTTTCTTTTTCCTTTTCAAATTTCAATTCTATAAATGCCAAATGTGATCTTTACACTCCTACATACTAAACTTTAACAGCTACCATTAAAGGAGTTGGGATCACATAGTAGTAATTGTACCTTGCACGGACATCCAACGGATCTTCATGAGACAGGAGTTTGGGCATCTCATCGTGGAGACGATTAGCTCCTCCATCAGCACAGACTCGCAATTGTGCTGCTTACAACACCAATGCCGCTCGTGTTATACAAGCTCAAAATTCAACATAAGATAAGTCAATAAAGAACATCCCATTCTCAAAGGAGCAGCAGCAATTTCAGAACCAAAACTCTATCATCAGGAAGCGTCAATCGTCGAAATGGTACAACCAACAAACGATAGATTCTCAAACACCCAGTACAAATAATCATCTGAATGCGCAAAAGAAGGAAGACCAGCAACCCCAAATTCAAAGAAAACGGAAGAAAATTGAAGGAGAGGGGCGATACTTACCATGCTTCCAGAGGAGAGGAGTGAAGACCGGAAGTTGGTGATTTAGAACTACGAGAGCGAAGCTCCGGTTCGGGTTGTCATCGGGCAGAGAAGGAAGAAGGAAGGTGGAAGCGTGCTTCATTACAGCCCCCATATCCATAGTCTCTCTTTCTCTCTGCTGCAAAGTGTTGATCTTAGTGGTAGTGGGGTTTGTGCAGACAATATCTAAATCCAACAAAAACTGAACCAAATAATAACGGCTCCAATGTTAGCCCTCGGATTTGACTCCCACGGGGAAGAACAAGATTGCCCCCGACTCCGAGTACTTTGGCGATTATATATGCGGTCGCTTTCAATAATTGATTGAATCTTTTTTGTGTACGATGCATTGAGTATACTGCATTGCCCTCCATCTTACAGATGGGTGGCTGTCAGCTGGTCTTCCTTACATGTGTTCCTCCCCACTCTACGATTTGGAGAAAATAATGTATGCATGTTATATTTATAATTCTTGCGTGCGGTTGGAGTGCTTCCAATTAATTTCTGTACTGTCTGAGTCCAATCAATGTGTTGGATCCAACAATTTGTTTTTAATATATTGACATTGGGTCCTTGAATACGTCCGCAGTTTCTGTCAAACCCTTTTATCCAATCCCTAGTTCATTCTAAGGCCGTGGGGCAGACGATGCTGCCACTGTCCTGGAGTCATCATCAGAGTGAATTGGGGGTGGATGGGAGCAAGAACAAAAAGAGGGATGGTGGTGATGCTCTTTTGACTGCTGTATTTATTAATAACAGAATACCTAGTAATGCTCTTAGGCATGAATCCCCTTTCAAGTTCTTAATCCTCGCAAGGAACTGTTTCATCTTACGTCGAAGTGTTTGGATGTACATGTTATTAACTTATATGTGCATATATTTCCCAACTTCAGAGAGAAGCCTGACCAAATGTCTCTCAAGTGTATGTTGTTTTGACAGTAAAGTTGGTGACATTATGGTGCCTAGGTCATGTTCTTCTAAAGGAAGTACATATGAAGACAATCTATGAGTCAATTTTTAGTGAACCATAGATCGAATTGATGTATTTTGACCTGTAGATTACATCAACAAGGTGGGATTGCTGAGAAATTTGCAAATAGAAAAAAATCAGACAAATAGAAGACCCAAGTGGTAATCCCATCTAAGCCAGCTTCTATAGGAATAAACCGAAGTTATGCAACCAATTGGTACAATCAATCATCTCACTTAAATTTATGGTACCAACTGGGGAATTATCTGAATAAGAAACAAAAAGCAGATGTACTTCAACTATCAATTGTCAACTGGGCTAATAATGGCTTTTACTTGTGATAGCAAAAGATGTGTTGTTGGATTGCTTAGTGGGGAGGCAGAGTAGCAATGTTATGTGACATTATTTGATTGGCTTCTGAATTTTAATTTCATCGATGCAATCCACTTCAACTTTTTGTATACATTTATCTTAAACTGACCAATAGGGGTGCAGATCGGGTCGATGAATCGGTTTGGGTCAAGGATGAGCAGAACCCGACGTGATTTTCCTTATGGTGACATGCTGTGACATTATTTGATTGACTTGTTGAATTTTAATATCACCACAGCACCTCATACTCCAACTCCCATCATATAAATGGTTTGACATCAAATTCGGAAATCAACCAAAACCAAATCTTATCTTACATTAAGTGGAGCCTGTTATATAGGTTCTTAATTGCCATCATGCTTTACTATAATAAAAGATTATCTTTTAGTTTTTAAAATTTAAGATGTTAGAGAAAATTAAATTTGACTCATGCATAAACGAGTTGGCCACAAGTCAAACAGTCGGATCCATGAACTGGCCCAGCTTGGCTTATGTCAGCTACAAAAATTTCTCAAACTCATGGCCACCGGGAAGCCGCGTCTCTGGACGCCAAACGCAGGAACCTCATCTAAAACCCACGTGAACTGAGTCTCTCTCTCTCTCTCTCTCCATGGGTTCCTGCAGTCTCGCTTCTCCACCGTCTCCTCTCTCTGATCATCGTCTTCCCCTATCTCAACCAATCAATACATTTTCTTTGTCTAACACAACTCCTTCTCACGGAGCTCCAAATCCGCCGCTTACCCTTTCTTTATTTATCAAAAGAAATGGGACATCTCCCTCTATTTCTTCCTTCAACAACTTCCTCTTCTCCCTCCTTAATTCTAACGACCCATCCTCAGTCGAGTTCTTCTTCTCATCCATCTCCCGTTTCAATCTCTCCCCGAATTCTCAAACCCTTTCTCTCATTATACGCTTCTTCTGTAGGAACAACAAGCTCGATGAAGCTAAACAACTTCTGAAATCCACGGTGGCTTCTGGGACAATTCCCACAATCACCACCTTCGCGATTTTGATCAACGAGTATTGCAAAAGGGGAAGAATCAAGCATGCCATCAACGTCTTCAACGTCCTGAAGCGTTCAGGTATCCAACCCACCGTTTTTGTTTACAATTGCTTGATTTCTGGCCTTTGTTTAGTCGGTAGAGTAGAAGAAGCCCATGCGTTGTTGGTGAAGCTCAAGGAAAACCCCGAATTTGTCGATTGTTATACGTTTACTGGTGTCATAGATGGATTGTGCAAAGTTGGTCGATCTGATGAAGCTATGGAATTGCTTGAGGAATCTTTGGCAATGGGAATTAAACCGACTATAGTCACATATAATGCGTTGTTTAATGGTTATTGTAGGGAAGGGAGACCTCTGAAAGGGGTTGAGTTGATGAGAAAGATGGTAGAAAGAGGGCGGAAGCCCGATTTTGTTAGTTATAGTACGTTGTTGCATGGACTCTTAAAGTGGAAGGAAATCATGGTCTCGATTCAAATTTATGGTGAAATGGTTGAGCTTGGGTTTGAAGTTGATGAGAGAACCATGAATACATATGTTAGAAAGGTATGTAAGTATTCATTGAGTGATGGAACTGTTTTGGTCGAGGCTAAGAAAATGTTGAGGAAGATCATAGAAATGGGTTTTGTTCCCTCGCCATATACATACTGTATGATGATTCACGCTCTGTCAGTTGGAGGTGAGGTTGATGCTGCATTGGAGACCATGCATGAGATGATCGAGTATGGGCATTGGCCGAAAACGTCGACATATAATACTGTTATTTGGGGTCTTTGCAACAAAGGAAGAGTTGATAATGCATTGACTGTTCTTGGTTTGATGATAACGAGCAATACTTCACCAAATGAATCTTCATACATTTCATTGATAAGCGGATTGAATAGAGAGGGAAGGACACTGGATGCTGGTAGGCTTTACGGGGTCGCCTTGAAGCAAGGCATGGTTGGTCATTGGGTACGAGTACAAGAATTTGTGCGTAGCTATGAGATTTGCGAGGAAGGTCTGGTTCAAGAATTACAGAATACTACTACATAGGCTGGATATTCTACAAACCTCTTCACCCTCTGTAAGTTGAAACAATTGTTTGTACTTGAAGAAATGCGTATGCTTCACCATGTAACTACTGATGCTGATCAGCTGATGTATCATGGTACCTAAACTCCACTTGTGAGGTCGTAATTCAAATGGTTGCTACCAGCTTATTGCCATTTTGATTGTTGGTGCATTAACTCTACTGTATTTACCTAGGATACAATTCGAGACTGGCACAAGCAGTTTAGAGAGGGTTACAACAAAATTTTGGTTACTTTGTTATAATTTCCACATATGAGGATAATAATTAAACGTGTAAGGATGTACTTTGGAAATATGAGGAGCAAGTTATCTCGTCATTTTGACGTGTCAAATCAATGTGGAATAGAAGCTGGGGAACGACAATTCCTACACAAACTGGTTGCGATTCTGAGGATCCTGCATAATGCCTTAGGTGCACCTAATCTGTAATTCACCAATCTTGCAGTGTCTTCCATAAGCAGAGGACAGAGAACAATTGTATGAGAAAACTGATAAAACAAGCCCAACAAATTCAATTTCATGGAAGTCCACAACTTATGGAGAGGCAGAGGCATTTGCAGTAACAAGGAAAACGGTATGCTGATGGAGGCTATGTCTGGCTGCTAATTTGAATTTGCAACATAAAGTCCAAACTTGCTGTGGGAACACAAGCCTGCCGATAGAATGACCAGAAGCTGAATGTATGTCTGCTTGTTAGTAGGAGGCAAGGATGCTTTCTTGCAAATGATTCTTTTTGTAATGATAGCAGCAGGCCATGCAAAATGTTGTGGAGTTGTCCTATGTATTAGCTAGGTGTGTTATAAATAAATTTTTTCAGTTGGCATATGGAGCATGCTCTGTTTTTTCTAGTTTGGTATCATGTATTAAGCAAGTTAGGAAACATTCTCAATGGTCTTGTTGCCTTGATTGGATGCTGGAGTAAATTGCACAAGTTGTGCATACCGTTTCTTAGCAGATACGTGACAAGACCTTTTGTTTACTTGATTTACATCCTAAAAATCACTTCACAAAGAGAGTTCTATGTACCGAGAATTCTCAAGAATTCACTCTCATGTTATGTATCAAATCTTGGAAGTTATGGCTTTGATGGCTGCTTCTAATTTATACCAGCAGGAAAGTTGGAATTGTCATAATGAGGTAGGAAATCTGAACAGAGAACTCTATGTCGTTCTTAAATTGAAATCCAAGCATGAAAGTTTTTTTTCCTTCCAATCCAAATGCACCCGAAATATTAGAGTACAAACTTTTGACTCATTAACATAGTAGAGAACATGTATATGAAGTAGCGAATCTTGCTAAGGTTGAATGCATTCATAAGATCTTAACACTGACATACGGAAACTTGAGTCATTCACAGGGCTATTTATGCTCAAAATGGTTTCCATTATCATATCTGATGAGTTAGGATGCCTCAAACCGGCTGTCACAGAAACCAGGCTTTCCATGCATTCTTGCAGGTTTCCGAGAGAAAAAAGAGATTGTCGGAGAAACTGAGGTTTGTATACTCTGCTCCAATAATGCAGCAAATGCACTAAGGAATTCTGCAATGTTAATGGCGAAGTTTCACTTTTTGGACATTTCCCAGCACCTTCGTAAGCTAAGAACTGCTTCACAGCAACGTGACATCTTCGTAATATCCACTTGCTTGAGGAGGAATAATAAATGAATTCCCTAAACCATTCTCTCATCAATCAGCCAGTTCTGATAAAAGGCCCAAGTGCAAATCTCTCTCTATCTCTCTCTCTATGTGTGTGTGTATATACACACACTATATGTATATATTGTCATATATATGAGAGAGATGCAAAAACTGAAGCCCCCAGTCAACCTCTGTGGGACTTGGATGCTGACTCTCAATTCCAAGCGAACTTTGTTGTCCTTTACTTTTCTACAGTTTCCATTCCCCCAGAGTGGTCGGGCCTCTTGCAAAATCTATCATTCCTCCTTGGGTTTGTGGGCCTTGTCGCTCCTTTACTGCAACTACTCAATCCAAATCCATGTTCTTTTCTTTTCTTTTTACAAGGAGAGGCCGAAGCCTAACACACACATGCACCCCCGAGGAGTTGAATTCCCCACGAGCAGTAACGGCATCAGAGTGCCCTACCAGTTGAGCTAGCTCTCTGGGTGCAAATCCTTGCTAATTTATGTATATGGTGATAGCCACTCACTCTCCCAAAGGGTTCTTGGTTTTGTTAAATGTCAGGGAGCCATGGACTACTCTCACTATCCTAATTTGGTTGTTAAAGGTGCTGGTCACGAAATCGGTGCATGACGATCAATGGCTTACATAGCTAAATGGTAGACTCACAAGTTGAGTCATGAGTTCGACGTGCATCTGGCTTTGGTCCCTGGATCATAAAAGTATGTTTGTACCAATGAGTGGTAGAGTTAAACAAAACTTGAAGAGGCAAGATGAGGTCATTCAATCGGAAAAAGCTTGTTGACCCTGAACTTAGTTCAATTTCAGTTTTTGGACCCCGAACCTGCATTTCTCGGGTTACTTCGGGTCGACACAGCCACCTTTGGAAACCACCACCATCATCTTCATTATCTCTCACCACTATTTCCCCCACCCCCACCTCTACCACCTTCTCATCTTCGTCATCAACAACAACTTGTCCAACTTCACTACTACCATTATCATCATCAACAACAACTTGTCTAACCCCACTACCATTGCCATGTCTATCACCTTGTTTCTTTGTCATCATCGTGAGTTCACTGCCAAGAGCAAGCATCATTGACATCATGTGCTGCTCTCATTAGATTCATGTGCCATGTGCACTGCCACTAACATTATAATACGCTAAATAAATGGAGACCACTTTTGGTCCACTTTATCACACAACCTCATTGCATGATTTGCAATGTCAAGTAAAAGATCGAACAAACAGTTTCCCCATGTTTAGGGTTGGACATGGCTGGATTCGGGTAATCTGGGAGAGTCATGAACTTCAACCGAATCCAATTCTAGCTTCCACCAATTTCAGTTTCGGGTCGAATCAATGACCTAAAAGAAGAAGGTTTAAAGAACTATAAAATGAAACCAAAATCAAGGGTTTGAACTGTCCACTCTGATTCCGGTCGTGAGAGGAGAAACTGCATCTGAACTAAAGGGGGTTTCCAGTTTGGTTTCAGTTTCAAGTCCAATGACCAGTTATGATCTCGGCCAGTTTCAAGTCTCGTTTGGTTCCAGTTCAAACCATAGAGCCGGTTCCGTCGTGTTTATTTAGGTTTTATATCAACTAATCAATGAGAATTTTGAATGATTACATACAACCCCCAACATTTTCAAATTATATATCAAAGGCACTGTTCGTCCTAAACTCTTCTGAGTTGGCATTTATCCATCAAGAAAGGTTATCAGTGACCTGATTATTAGCATGATGATAAAACTCATGTTGTAGCTCGAAATTTTGAAAAATTTCAATTAAATATCAAAATTCTCAAGAGATTTTGAAAAATTTTAAGCCCCGTACCCACGAAACATAAAATCCCCCACTCAAAACAAGTTTCTTGATATGCCACTGATAATAACGTTAGATACACAAAGAGCAATAGCTCACCTGGGGTATAAGTCATAAGATGAAGGTAATGGGTTTGATACCGGGGGCATGCATTTGGATTCGGCTTCCCCATTTTTATCATAAAGAAAAAGATATTGGATCTTTTTTGACAGGCAAGCTCATCACAGGTTAAACAATTTTAGTGGCGACTTCATGCTGAGGTCTCATAAATCCTAAAACCCAGTTACTAGCATAACGGCCCATTCAAGAAGATAAGCTCTAATATAGGAAGCATTGGATTATAAATACATATATAGCACTTTATATAATGCATCACAAATATATTAATGCACATTGCACGCACGTGTGTGTGTGTTACTGTTCTATGAATGTTAAGTACATTGCAAATATAAAAAAGCATGGTTTACATAGGAGGACGAAATAAGTGAAGCTGAATGCCAAAATACGCCCTTGATATATATATATATATATATATATATATATATATATATATATATATATATATATATGTCAGTTTCGTTGAAATACATATAGTTATTTGCTTTTTCTTGGCTTGATTTCTTTTCTCGTATTGGGTGGGCATGAATACTGATGGTCGTGTTGTGTTCGCGTTTTATATTGGCAAATCCTTGTTAATAGTTATTTGCTTTTTCTTGGCTTGATAGGAAAATAAACCAGGTGGCTATACGTGCAACAATCTGCAAAATTGATCGCCTATATGAAAGTTTTCGTAGTTTAAGTCGGAAAAGGTAATTTCACAATAATATGGGATTAAACGTGAAACTTATTTTGAGGAGAATAAAAAGATAAGTAGAAGAGGAGAATAAAATAAAAGCAAGAGGGTAAAAGTGTAACAAAGTGTTCTTCTCCTTTATTGAAAAAACAGCGCCCTTTTTAGGGTCTAGGGTTTGGAGGTATCCCCTTCCGAGAAGGGAGGTTTTCCGGCGGCCGGAAAATGGTTTCCGAGGGAATTGATAACGGCATGAGCCACCCGATCATCTTCCAGGACGAAGCCGCCACGGTCTTCAACTCGGGTAGGAAAACCGCCTCAGTTAGCGGAACTCCGAGCGGTTTCGTCGACCAGAAGCTGTTTCCTGACGAGCGCGAGCGTTACTTCCGTGCACAGGGCGATTTCCGGCGGGATATATTCGAGGATGATCGTCAGAACGTTGATGTCTCCGGCGACCGGCGGAACCGGCGGCCTGATGAACAGCAGTGGCGCTCGAGAGATGGATCGGACGGAGAAGACGATGACGACGATGATGATGACGGGGAGGATGAGGGGGACGACGACGAGGGTGTGACAGTTGTCGGCAGAAACGGTGGCGGCAAGGATAGCAATAGCAACGGTGATAATAGCAACAACAACAGCACTGGTGGAAGCGGTCGTAACAATAGCAGCGGTGCTGTCCATAGCGTTTCGGAGAAGGTTCGAGAGGGGAACTTAGAGAGGGAGAACGGAGCGAACAAAGGCAACTCTGATAAATACCATCCTTCTTTCGGTGAGCTCTTTTCTCGATTTTATTTCAATGTTTTTAAGGGTCTGGTGTCTGGTCTTTGTAAATTGATATTCATTTGTATGTCTTTTCTGCAAGCTCTATTAAACGAGAGAGTTGAGTTCGATCACTCTCTAGAAAGAAATTCTGTTTTCTGATTGTGGTATTTGGGGGATTCAATTCTGCTAAGTGCGGGTGATTTATTTGATTATAAGCTTTATTGCGTGTAATTTCATAATTGTCGTGTTAATTTGTTTCGTTTTATATAATTAATATGTATATGCTACTCTAATCACGACCCTTTTGATTCCAAAGGGGTTACCCATTTCAAGTAAGGTGTTTGAATGTCTATGCTTCATGTGATTTTGCGTTTTGCATCTTGCTGAAAATTCTCTATACCCTCTCTCTTCTTTATAGTCCACTACTTCTCCCAAACTTTCCACTATGTCGAGGAACCTTTTGACAAGGAACCTCTCATTTAGCTATGACTTAAGGGAGCTAGACTTCCTAAAGCGTTTGCTGACTTTCACGAGAGGGGTTACTCACTTACTGTACGGCTTACAAGATACGTCATCTTCCCTAAGGAACATGCGTACATATATGTAAACTCATATACGTACAGATGCGTATACATGTATACTATATGCACATGCATAATATAGAATACATCCTAGTAGCTTCTTCTTTGCCAGATATTTTTTTTATTCCTTCATCGTAATGTTTTATGCTTCGTAATGATCTTTGTTTTGCTATATTTAGGCATGAGCAGGGGAGTTATGATCAAGGATCCTGCGATTCACTCGAGCAATGTCGGAGGGAACTTAAATGAATGCCAGTCAAGTAGACTCAATGATTGTGGTTCAGTACGCTACAGTACTGCAGTTACACTTGTAGAATCAGAAGGTTACTATCCACATATTTTACAGGGACTTGGTTCCTCCATAGCACATAAAGAAACAGGAGGAGATAATGGTTGTGGATTTAGTGGAAGAAAAGATGCTTCTTTGTCAAGTGAACCACAGGATTCATTAAAGACTATTCTTTCTGATCCAATCACGCAAGTCTTTCATATCTTTTCTCTTTTATTCTTTTTGTTCATTTTAGGGTTCTCAAGGCACAATTATGAAAGACTTTATGACTAGGTTCGAGTAACAATTTTTATTTCCAATTTGGACATTCATCCTTGTGTTGATTTTTAACATGTTGGTTGAAACTCAGTAACTGGTTAAATGTGTTTGCAACATTTCAATGTTCTGTAATGTTGAAAAGAGACTTCTTGAAACATCCAGAAGAGAAATACATGAAATCTGAGTACCTCATATTTTGAAATGCTAATGTTCAATTGCATTTCATGAGGCCACTAAGATAGTTCTATGATGTAATTGCCATGGCCATCAACCCACAAATACAACTCTAACTCCATGAACCCACAGCAGCAGATACGGTGGTCTTGCCCTAGGTCTGCATGCAGCACCTAATTAACTGCTGAACACATTTTCTAGAAGGTGGCATCACATCTGGGCCAAGTTTTGAATGATATCTTGCTGGGGCTGTATTAGATATTCTATATAGTTTAAGGTGCCACGTTTCTGCCATTTTTTTGGCATAGCTTTTGTTTGTGAACTATGTAAATACTTAAAGATCTTGAACCAATTGTCATCTTTCACTCGTCCAGATCATCACTGGCTAACCATGATGCTCTTTAACCATGGATTTTGATCCCAAGTTAAACATTTTAGTTTGTAGGCTAAACCCGTTTGATCAGACCCAATAGTGAACTTTATGTTGGCCCTACACAAGTTCATGAAGAAGAAAGAATCGTTGGAGATATAGTGTGATTTGCAGCATGTGTCAAAGTCCATGCTTTTATGTAACATATGAAGTGAAAACATGGAGATAATAGTTGAGCAATTCTGGTTCTGTTTTTCCAAAAGATATGCTTCTTGATCTGCTAGGAATAGGTTAGCATCTTGTCTTCACCATGCCTCTGACATTCGGTCAATCTGTTCTGATGCTGTTGTCAGGGAGGAATGAAAGGGATGACATGGTTGTGGGTGTCAGAGATTATAAGGAGCAGTATATGTAGATGACTTGCTTATTGGCCAGTTTCTTGAGGTTCTGATGTTATTTCTGTGCTGACGCAGCAAATAAGACAATAAGGTCTAAGTTCTGTGGGGAGAGAATTCTAGGTTTTAAGGTACAACAACAGTGACTAAGCCATTTCCGATACTAGATGGGGTTGACTATGTGGATTCTTTGTTTCCATAGAGCTCGATCTTGCACCATGCTAACAGTTAACTCAACAAAAGCTGGATCATTTTTTATAATAGCCAACAATGATGTGTTCATTTCATTTATATTTTTATTAGGATTTTTGCTACAGAGCAAATGAGAGCAAGTTAATTTAGTTTGATCCTGGATAAGACTTATGTACAATCAAGAGCAGGCAGAAGCACCCAAAAAATATGATAGAGATTAGATCTTATGGCAGTTAGAACAATATCGTGTCACATTGAGTAAATTTAGCTGAGTAATATTGGAAGTGTAAAATCCAAGCATCATAACGTGTCACATTGGTTAAAATTCTGAATTTCATGTCCCAATTCTTTGTGCCTATTGTTTCAATAATTTTGGTCAATCAGAGGTTATGCTTATTGTGATACTAAAAATGAATGCTTCTGGTTTGGACGAAGCATTGGTTTGTTATTATCTGGTCCCTGTGAAACTCAAATTAGCATGTCCTTGAACACAACTTTACAGATGATCCGATGCGTGTATGTTTTTTGGAGCTTTAGTTAATCTGTTAATACATTTCTATGGGTTACTGGTGTAAAAACATTAGAGTTATGCTATTTGTATGGTTCTTGTAGAGGTGTGCTGATGGATGATGCGATGATACTAGCCTGTGGTCATTCATTTGGTAGTGGTGGCATGCAACACGTTCTTAGAAAGGTGAGTGATCCAGATCCCTTTGTTACTGTTTACCTTTTATATTTGCTCTTCGCCAATTCTGGTTTGCCAATGGATGTTGTTAGTGTCACATTTTTGTGAGAATAAACCCTATCATTATCTG
Organism: Brasenia schreberi; assembly: GCA_036023115.1. NCBI lineage: Eukaryota > Viridiplantae > Streptophyta > Magnoliopsida > Nymphaeales > Cabombaceae > Brasenia > Brasenia schreberi. Next base: position 5,313,147 of record JAYKKT010000057.1, on the reverse strand, counting down.
GAAATTTAATTCTGCTGCAGAATTTCTTTGTCTCATTATAAAGAAGGCTGACTTAGCCTTCATTGTTGAATTTTATTTATCTATGGTACATGTTTTATTGTCTGCCAAATTCCTTCATCGCCTTTTTGGGGTGTTTGCAACATGTGCACCTATATGTAGATTGGAAATTTTATATATTTTTTGTATGCTCACAACTATGATAAGATCAATATTTTCATCCATAAATGTGCCTTTTCAACTCCTAGAGCATCTTGTGATGCTTGTGATTTATTCATACCTTAATTTTGTTCAATCCTTTGTGGGATCTATGTTATTGTAGCATATGAATTATGAACATCAACTAGATTCCATTATCAAATGTGGAATTGTTGGTTCCATACGGAGAAGCTTCAGCATGGAATTTTTCAGCAAAAACCTGTAGAGATTGTGGTATCTTGACCACTATATTGCCTGCAACAGTTTCTCTATGGGGAGGAGGGCTTCAAACCAGTATTATCGGTATCATCCCGTATCGTATCGGATCATGGGAAAAAATGATATGCCAAGAGGCTTGTATCACACAGGGATAACGTATTGGCCTGTATCACACAGGGATAACATATCGACCCGTATCACATGATACAGGGGTGCATAGCCCGAATCCGAATGTTCGACTTTTTCACTGCAATTTCCTAAGTTTTTCTGTTTCTGCACGAGTTCTACACGATTGTTGGCTGGTATTCTTTAAAATTAGAGACATTATATACGCCAACCACAACAAGCTTTGAATACTAACAATATGATCAATCTTGTAAATCAGTTGTTGGCCAACATAAAGTACAGATTGAGAATAAATTAAGTCCCGATTCACTTTTGCCTCTACAGAAAATGCATCAAACATGAAATGGACCTGCAGCGGTATCATATCTGAAACTCCAATGAATAAAAAACCATAGCTCACATACAGATATCACAGAGACCTTTAGATCTCTCGTTGCTCCTTGTTGCCAACTTATCATATATTCATATTATCATGTAGCATAAATTGAGATGGAAGAGACTTCTTGCCGCTTGCTGACTAGAGAAGTGCTGCATCATTGTGAAGTCTTCTAAAAGAAAAAGAACATACACAAAAAACATAGTAGAACTTTAAACTGAAAAAAGCATAGGCAATTGCTAGCTATAGCCTATACAAATATTTAAATGTAAGTATGTAAACCACCATTCCTGATTGTTATTCTACCAGAATTATACCTCTTGCTTAATGTGAATAATGGAAAATACATAAAACGTGTAGATTAACTGTTTATGTGTTGTTATAAGCAATGTCACATGAATGCAGGTGGGGGTGCAAATACAGGTGTAGGGACACGCCATATATAAGCATAATTATTGTATCCTGTTATACTTAACTGATAATTTCATAAGACTATTGTGTAGTGCAGACTCTTACAGAATATTTGCTACTTGAATGATGGAAGTTTTAAATTTAAAGAATATTTACTACTTCAGTGATGAAAATTGTACTTGTAATTTGATTCGATGTTCAATGGGTCAATGTTTACCCCAATTGTGATTTATAAAAATTGTTTAGAAATTTTCTTGAATTTTCCTGAATTGTCTTTATTTTCTTGATTTTAAAAATATTTTAAGAAAAAGTTACGATACAATATGATACAGCTGTATCGTATGATTGAAAAAAATGATACATGTTACGAGATATCTCTGGTCAAGCTGTGAACATATTAGTATTATAATTGAAAACTGTTCATTATAGGAAATTGCAGCCTATGATAAAGGAACAAGGAAACCCGCAAAAAGCAGTATGGGCCCTTGTGTCATCTCCAAGTGTTTGAAAACGATGAGACAACCAGAAAACTGTCCCTGTGGGACTATTAAATAAGTGTACAAGAATGTTACAGGTATTACAAAATTGTAAACAGTTAAAATTTAAAAGGGAATAATACTCAACACAGTCCAATGTTCGAGAGTCTTAGGAGGGGAAATGCCTTACCTTCTCTGTTTTGCTAGAACGACCACTGCTTAGGGACTTATGGCACATCAGCCCAAGAACTCTTTGTTTGCAGCATCTGATTAAACATGATTCCATTTGTGATGGAGAACTGCTTTGCCTATCCATGATTACTATTTACGCTTAGAAATCTACAATACATTGTGATTCTTGATATATATTAGTATTAGCAAGGATCCACACTGGTAGTCCATGTGTTGGGATGTAACGTATGTTGGGATTCCCTGTCAGGCAGACCAAGTGCTCAAAAATTGTATTAATGACAACCTATAGCTGTCAGCACCCTGCACTAGTGACCCAACATTTTCAACAAGGTTTATCGTGGAGAATCACAAAAGGATTCTGGACCAGATAATTTTGGTGTTTAACAGAAAACCATAAGCACTTTTAAATAGAAAAAGAGTAAGAACTAGCAAACAAAATATTTAAGAAGGCAAGTTATTGACTTACAAATCATGTGCTGCCTTGTAAGTTGAAACACGAATATGTGGACTGGGCCACTTTGTAATTAGTAGCATCTAACAAATACCAAGTGAACAAAAGTAGCACCAAACACAACTAATTAATTTTTTAACCCTAAATATTTACTGTATCAAGCAAGTTATGCTCCACCCTGTAATGTGCAACATTAGCTCTCTTCAATTAACAATAATGACCAGAGATGTTTTAATTTATGCTTTAAGCCGATGTTTTAATTTATGCTTTAAGCCCACTGTTTTTGAGTTTGTCTAGGCCCTTTTAGCAAAATATGTTACGCATCTGGTTAATATATAACATCATATATTGAATTTCCTTGTTTAAATAGGGATTTCAAAGAATGATCTAGCTTATTGTGAGTTAACTGCTAACATGGCACATGATAGGGCTCTGTGGAAACAAAGAATCCATGTAGCCGACCCCATCTAGTATGGGAAAAGGCTTAGTTGTTGTTGTTGCAAATAGGGATTTCAACCCTAACATTTCTCAGAATACTGACATTATATGTAACTTATGTTCCACACTCCAAACTAATATACAATGTCATATTATTGAATTTCCTTGTTTATCTACTCTAGGAGAATTGTCTTTGCATGCGTACATGCATGTCTTTGATTGTATGCGTCCATAAGTATCTTACTGCAACAAATGGTCAAAAAACATGAATTGGTTTCCTACAGTACCCCTAAGATTTTCAGTTGATGGTGCGCTAGAAACCAAAGCAAGCCCAGTAAATGCCTGAACGAACCCAGGGAGTGTGCTTATGTATTTTGGTTCATTGAGGCTTAAGATGGCTAAGTTGGCTTTTAATGATCCAAGTTGGCAGTTTTTATTCTGTTCTGGAAGGTCTAACAACCTTTCTCTTCCTATTTTAGATATTAGAAATCTGTAATCATTTACTGTGCTTGACAATTTAGTATCCAAGATTCTATGTCAATCTGGATCCACTTTTTTAATAAAAGCATTTTAACTAAAACCTGGCAGGAAACTTCATTTCACCGGTTGGTTCTGGGTGTGAATCAGCATACTTGTATACCTCACCCATGTCCAGCTAAGGTTTGTAGGAGTTCTGAACATTATGCATGCTAGGATTCTATGTGTGACAGAGTCCAAATTTCTTCTTGACTAGACAGTACCTCAATGTTCAACGGATGAAACAATCTGGCTTAATAAAAGTATGCCTTTTGTTGATAAAGTTGGATATGGGAAATCTGCGATTTTCCATGTATCTGTGTGCTACTCTTTGTTAGGGTGTTCTGCAGTTTGATGCTGTTAATTTTGTCTTGAAAGTAATTGATCTATCTAATAAAGAAAATTGAAATACGGGATGTTGATGAATGTGTAAGGATGTTTCCATTCATTATATTGCAATTTTTTCTCGTGTATCTTGTTTGTGCATATTGTTGGTCAAGTGGCTAGTCAAGATGATCTTTTATATTTGCTTCAATATTATTTTACGTAATTGCTTGTTTATGGATGATATCATAAACATGCTTTCAATAGTTTGAATATGTTCAACATGTTATTGTGCTCTTCTCTTTTTTTCTTTTGTTTCAAAATACGCTTGGGAGTATTTGCTCTATTTTATCTTAGAACTGTTTTATATAACATTTGAATTGAAAGAAGCATCTAGTCGTTTGTGAATTTCTTTTCAGATTTAATTTAATCACGTCATACTCCAGTACTTTTATATTTCTCACAATTTTAATTTAAAGTTTATCTTCAAAATTTCTGTTTCGGTGCAGCAAGCTTGCTCTACTTGCGGTCACTCAGTTTCTGCTGATTCTGTGGCACCAAATCTTTGTAAGAACATGGAAGAACTGATGTTGGTTGTGTAGTACATATAAAGACTTGGTATCATGGTAGTGTAGATAGTTAGTTTCTTTCATTGATGAGATTTGGTTGGTCTTCTTGTTATTTCTGATGTTATTTCCAATAATCTACAATCCGCTTGTTATTTTTTCTGCCTTTGGGTTCTTGAATCATTATTATGTCAAACTAAACCACAGCTGTTCGTTAAGCATCAGAGACCTTATTTACAGTTGTGCCATCCATCTTTAGTATGTATCTTTCATGTAAATGACTTTTAGTCTGTGAATTTTGTTAAAAAGAGTTGTTAGTTTTGATGATTTGGTATAAGAATATGATTGTATTTCTAGTGTTTTGTCTCCTTGATACCAATGATGCATGGGAAAATGTTATCTATATAGTCTCCCTCGTGGATATGGAAGGGTCGCTTATGACATGGGATTTTTTTTCTCATTTCGTTCCTTAATGTGAGATGATACCATTACGTTTCTACTTCGTAAGGAGACAACTGTTTGATTGTACTTCCTCCTCTTCTCTCCCTCTCCCTCTCCCCCCCTCCTTGCCTTTGTCTTTCTGAAGAGCATTACCCCTAGCTGCTCAGTGTATCATGCTGACGATTGAGTGGTGATTTAGGGATGCAAATGACAATTATTACTGCAGAACATGGATTGTCAGGTCCTAGGTGTTGAGAACAATGCTTTCTCAAGTCATTGCTGCTTACAAGCTTGAATGCGATTTCAGGTTATCTGGAGAGAAGTGAAGCATATATTATTGTGAAAGTCCCATTTAGATGCACATTGAGGCTAAATAATAGATTTACACGGTTTCCCTTGTGCACGAAAGTGCGTGTGCTCTTGTTTGAATTGAAACGTCAGTCTCATCACTGTTATCATATGCGTTCTATGAATGATTCTTCGAAGGAAGCTTTGCAACTTTTGGACTATTATTATTATCTTAGGTTCTTCCTTCATCTGTTGGTGAAATATGTTTAGAATTGTGCAGCACTTCGTACTGCAGTCCAGGCCTTTCGACGTGAAGAAGAGATGCAATTGTCAAAAGCATCTAAAAGAAGAAGGGAAAATTTTGAACAGGTTTGTCTTTTATTTTACTTGCAACTTGGGTCTGCTGGCCCTAGTTACTGTGCCTATTTCCTTAGAGCGTCTTTTTGCTGCATTTCCAGGAAATACAGCTTTTGATTCTTTTGTGCTTATATTTTTAATTGATGAAGGTTACTATTCTGTAGATTTTCTTAAGATCTTCCCATTTATTTCCGTTGCAATTGTTTGGTTTTAAATTCTCCTAACAAAATCCCTTTTGAAATTTCATTGTTTGATGACTACCATTTAAATACTCCCAAGATTTTGTTTTCTTGAATTACCATCTCGTATTATGGGTGAGTTTTGACTTCTTAAGGTATGCAGGAAAAGGGTAGTTATGGTGATCTAGTTTTGGTGGATGGTTCACGAAGCAGGGGTGTTCAGTTTCCATTTGCCATTGGAGATAGAGTCATTATCCAGGTTTGACGGTTTTCTATTTAATAGTCTCCACTTACATCTGTGAACAGTTAAAAAGTGTGTCGAATAAATATCTGCAGGGGAACAAGAGAACACCACAAAGATTCGTTGGACGGGAGGCCATTGTAACAACGCAGTGCCTAAATGGATGGTTAGACTATCATACCATTTATTTGATTGTCACGTATCCTTTTATTCTTGCTTTCATATGTCATATTCAGTTCTGAGATCCAATATCATTTATGTTTGCAGTAGAACTTTTTCTCCACCTAAATCATCTGAAAGGTAGCCTAAAGATGAGGCCTGGTGGACCAGTGGTTCATCGAATGTTATGAATGTTGACCTCGAACATGGTTGGGAAATCTTGTAGGTCATGTCAGAATTGTTCAACATGACCCACATCTGACTTCAAATAGGTCAACAAAATGACTGGACCTCTTTGTGATTTGTGCAAGTCAAACCTGGAAATTTTAGATCTCTCCTGTTTCTCTATCTTTTTCTCCCTGCATTTGTGATTTCATGCCACAAGTTCCATACAATGCTTAGTATCATGAAAAATCTCTAGTGATTGCGGTTGATAAATTATAGTGACAATTTATGGTTATATACCTTTAACTTAATTATAGACATCTGCAGCTATTAATCTTTATTTAGTTATTCAATATGTCATTTAGTGCGTCGGCAGCCTAGAGTTGACTTTCCATTTGGTATGTCGATCCTTGGCTAAATCCAAGACGGGAAAAGTCCCGAGCTAAAATATTTAGAATATGCTGCACTGCTAATCGAAAAGATTGCACAGTCCAAAGTCACCATTGGCCAACTATTATGTTACATTGTCAGCTCCCATTTCATTTAAGGTATTCCAGTCCTTTGATGCTGCCTCTTAACGCAGCACTGTTAGTGCTCCTGAGACATGCATATTAGCCGTTATGATTTGATTGCCTGAGGAGGATCTTATCAGTTTAGCAAAAGCTGAGCAGGAAATTTGACCAGCATTCTAGGCATGCTTCATGTATGACAATTAGTTCATTCTTGATTTTGGTTTCAAACTCTGTTTCGTTTGATCATCATGGAAGTACCTACTCTTATGATTTCATTGTGTTGACATTTTTTGTTTGTACTTATTTCAGGTATGTAGTTAAAACACTTGATAATGCAGAAAGTGTCAAGTTGCAGTATCGTTCTTTGTCAAAAGTTGGGACTTGTACCCCCTCCGGTGGCATGTCAACCAAGCATTTCGTCCCCAACTGGCTCTAAATTGTATATATGATCTGCTTTATCATGGAGCGCTCCCTGGTACGCCATTACTGAAGTTCATTCCCCGATTCTGTTCGGCAGTATGATACAGTTACTGTTGAACTTGTAGCTTCATGCGAATGCCGCTGCGCAGAGGGAAATTCTTGATTTAAAATAGCGCTCTTGTAAAACGGTGTACTATGAACTATTTTGCTCTTCAAGAAAGTGGCAAGAAGTTCCTACTGCACTTTCTGCCCATTTCGTTTGTTTCCGTGTAAATTATGAGAACAGCATGGGCTTGAATTGCGTTCTTGAAATTGTACAATAGCTATCGCGTTTACTTTTTTATCATCGAGGTGTAAAAACTGAAACCATTTGACGGTCATTTTTCCAATCATTATCATGTTCCAATCCTTATCTGTGGCTTTTGTGTTAATCATCTTTTTTGAGTGCAATGAGGAGGCCGCGCCCAGAAGAATGCTCCGGGTATAGAACTCGTAACTTTCATAATGTATAGGACTCTCTCTCTCTCTCTCTCTATATATATATATCGAGCAAGATACATATAGCGCACACACGAGAGACTTAGAGAGGTGAGGGAGATTACTATGGTCATTGCATGGGGCCTTTTATGGGGCTCAATTGAGCATGACATATATATGAGAGGGAGCATGGTCCATGCCCATGCAGTCATGCTCATTCATGCTTTAATTTTCTTATTAAAGCAAAAAGCAAATATTATTGGGTGTATTTAATGCACTTGTAAAATGTATAAAAGGATTTTTTTGCTTTTGAAATATAAATTTCAAAGGAGAATGTTTAAACCTAGATGGATGTGTGCATGGATTAATTTCACTATCTTTATATATTAATATTATACGTACGTGATCAAAAGTAGAGTTTTGAATTAAAAGTATCATTATATTTTATATTTAATGCATGCATTAAATGTTTTTTCTTTGTTACCTCAATTGTTCGTATCAAAGATGAAGCATGGATTTGGTTTAAACATTTACTGCTACCTCTCTCTCTATATATACATATACTTTGGTTAGTTTTATATACAAAAGGAGTACACTGCTGTTCAATTCTAATATCCAATTGCATCGCGATTGCTCAATAAGTGGTTGGAACTTTAGGGTTTGGTTGAATTTCTTATTAATTTTTAGACAATTTAGAGTTTTAAAAAAAATGTATGATGGGTGGTTGAGACATGCTAATTATATACTTCAGCTTTAAAATTCTTTCACAACAAAACTCAACCATATATTACCAATCTTGCCCTGCCCTGCACCTGCATGGGGTGGGTTTTCAATGTTGAGAACGTGCCCGGAAGTGAGCCAGAGGTGACCGTCGCAGGACAGGGCGCGGATTTATAATTGATATTAAATTAAACTTTTATTTAAACGATATTTTTTTATGACTTGTGTGTGGTGGGGTTGGGTGCGGGCCGAGTTCTGGGTAGGGTGAAAGCCCGCCCCACCCCATTATCATCCCTCTATATGAATGTCCTCTGATTGCCCAAAGACCATAACAAATTGATCTCGTTTTATTTTTTCACATACCGAACTCATTTATCGGCCGAAAAAAGTAATGTTGTTCATTCTTAAACCCTTATAAAATCTCATCTAAGCATCGGGAAACGATGGGAATTATCCCTTCATTTATTCATGAAATTACGTTGCAGTTGAGTGCACAAAAATCAGACCAAGGAAAATGGAAGTTCCGAGCCTTCGGAATGTCGCTTCCATGCAAATGCAGGAAAAAAAAGGAACTAACAGAAGGTCACTTACATTTATTTGTGAAAACTGAAGAAGAAACTATGCCGATTAATTAGTTTAGTTGTTTGGTAGGAACTCTATATTCAACTTGGGGAAAGTTCTTGGAAAGCATAGTGATGGAATTTGAATTATATTCTTTTGCGTGTGCCCAGTGCCATGCACATGACTTTGGTAGTGAGACTATTGAATACCACTAATGGATTATAATATAAGTCTGACTTAGTTTATAAGAAATTAAGCGCTAACCTAGACGGGGAATAATCAATGCTACAGTGAATCCATACCTGCTTACTATTTTCATAAATTTATGTTTATCAAGAATAGTATAAACATGAGACAGCTTGTGCGTATATAGAGAGAGAAAGAGGGAGAGATATTTGATCATACAACCTTTGAAACATCGATACTTTTGCTCACCTTTTACTTTCGGAGGTATATGTAATAACGATACAACAACAACAACTAAGCCTTTTTCCATACTAGACGGGGTTGGCTACATGGATTCTTTGTTTCCACATATCCCTATCGTGTGCCATGTTAGCGGTTAACTCACAATAAGCTATATCATTCTTTATTGTTTCTTTCCAACACTTTTGTTGTCGTCCTCTACCTCTTTTAATACTTTCCAAATTTAGTTTTTCATACCTTCTTACATGTTCTTCTTTTGATCTTCTTTCTATATGTTCAAACCATCTTAAACGATACTCTCATTTTATCTTCTATTGGTGTCACTCCTAATTTGTTTCTAATAACCTCATTATGTATACGGTCTTTTCTTGTATGACCACTCATCCATCTCAACATCTGCATTTCTGTCACATACATCTTTTATACATGTTGATGATTAATTGTCCAACACTCAGAACCATAAAACATGGCAGGCTTAATTGTTGTTCTATAATATTTACCTTTTAACTTTAATGGTATCTTCTTATCACAAAGAAAACCTCATGCTCTTCTCCATTTTAACCAACCAACGTTAATTCTATGTGTAACATCTCCATCAATTCTTCCTCACTCTGAAAAATTGACCCTAGGTATTTAAAACTTTCCTTTTGGGGGATGCAATGTGTGCCAATTTTAATTTCTATGTCCTCTAAGGAAACCAAATGATCAAACTCACATTCCATATATTCTGTCTTTGTTCTACTAAGTCAGAGGCCTTTACTTTCTAATGTTTCTCTCCATAGTTCCAATTTTCTATTAACTTTTTCCTTAGACTCTTCCACTAATATAATGTCATCTGCAAATAACATACACCAAGGTACTTCATCTTGAATATATTTTGTTAACTCATCAATCACCATTATAAATAAGTATGGACTTAAAGTTGATCCTTGATGTAACCCAATATTAACTTCAAAGAAGTCTGTCATTCCTTCATAAGTCCTTACACATGTTTTTGTACCATCATACATGTCTCTTATAAGGTTAATGTATGTCAATGGGATACCTCTTTTTTCCAAAGTTCTCTAAAGAACCTCCCTCGGTACTCTATCATAAGTTTTTTCTAGATCAATAAATATCATGTGAAGGTCTTTCTTTTTTGCTCTAAAATATTCCATAAGACGTCTCAAAAGGTGAATCGCTTCGATAGTAGATCTGCCTAGCATGAATCCAAATTGGTTCTTTGTTGTACTTGATATTTGTCTTAACCAACGTTCGATAATTCTTTCCCACAATTTTATAGTATGGCTCATTAACTTGATACCTCAATAGTTTGTACAATTTTGAATGTCTCTTTTGTTCTTATATATGGGTATAAGTGTACTTGCTCTCCATTCCTCGAGCATCTTTTAGTTTTTTCATATTTCATTAAATAGTCTTGTGAGCCAAGTGATTCCTTTTTCTCCTAGTATTTTCCACACTTCTATAGGAATATTATCCGGTCTTACTGATTTACCACCTTTCATATGTTTAAGAGCCTCTTTGACTTCATTTTTTTAATACATTAGTAGAAATTGTGGTTTATATACTTTTCTGATTTAGCTAACTCTCCTAAGCTAATACTAACATATTTATTTTCATTAAAAAGCTTATAAAAATAGTTTTTCCATCTATTTCTTATATCATCATTTGCCACTAGAATTTTTTCATTCTCATCCTTGATGCATCTAACACAATTAAGATATTTAGTTTTCTTATATCTAACTCTAGCTATCCTAAAAATATCTCTTTCACCCTCTTTTGAGTTGAGTTTTTATATAAATCCTCCCAAATTTTAGCTTTTGCTTCATTCACGGCCTTTTTTGCTTCCTTCTTTGCTTTCTTATAAGCCTCTAAAGTTTCACTAGTTTTCTTAGCATAATGTAATTTGTAACATGCCATCTTTGCCTGATTTTATTTTACACTACTTCACTCCACCACCAAGCTTCTTTTTGTGCTGGTATACCTCCCTTAGATACACCTAACACATCTTTCGCCACTTTCCTAACATGTATAGCCATATTGTTTCAAATATCACAAGGTGTACCAACATAATTCCAAACATCTCCTTGAAGGACTTTCTGTTTAAATATATCTTCTTTCTCGCTTTTGAGGTTCCACCATTTAGTATGAATAGCTCGATGCACTCTTTTCTTCTTTATCCATTTTTTTATTTGTAAATTCATAACTAAAGGTCGATGTTGGGTGGTTAAGCTTTCTCCTGAATTACCTTGTAATATTTGCAACACGCTCTATCTTTTTTTCTACAAATAAAGTAATCAATTTGTTCATCTCATTTTTTGAAGATTGTATTGACTATAAAGAGATCAAATGCCATAGCAAAATTTAAAATCTCCCAACCTTCCTCTTTATATCCCCATCATAATGTCTCTTTACTGACATGTCTATTTAAGTCTCCTCCTAAACAAATCATCTCTCTTTGTGGAATCTTTTGAATCACCTTATTTAACTCTTTCCAAAAAGTTATCTTTATACTATCTTCTAGTCCTACTTGAGGTGCGTAAGCACAAACTATATTCAAAACCTCCGTTCCTAACACTAATTTCAATGTCATGATTCCTTTAAATCTTTATTTATGATAATACCAACTCCGTTTCGAGCCTTTTGTTTATCTGAGTACCATAATTTAAAACCTTTATTCTCTGTCTCCTTTGCTTTTTCTCCAACCCATTTTGTCTCTTGTAAACATAAAATATGAATCTTTTTTCGAATCATAGTATTTACCACCTCTATTAGCTTATCGGATAATGTTCTGATATTCCAAAAACCAATACGAATTATCAGTGTTTGCAATAATAAGAAAAAGGTTAGAGGTCAAGTACTTATCCGTGTTTGCAATAATTTAACCAACGGGTCAAATCGAAAACCGTTCCCATATTGTTTCGAACAACTGTTCGAATTGACACGGCAAGATACTTTTGGATCGTCCCTCGCTTCGATCTTCATGTGTGATATAATAAGGAATATCGATCCCCACTTGCACCATGATGAGGGACAAGACAACCAACCAATTTCAGATTGCCTGCATTCCCCTAATGAAGACATGATTGATTAGAGGGAAAAGAAAACCAAAAAGAATTGGAGCAAGCTCTCTCTCTCTCTCTCTCTATATATATATATATATAATAAGGGACAAAATATACTGCTATTTCCTAAAAAAGGGCCAACACCACTGTCATGCTTTCTGCATAAAAGTTACAGGAAGAGAGTCTCCCCTTATTTTTTATTTAAAGGTAAAGAAAATTCTCATGCTGAAGAACACGAGGAATTCTGTAAATTCTATGAGGAAAGAGTAAAGGCCAATAACTCCAACAGCAATCAGGAACAGGACGGAATGAGAGAATCGTCTTCTGACGCTGAACTCGTTTGCCATTTATATATCATTGAGTGCTGATTTACCTGATTTGACTTTCATTCGTGATCGATAATGTGCTACTCTCGGTTGGCAATCATGACTTTTTTCCCTAGCCTTCATCACTCTAAGCCTCCAAAATTTGCATGTGAATCCTGGCGTTCATTCTGAAGATACCCTCTCTCTCTCTCTGTAGAGTTGCAGGAAGCAGGAGAGTGCCTCAAGCTTTCTTTGTTTCGAACTGTTCGAATTGACATGGCAAGAGTTATATTTTTGGTGCTGTTCGGGTCTTCGATCTTCATGTGTGATATAATAAGGAATATCTCCACTGCCATCATGCTGAGGGGGGACAAGACAACCAAGCAAGAGTATCATTTCAGATTGCTTGAATTCCTCTAATGAAGATATGATTGATTAGAGAGAAAAGAAAACCAAAAAGAATTTGAGCAAAAAAGAATAAAGGTAGTTTCCATAAATTTCAGGTCTCTCTCTCTATATATATAAAGAGAGAGAGAGAGGGAGAGAGAGAGAATTCGATCCTGCCCACTCATCCCATAGAGTCAAGGTGGTTTTCTGAAATCCCTCGAATTTAAGAACTACGTTACTTTCATTTAAGAATTTTTCTTCAAAATCTAATTTTACTACTGAAAGTACATTTTGTAGGTTTAATTAATCAGCTTTGCCGTTTAAACTTTGCCCTTGCACACGTATACACTGTAAATGCTGTTGAGCGAAGAATTGAATAGAAAAAGTTGATATTGTTTCAGTAGGAACAGATCGGCCTGATCATAAAAGAAGCCGGTACTTTTTCAAGCCAATTCACAGAGAGTAGGTGAGTTTAATTTCTATTCTATTTAGCTGATTTTCATATTCTTTTAATGGGTGGGGGTGGTCAGCGTTGGGTGGTTTCTGGCCAAACTCTGAATCGATCATAACTGGGCTGGTTAGGTGGTATGAGAGACAGAGTTAAAGTCATTTCGATTTAAGACAGTTAAGGACTTCCAGGTGTGAGAAATTAGATGATGAATATTATAATATAATATGGTTTTAAAAATATTTGACAGATATAAAATTAAATGCTAATATGACACAATATAGAAGACATCGACTTAGATAAATCCGGAGGGTGCATCTGGCTTCGGCCTTCCGATCATACCAAAATATAGAACACAATCACAACTAAAATTCCTTTATCCCCCACCCTCACTTTGCTTTGGTTTGAGTTTTGGATTTTGGTTGTAGAGCAAGCACAAGGGTCAAAGGATGAATTGATGAAAACATGCAAAGCCTAAGCCAACTTACATAGAGTAATTGACATCGAGAAGTTGACAATCCAACGTACAACTACTCGTACCAACCAGCCATTTATAAAATATTTATTTTATTCTCATTAGGATAATTGCTTAATTAATTAACATCAATTCACCAAGTTAGTAAGGTCAAAACATGCATGATAAATTAATTATTTTCCTTTGTTGAATCCTAGGCAAATAAGAGCTTTTTTTTCAAATGCGGGTTCATAACAAGAATCATGAATGATCGAAGATTGGTTACTAAATCCACTTAAAGTTTAGGCACTTGACAATATGAGTTGACCCGCATGAACAACACAAAAGTTGGCACTTCGTGGTGATTTTAATATGATCAAGTTTCAAACAACCTTCTCCAAGGTTTGAAACACACGCATGCGCATGCACCACACAGAGAGAGAGAGAGAGAGAGAGAGTTGCACCCTTGGTATTATAAAACACCAAATGACTAGTGGCAAACCCACTTTAGGGTGAGGTGAGACATGTGCCTGACTCGAAATCTGAAAAATTGTCGAGTTTGTTCATGTATATAGAAAAATACAAGTACTTTGTGGACGAGAAAAAATTATTAGGTATATGAAAAAGCACAACTACTTTGTAGACATGAAATGTAAGTGCACCCCACTCCAAAAGAATTCTTGAGTTCGCCGTTGCTTAGAATCCTTGCCCCCAAAGCCTATGCTCGTAGCTGGGTTGTTTATTGGGAACAACATGGATGTCAAACTCTTGACCTTCTAGCTAGTTAGCAGGTAGAGGGTCTTTTCACTATGGATTCTCATTGGTATCGGGAATCTGAATCCTTGAAAACAAAAGACATGGATTCATTCATGTTAGCATTGATGAGTGGAATCCACTATATTTGTTTATTTCTCATGATTTCGTTTCTCATGTGAATCTATTTCACAGGCCGGTGAAACATACTTGGATTAAAAAGTCTCCCATCTATGTTGATTTTATGAGGAACATCACATCCATTAATATATATACCGTGGAATATGATTTTCTTTTGTCATAATCAAGCCAGCAGGTGCTATAGAGACCCCAATCAGATGCATAGGAAAGGATGTCAAACTCGAGAACTTTGCCTTAAAAGGTTCTTTTGATTAGATCCCTTCGCCTGGAAAGGCGAATCTCTTCGTGCAGAATTTGAAAATTAACACAATGAATCCCGTGTTTGTCCATCACTAATTGGAAGGGTTTCCTACGATCTAATTACTAAGTTTGGCCTTTTTTTCGCTATTACTGCAAATGATGTGATACTGTTCCCGTGTCACTCTTAGGAAAAGCTTTCCCATCCTTCAAAACCCAGAAAAAGAATGGGAAAGTCAGGTGATCACCGTCGGGCTTCGGAGATTAGAAATAGAGAAGATAAGACTTTCATGCAATGATTTGCAAGTGATTGTTAGGAAAAAATGTCTCCTGTCACACGCTTCAAAATACTGTTTCATAATCCCAAACACTATCCATTCTCCAAACTTAGAAAAATATGGGTTGGAATAACATAGTTTTTTTCCATCAAATGACATATAACTTTGCTTCTACACAAAAGCAAGCAATGCTTGCCTCATCTTTGCTTCCTTGAAAAATCAAGTTAAGAGGGCAGAATCATATCAAGACTATTACGTTTGACATGCAACTACTGGTTCCTTCTTAACCCTATTTGCCTTGAATGCCTTAATGCACCTTTTATTCAAGAATAAAAAATAAAAATAAGAAAGTGATGGTCTATGCTACCAAAGAGAAATTGTGGCATGTTAGTTTGATGCATGACAATCGATGTTATCATGCCTTGCATGCATGAAAGCATGCAATAGTGGACTCAAGACTTTTTTTAAATGAAACGTACTTGTATTTCAAATCCACACAGTGAGTCATAAAATTTTGACATGCCCCACCTTACCCTAAAATAGGTCCGTCATTGGATCATGATTGTCATGACAAGATCACTCATAACAATGCACCCTTCCCTCGATAAAATGCTGTTCCTGTCTGTAAATTTAACTCATCTCCATCTTTTCAAACTTTATAGTGATTAACTACTCAAGTTCTTAAGTAATAAGATATCACAGGGTTTTTCTAAAAAAAAGAAGAAGATCTCATTAAGTTTTTTTTGGGTTAAAACGAAGAGTTGTATGGAGGCCTTGAAATCGAACTGAAGGCCTTCAACTTGTGAACTGACCCCAAGCAAGGTCAGCTTCCAGTCATTGTGCGACACTTAGGTTCTCATATTAACTAAAATAAAGTTCACCAGATGGCAAATACTTTAAGAGGCAAAATAATTCATCGAGAGCATAGAAAATAAAACATGCTGTTGGATTTTGGAGTTAACTGCTAATACGATACAAAATGCAACAAAATATTGATTAAGAGCAGATGTAGTCAACCCCTCTTAGTTTGAAAGTCTTGCTTTTTTTTCCTTGATTGTTTCTTTATTAGCCATGAACCCTGCAGCATATGTTACCAAAGAAGCTGGTGTATGGAGAATAGTTTGTGCATGTTAATCACGTTCGATCGTTCGATTAAAAGAGATAAATGATTCATATTAAAATTAATCATGCTTGATCATTCAGTTTAAAAGAGATAAACGATTCATATTAAAATAACAAATCAAAAAATAACTTTTAATGCACTGTTTTGTGCTAGAGCTTTCACCTCCTTTGGTTAAAGCAAGTTAAAGCACATGGAGGTGGGTTTTCCACGACACTAATATAATGCAAGTTAAAGCACATCATGAACTAAGAATCCATGTAGTCAACGTCACTTAGTGTCAAATAAGTCTTGTTTTTCTCTTTCTCGCTGCCACATTTCATTTTCAGTAAGTTAAGGGAGCATCTTCTTCTTTTTTTTACAAGAAGAGGCCGAAGCCCAACACCCACACCTACATCCACATATGCATCTTCTGAGAGTCAAACTCCCTACCAAGATTAATGGCGCTAGAGACTCCTGCCATTGAATTAACACTCTTAGGGCAATTTGAACATTTTAATATATGTTACCATGGCGATAGGTTCTATACATATACATATATATATATACATATATATATACATATACATATATATATATATATATATACATATACATATATATATATATATATACATATACATATATATATATATATATACATATACATATATATATACCATTGTAATAGGTTCTTCATACATATATATATATGTATATATAACAATGGATATTTATAAGATCAAGTCATGAATATGTTGAAATTCACTGCTGATTCTCAATGTGGTTGTTGATGGGTTGGAGAGAATTTAGGTTTCTTCTGTAGGGCCAGGTAACACAATAATGGGAGTTGATTATTTGAAGTATGAAGCTGGGCAAACCCAAAAGTCCATGCTCCAACTTCTGACGGTCAAATCCCACGGCTGTCCAAATGAGAAAATCCGCTCCCAAATTTTGCCCTAGATTTGTGGGTAAGAAGGGCAACAAAGAGAGAAGCCGACCAAACTCAACGGTAATAAAAGTAGGTGGAAGAGTGTACAAAACCCGTAGCCGCACTTGAAGGAAAATTGCACGCGAGGAACCCTAAAACGGGGTCGAAGCATCCAATGACGATATTACCCCTACAATGATGAGAGCGACGACGACGGCCCATCAGCCGAGCTGAGAAGCAGGTAAACTAGCCTAGCCGTTCAAGGTTCGGCTTATCTCTCTATTGTTCATGTGTGCAATTCGTTAAACTAGTAAAGATAGTTTCAACTCATGAAAGCCCACTATTCTTAACCGAGGCTTGGTTGGTTCGAACGGCTTGATCGGTTCTTGTTACGATCATACTCGAACTAGATTAGTCGGGTCCTTGTGAAGTTTCCCATGGATAATTTACCAGCTAAACAATACAATCAAGGTATTTGTAAATAAATGGAAGATTTTTTTCCTTTAAAGATATTCAAATAAATCTATCTGTTCGTGAATATGTTTGAATAGAGCTGCTTGGCCAGTGGTTAGCTTGACTCATTGGTATAAGAAAAAAGCCGATGAGCCGACAAGACTTGTCTGGCTGGCTCGGATCGTGCATCAGCGTATTTATGAATCTCATCAGGGGCATGATGGGTATTAATAAAGTTTGAGCCTACGATCGTCTACGTTTGGCTGAAATTGAGTCGTGCTTTCTATGACTAGAAAAAATCAGGTGGGTAATTTTTCTTCTGTTATAAAGGGAAAGGAAAAAAAAGTTCGTTCTCTCTTTGCTTCTTGTAGCGAGAGTTTGATCGTGCGTGCATGCATGCACACGCCTCATCGCCGGCTAGATCGTGAAGCAATTGCCGGCGATTCGGACGGCGTCTGTCTGGAATCGCTCTCGTTGGATCCGGGGACGGAGGAGAAATCGGAGGGCTTCCCAAAGGGTTGGGGTCTCGGAAGGGTGAGAAGGTAGCAACGGCGGGATCGGGGGAAAGAGGATATGGGTGTCTCTTGCTTCTTCATTTTTGGGTTTTCCGATGAGAATCGAGTTTTGGATGTCGACCAAAATCGTTGCTTTTCGTCTTCGTTAAGTCAAAATGGCGCCTTTTTCCCAAAAAGATTGATGTTCGAGTGAGGGGAACAAGGGAGGTGTGCGAAGATGGATTCGAGGGTGTGCATGAATCCGAGTTGTGGGGTGGCGTCGACGAACCGATGGAGAAGCGGGTGGCCGCTACGGGCGGGCGGTGTCGCCAATCTTTGTGATACTTGTGGGTATGTAATCTGTTAGCGTCAATCTTTACTTTGTTCTAATTGTTTCCTTTCTTTTCGATCTTGTTGTAGTTTGTTTCGTTCGTATTGACTCATATACTAGATTTGGTTTTTGCTTCATTTAAAGATTGAGTTTCTTGGCGACGAACGATTTTGACCCGTGGTTTTGTTGAAAGGCTTGGTTTTTATGATTATGGCGTTGTTTTGAGTTCATAATGTGATCCTGCGGAAGTTTATTAGTGATTCACAGCGATCCAACGTGGATTTTGCGTGGACCGTTGTGCATTGGACTCTTGGTGGTCTAATTTCTGAGAGCACACTTTTGAGTTTATGGCGAAGACTTATACATGGAACGGCTCAGGATACTCTTATATTGTAGATCCTGTACTGATCCAAATTCATGTTGTAAGATCGATACGGTAATGGACCTTGCATGTAGAAAAGAATGTTATTTTCTATAAGGATGTAATATGTACCCTCCAGATTCAAGATTATGGTTCAAAAATTAATGTAATGGTGCCCTTCGGTAGCTCTTTGAGGTGTTTCTAGTCGCCTTTATGGAAGGTTTTGAGTTCGTTGATTCTCTGTTCTACCGTTTGGTATCCCAAGGTCCTTCCCAGGTAGATTAATTCGATATCTTTCAAAATTTGTAATATAAGGAATATGTCTAACAAGCATACGTTGTTGTTGCTCAAAAGATGAGAAATATGATGCAACGGCAGAAAACAACCATAACCTCTGAGCCAGTCAGATGGTAAAATTCTTCAGTTATAATTCTTGATAGAAAACAAGAAAACCTTTAATCATCAATTTTGCAACTTATGACCTATGTCACTCGTAGGGATTGCCGCTACAACTTACAAGTTGAGGAAAATGCAAGTTGAAAACATTTAAGTCATGCTGTTGTAGGGGACTTACTTGGTGCAAAGAGTGTCTTATGCAGTTATGCATCAGTAACCAAAATAGGGTTCAGTAACTCCAGAACTATTACCAGCAGCTTCCTCCCTACATATCAAAAATAAGATAAAGGGAATCAGGAGTCTATGTTTAGGATGAGTTCCATTTATTCGTACTCTTAGATAAAATTAGCTTCAATAGATCCATGGATATTGAAAAGGACTTTGGGGTGGATTTACTATTTACCATGGTAATGATACTACCATTGGAAAGGCTAATAAATATTATCTTGAAATACTCTTAGGCTTCTCTTTGGTTATCATAGTTATGGTGGAGTTGCTATTGAGGTAAACATTATGCAGTTGTAGGACACGGTATGGACAATTGATGCTTTAATTCAGAATAAATGCTTCTTGCTGTGGAAATAAATGTTGTTATGTTCTGCAATCCATCTTTGATGTTGGCTGTGCTACTTCTGGAAAAAGTTTTTTGTTCTGAATCCTTTCAGGTAGTTTCTTTGCCTACTTATTCTTTTCTTCTTTTTTGTGATTGATAATGTAGCATAGAATATCTACCATTTGGATTATTTTTTATAATCTTGATCAGCAACATGTAACACATATATATCTTCTTTCCTTGTGGATCCTTTAGCAACATATGCATGTCATCCAATTCTTCCTTTCCAATGCTTGATCAAGTATTAAAAGGACAACAACAACAACAACAACAACTAAGCCTTTTCCCATACTAGATGGGGTCAGCTACATGGATTCTTTGTTTCCACATAACCCTATCATAATTTTTAGAATCTACGGTCCGCCAAAGTTTTACGCTGGCTGTCGGAAGCGTAACGCAACCCTCCTCCTTTATCCGGGCTAGGAACTGGCCATGGCAGAGTTGCAACAATCCACTTTAACAATGTCCCACTTGAAGCATTAAAATCACCAAATCTTTCACCAAGTTGGACAATCACACTTCTCTGAATTAAGGAATTGCCATCTCCCGTCATATATTACTACATAATTTAATACATTCCATCACACAACTGATAGCGTGGCATGACACTCAACATCCTTTGACAACCACATGCATTCAAATCATCATCATCGAAATGTGGATTAGTGCAACGGCACAGCGGATGATAACATCTGGAGAGAAAGACACATCGTGGAAACCGAGAACGAATCATGCCATTAAAATAAGCCCGACAACATGATCCTCAAAAATTTGATGCACATATTATAACCACATTTCATCACATTGCGCACAACAAAGATACTCATCAATAGACACAACATTGCCAATTTAGGAGAATGTAGAGAGACTACGGAATGCAAGCCAACAAACAAAATTTCGAGAATAAATCGCTTCATCATTGTGTGCACATGCAAATGTATTTCTGTCATCAATCAAGTCAAAAGAGAGCCAGAGACCCACCATTTGAAGACACCATAGCATCAATATATCAATATCCGAGATCCAGATGTGCCACCCATCGCAAGAAACTAAATTAATGCCCATCATGGCAAGCAACCAAGAGGCAGGCCATGTAAAAGAAAGAGAAAAGCCAATTGTGGCAACATACTAATCCATCACTATTGCACTCAACATGATCATGGTATCATCTAAAATAACCCACATCCAGGAAAAAGCCTCAAAGAGGAAATCACCAGAGACCTTATTCATTCCTATCACATCATGCCACCATCCGATTCCAAGAAGCATACTTGAGTCAAACAGCTCAAGAAGATCAACACTTGAGAACAACTTAAGTGCACGATGTGCACAAAACAATTCAACAAAGTGAATAGCATGGAGGACCCACTTCGAAGAATGTTTGTTCCTTAAACAGTTTCATGTCAATTCATATGCATAATTGGAGAAGTATGAACTGTATCAATGCAAGAGAATACCTGCAGAAAGGTACAGTATTAGACTTGGCATGATCAAACGCTTGGCTATCATGGAGGGGAGGGGAAAAATCTCCATCTCCCAATGGCAACAAGACAAGCCCTGAAAGAAAATAGGAGCAAGTTTTTACAGTAAGATGGGTAATATACATCCAAGGGAACCTTCCAATGTATCAGTTACTGTATAAAGATTGTATACAGGAGAACGTATTGTGATACAAATGATGCTAATACAGATCACGAAGCACTAGTCAAGGTCCTGCAATGATCTTCCACTGAATAGACAGGAAGAACTAAGAAGGATAGTTGCCAATAAAATCTGACAAAGAGTGACCAACCATTCTGAAACCTAACATAGACCATGAGCTAACCGCGCTCTCTTCAAGCTCTTACACCTGAAAGACGGAAAAGAAGCACAATCATATCTATATTTAGAACCTAAAAAACTAAACGTACCTTGTTGTTGGCCAGTCCTCTTGTCCTTGATCAGAGCAACCTCCAGTACATTTCCATGCTCCTCAAATAAAGGATGAATATCTTCTTTCGCTGTCACACTCTGCTCTATTATCCATTTGTTATTTAATGGACAGAAAGGAAATGTTCTAACTCTATTAGTTGCAATGACTGCAGGATATCATACGAGAAATCCATTTTCTGTGACATGTTTCATGCCAACGAAACTGGATGGAGGGACTGTAGCTCATGTGGCAAGGCAAGCTTATTTATTGTCTGGAGTTGTTCTCAATTATTTTGAATCATACCTGTTCTTATTTCTGCATATATTGCAGCGGCTTCACTGTGGATGTATTGCATCGAAGTCCCTGTTTGAACTACTTGACGGTGGAGGTGTGGAATGTGCGAAGTGTACAAAGAGTTCAAATCATTGTCCTGTAAGAATGTTCAGGAACTTACGGACATATTCCTATTAAATCTTTTCAGATATTGTGGATAACTTTTATTTTTGATTACTTATCTCTGCAAGATTAACAAGCATGTTGAAGGATTAGTAGTACCACTCAACTCTTTAAACTTTAGAGGAACTCATCAAATATACTTATTGTGTTGCTTGCCTTAAGCTTAGCCTTTAACATGCTCTCTACTTTGCCCCCTTCAAAAGTACGCACCAAATTTTGAGGCAAAAGAACTCCTTTTATAATCATATGCACATTCACTGTAGAGTGTAGAGTATTTGATGGTGGAAGTTGTACTATTTGCTCTCTAATATAGTGTGTTGTTAGCACACATGGTGTTGGCACAATAGGGGGCAGATTCAATCATTAAGTACTTATTTTATATATGACATACTTGGATGTGTTTCATGTATTTTACTTTTCTTGTTTCTTTGTAATTGAACTTCTTCGACCTACTCTCTATGCAAAATGCACTACTAAATAAATGTTTCATTGTGAAAATCTTCTTGAGCTCTTTTAACGTGATACACAGTCACTGATTCTAAATTGAAGATTATGGATGGCTTCTGAGATGTATCACTGTTATTTTCTGTATCATGTATTATGAATCTAATGGTCTTTTGCATTAGGTTGAAGATAACCCTTTAAGCTCAAAATATGTGTATGTCCATACCTTCTCGGATGTGGCCTTTGATTTTGTTGTAAAATCTACCATTGATGGTTCCATATAGTATGAATATTGTCTTTGGAAGATATTATTCAAGTTCTGAATACTAGCCGTTTGGTCGTCATTTGAAGTTTTTTTTGTTCATTCAACTTTTAATGTCTTTTCCTCTTGAAGAAATTGCAATTGCTTTTGAAAATTTCCATTGCGATTGTATGCTGTCAATTTATGCAATAATAATTGTTCATAATCAACTAATTTGTTTATTGACTTGTATATGTTATTGCTTTCATGGTTATCCGAACACTTTATCCATTTGCTTGAAAGCTGAATATGGAGGCTCCTTCAATAAGTGAACATATCTTTTTGTGCTAACCTTTCATTCCATGCCTTAATTGTACTGGTGGAATTGTTGTTGTGGAATTCAGTGGAACTTGTCCTGACTAGGGTTGAAATATTTCTAGGCAATTTTTGGTGGTTTGAACAAGTTTCAGCGTGCATTTACCACATGTGCCTGATTTTTATCTTGAATTTGGTTCTATTCTGCTTCTCATACCATTTGATTGTGAACACTTGAATGTGGTGGGGGCAGGTGCAGGGTGCAGGTCAACTAGCTTCTTCAGGTCCTCCTTACACACCAGGGCTTTTGCCTTCAAAGTGTTCCACTAACGAAAGGATGAATGGCACCCCACAACCGAATGGTGCTGGTGAATTGATATCAGCTTCTTTGGATGCCAGAATTGACAGCAATGCCGTTACTAGAAGTGAGATTTGGCAGTTGAGTACAGATCCCCAAGGCAACGTGAGAAATATCAATCTTGTAGAACAGAACGACAGCATGGGGTTGTTTGGTAAGATCAAGAAGGAGGGTGTTCTTCCTGTCGCCGAATCTGGAAGTACTTGTCTCCGAAATATGTCAGTCGGACCTTCGCAGTTGGTTAATCAAAATGCTCATAAGGGTTCCATGGCAGAAAGAGATAACTATGACTCAACAAGTAATGCATACCTGAATATCAGTTTAGGGGCTTCTAATTCTGGCAATACCGTAGAACCAAGCAATTTGCTCAGCAAAGCAAAACTGGCTAGTTTTACAGACAATAGAGAGCAGAAAAGAAATCCTTCATTTCTACAAGGGCAAAAAACACCTCATGTTTTCTTGAAACCTTCTAGTACTAGCCCCGCTGCAGGTTCCGATTTGACAAAAGATGTACCTCCACAGATAAGGGTTCCACGGCCTCCAGGTGAAGGTAGGGGAAGAAATCAGTTGCTACCCCGTTATTGGCCAAGGATTACTGACCAAGAACTGCAGCAGATATCTGGAGAGTATCCTTCACTTCTTAAACTAAATGAATTTTGGGTTGTATATTTGCTAGGCTGTTTTTCTTTTGACCCCGTTTGAGGTCTCTCTATAACTGAATGCATTTTCCCGTGGTACTAACTTGACCGTCACCTTTAGCTCAAACTCAAAAATTGTACCATTATTTGAGAAGGTGTTGAGTGCCAGTGATGCTGGTCGAATTGGACGTTTGGTACTCCCAAAAGCATGCGCTGAAGTAAGAATTCTACTGCTAAAACCAGCACTTCAATCTTGTTTAACCAATCCAATGACAATATCTCTTTTCTGTAGTATTTGTTGAATAATCATGGCTACTCTTTATGAATTGGGGTTGCAGCTTCTTTTGCATAATTTTATTAAGTACGGGGCTTACAAATTGAGTTTGGATGCATTAGGGCATGCCAGATTGTCATTGTTTGCTTGTGTATGCTTGTCAATGAAAGTTCATTTTTCAATTTTCTCAAAATGTCATGCATGCTTGTGATGGTAAATACAAAATATCTACCTCTTGGAGAGCTAGTTTGCCAAGACCTTCACAAGTTTTGCCTTTCTTGGGGTTTATTTAGGTTGCCCATCTATTATCTTGGACTCTGACATTGTTGAGATGAGAAAGTTGGCAGTGGTTCTCTGTTTGTAGCATATATTTTGTCTCTATTTCATCTAAGTTGCTCATGTAAAAATCCTGGGAGTTCCAAAGTGGGTTCTTTAGGACATGGAGATTGTCTTCCATATCCATCAAACTCTCTTCCACTTTGCCGTACAGTTCAGATTTTGGCCTAATAACAACAGTAGGATGTATGTATTGGAGGGTGTGACCCCTTGCATACAATTCGTGTGCTCACATGGAGTACAATCAGAGTGTGTCTGAGGAAAATGCTATCAATAATTTGAGGAAAACGTGGTGAGGGGATTCATCCCTTTCAGTGTCTGCAAAATGAACTGTCTGGTTTCCTGTTTGTACTGATTCAAATACTGTGAATAGGTGAGGAGTTAAAACCCTAAAGATGCTGTCCTTGATGTTCAGGTCCTCTTGGAGACTGCAAAACTTTATGCAGAACTGGACGCAAACATACATGCTTTGTGTTGGCACATAGGGTATGCAGTGTGTTTAGGGAAGATGTGAATAACTTGAGCAAAAGCTAAAATTTGTTCCTTTTCTCAGTGTCTGCATAAATAAACTTCCCATTGCTGGTTTTGGTTCAAATGGTATTTCAAGAAGCGAGGAAATCCTAGAACTTGTCCTTGATGTTCTTTCTAAGTCAACATCAATAGCAAGTGTTAAATCTGTCCAAGACCTCTAAGTTACAAACTACAAGCGTGAAGGATTTGCATGTTATTTTTTGGGCCACCTTAGGGAAGTTGTATTCATAAACGATGTCTTTTCTTTGACTGAGAAGATGAGGTGCCTCTTTATTTACTCTACTTCAATGCGTTACTTGCAAAATATGTTGGCTTTTGTGTATGGGAAACATGTTATGCAGGTGCTGATGGATTTTCCTCGTATCCTCTTTATGCTTATTTTGGCCATGGTTTATTTGTTCCATCTTGATATTGAAATTGAAATGGTACTCCTGTTCCCTTTAGCGGTCTCTGATTTTTGCCTGCCAAAGAGTTATGCATACATTAAATCAGATCGAGTTCCTGTTTCATGGCTTTGAACTTTTTAACCAAAACCATGCCTTCTTCCACAATGAGTGGGGTTGGCTTCATGGATTCTTAGTTGCCATTGTGCTCAATCTTGTTCAATATTAGCATTAACTTCAAAAGACCAAGATCATGTTTTATCATTTCCTTTCAACACTAAACCTTTTTGTGTAAATCATATTGTTATGCAGTGACTTTTAGCAGAATAGATCCAGAGGGGAAGCTTGTCATGGGATTTCGCAAGGCAGCTAATACTGCATCTGCTCATGTAAGAGGGCCCCTTCTTCATTAATCTTGCAGTAGTAGCGATTTCCTTTTATGGTTTTCACCTCTGGCGCTGTAGGTAAAAACCAAGTGCAAGAGATGACCATCTTTAGCGCACTTACTACATTTCGGGTTAGTTATTGAGAACTTTCAGAATGTTAAATCTGGTTAATGTTCTCCACACCCATGGTTGGATCAGGAATCTCAAATTGCGGCAATAGGGAATGGAGGAAGTGCTAATGATGCATATCTTTCTGGTGTTGTTGAGAACCTTCCCTCCATAAGCGGCTATTCAGGTCCTCTACATTCACTTAAAGGAAATGCTGATAAACATTTAAACCTGTCTGAACGCCTCAATATGTCTGACGCTGATATTGGCTGGGGTAAAGCTGAGAAGCATGGAAGCAGATTAAAAGAGGAGCTACAGTTGCAATCCTTGCGGGTTCAAGATAAGAAAAGAAGTCGCAATATTGGTTCGAAGAGCAAGAGACTGCATATTGATAGTGAAGATGCCATGGAGTTGAAAATTACATGGGAAGAGGCTCAGGATTTGCTTCGTCCTCCTCCAAGTGTCAAACCAAGCATTGTCATGATTGAGGACCATGAGTTTGAAGAATATGAGGTATGCTTTCCTATAATTTACATAAACCTTGATGAGATGTTCATATATCCGTGGTGCTTCAATCATATCCTCTCTTCTCAATTTCATAGAAGATTCATTTTCATCCAACATTCTCTTTGTCATTCTTAAGTGTCCAGTAAAGCATGTCAGTCCTATTTCTTTGTTCCTATGCCATCAGCTGGAAACTCTAACACGTTACTATTCGATAAGGATATATACCATTGAATGAATCAGCTTCTTGAGATGTATTTCGTCTTCTAATGCAAAAGTATTTGACTGCAAGCAGACACTAGTCATGCACTTCACAGATAAGTGCATCAGGTTGATTAACTAGAAATTATTAGGACATGCCAGAAAAAATCAGGATTTTAGGATAGCAGGCTTTTGGGAGACTCCATTAGATCTTAAAGTATGGAATGAGTTATTATATCATGTACAGGAGAAACCTTCATATACTTGTCCCACTAAGCAGATTGTAAGAGGCTAAGAGCAAATGAACTTCAGGCTGCATGACAATAAGCGCATAGATACTTTAAGTGCATGAGAGGCCAATTTTTTTTCCCATTAAGAACACCGATCTCCAACTACAAATATTAGGCAGAGTATAGTAATTATGCATCTATGAAAAATTTCCAGTTTCTGTATGTCTTCATGAAGTACCTATAGAAATCTATCTTTTTAGATGAACAATCGTTTAGTTAGTAAAGATTTCCTATAAGCAAGGGCACATTTTCTCATCCATGAGTTCAGGCATTCAAGAATATTAGATTAGATGGTTTGATCGTCAACAGAAAGACATATTTGATTTTGTGTAACATACTTTCTTAGATTTTAATGATGATCACCTAAAAATTCTTTTGTCTAGTGTCAGCCTCCACTAGAGAAGTATTTAGTTGTAGAACTCATGTTTCTCTTGATTAATCTGAAATTAGGATGAGTTTCATAGTTATGTTATCAATAGCAGGATATATTGGCCAATATATCGGTTGTCACCCTATATTGGACATTCAACTTTAAACAATTATCATTGTGTGATATCCAATAGCTTCATCAATTGAGTGTTATGTAGATTTTTTTGTTTAGGATATTTACATTTATAAAAAAATTCAGTTTATCTTAACTAATTGTGTACTCTTTCTTTGTTTATATTTGGATCATGTGCTGCTAAATCCATTATCTTCATGTTATATCCCGCTAATGTTGTACTGTTGCAAGCTTTAACTCTTTGCTAACTGCTATTGATAACATATTTTGGAAATTAAGCCTTTGAAACATCATACCCTGTGCAGCCTTTGAAGGTGAGGGTCTCACCATTTTACTCTGAGCAACAGCATGCCCTACAGAAACAGTTTTACACCTTTATGTGAAAGCTTCTCTGTTCAGGCAGCATGATTGGAAAATCGAGTCGTGGAAATCCTTTGATGTCATTTTGTGATGATTCTGAGTATTTTGGAGGCTCATGAATGAGCTATATTATCTGGAGCTCTGTCAATCTTTAATGGCATCAACTATTCAATGCTTATCACTATGCTTGACCAAAATTGTCTTTGTTTGATGTTCATGTATTTTTTCTATGTTAGTTTTCAAGGTTGTCTGCTTATAGTTTTGATCTTTTTTGCCACTCAGGAGCCACCAGTGTTTGGAAAGAGAACTATTTTCACTTCACGGCCATTTGGGTGAGTTAATGGGTTTATATTCTCAATTTTGCGGGTGTCAAGTCTTTGTTTCTTGTCGATGTTTTTGCTATTCTAGTTCTGTATATTTGGTCGACACATGCATCACACATACCTTTTCTCAATAATGTGCTCTTCGAATCGATCAGATACCAGAGTAGTTGTGCATGATTACCGAGTTTTGGTGTTCATAGGGGAACATATGAAGAGCAAATGATTTTGCTGGGTGATGTGGGTAGGAGTGTTGTATACAAGTTCTGCTTTGTCCTATCCTTTTCTTGTCTCTTTATAAGTGTAGATGCATTTCAGTCTCTGGTCTTCTTTATAAGTGTAGATGCATTTCAGTCTATGGTCTTGTGTGTATGTTAACATGTATGCAATTTATTCTTGTTCCTTTTTACCTGGATTCTTAGAATGGGTCTTTATTTTCTGTTAGTTGTTTTTTCAGTGCCTAATTGTATTATTTCTGTAGGTCGGATATGTCTAATATGTGTTTGTATAGAACCTAAGCAAATAAGTAGGCATTATCAGACCTCATTTACTAACCATATGAACTATCTCCTTTTCAGGGGGCATGATCAGTGGGCCCAATGTGATAATTGCTTGAAGTGGCGGAAGTTGCCTATAGATGCGCTTCTTCCTCCTAGATGGACATGTGCAGAAAATTCATGGGATTCCAAGAGGTCAGTGTCTCAATGTGGTAATTGTTTGAAGGGGCGCACTGTGGGTTTGTGATACAACTCTTACATCATTTAGGTCCTTTAACCAGATTTAGTTGATGGCCCAAGGATTCAATAAAAATGTGTACTTTGATAGACAACGACTTACTCCTAGCCTTCATTTATGGTTGTCCCAGATGTCTCTGTCCGCTTGCAGTTGTAAACTGATGACTGCTCTCTTGAAACTCCAATACCCCTTTTTCTCATTAGTTTTTTGGTTGTTAAACATTTTGATTACATCAAGCTCAATGGCGATTGAGAATCCTTACAGGTGACCCTACTTATTGTGGGAAAGGGCTTGGTTTCATTTTGGTTGGTGGATTTTGACAACTTGAACCTGTGCAGATGTTCATGTTCTGTACCTGAGGAGATAAGCTCAAAAGCACTTCAGGATCTAATCAGGAATAGAGGTATTAATTGCTCTGTCACAGTTATCACTCGCCTCCATTATGTCCAGTATTCTTGTTGATGTGAAGGGAAGTGTGCTACTTTTGTGTTGCATCTATCTATATGATATGATTTTTTTTGTCCTGAGATGTCTGTGATATTATGATTGTTGGGATCATTCTTATAGTTCTAACATGAAATTAGTGCACGTTGTTGTGGTTCAGCAGACCCAGTAACGCATTTCCTCTTGGTGAAATGCATGCATTAATATACTGTTGATGGAAGCCTTGTGCTCTTTTAGTGTGAAGTTTGGTCAATCTGATGAAAATCAAAACTAGTTATTTTTATAAGGTCACTGAACCGATGCTCAGCAACTCCTAGACAAAATAAAATCTGAGTCATGATTGACATTTCTTGGTAGTAGCTTGCTTTTTGAAAATTGGAAGGTTTATTTGAGCTCCATCTTGATCTCTTCTTTCAAACAGATTAGAGCGGCTTTAATATCCAGACTTTTCTCTAAACATAAATGTCCTCAATTTCATAATTCAATTGTCTTTTAGGTGCAAAGTTTGATGCAGTTTTTAACATTGTCAAAATATGCACATAAAAGCTGGTTGTTGACAATGTGTTAGGCAGGATCAGCTATTTAAGAGCTTGGTCAAGATTCAACTATAATGTGATGCTATCAGCCAACAATTTTGAAATTAAAGGCGGCATGTTTATCCACTATGAAGCAAGAATTAATTATTTAACAGTGTCAAATTATGCACATAAAAAGTGGTTGGTGACAATATGTTAGGCAGGATCTGCTGTTTAAGAGGTTGGTCGACATTCAACTATAATGTGACTCTAGCAGTCGATCATTCAAAATTAAAGGCTGCTTGTTTATCCACCGTGAAACAAGAATTAATTAACAATTTGGGACCAATGTTCAGAGGCATATCTCATTGAAAACGCACCTTTAAAGTAATCTATCTCTACCATCTTTTTAAGTAAGTGGAGCTCTTGGACTACTTCCTATTTGTTTTCACCAATGATGTGCGTTATGTTTTATTATGCTTTTTTCCTTTCACCAATCTGATCTAGTCTTTTATAATATCACGATCAATTCTTACCAAGATATGATGTTGAATTGTACGATTTACACTACCAGTGTCCTTGATCTAATCGTGATGTAAATATTAGAGAAACAGCAAAACAGGTTACTATTAATACCTAGTGGATGTGCTTAAAATGGTAGGTAATTGCTTGTGTTCGTAGCATTCTCACAGACTTACTGCAGATCATTTCTCCAAGAAATGGTGAGACCGAATTATCTGATTGCAGTATGAGTGTTCTGAGATATGTGTATCCCTACTAAAATTTCTTCCATCACCTTGTTTGTATTGTTGCAAGTCCCTGTCATTATTTGGTATTACTGTTGCCTCTAGTTGAGTATTGCTTATATAGACTCCAATGGAGTATTATGAGATCTTTCTGAATATTGATCAGCAGATATTTGAGGACTTTCATATTAATTTATTCTTGATGTAGTTGCACATTAGCCTTTGTGCAGCAGCGAGTAATCACTACAGGAATACCCGCTAGATGCATTTACGGTCTTCACAACCTCAAGATTAAGTCTCATATTCAACTGAAATCAGGTCATGCTAGATTACCTTCATCCACCGAGTTCCATGTCTGAAGTTAGAACTCAAATTAGACCCATTTTAGGTGAAGATGGTTGCAGCTGCACTTCTCAATTTTGTGGATTGTTCTTATGCTTCTGGAATCAATAAGTTCATTCTCGGTGCTCTTATCTAATGCAAACTATCTATTTGTCTGCATGCATGCGAGTGCCCTTCTTATTTTGATTCGGTTCTTCAAAGACCATTCTTTTCGTGTTTTCACCCTTTGGTTCTGGCTTTGTGATCAATCCTCTTGATGGAAGCTGGTCGTATTGGGTATTCTTT
Source organism: Brasenia schreberi (assembly GCA_036023115.1). Lineage (NCBI taxonomy): Eukaryota > Viridiplantae > Streptophyta > Magnoliopsida > Nymphaeales > Cabombaceae > Brasenia > Brasenia schreberi. Next base: position 5,281,539 of record JAYKKT010000057.1, on the reverse strand, counting down.
TTTCATTTCTTACTGGATATATGGGTGGTATTTCATTGTATGAATTAATCAGTTTCTTCTTGAAATAAGAAATTAAAAGGATATTGACCAACGGGATTTCAGTGTCTTGATATTTCTAACAATGCAGACCTTAAAAAGCGTAAAGCTCTGGACAATCCAAAGCCCATGCCACGCGATGTCTCTGCACTTGATGCTCTGGCTACTGCTGCTGTTCTTGGTGAGAGTAGCGATGTAGCACCTTCAACAGCCACAACCAAACACCCACGTCACCGGCCTGGTTGCTCATGCATTGTGTGCATTCAACCACCTAGCGGCAAGGGTCCAAAGCACAAACCAACATGCACCTGCAATGTGTGCATGACCGTTAGGCGTCGTTTCAAGACCCTCATGATGCGCAAGAAGAAGCGTCAATCAGAACGAGAAGCAGAGACAGCTCAAAAGAAAAATGTCTGGACAAAGGAGGAAGGGGACATTGATAATGCTTCAAAATGCTCAATGCAACTTGATACAAGCGAAAATGAGGGCCGACCAACAAGCACGCCAGAATCAAGCAGTCAAAGGATTGTCAGTGAAAAGGAAGAGATGGACAACAATTTGAAGGTCTCTAGCAAAGAGGAGATCAAGGGGCAAATTGATTTGAACTGTGATCCAGATCGCGAGGATGATGCATTAATAGGGCAAAGTGCATCCCATGTTAGCATGATGACTCTTCTACAGGTTGCAAGCTTGCCACTTGATACTTACTTGAAGCAGCAGGGCCTCACTAGCTTGGTTGGTGATCAACAGAAAAACTCAAGTGTGTCTGTATTGCCAAATATGGAAAGTGAGAGCAACCCCGATGAAGGTCATTTTCCTTCGGTTCAAGAAGAGGCCCCTCCTGGAGATGCCTATCTTCCGGTGGATCAAATGGCAAATGGTGCTACATGAATCCATATGGAGTTATATCGTCCTTTCTCTCTCTTGTAATAGCGTTCTGCAACCCCTGATATTCGAGTTTTTCTAATCTTGGTTTATCTTGATTAATTTAATTTTTCCCCTGATGTGTTTGCTGGTTGAAAGCAGATGAGTTTCAGTTGTTTGTAAAGTAAGAATATGTTTAGTAGCTTGAAATTTAATTGTACTTTTATGAGAAAAAAATAGCGCTCATTTTGAAAGACTTGTTAAAGATTCACCATCGTGGAGTTACCGTGATGCGTTGATGGCACGGGCATTCAAGGCCCTGATGCTCACAAAGGTGGTGGCGTAAGCTGCTGTCAAAACCAAACATGCATAAGAAAATAAGGACCCCCCTATATATATTATAGAGAGAGTCAGAGAGAGAGAAAAGGACGTATACTCAAACTCTATCAGTGCTAGAATCTATTCAGACAGTATCATTTGATGAGTATGATCAACACCATATATTTGAATTAAAAGGATGAGTATTTTGTGTTAAATAGTTATTACTTTATTACTCTAATTGTTTGTCTCAAAGATTGAATTGTTGAAATGATAAAGTATATTTAAAATTTGATAAGATTTAAACATTTACCAAATTATATAATATAAAGAGAGAAGGGTCTAGTTCGTGCTCAATACTCTAAACATCTTTATTGTTTAATTGTTATCATTAATGGTGGAGGGAGATTTGATTATCAATGTATTTTTTATTCGTATTTAATGCTTAATGATACACTTTATACTTTGAGAGTTTTAGATGCATAGTGGTGTTTGTGCATAATCTTGTAAAACATTTTTATCATCTAATCTTTAACATCAACGATGGAAATTCGAATCACTTTACATTTATATAGAAGTACATTAGTATATCGATACATTTATTCAAATCTTTACCATCAGTGTTTTTATGAGAAGTGTAAGTACATTAGTATATCGATACATTATGTAACTAAGACTCTCTCTCTCTCTCTCTCTCTATATATATATATATACTGGATCAGCCCACTATGTCCGATGACAAAATCAACCTTTCATAAGTCAGATATAAGTTTGAGAGATGCGCTCTTTACTGATGCAAGCAGCGAACGGCTGTCATGTCCTGAAATAACTCCTTTGCGATTTGGAGAGAAAAGAAACATCATCACACAAGGGAGACAGGGAACCCTTTCATTGAATTTAGAGGTTGAACAAGTTCGTATCAACCTGCAACATTCTCTCCTCCTATATACACGGAGAGAAACAAACATCAAAACCATATGAACCTATCACTTCCTCACCATAATTTCCTATCTACAACACCGTATCTTCTTATCCATTTCACATAAGTACAAAAACCACAAGAAAGTAAAAACAACGAATTATGAAACATCACTAGAAGCCAGCAACTCCAGCACTGCTCCTTCCTGGAGACATCAACTTGAGAGCATCCTGATTCGCGTTCTCCAAAGATACTGTAGATGCACAAGATCTTGGTGGCAGAGAAAGAGGTCTCAGCGGAGAAACAAGCGGCCTCACTCGACAAGGCACACGCAAAGGTGGCGATGACGGAAAACCAACAGGCCCTGCAGGCAACAAAATGCCGTTGAGGCTAGGTGACCGAGTCATCATGTTCGTCTGTCGGTGGTTGGCAATCGGATTCAATGGCTGCGAAGCCGAGATCGGCTCCTGCAATGGGAACCTACAAGGGTATTTTATGTCCTGCACATCCATGAGTGACTTGACCACGGCGCGCATGGTCGGTCTGACAGAAGGGTCCCTCTCTAGGCATTTCCCCGCGATTTCAATGACAAGTCTCGCAGCTTTAGCAGGATAACGTCCTTTCAGGCTTGGGTCCATTATCAAAGACAATCGGCAGTCATCAGACAAAAATGCTTTGGCCCACTTTGCAAGATTGCGCTCTTCTGTTGGATGACGAGTATCTAGATTTTGGCGACCAGTAAGCAATTCGAGGAGGAGGATTCCAAAGCTCCAGACATTACTCTTTGGGGTAACCAATCCCCTCTCTACAGTCTCAGGTGAAAGATTTGCTGAAGCCTGAAGAAAGAAAATACAATATATTAGTCATTCAAAAAACATGTATCACCCAAAGTCGAATCCATATGTTAGGGGAAATAGTTGTTCTAATAAACATCATTGCAATTAATTAAACTTGTCTTAGTGGGCACACGACTGGAGAATAGAGGAAAAGAAAGAAGTGCTTACCGTTGAACTGGAGAAAGCAGACTCTGCATCACAAATCCCAGCACCATAACCAGAGAGCTTTGCACTAAAATCCTTATCAATCTGTATATGCATAGACCTGAACTCGTTGTACATTGCCTGCAAGAAACAAATTGATTCAGCACGAAATGGATCTGGCAACCCCAACGTATGTGACAAAATAAATCCCAATAAAACATCGATCAGTTGTTATTGTATCCTCGTTGTCCATAAACAGTGAGAAATATAAGGCAGCATACATTTGCTTGAGGTTTTGCAGCAACCAAATTCTTGAATACAGCAGAAGAGTCATGCATAAGTTGAATCAAGAACAGAGATACTTTACCAAAAGGGCACAAAGCATGTAAAGTAAACTGACGAATGATTTAATTCTAATGGAAAGAATGATTCATTTCTACAGTGAACGAACAAAACAGGTTATCTATCGTGTGTGCGGTTACCTACAATCATAAATTAATGTTGAGCAAAATCACCCTCATAGAAGGGTCTACATCAAATGATGTTGTATTTGCTTTTTTCAATAAAATGAGAAGTATGATGAAAAGACCAGCCCAACTCTTTCTTTCATTAAAGTTAGAAAAAGACCCACCCTAAGAATGCTCGTCTCTTGAAGATTCAAGAACGAGTGCTCATGTCTTAAAAATTCAAGAAAATCCTCAATCACGCTAACCACACTTCACTCTGAAGAATTGCACACGAAAGCATTTCACAGTAAAAAACTACCTCTACAAACAGAGAATAGAGAAGAAAAAGGAAATAACATAATAATATTCATCATTGAATACCTGAAAAGGACCTTCCTCATGCAAAAAGGCAAGCCCTTGAGCAGCACCGAGGGCAACCTTGATTCTTGTACTCCAATCCATTGGAGGGCCATCAGATCTTCCATGCAGCAATTCATCCAAACTTCCATGGAAAAGCCTCTCAAAGACCAGCATCCACCGATCAGAACCCTCACGTGCATGAAACCCAATCAGTTTACATAGTTGAGGATGTTGCAAAGATTTAATCTTGTTGATCTCGTTCATAAATTCCTTATACACCTGTTCATATATGAAAACGATTTTGGTGACTAAAGGAAGAAGCAATTAGTGAAACAAATAAATACTGCAATTTAGAAAGAAAATTAAATCCTGCAATTGCACTGTCACCAGGACAAATATAGGAGCCTTGCGAAGAATTTTCAGACACTATTCTCTAAAAGCATTTCCTTTCTTTAGAGGGAAATATAACAGTGCCCAGATTCTTGATATGGATCTCCAAAACGGATGACACCTCATCCCTAGTTACTCATAATATAGTTGTTGAATGCAGAAAAGAAAAATATTTTTTCAGATACCACTGTAAGCCAAACCAAAACTCCGCCCATGTAAGGATCACCCTTGCATTGCCGGTCCCAAGCCCGGATAAAGGAAGAGGGTTGTGTTAGGCTTCCGACAGCCAGCGTAAAACTTCGTCGGATTTTTATAACATACAACAACAACAACAACATGGATTACAAAAATTATGAGCATTGATTTGGGGCGTTCCCACCTAGCGACGTGCTGCAAAGCCTGAATACAGTAAGAAGTAAGCAAGGGCTACTACATTTTCGCTCGAATGTACTGAATCAATTGCAGAGAGGGTTCCCACATCATGGACGGGTGTAGGTAAAGAAGTTAGTCCCGCTACATTACCGCCCGAATGTAGTGAAAATTTTTGAGAGAGGGTCTCCGCATTTTGATTATGAACGGATGCGGGGGGTAAGGAAGCTAATCCTAGATAATAAGATTCGTATTGGTTCTTGGAATATCGGAACATTATCAAGTAAGCTAATGGAGGTGATAGATACTATGATTCAGATAAAGATTCATATTCTATGTTTACAAGAGACAAAATGGGTTGGAGAAAAAGCAAAGGAGATAGATGATACAGGTTTTAAATTATGGTACTCAGGTAAAGAAAAGGCTCGAAACGGAGTTGGTATTATCATAAATAAAGATTTAAAGGAGAGTGTAGTAGACATACAACGATATGGTGACCGAATCATGACGTTGAAATTAATGTTAGGAGAAGAGGTTTTGAATATAGTTTGTCCTTACGCACCCCAAGTAGGACTAGAAGATAGTATAAAGACAGTTTTTTGGGAAGAGTTAGATAAGGTGTTTCAAAAGATTCCACAAGGGAGTTGATTTGTTTAGGAGGAGATTTAAATGGACATGTCGGTAAAGAGGCATTAAGATATCAAGGGATTCATGGAAACTTTGGTTTTGAGGATATAAACGAGGAAGGTAGGGAGATTTTAAATTTTGCTATGGCATTTGATCTCTTTATAATCAATACAATCTTCAAAAAACGAGATGAACATTTAATTACTTATAAGAGTGGCTTATCACAAACACAAATTGATTACTTTATTTGTAGAAAAAAAGATAGAGCGTGTTGTAAAGATTGTAAGGTAATTTTAGGAGAAAGCTTAACCACCCAACATCGACTTTTAATTATGGATTTACAAATAAAAAAATGAACAAAGAAGAAAAGAGTGCATCGAGCTATTCGGACTAAATGGTGGAACCTCAAAAGCGAGAAAGAAGATATATTTAAACAGAAAATCCTTCAAGGAGATGTTTGGAATTATGTTGGTACACCCTGTGATATGTGGAACAATATGGCTATACATATTAGGAAAGTGACGAAAGATGTGTTAGGGGTATCTAAGGGAGGTGTACCGGCACAAAAAGAAGCTTGGTGGTGGAGTAAAGTAGTACAAAATAAAATCAAGGCAAAGAGGGCATGTTACAAATTACATTATGCTAAGAAAACTAATGAAACTTTAGAAGCTTATAAGAAAGCAAAGAAGGAAGGAGAAAAGGCCGTTAATCAAACAAAAGCTAAGATTTGGGAGGACTTATATAAAAAACTCAACTCAAAAGAGGGTGAAAGAGATATTTTTAGGATAGGTAGGGATATAGATAAGAAAACTAAAGATCTTAATTATGTTAGATGCATAAAAGACGAGGATGAAAAAATTCTAGTGGCAAATGATGATATAAGAAATAGATGGAAAAACTTTTTTATAATCTTTTTAATGAAAATAAAGATGTTAGTATTAGTTTAGGAGATTTAGCCAAGTGAGAAAAGTATATAAACCACAATTTCTACCGACATATTCAAAAGAATGAAGTCAAAGAGGCTGTTAAACATATGAAGAGTGGTAAATCGGTAGGACCAGATAATATTCCTATAGAAGTTTGGAAAATACTAGGAGAAATAGGAATCACTTGGCTCACAAGACTATTTAATGAAATATGGAAAAACCAAAAGATACCCGAGGAATGGAGAGCAGGTACACTTATACCCATATATAAGAACAAGGGAGGCATTCAAAATTGTGCGAATTATCGAGGTATCAAGTTAATGAGTCATACTATGAAATTATGGGAAAGAATTATCGAACGTAGGTTAAGACAAGTATCAAGTACAACATAGAACCAATTTGATTCATGCCAGCAGATCTACTATTGAAGCGATTCACCTTTTGAGACGTCTTATGGAACATTTTAGAGCAAAAAAGAAAGACCTTCACATGCTATTTATTGATCTAGAAAAAGCTTATGATAGGGTACCGAGGGAGGTTCTTTAGAGAACTTTGGAAAAAAAGAGGTATCCCATTGACATACATTAACCTTATAAGAGACGTGTACGATAGTGCAAAAACATGTGTGAGGACTCATGAAGGAATGACAGACTTCTTTGAAGTTAATATTGGATTACATCAAGGATCAACTTTAAGTTCACACTTATTTATAATGGTGATGAATGAGTTAACAAAACATATTCAAGATGAAATACCTTGGTGTATGTTATTTGCAGATGACATTGTATTAGTGGAGGAGTCTAAGGAAAAAGTTAATAGAAAATTGGAACTATGGAGAGAAACATTAGAAAGCAAAGGCCTCCGACTTAGTAGAACAAAGACAAAATATATGGAATGTAAGTTTGATCATTTGGTTACTTCAGAGGACATAGAAATTAAAATTGACACACATTGCATTCCCCAAAAGGAAAGTTTTAAATACCTAGGGTCAATTTTTCAAAGTGATGGAAGAGTTGATGGAGATGTTACGCATAGAATTAATGCTGGTTGGTTAAAATAGAGAGGAGCATAAGGTATTCTTTGTGATAAGAAGATACCATTAAAATTAAAAGGTAAATATTATAGAGCAGCAATTAGTCCTGCCATGTTTTATGGTTCTGAGTGTTGGGCTGTTAATCATCAACATGTACAAAAGATGTCTGTGACAGAAATGAAGATGTTGAGATGGATGAGTGGTTATACAAGAAAAGACTGTATACATAATGAGGTTATTAGAAACAAATTAGGAGTGGCACCAATAGAGGATAAAATGAAAGAACATCGTTTAAGATGGTTTGGACATATAGAAAGAAGATCAAAAGAAGAACCGGTAAGAAGGTTAGAAAAACTAAATTTAGAAAGTATTAAAAGAGGTAGAGGACGACCACAAAAGTGTTGGAAAGAAACAATAAAGAATGATCTAGCTTATTGGGAGTTAACTGCTAACATGGCATACGATAGGGATCTGTGGAAACAAAGAATCCACGTAGCCGACCCCGTCTAGTATGGGAAAAGGCTTAGTTGTTGTTGTTGTACTGTAAGCCAAACCAAACTAAGCATTCTCCCCACTAAGCAGGGCCTGCCACATACATGGATTGTTAGTCGCCATTGTGCTCGATCATGAGTATTACTGTGAATTATTTCTATGGGCAGAATTCGGTCAAACCCATCTAGTCCACTCACCCAGACATGATGACAATTCGACAGCAATTTAGTGAAAATAATGGGTTATTTCATGTTCCCTATAGGTTCCTATCATCTAATAACTATCAGAACATATGGAACATTAAAGAGATACCGCTTCTACACTTCCCAACTGCATCTATCTCAGAAACAAATCTATTAAAGATATGATTTTAATAAACAGAGATTTAAAACATGCAATAAATTGTTCAAGTCAGATGCATATGCTCATAATGAACAATCAGAAAGTCAAAATAGGGCATCATTTAGATGGACCTGCTTGGAAAGGTGAAGGCAAACAACAGTCGCTCCAAAAGCCTTGGTACCAGTAGATTCATCACCAAATGAAGCTCTGTAAGTCGTCACTGACAGCCCATCCCCAATGCACCTCTCAGGTGAGAAATTGTTGCAGCCATTTGATATTTCATCAAAGGGGAAGTACCGGATCCCATGCAAAGGAGGCAATGGGAGCGGCCCGGAGAAAGATACTTGATCGCTGTTATGGTTTGCTGCTTGCTTCAGCACAGGTAAGGGGAGAGGAAGAGGGTGTGCTTCACCTATCGCCTTCTTCTGAACCTTGACATCTTGTTGCTTATTATAGATGATCAAACTCGAAGGGGCGGATTGAATACACGTCCTTCCATTTTGGGCATGGTCAATTCCCTCGTATCTGGTTCTATTCTTAAAGCTTGGGGGAGCTGAATGGAGAGACCGCAAACTGCACGCAGGATTCTCGATGATGGAATCCCCAGGAATCAAGTTTGTGGATCGATCTGTTTTCTTTCTTCTGTTCTTCAATACTGTGAAGCATCCCATTTTGTGCGATGATGAACAGGAGTTCAGACAAAATCAACGGCTCCCCTCGATAATTCTGTATATGTTAAGAACCAAAAAAAAGATAAACCCCCAAGATTCAAAAGTAATACTATGAAATGATGTAGTTTTCTGCTGTATCGGGCACTAAATCGTTGAAACATCAGATCCCAGCACAGAAAGGACAAGGTAGCAGTTTCACACACACAGACAAATCTTAGGCATTTCACGATGGATCCCAACTAAATTTGAATCAATAGAATATAACACAAATCTGTACCACAAACTCCCTAATCAAACCGTTCAATTTATCCTATAAAGCTTGAGCAAATTCTGAACCATAACCAAAATGGAAACATAATTCATGGTACCATGTCTCATTCAACCACCGGATAGTCTCTAATTTTGTTCTTCTTTCTGCACTCCCAGGATTGCAATCTAGAGAACCTAATCCAAAAATCACTAAAAAAACTGCGAAATCCCTAAACCCCAAAATCCCATTCACCCAAATAGAAATCACAAAACAGATGAATCTAGAATACCAATCATCCAAGATCACAGAAACGAAACAAACCGTCGAAGCTAAAGAGGAAACCAAAACACCAACCTCGTCGAGCTATGAATTGGGAACACCATGAACTTCCAAATGAGATCCCTGCTCGTCTCCGAAATCATCACTCAAATTTTTTCAGAACAACAAGTCTCTCATAAAAGGAGAGCCAACCAGGACCAACGAAAAGGAGAGAGAAACACACAATTTAAAACTTAAAAAACTAGAGAAATTTAGTAAGAGAAGGCAGGAAAAATGCTTCTGATGACTCGGGACGCTCAGTCAAAGGCTAAAATCCTGAAAAACGAAGACCGTTCCCATTTGAGAACTCTTCCTCCTTTGTCCTTCTCAGTTATACCCCTTGCTTTCCATACAAACTACATTGGTGCCATCAGGTCGAAAGATCAACTTCATACACAGGGATAAAACCTTATTAGCCCATTGCATATATACAAGTATCATTCTCATAAAAAGTATAAGACAAAATGCACATACTGTATAGTCTTCTTTTCATGTGTGTGGGACGAGGAACAACACAAGATGCTCGCGGTCATGCTTGGTTCCACCTACTTGTACGTGTTTATGTGACCTTAAGTTTCATGAATACGATACAACATATATTTGTATGGTTTCATACTTGTATAATATTGCATGGTTGAGCTCACATGATAATTATTTATACATGTTATGAAGGACATGCTAGTTTCTAATGGCATAACCTTCGTTATTTGATTGCCCTACTGCAAACTCGAGGCAAGCCTTCGATGATAGAAGAGTTGAGCTTCTCTTATTCATATTGAGTAAATGTTATATAAACCTAGCAAAAGATCGACATTGAGCTGAGCTGGTGCGACTGCCCCATCTCAAAGTTGAGAAATCAGTGGGTTTATGTAGGTGTTATTCGAATTGTATCGTCATTTTTTACGACAACACATACAAGCTAACATGGAGTTGGATCAAAAGAGCATCCATCCTTCATGCGTAAATTATTGGTAGAAGTTAGGGTAAATTGGTCATTTGAGATAGATTGGACGATTATTTAAAGAAAATCCACGTGAAAGTTCAATTTTCATTTAGTTGAATTCCAAGCTGGGAATGTTAAATGAGGCTTGACCATCCGATTACCGTTCGATTCTCCGCAGCGGACGCGGATGAACGGCTGCATTTTCGCGGGTCCCGCCTGTCCCCATGCTTTTATTAATGAAGACAAAATGGTAAATAGTTTTCAGATTTCCGCTAAAACAACTACGCATTAGTTGGGGTAATAATGAGGAAAACCGAAAGACTATTCTAGCCTCTCATTTTGCTACAAATAACACAGTTTCTTTCCGTACTTTTGGTTTATTTATGATAACGTTAGGGTTAGTGCTGGTCATCGACGAATTTGAATATCATTTTCGTCCTTTTGAAATCATAAGTCAGATTTCTGCCTTCACGTTGGCGCCGCCAATTTTGCAATCGTCACCGGGGCGGGTTGTAATACAAACCGGTCCGTTTGACTGGAAATATCCGATATCCAAACTCATTATATACATGCATGTATAGTCAAATTTGGTAACCGGCCACAACAAATAAAAAAAATATTTTAGGTCGAGACAATCCGGCCACGATCTGGTTGGTGTATCATAGCCCATTGTTAAAACCATGGGCTATAGTTCTTTTTCGAGACAATCCGGCCACGATCTGGTTGGTGTATCATAGCCCATTGTTAAAACCATGGGCTATAGTTCTTTTTCGAGACCCTCCCAACGTAAATCCAACAATCGCACTTGACACGAGGTCAAGACCTCTCTGTTCAGGTTGGAAATGGGTGAAACACACGATCAACACGGAGCAAATGGAGACCTGAATTTCGTGTCGAATCTCCCAAGCCCTGGCTCATGAACCAAACCAGTTCAGTTTCAGCAAGAGATGGGTAAAGTTAACTACATTTAGTCTCGCAGGCTGCAGGCTGTCGACCGTTGACCAAACCGGTCAAAGGATATTGCAGCTCAATTTGACTACGATGCCAGTTGACCTAACCCTCTCCCTCTCACACCATGTGACAATTTTCTTAATATATTGTTAACTTCTTCGATCTTCAGTCAATTTTTGAAAAAATTTAGTTTATAAATCGCTTTACTTCTTACATGTCATTTCTCTATGCTACTACACTCTTAGTATTATTCTCATTCAAACATATTTAACTTTGAAGTTGTGATGAGATCTTGTGCTTTAGTGTAAGAAAGATAAGAAGTTGCTTATGGTGGTATTGAACAAAGTTTGACACAACCTTCCTCCTTTATTCATGCAAGAGACCGACTAATAAGTTTAGTACGACGTGAGATTTTAATTACGGAAATCTTGATTGTCAAATTCCTATATTTCATTACTTAGAATTTTTAAATAAAAAAGAAAACAAGTAATTCGCTGGTTTTGAAGGTTAAATTCATTTAAAATGTTGTATTATTGACCTTGAAAGCTTGCAAGTCACAACTATGAGATCATAACCAACTATCCATGAATATGTTACTCCCCTCATAGCATGAAAAGTCTACTATCCTTAACCACATGTAGTGTTGCTCTTTTCTTCTTTGCAAAACTAGGGTTAGGCACAACCCGTTTCATATAGGTGTGCCCTCGGTATCAAACTCGTGACCTTTTAAGTTGAAGGGTTTTTGTTTTCTTTTTTTGTTATAAGAAGAGGCCGAAGCCTAACACACCTATCCACACATGCACCCTCTAAGAGTCGAACTTCTCATCAACAACAACGGTACTAGAGCGCCCTGACATTGTGCTAACGTTCTCGGTGCAAGTTAAAAGTTCTTTACTAATCGATATTGACATACCAAGTATTTCTTGATAAAAAGTATCTAGGCAGTTCCCACAATCCCAACACGAGTTGTTGGAATAGGTTGGGTGTTCGACAACAGATCATTGAATCTTAGCGATGTTCCTGATCTATTGAATTGAGGAGCCCATTTTGAATTGAGTCAAAAGCCTTAGCCAAGACAGAGAGCCACTCCTAATAGTTAGCGGCGGATCCACTTTAGGGTAAGGTGAGACATGTACCTCACCTTAAGTCTAAAAAATTCATGAGTCTATCATTATATATGGAAAATACTAGTGTTCCTCACTTGAAATACAAGTGCGCTTTATAAAAAAAAATCTTGAGTTTGCCGTTGATAATTGTGCACGTTTATTTCCCGAGGTGCTTCTCGGAGAAAGTAACCTATTTCATACTAACGGTGTCTTTGGATTTGACAAGTCATTATGAACTAATCCAAATTAATATGCAAGAGAAATCTCAGTGTTAGCACAGCATTCTGATTATTGGAAGCCAGAAGTTGTATGTGTACCAGTTGGTGGTGTATTAAAATAAAAGGAAACGATTTCATCAATTTCTCTTTTATCGGCGGCATCTGAGGTTGAGGTGAATCTCTATCACAGATATGCGCACCACTCTGGTATTGAACTCGTGACCTTTAACTGGAAGGTTCTTTCCGAGTTAACGACCTCCCGGACTCGCCGGAAGAGGATGATTCCTAAGTGCACAAAGAGCAATAGTTCACCTGACTAGGAGGCTGACTCACAAGTTGAACATCGTGAGTTCAACACCCAGGGGCATGGATCTGGCGAGAAATGTTTTAAGCCCCATCTTGAGTGAAGAGATAGATAAACATGCACATCTTGTTGCACTTGATTGGCTTCTTTTGGTTACAAGAGGAGGACGAAGCCTAACACACACGCACCCTCTCGGAATCAAACTCCCCACCAGCAGCAACGGCACTAGAGCGCACTGCCATTGAGCTAATGCTCTGGGCGCACATGCATTTCTTTTACCCATATAAAAAGAGATTATTAACTATAAGTACGCATGAACAAAGATATTAAGATCTTCATCTACACACATGGTGGTAAATTCCGCACCTATGATTTACCTCAGCGAGGTATCTCATCATCTACACACATACACGCACGTATGCACACACACACACACACACACATTATATAATAATAATATATATATTATATATATATATATATATATATATATATATATATATTATTGTTGAAATTGTATTCAAATAACTTGTCTTGCAGGATATAGATCGGAAATGACTTGTGGTGGACCGATATTCATGCTGCAACTGTGTTTATTGATTTAGATCATAAAGTTCTCATGATCCAACCTTGGCATCAGAGTCACATTCACAAGCACAAGGGGTTACCATGCACGGTTTTCTTGTGACTCAAAACAGCAATCATTCACGAGTTGCCTATGATGCAAAAGAAACTAGGATGTAAATGCATGGGTGTTCGTGTGTGTATATATAATGGATCCTGCCCACATTTGACATGTTCATTTATTGTTTTTAGGTGGTATGAGTATAATTTAAAATTTATAAAAAAAATTGAAGAAATACGAAAGATATTCTATTATAATCATATCATCCAAAAGCAATGAATGAGCATAAGTAAACATCGTTAATAATGAGTACCAATCACTGTACATGTGTGTTTAATTGGATATTACGATAACTGCACTCCTATACAGATACTGAAGACACAACAACTACTTCAAACGAAATCCACATGTTTCATAAGGGGTAGGTCTGTTTCTTGAATCCACATGAAACAAATCTTTATTTTATCATCGTTTTGGGTTACAATGGGAGGCCAAAGGCTCCGAAACACACACACACACAAAATCATATCATCATCAATGGCAGATCTAAATTGAGCGGAGGTGGAGCATTTGCCTCACCTGAAAATTTTAAAATCAACTTAAAGTCTAACAGCTCATTGTGAGATCCATAGGCTATAGTACATAGTTCACATAAAATTATCGGTTCCAAGCGATTCTAGACCCAAACCGGAACATGACATGTCTAAACCTAACATATAGCTTCAAAAGAAGCTGCAAATGTTAAACTAGTTTGAGTGAATAGCCAGCCATGTTTGTTACACTTACCACTCTCTGCGTCTACTGAAAATTTGCATTTTGAAGCAATTTCGCTTATGAGTGTGTGCAAAACCAAGGAGGGAAAAGGAGAGTGGGGATCAATTAAAAAGCTTCACAAATGCTGCTCCATGCTCGTTTATTGCACAACCAACCAATACACAGCACTATTGTAACAACGCTGATGTCTCAAGAAATGATAACCAGGAAAGAAGAAAGGAGAAAACGACAACCAAAGATATTTATATCCTTTTGCTTTCTGATATATATATAACAAACCAAAATTGGGACTTGATTTTCGGTTATTGCATACATCGATCGGTAAAATACCTGTATAGTTATCCACCTCACACAAAGTTTTTATTGAAGGACAAAAATCTAACTCCAAAACAACAATCATGTATATGTGTATATGTAAATAAATAAATAATATATACAGAGAGTTTTAGCTGCATAATATTGTTTGATGTATAATTTTATATAACTATTTTTATCAAATCAAAGTAATTCAAATCTGCATTGTCAATATAAAAGATTGAATAGTGTAAATGTTTGTGTAAAATTATGTACCACACTCCTCTCTTTTTCTCTCTTTCTGTCTCTATATAGTATGTATATATATAGAGGGAAAGCAAGAGAGTGGTTAGCGAACCATGAGCAAGAAAAAAAAAACAAAATTGGGCATTAGGTTTTTGATTTCCTTTTATTACGTTCATCTGTACAATACCCGAATTTTTTTTCACCTCAAATACACTCAGGTTTTTTACTAAAAGGACAAAAAAGAAAGTACTAACGACAAAAAGGGAAGCCAAGCGGCAGCGCGGAACGAACCAGGAAGGCTGGAAGGAGTCCGAGAGGCTCGACGATATCAAGGAAAGACGGCGTTTACAACGTTGTCTACGGCTGCTCTACTGGCGCTGGCAGCGTGAGGCAGGAGAGGATTCCGGCAGGTGGGGCAGGACGAGTGGGAACCAAGCCACGTGTCGATGCACCGAACGTGGAAGCCATGGTTGCACTGAGGGAGCACGCGAACCCTCTCGCCGTCGGCGAATTCGCCCAAGCAGATGGGGCATTCCGTCGCTGGAATGCTCCCGCCGGACGAGTACTCCGTCACCGGAATAGCCCGTAGAGCCTTCTTCTTGAGCCCCGTCCCCGCGTTTCCACCTCCGGATTCCACCGCGGAACCGCGCCATCCGCCGCGGAGCGCGCACCGGATGATGGAGTTGAGACCGAGCGCGCAGAGGAGCGCCGCGAGGATGATAACCATGTTAGTGTCGAAGCTCGGGTCGTTCGCGTACTGACCCCGCTGCTGCTTGCTGCCATCCATTGGATGCCCGGGCTCGAGCAATACCCGCCGTCCGATCCGCATCCCTCGTCGATCGGCAACAATTCGTCCTTCTTTCGTGATTCTGATATGTGGGTAGTTGTGGGTTTTGCAAGAGAGGGAATGGGTAGCAATTAGACCCTAAAGGTCGTATTAAGTCGGAGTCTTTCTCGTCGTTTTTCTTCTTCTTGTTCTTGTTGGTGATTCCTCGGTAAGTCTGTTTTCTAGCAGTAGTCACTGAAGGGATTCGTTGAAGATGGGGACGTCGGAAAGGCACCTCTTTTCAGCCATTTGATCAGGATGAGGAAAGCAGATCGGGACCATTGACACCAAACTTCGGTGTTATCAATTAAGTCTTCGGAGTTCTTGTGGGTAGGGAGGATTCCAGTGACTGGAGATCAAATTCCATGAGAGACTTGGTTTAGGCAGTATTTATGTGCCAGTGCTATCAATGGCCCTCTTTTTGGACGAGGGAGAGAAGGTATCCTGGTTAATGATTAAGAAGAGACCAACAATCAATTCTTTTAAAAAAAAGAAGAGAGACCAACAGTCAAAAGGGAGTTAAGAAACTTGGATCTATGTTATTCTTCTTATCTTTATTTTCATTTATTTTATTTCGAGAATGATGAAACATTTATGCAAACCCACTGTACTTCTAAGGGGAAACGTTAGACCCCACCAAGATTATTTATACGGAGTGCTGGTTGTGACCAAACAACGCTCGTGATTGTTCCTATTAGCACCAACACTTGATTGGTTCAAGTTCTTAGGGCACTTGTTTCCCTCAAGGAAGGTCTCCAATTCGAATCTTGTGAATGAAAAAAAAAACAGCGCTAAGAGAGCTTTACCCTCAAAGTGGATCCAACCGGATTAGTCCAGGTCCTCCACTGGGCTTTTGTACATGTAAGGGTTGCAGAGGTATATAGGACCACGTATTGAGCGATTGAATGTGAATTTGTGGCGCACATTCATAGATTTTTCATGTGAAGAGGCAGGCCAGGACAGATCAGTCTGCTCCATGGTCGCTTGGATTTGTGACCCCTCTTATTGAATGGAGCATTTTGGAACCATGGAAGCTGGGTGTGGCCAGTGTGTCTTGGGCCATTTCGCGAAGATGCTTTCCAGTAAATTGACTAATGGTGGCATTGTTCCTTCTCACCTCTACATATTTCATCGTTTTGCTCAGTGACGAATCTACATTGACCCAAGGTGAGGCATCCACTCCATCCCAAATTTTGAAAATCAACTTAAAGTTTATTGCCCATGATGAGATCAATAAATCATAATACATGGTTCGCCTCACCTTAAACAATTAGAGGAGCTATTCACCCATCTTAAAAGAGTTTCTAGATCCACCACTGACTCCATTGAAAGTCCTTCTTTAGCCCCCACAGTACTTTAGCTTGGTAGTTTGCGCCGTCCGACCGGGGTTGATCCGTAGGATTTGGCGGTGGACTTCGCAAGCCACCTCATGTTTCAGGTCATGTTTTTGTGTCGTGTTGAAAACAGGACAAGCCGAACACAACCTGATCTGTTCCTGTTACTTTGGGTTTCCCATCAGGGCTTTCGGGTTGCATTTATTTCGGGTGTTTGTCTGATGCCTTAAATTTCAAGCCTTAGCCCCACAAGATTGTGGTCACCATAACTCTCAAACCGGACCTTGAGTTGTTCACATCCAAGATAGTATCATCAGTTGACATGCTCTCTAGATATGCCTGCTTTGGAACCAGTGGGAACTGGAACCAAACTGGAGACACTCCTCCCCGTCCCCTTCAGCTTTGGTTCCACCTTCTGTGGAACTCAGCCGGTTTAGCCACTTTTTTATTTAAGTTTTAAAAATATTTTTATATTTGTTTTGGTCTTAATGACCGGGGTCTCAATCAAAACTAGAACTGGAACCAAAACCGGTGGTTCCAAACTGCATCAAAAGCCAGCCTGGTTCCAAAAAAAATGTTGGCTTTCTTTTTTCTCTTTTATGCCTTTCTCTTTAGAAAGGCAATAAAGAAATTCCAAAATGGAAGAACAAAAAAAAGTGATTTCGTGTTGCTAGGTTCAAAGGGCAGTACTCTCTCTCTCTCTCTCTCTCTCTCTCTCTCTCTATATATATATATATATATATATATATATATATAGAGAGAGAGAGAGAGAGAGAGAGAGAGAAAGAAAGAAAGAAAGAAATTATGATAAATGGTACTTGGAAAACTTTGCTTAAATATAAACTTAATGTTTTGAATCAAATTTTTGTTTCTTTTTTTAACTTTAATTAAAGAGTCCCCTCTATTCTGTTTCAAATGAAAATTGTGTCTTATTTGAAAGGATGCATCCTTTATATTAGTCTAGTTTATGATATTATGAAGAGTAGAGATTTTTTCCCACAAGAATCCTAGATACATTATATATCCCCTAAAGTTATTTGAATTAAACCGATAATAATCTTGCATTCATATTTTTTTTTAGCCTGAGCAGAAGAGATGATTTCTTCAAAGTCATGACAGAAGTTCATTGAATGGAACTGATGAGTTCCTTTTTCTTCAATGAGATTCTTGTTTTCTTTAACAGCACCTATGAGTTATGTTATCTACAACAGTACAAAATATACATATATGCATACATAAATAAATAGAGAACTACCCAAGGAAACCAAGAGAACTACAACAAACAACAACAACAACTAAGCCTTTTCCCATACAAGACGGGGTCAGCTACATGGATTCTTTGTTTCCACAGATCCCTATCGTGTGTCATGTTAGCAATTAACTGCCAATAAGCTAGATCATTCTTTATTGTTTCTTTCCAACACTTTTGTGGTCGTCCTCTACCTCTTTTAATACTTTCCAAATTTAGTTTTTCTAACTTTCTTACAGGTTCTTCTTTTGATCTTCTTTCTATATGTCCAAACCATCTTAAACGATGTTCTCTCATTTTATCCTCTATTGGTGTCACTCCTAATTTGTTTCTAATAACCTCATTATGTATACGGTCTTTTCTTGTATGACCACTCATCCATCTCAACATCTTCATTTCTGTCACTGACATCTTTTGTACATATTGATGATCAACTATCCAACACTCATAAACATAAAACATGGCAGGCCTAATTGCTGCTCTATAATATTTACCTTTTAATTTTAATGACATCTTCTTATCACAAAGAATACTTGATGCTCCTCTCCATTTTAACCAACCAACATTAATTCTGTATAACATCTCCATCAATTCTTCCATCACTTTGAAAAATTGACTCTAAGTATTTAAAACTTTCCTTTTGGGGAATGCAATGTGTGTCAATTTTAATTTCTATGTCTTCTGAAGTAGCCAAACGATGAAACCAAGAGAACTACCTGTAGACATCGAAAATTCTCACTTCAGGTTCTTGAGAGTATATACAATTTTCGAAAGCATTTTTACAATTTTTCGAAAATGGGCTTTGTACATGGCCAAATGCTTTCAAAACAAAATTTCTTTTTGGAATTTTCATTTTTCCAAATGTTTTTGAGATTTTGAGAGTTTTCAATTTTTTTGGTTTTTGGTAATATCCAATTTTTTTGGTTTTTTCAAAAGTAGAGATCTTCCATTGAACCTACAAAGAAAACATTCATGAATCAGACTCTAATTAATAGGTCTAAGACATGGGTTTCGGTTTTAGAGGTTCGACAGGGCACTCTTGACCCAGATGGTCTTAGGTGGCGGCTCAGGAGGTATGGGTGGGTTGTAGCCCAGTCCATATCGTTCCCTATTGGCTCTAGGTAGGACAGGTTCTAGCCTACCTTGGTTTCGGGTTCCCAAGCCCGCGTAGGGTTTATATCCCATATTCAGAATCATGTTCCAAGACTTTTTGCTTTTCGAAAAGTTTTGGTATAAATCAGGGTCTTGGAACATGGAATCGTCCATGTCAGGGATATATACCCTTTTGGATATTGGGAGTTTGGATTCAGGGGTGATGGAAGACTTAGGCTTCCATACAACCCTGTTTTGGGAGACACGTCTCTCAAAGAAACCCATGCTTGTTTTTTTAAGAGACTTTGAATATTTTGGGATGATGGAAGACTTGGATTTCCACACAACCTGTTTTTGGGAGAATTTTTCTTCAAGGGAAGCCAAGCTTGTTCCCTCGAAGGATTTTGGATATTTCGGGGTTTTGGAAGACTTATGGTTCCACATAACCCCATTTTGAAAGATTTTGTTCTCAGGGAAAGCCGTGCCCTTGAGAAACTTTGTACTTTTCAGGGTGATGGAAGACTTATAGTTCCATATAACCTAATTTTGGGAGAAATTTGCTTCAAGGGAAGCCCAGATTGCTCCCTCGAAGTTTTTGACTTGCTCTCTAGGTTCAACTTGTGGTACCCTTAGGGATGGATTTTTTTGTTTCGAAGCTATAGCCTTAGTTCCAAGGTACAAGACTAGGCTCGAAAAAGTGAGTTTTTCTATGATAGAGTTATGAGCTCCTAAGATGTCGATGCATCCATTAGGGGTCTCCATGTCTACCATTTTTTGAACTTCTTTTTGTTTTTGAAATTCTTTTGGGTGGTGCAAGATATTTGGCACACCTTGAAAATCCTCAAATTTTGGCACAATTTGTGGGTTTGTGTGTACATAGGGGTTATCCAATGCATCTGATGACCCTATATGAAGAAGAGAGTTTTGAGAAGGATAGGTTTCAGGTATACCTGTTTGTGGCTTGTCTACCTTTTCAAGGTGAGCGCAGGCCATTTTCTTGGGTAACTCTGTTTCGAGTTCCCGTGGCTTCACGAGGCGTTCCTTTTCGAAACCTTCTTGTTTTTCACTCTCGTCTCTTTGTGGGGTGTGGGTTTCATGTCCCACAGTGTGTGTGCCTAGATTTAGAAATTTCACTTGAGTTTTTCGAAATTTCAAAGTTTTGTTTTTCAATTTTTTTGTTTTTTTGCAAGATTTCAAGATTTTTTTGAGTTTTTGAAATAGACAAATCTTTTTTTGATTTTTCTATGGATTTTGAAAAGCTTTGAGATTTAGGAGTAAATCTCCAATCCTTCGTTGAGTTTGAGATCGGTTTTTATTTCACGATCTTTATGTGCCCTAGAAAAGCTGTTATGTGATCGATGGGCTTTAAGCTCCTTACTTAAAGCATCCATCTTTTGAAATATTTTTGAAATATCATCAAGCTCTTTTTGAGCTTTATCTGTTTTGAAAGCCTTCTTTAGTTTACTCAACGAAGATTGTTGTAGCCTTTTATCCATTTTCTTGCAAATTTTTTAATCGAATTTTGAAAACACTTTTTGGAAAAAAATTTCAAGAGTTTTGTTTGTTTTATTAAAGTTTTAACACCCGGGTCCCACCGGACGTGCCAATCCTGTAAACACCGAAAATTCTCACTTCTGGTTCTTAGGCCTAAAGTGAACCTTTTCGAGTTCTACTTCGCTTTATATGGGCGTGCCAGCTAGTTTGCTTTAAAACTAACAAAGTTTCGAAATATCTGACTTTTTTGAGCGATTTTGGGCAAGCGGGATCTTTTCGCTCGAATTCTTCTTCAACCGGTGCTCAAGGGTTGGTTTAAGCGCTTATGGACTTTGATAAAACGGTTTTGACTCTTGAAAACGTAAGTGTTTGAAAATACAGATTCGATTCGTGTTTGTGTTTGCAAGTTTTATGTACGTGGGTTTACACGTATCTATGTCTTTCAATTTTATGCTATTTAGGCCAGCTAGGTGTGTGCACAAGTGACCTAAGTTGGGCGATTTTTGCACGGGTGTATGGGGTTTTCTTTGATGCAATATGCGTCCTAACTCGTGGTATAGCGAATATGCAATGCAAACTCACACAACTCCAAGAGAAAACCCTAAATTGAAAGACAATGCTTAAGGAAAATTGCAAAAGGGAAATATGGCTATATCTTAAGAGCGGAAAGGCTCAATTGTGTAAGTGTGTGTTGTGTATATATGGAAAGACTACTCACAAAGCTGAACCTTAAAACTCAAATCTTAAAGACATAGCGAAAGGGAAATACAACTATATATATATATATATATATATATATATATATATATATATATATATATATATATATATATATGGGCCCAAAGGTCGCCAACGTGTGCGTGCGTGTTGTGTATATATGTAAAGACAACTCACACGATTTGTAATGAAAAACCCAAATAGAATTGCAATATGGCCCTTATTAGGGTCTTGGGAGTAAGAGCGGAAGCTCAATGTGTGTGAGTGTAGAATTGAAAGACCACGCACACAAGTTGAATGAAAACCCTAAATTAAATTGCAATATGGCCCTTATTAGGGTCTTG
Source organism: Brasenia schreberi (assembly GCA_036023115.1). Taxonomy (NCBI): domain Eukaryota; kingdom Viridiplantae; phylum Streptophyta; class Magnoliopsida; order Nymphaeales; family Cabombaceae; genus Brasenia; species Brasenia schreberi. The sequence continues at coordinate 5,259,681 of JAYKKT010000057.1, read as the reverse complement.
GGAGTAAGAGCAAAAGCTCAATGTGTGTGAGTGTAGAATTGAAAGACAACGCACACGACTTGAATGTAAACCCACGCAACTGAATATATATAAGTAGGGCTATATCTTAGGAGATGTCAAGGCCCATGTGTGTGCAAAAGTGTACAACTAAGAGCGGAAAGGCTCAAGTGCACATATGTGCTTGTATGTCATGCACGTTATTACAACCCGGGGGGAGACAATACTCCATTACTACAACCCCGTATCAAAATTTAATTAAGTACCAAATGTAAGGACTTACAACTCACCTAACCCGCTATGTGAGGTGTGTCTAGGACGCGTATGCCTTCTTTGTGTTGAGCACGGGTCACGGCATCTCCATGTTGCAGCAACGGGGGCCGACTCCTTCCAAAGGCAAGCCTTGATGGCGTGCAGCCAAGAGGTAAGCTGTGTGGGGTGGGGTTCATGCAAGAAAAATTTGAAAGCTTAGGGGATTTGAGGCTTGGAGGGACTTGTGGTTAGGGTCTTAGGGGAGCTTAGGTTTGGCCAAGAGAGGACTGTCTAGGGTCTATCCTAGGTTGTAGGTCACGGCTAGGGTATAAGTCAGGTTGGCAAGGAGCAGGTCAGGTCGATAGGGAAGCGTCGGGTGACTGGCATAGCAATCGCTATGCGCAGGAAGGCTGCCTGGCGCTGGGCGCGCTGGAGATATCAGGGGCGGGCTGGGGGTTCGGGTGACACGTAGGGCGCGGGGCGCACAACAGGCGCCCGGGGGGAAGCGGGTAGCAGCTGGCATGGCTGGGGTACGTCTGGCTGGCCGGGGGCTTGACGATTTGGGGGGAATAGCTTGAGGCGGTTGGGGTTAGGTTAGGTCCAATTAGGGTTAGGTTGGTTCAGTTAGGGTTAGGTTCAATTGGGGTTAGGTAGGTTCGAACCTAGGCTAGGTTGGGGTTTAGGTTTAGAGGGGTATAGAAAGAACGGCTAGGTTAGGTTAGGCTTACCTCTTGGTGTCGGTCCAGCCCATGTCCAAGCTTGGTTGCAGCCACCTCTTGTCGAGCCCACTTAGCCCACATGGCTTGAACCCACCTCACCCAATGAGCCCACATGGCTAGATCTATCACTCCCTCTCTCTCCTCCCAAGCATTTGCATGAACCCTTTACATGGACCCCCTCACCTCTATTTATAGACATTTGAGGTGGGTCTTTGACTTCAGTTTGGGTTTAAGATCTGGATCCAGACCCAAATCCAAACACTATATGGATCTGGATATTGGATCTCAGATATTTTGAGATCCATATCCGATCCAAACCCAATATTTTTATGGATATGGATCTGGATATTTTGGTCTAGATCCGATCCAATCCAAATACTATTTAGATCCAATCCAAACACTATTTGGATTGGCCCAAACCCAAACACTATTCATTATATGTATTTGGATCTGGATATTTATGGTCTAGATCCAATCAAAATTTCTTCGGATAGTCCTTTTTGGCTTCTCGAGGCGAACGATCTGTGCGGGCACTGGCTTCATCAACGCTCCATCTGGTGTTGGGTTTTCCCCAACTTTGTTGTCTGAACTCCGTCTCGCCATTCTGAACTCCGTTTTGCTTGATTTTTACCGTTTTTGGCTTTTCTTCAAACGGGCTCTGCTTTCTCTTATTTTTTATCAGGGGGTGTCTTTTGAGACTCCGGACTTAAATCCTTCTTCTTGCCGGGGCTCTCCTTTTGCCTTTTGTACCTGTTTTTGTATTTTAAAACAGGTTGTCGTTTTGGTTCAAACGAGCTTTTTTGTGTTTTTGAGAGTTTTTGAATTTTGGAAAATTCGGGGTGTTTACACTACTCAAGAAAAAAAATTAAAGCCCGCAAATCCAAATCTGAAATCCGCCCCACCCTGCTACACCGTAGATCCGCCACTGCCTGTCATCACAATGCTGCCACTAATCCAAGTCACTTGAAATAGATTTCTTGATACAACAATTACAACTAAGCCTTTTTTTCATACAACATGCATTCTTTGTTCCATAGAACTTGATCATGTGCAATACACCGCAACGAAGAAAAACGGGGGAGATCGAAATGGGCATAAATCATTCAAGACCACAAATTTATTCAAGAAAAAAGGGATAACATCCACATACATTCTTTATTTTACACAGGAAATCCAAAATAATGCTAAGATATGTATAAATCACTGATGAGTGTCTTATATTTACTGGGTCTCCTTTTATTCTGATAAATAAAACCATGATAGGTGATGATTCTTTAGTTAATTGATCCAATTCTTTACATGCATGCATATAGCGACATGGGACAATGTCTCGTCGACACCATGTCTCTATATTTATTGGGTGATCGGATGACAGTGTCTTGTTATAACAGGAGTTAAGATCGGATAACACTAATATATATATATATATATGAGGAATGATATAATACTCCAAGAGTATATGCTTCCATACTTTATCCATTTGGTCGTCCTTCATAGATGATCAAATACATCACCAACATGAACAATATTTTGTTTGACACTATTCTCAATTATTCATATAAGAGTGATCAGTTGATGGTATACATATACATACATATATACATACATTGAGAGAATATATTCTTAGAATACTCTCATACACACACATATATATTCTACAAATTAAAAAGAAGCATGTTTCTCTATTAATTCATTATTTATAAGAAAAAGTATGCACTTGTACCTTATTAAGTTCATGTCAGTCCCTTGAAATTTTAATGGCAGCCCCCTCCATTACTGTAGACCCAACCCCCTGACCTAGGAAAGGAAACCCAAACAGTAGCGCGGGCTGCCTCTCCTTCTCTCATCCAGGCTTGCCAAGGTAAAATTCTTAACCTGATCATGAATATCATCACAAAATTAAATGGAAACCTCATGATAATAACAAATTTAATTTAATAAATATCATACATAATTTGATAATGTTGAATACAAACGTCAACAAAAGATAATCCTTGTTTTGATGTCAGATTCTTCTTAAATTAGGATATTCTCTCTTAATAAAGTATGGAATATTCCAGTTAAATAAGATTTACAGAAACAGTTCTTCACATACTTTCTCTTGAAAATGAACGTACAAGATTCAATTAAATCACCATCAATATGAATAAAAGGAAAACTCATTAACTTCACGAGAACTTCTTGGAACGCCTTGTTTTGGTAGAATGACGAAGCAAGATGCATTCCGTGGGTATTGAACTCATATCCCTTCAACTTGTGAGTCAACCCCTTAACCAGGCGAGTTATCATGCAATTCCTAGACGATGCAAAAATCAATTACCACTCAGTTCAGTTCCACTTCCACCCTCTCTAGAGTTTGAACCTGTGGTTCTAAACCCCTGAATTTCATGTACTTTTTACTATTTCTTTTAAAATTTCAAATTTAGTTTTTTTCATTTTCCTCCCTCTAACGCTCGAACCAAAACCGACGGTTCTAAAACCGTACTCATAATCATCATCGGATTTATTCAATTCCGGTTTCAAGTTCCGAGGGAGCGAGAACGCGCTATATTGCATCATATTAAGATTTAACTAAAAAATAATATGCTTTATCGAGTCTTTCGAATCATTTTGGGCCTTACCTTTTCTTATAGCTTTAAAGAGATCATCGCAGAATTTTCGGCAGCTTCTCACCGGAGTTTGTTTTGGGTGCTTCTCCGGTGCCGATATCTCTGAATATTTTTAGATGTATACTCATTATTACAATAATCATATCTACAAGCCCATAATAGCTAACAATTAATCGACCTTTTTCTTAAGAAAAAAAAAGGAAGAAAAAGACAGAGTGGTGTGCGTCACCAATTTCCGCGCGATCTTTGTTTGTTCCCTGCCTTCACTGCCAGCAAAATAAATGTACGGGCGACCCTCACGATCCCTCGTTCGGATGCCAACGTCACGATGCATCACCGGAGATCCCAATCGGAGGCGTCGCTCGGGATCTTCCCCGGAGGCCTCGCAGGCTTCCCTCCTGAGTCCGCCATCTCCGGCGCCCCCTCTGACGCCGGCGTGGAGAGAATGAGGGAGGAAGCGGAGGAGGAACAAGAAGAGGGTGACGATCTCTTCTGCACGTTCATGGACATTGAGAAACTCGGATCGTCGACCACTAGTAATGATTCGAAGTCGGGGGAGTGCAAGAAGGCGCCGGAGATCTCTTCCGGTGTTTGCCGGAATGCGGGTGTTTCCCGGGATGGAGCCATGCCGCCGTCGTCGAGGAGGAATTCCCGGCACCGGCATAGCAATTCCGTCGATGGGTCGGCGTGCATGAGAGAGGATGGGTCATTCGGGGAATTGGGGGACGTCAAGAAGGCAATGTCCGCCGAGAAGCTCGCCGAGCTCGCCGCGATCGATCCGAAGAGAGTCAAGAGGTAAGATTTGTTGATTTTCTGTGTTGTTGCTTTGGGAATTCGCGTTATGAAGCGAAAGATCCTTGTAGAATTCGGTGGTTTTCAAAATTGGGTATTTGATTGTGTCCCTTCGTCGACAATCTCCTTGGGCGTTTTTGTTGTGGAGCTGCTTATTCGTGGTTGGTGGAGTGGGTGCTTCCTTTTTTCCTTTTTTCCTTTCTTCTCTTTTTACTTTTTTTTTGGATGTGAATTTTATTGCATTTTGTTGTTGATTTCCAAAGTTTGGGAGATCTGAAGAAGGAAATGAGCATTGGTCTTGGTCGGATCGTCTTTCTCTATCTTCTGTTCGTCACCAAGCAGTAGAAATAATTCGGAATCTGATAGTCCTGAAGCAGAATAGAGAAATCAACAGTTCATTATCTGATAAAAGATCTAAGATCCGTACTACTAATGGTTGGAAAAATCAGCTAATACTTCTTCTTTTTATGATTATCTAATTATCCGTGCTACTCGGTGAACTGATTCAGGCCATCTCTAGTATGCTCTCGCCGCCAGGATTGTCTGGTGATACTCAAACTTGTCATCTAATGTACGGTTACTGGTTTCAACATATCAATTATTGATCTTTCTATCACAAAAGTTGTTTGTTCAAAGATTAGGAAAACAGGGAAGCATCAAAATGTAGGAAGAAAGATGTTTCCTGTTCTATAGTGATCAGTGTTACAAGTAAAAACCATGAACTGCGAAGAGGATGGAAACCGAACCCTAAGGGAAACTTTGTATCAGACGGCTGGTTATTTTTCCTAGAGAAATTAAGAGGAGCAAGTAAATGTTTTACGGGAAGTGAGAAATGGATTCAAATTGAGGTTGTCGCCTATATGAGCATGCTAGGTTTTCCTTGGAGTTTTATGTTGAGGGAAAGGAGTTGCGGCTAGAAGATATCAAGTGTTTTAGTGTGTGCTGATTACGTTCAGAAGGCTCTAGGGTAGCAGCTGGCACACACATCCTGCACAGGATTTTAGCAGAGAGTGGAGTTTTACTCTTGAAAGTTTGAAACTGTGGTCTTCTTTCCACACAAAAGATCTGTGTGGATTGCCATTCTGGGCGCTCAGAAACGCTTCAAAGTTCATGTTTTTCTGTAGAAAGTCCCTGGTTTTCTGAGGAAACAAACATGCCCTTATTGTGGCATCTTTGGATAGTTATTTCTTCCTTTTCTTTTTTGAATTTTTCACAATATGGAACTAGTTTCTTTTCCAGTTGTGCCTCTTGGAGCAAGTTACCTCCTTAACCTAGGTAATAACTCGATTATCTTTGGAGCCTTACTTCTGGGTTTCTTCTTTCATTTCCAGGGTCCTCGCTAATCGCCAATCTGCTGCTCGCTCAAAAGAGAGAAAGGCTCGGTATATGTTGGAACTTGAATGCAAGGTGCAAACCCTTCAGACAGAAGCCACCACTCTTTCAGCACACCTCACCCTGTTCCAGGTTAGCTACAAGTTCAGTTTCTAAAATATAATTCAAAATGCGGTTACCTGCATTAAAGGAGAGGTAATTCATTAGTAGAAAAATGGGAATTTGGGAGTGTTTTGTTAACCACAAACTATTATGTACAATATGCCAACACCGTTGTATACAAGAAGAAAACCATTCTGTACAACGCACTTGCAGATGGAAGATTTCTCCACGGTTTTGTTTCAAGTCAAGGCACAAAAGAGCCGTCTGCAGTATAATTCTCCTAGTGATTATAATGTCGAAGACAAGCTCTTCCTTTGTGCTAGTAGAAAATATTTTATTCATTTTCTTTTGATAGGCTGTCAAATGAATCCATGATATTTGTGGGATGCTTTGCTTCAATCTCAAAACAACTCGAAGCATAGGTTTCAATTGGCATGTCAAGGTTTTAGGAATACAGAAAAGTGAATCGTATACACCATCATAAGCAACTCCTTCCAGGTTTCTCGATTCTGAATTTACCATGTGATGATAGGATCTGGTGTATGAGTGCTGGAAAAATCACGCCTTAAGGGAAAAAGGTCATTGTATGTTTCTATGGCTATCCCACACAACCTCTGCCATTATCTGGGCTTCAAACCGGCTACCTAAGGGTCAAAACTCATACTCCACAGCCTGAGTTGGATCATTTGTTGTTAACTTTTTCATATGTAACCTCAAACATAGCATCTGCTTATCAGCAAACTTGTTGGGAACCACAAGAAGTTGATATGGGAAACACTTGTGATCTCTGTTATGATTACGAACCACAAGAAACCTCCATCTCATACGTTTGTCAGTACGCCAATCAAAAAAGAATAGAATGTGCCACCAACGTCTGGGATAGAGAAATTGAGAATCAATAATCTGTGGAGCTAATGTTATGTGTTAGGGACAGAGTTGTGTACATGCGTTTTAGAAACACTGAACTAAGTTATGTAGACGCATTTTAGAAATGCCGAATCATCTTAAATCTAGCTGGTTTTTAAGTTTTGCATCTAGCTTCATAATTTTTCTGTGTAATTTTCTAAAGCTAAAACATTTGGTTAATTCCAGACTCTAATCTGTAGAAATCACTGCTACTTCTCTTTGTTTTTTCTTTCTTTGCAAGGGAAAATCAAAGCTTCTCCTTCAATTTAATTTTTAATTTGTTTTAATGTATGCTTAGAACATAATGAAGATATAATAGCCCTGTGTATTATTGGACAGCGGGACACAAGTGGATTGACCACTGAGAATGCAGAACTTAAGCTTCGGTTGCAGGGAATGGAACAACAAGCTCAGTTGCGTGATGGTACGTAGAGTTGCACTTTTAGATTATCTTCACTGTAGGGCCATATCTTTTTATTTCATTTTCTTGTTCCAGAAATGACACGTACACTGTCAATTTCAACTCAATTTTCATCATTCACTGTCTCCTAACTGGAGTAGACGGTGTGCATTTTCTGGTATATTGTTAGTTGAAGATGTTTGGATTGTAAATTCTATGGGGCGGATATTTATAGAAAAAGACTTATTTGATTGGAATATTTACTCGAATTGAAGGTTTTGACAAATGCATTTACTTTTTATTATGACTTTTACTTCTGTACTATTGTCTGGGCTGTGGTGATTGTTGGCAGCCTATATATCAGTTTATGTTTTCAACTGATTTTTGTGTACTCAACCAAAATAGATGTACCAGAGTAAAAAAGAAAAAAAGGAAACCCAAATAGGCCAGTATAGCTAGCATACCCAGTGGACAAAAGCAACAGGAGATTGTGTATCTGTTGGTAGTCATAAGATATACCAACTTATTGGTAATCAGAAATTAGTTAGGAGCATGAGATGACCTGATTTCTGTATTACAAATGCATGGAAGTGGAGAATGTATTTAGTATGAGAAAATTAGGTCAGTGCTGCAAAGCCAAAGCCGATTCTTGAGCATGTTCTTGATGTTGAATTTTAACTTTACTCAGGTATAGGTCTCAAGTGAGATGCATAAAACATGTTATTGTTACATGCAATGTTTTCTGTACTAGGTTCTTGCACATTCTGGTCTTTAACTGATCTATCAAGTTTTTAAATACCTATTCTCGTTGGACTTAATTATTCTCAATAAAGAAAACAGAAAATCTTAACCTTCTGTAACATTTTTCTGAGCATGCTTAAAATATTTTGCTACTTATATGAAGTTGTTCCATTTTCTTGCTCAATAATGTCATAATCATCCCTCATTTGCAGCTCTGAATGACGCACTTAGAGAGGAGGTTCATAGGCTGAAGATTGTCACAGGTGAAGCTTTACCTAATTATGCTGAGCCATTCACCATTGTGGAACAGCATGTGCCCATGAATTCAGCTTTCTTTCCCAGCGGACCTCAAGCCACACACCATAACATACTACCCCCACAGTTTCATCCATCGCAGTTTGCAATCAATAACCAAATGCTTTCTCAAATGCACGTGCTCTCTGAAAACATGCAGCAAGAATCCATTGGTCGAATGCAGGGTCTCAATATAAATAGAGGTGGCCATGTGAAGTCAGAAGGATCTTCAATATCGGCCATTGAAAGCAGTACTACCTTTTGAAGCGGTTTCTGAAAAGTCTTGTTTAATTGTTGTGTGTATAGCTCATGCCCATTCCCCTTTTTGCCTCATGAGCTTAATTTATTTGTTTCATTGATCATTCATTCCCATAATACTGCAGCTATTTCTTTGGCTATAGTCATTTGTTGGTATCATCTTTGTGGCCTAATTATGTGCTAACCTGTTGTTTTCTTTTGAACTGTTTATTGTATTCATTCATCTGATAACTGAAAAAGATAGGACATCAGACTCTAGTGAACTGTTTCAAATTGTGCTCCTTTTCTGTCTCAAGTTTCTTATGATGTATGAAGGGTAGGATTGGGCCTTGCACATGAATTTCATCGCCAGATAGGCAAACTTAGCAAATTCAAATTTTGTAGAGCGAGCATTCGAGAAAATCTGCAATTGGAGGAATGCCCACTAGGGATGGATTTGGACCTCCCACTGGTTGGCGAAGTTGCTGGTTCCTCCAGACTTCTGTTTATTCATTTTGGGATATTGTAATGTATGTGTTGGATTTTCTTATGATATACCTTCTGAACTCTGTGTGTGTGTGTGTGTGTGTGTGAGAGAGAGAGAGAGAGAGAGAGAGAGAGAGCACATGGGAGTGCCCTAATGGGCTTAAAGCGTTCAGAAGTCCTTTAGATACTCTTCTGAATTGATAGTCATTGTACTCACATGGATGCATTTATTCTGGCAAGTATTATTTCCTTGAGGGATGACGCAGCCGAAAGTTGTGATGCTTCCCCAGTTCCCCTGACAATGGGTCAACCGAAAGTCGGCGAGTGGTTCTTTCAAAAGAATTTTCTGCTTTAACAAGGTTTCTTTCTTTTCCCAAAGATGCAGCTTTGACAAAGTTTTAGTTAGTCATCAACTTCCAACTCCCCTGGGATTTGTGTTAGCTGGCGGGTACTAAATTTTGCAGCTTTTGTGATAAAACCTGGGACTAAGCTAATGTTTGAAGTGGACATTTGTGTCTATATATTCGTGTTCGCGTGCTCTTATGTGTGCGTGTGCGTGCATGCGCGGGCGAGAGAGAGAGAGGCAGAAGGAACTTTGGCTCTTCTGGGTACGCGTTGTATTCAAAAGAACCTTTTAAGTTGAACGTCCCGAGTTTGATACCTGTTTGCACATGTATCGTGGGGTCTGCATATACCCACCTTGGCCCCCACCACACACACAGGGAGAGAGAGAGAGAGAGAGAGATGGTGCAGGAGGTGAAACCAAAGGGAATCGAACCGTTAACTGCCCACTAGCAGCGAGGAGCTCTTTCTATTATGCTAACTAACCTTTGGTCGAGTTTAAAACATCCTATCATATATTATACATTTTAAACAAATATTTATAACCAACCATAAAAATTATACCATATAATCTTCCATTCAAATGAATGAGTTGATCTTTCCCTTTATTTTGTTGATATTTAGTTGAGGCATGTGCTTATTTGCTAATTATGTTTAGACTTTTCTAGTTTCTTACTTTCCCTTTTTGGGAAATCAGCTAGAGTTTCAGTATCCTATTGGCTTGCATTCACCCCGGCACATGGCATGCTTCATCTTACCGCTTCAAATTGCAAGACTCATCTGAGCACCAGTCATAAAATCTATGCAAATTCCTTTATTCAGCAGACTCCAATCACATCTGCTTCGAACAAAAAGATGGCGATTATGACTTGATCTTTGTCCCCTACTCGAAAATGACATCTGAAGAACGTTATCATGTTTGAGTAGTTTTAGTACTAAACTTGTCTCTTTATTTGGCTTTGACACACACACACACACACACACACACACATATATATATATATATATAAGGTCCTTTAAGAGATATTTCTATAGTATCACTTTCTCATCGCCCTTAATGGAAACAGCCCCAATAAAGTGCCCTCATTGTCTAGGATGATTAGATGGCTAGGGTTCGAGAATATATATATATATATATATATATATATATATATATATATATATATATATATATATATATATATAGAGAGAGAGAGAGAGAGAGAGAGAGAGAGAGAGAGGGAGAGAGAGAGAGTAATAAATGCTCGAATGACATTCTTTCTTAAATTTATTTTATTATCTCAACAGTTAGATATTTGATATAAATGGTTAAGTTAATAAAGTAAAAAGTATTTAATGTACATGGTGCATTAAATATAAAATTATAACCATACTTTTAATTCAAATCTTCATTATTGATCATTTTTATTAAATGATAGAAATATCTTAGTAGATTTGAGCATCAATGTTGGTGGAGATGTTTATATAAAGGTAGTGGTAAACACTAAAACTCATTCATGCTCAAATCGATCTTTCACGCATGTATATATGCATTTAACTATTTGTGTGTGTGTGTGAAATGCATGCTGATCCTATTGGTTGGATGGTGTTCATGTACTCAATGAACCAAGAAATTTAGTATAAAAATGTTAATTGCACCAAATCTATTTTTCTAACATTTTGAAGTTTAATAATCCAGCTGTATGCTTGTCTAGCTCTCAGCTCGTCTAGACATGAGAGCAGTTCTCTAAATTGAGCGAATGATACAAGCCACAAAGAAGAATTATTTAACAAGATGAGACACGAACAACCTCAGTCAGCTCCATTATCAGACCTAGTATCGATCACCCATCTTTCCTAGGAAAAAAATGTCAGTTGTCTCTATGGCCAAGCTGGGATTTATGCATAGAGTATAATTGATAGACTGTGATGGTTACTAAAATGGTCATAAGGCCTTAGATAATGGTCATGTAATAGGAAAGAGGGCTTCCTTCGATATTGCATGATCTGTTTTCAGTTTTACAATAAAACGTATTGATCCATTTTTCTTGATTATAACGGACATCCAAGATAAGAAAAGTTATACAGGAATGAAAAGAGAAATAAGAGCTGTCACAAAATATCATAATGATTTTTTAAAGTGTCTCTGTGTGCTATCTCTTGACTCTCTTTCTTTCGAAACCGCGATTCAAGCCCTACGACATCGCTCTGCTATAAAGAAACACAACAGACTGGACTTTAAATCATTGGATGCAATTCAAATGCATTTTACAGAAACCTGGCACTAAAGTCGGCAAATGAACAAGACGCAGTTAAGCATTTCCATGAAGGATTGTGAAGAATCCAAGCTGCAATCTATGGAGAGAGAGACAGAAAAAGAGAGATGATAGGAAAAATCACTAGTTTTTTGCAGCTTATGTTTAGCATTTCTTGGGTGCAAGACTGGAAAGGAAATGATATCCTGAGACAATTGTTTCAGTTCTTCTTTGTCCTGCAAATGGGGAAATCGGAATTCGAGGAAGGTCATAGTTCCAGAACTAACAGCTCTCTGGTTCTGCCTTCTGCCTCTCAAACCTAAGCGAGCAGAGAGAGCCCTTTAAAATGATAGAAATACATGGGTTCTGGCCAACAAGTCATGTTCTCTTTTAAGAATAACATAGAGAAACAGCCAATGATATGAGGGCCCAACCCAGTTTCAAGCTCTCACTGGTGGGTGAGGGGAATGAACAGAAGAACTCGTATACTTGGTTCATTTTTTTCTGTTACAAGAGGAGGCTGAAGCCTAACACATACACACAGACATGCACCCTCTGAGAGTCGAACTCCCCACCAGCAGCAACGGTGGTAGAGCACCCTGACGTTGAGCCAACACTATGGGTGCAATTGCTGGACTCATTTTCTATACAAACAAGCGAGCAACCTTTGTTCGGACATGATCACGAAAGCCTCTACGAGCCAAGCTGAACTGAGTTAAGAGAGAGATTTTCTTAAATAACCTAAATAAAATGGTCCTTCATTTGCCTAAAGTCTTCCTTTGCGAAAACAGTTGAAGAAAACTCATCTTTTGATTACAATACCCTAATATTAGGGTGGTTCAACACAGTATGGGACCTAAACCAAAATTGTAAAAAAATTGGGGCCTACAAAATTGGGTATACGAGTATTACCTAAAAGTTTGAGGCCTAAAACAATATATATAACGTGTCTAACATTATTTTCGTGCCTATGAATTCGATACTATAAGGAGTTCAAAATTCAAAGACTTAAAGTGGTTTGCCTTATATCCATGTCCTAATATTATTTCCTTTTTTTCTCTTCTTTTTCAGAATGAAAGGCCAAAGGCAGGTAGGCACGTCCTGGAATCGAACTCAAGGCCTTCATCACGAGTCGATAGCCTTGCCAGGTGAGCTAACACCATGAGTATCTTTTCGGCAAGGTTATGGAAAAGTTTTGAATCATAGTTTCACGAGCTTTAAAGAGCTGAACGAGGCTTGAATGTCATGTTCGTGTTCAGCTCATATGGTTTACTGAGCCAAACAAGAACACGCCAAACTACGAGCAGCTCGGTTCATTTACTAGACCCTCACCTTCAATCGCGGTAAGCACCAAAATGATGCCCACAGGAATCGAACCTTGACTGCCTCTGTGACAGCCAGAGCCCGCAGGGCACATGAAACCAATGCTGGTTATTGTTACCAAGCATTGTAGGCCATGACATCAAGGCACAATAAACGCAACGGAACAGAATAAGTTTGTCATGGTTAGGCGATGTAACTTTTAAGATAAAGACAAAGTAGAAAATGATACATGAATAGGAAACCCAAAGGCAAAAAGGCACCCACTTCAATGTAATGAACTGTAGTGAATTCTATAATGCATCTGCCCTAAAGAAATCATTCTTAACAGACCTGATTATGTTTAGAACAGTTAATGACAGACAGTGGCGGATCTAGAAATAGAAAATTTTCTTCGCGAATAGCCCGCATAGACTGAGGTAATAATCCGTACTTTCAACCATTTACTATTCTTATAGCCCACGGGCCGAAGTATTTGGCAGATGCCTCACCTTGCTTCAATGACAGACAGGTGAATGGCATATCTGACAATTATATATGAAGACAAAGATATTTAACCAAAACCAATTTGAAAACCAAGAATTATTAACTCATTATTTCGATTTGCAGAGATTTTAGTGTTTGTGCTTGTTGGTATCTGCCAAACTCTCATCTGCAGCAATAACGAGATGATATTGTGGATCTGTGGTCGCGTTCATCTTATCTCCTCTTCTCCAATTATAGCCTCTTGGTGAATTCCTTAGCCTTTTCCTCCTTTTTTTTAACTAGATACCTTTAAGGCAAACTTTTGACTTGGTTGTTATTAAAGGCGGTTGGAATCAAATTACAGTGAAATTACTGTGGCAAGAGTAGGACTCTCTCTCTCTCTCTCACACACACACAAAATAAGAAAAAGATATGCATAATAGGATCTCTCATTGCACTACAACAAAGTATACATTTACGAGGCATATAGGTGCCTTAGTTAAAAAGATGTACCAGCCAATCAACAACCCCATTAATACAAGCTTCCACTATTCCTGCCTCTTGCATTTCGAAGGGCTATTAGTGCTACCAACAAAATAAAAATCATATAGACAACCACAAAATCTATGTAAATATACCCATACGAATCTTATATTAAGGCCAAGCGGGTGCATGGAGATCACCTCAGCTTTCATGGCCCCTGAGCCTCCAAGTCTTTCTTTTTCTACCAAACTGAAAAGAATTAATATTTGGTTTTAATTGCAGCACCCTTGTTCTTAGAACTGTCTGCCTTCGAAGGTCTGCCCGAATTGCCAATTCGCCGGTGCAACATTGTAGCTGGTCACCGTCCGGCCGTCGCTGGTGGTCACTTGGAAAGAGAGAGACTGACCATTAAGGTATGAATTGCTCTGCCAGTTCTGGCCCCAGTTCCTTGACATGGATTGCCAGCCGGTTCTTGAACCTTTGATAGACACTGAATGCACATCTCCTGCTCCTCCAACGTTGGTGATCAGAACCAGATTGAAATAAGAGTGGCCGTTGACTGTGAACCTTATTCCACCTTTCTTCATACATGGAACCCTGTGATGATGAACCAGCCAAAAGTATATGAGGATTATATAAATCAAAATTATTTTGTTGCTTTTTACAATCTAATTCTCATGGTTTGCTAAGGACCCCTCTAAAGATTTTCTTAACAAAAGATTGAATTTATACTTTAAGGAGCCGTTTGAGAGGTGTTTCAAAGGTGCTAATTGCAATTCTGAAAACAGAAGGCAGTTTTCTCTAAATAGTTTGTTAATGCATGCTTTGTGAATTTTTGAGCTATTTTAGAGAGCATGTCATATAGGATTGTGTTAGATGCAATTTGATGCAAGTTAATTCTTACCTCCTGAATGCTATGGGAACAATTCCAGCTCTGTATTGAGCGATTTGCAGGAAAGCAGGCTCAGCCAGGTCAAAGTGCTGCAATGGGGGATTGCACCACCCACCATTGTTATTCGACAAGGCGAAGTTCGGCGGGCAGAAGTTCGTTGCGGTCACCGTGATCGAGCCGGGAAGGCACCACCTAGGGTCGTCATTGCACTTCATCTCATAGCACGACCCGCAGCTGAGTCCATCGTTGAACAGGGCAGTGCTCAATGCAGCAGTGAGCGTGCCATATCCTTGGCTGTACAAGTTTCCATATCCACATGCCCCTCCTGCACCAACACAACCATTTGCACATTAGCATCCACACACATTGTGTATGTATGTATATATGTATAGAAGGCACGTCGCCAAACTGACATTTGCGATAAACTTACCCATAGTTCCCGAAGCATCACCGCCACCGTAGAAAGTGGCGTGGCCGCCTTGCCATCCATTGTCACCATTGGAGCCAGAGGCAAGCAAGGCCAAGAGAAAGAAGAGGAAGAAGGAGACAAGAGTTGAAGCCATTACAAGTTTCTTGGGGGTGTTGCAGGGCAAGAACTAAGTTAGAGAAAAGTGGGGACTTTGAGTGAGTGTTGGTTGAGTTTGGCCAAGAGGGATCACCTATTTATAGAGCAAAGAAGGGCGGTAGTTGATTCGAATAGGATGACAGACTTTTTAAACACGTATATGTGTGTGTTGTGTGTGTATACATACATATTGGAGACAAAGGCAAGGGGCTCTGCAAATTTGTGCCGGTGGAGTGTATAGAAATATATGTATTGCAGTTAATATAGAAATGTGGGTGCACATGCAAATGTTCGGTGCAGTCCACCAAGAGCTAACTTCAAGGGTCCCAGTGCACATGCACTCTGCTTTTGGTTAGGAACCCTTTGTCACCAAATGGGCCCACAAACCCCACACGAAAATCTTTGACAAACGTCACAAAGATTTTCCCAAAGGGACCATCCGACCCAAATCCAAATCCAAAATGGAGAATGCCTACATCCATTTGAGCCACAACATGCCCTCGCTCTTCTAGACGAGACCCCCTGGATGCATTCGTTATTCAGTGTTTGATTTCTTACGGAAATGTCTTCTTACTCAATTTGTTGATGCCGTGTTTGTTTAGTGACGGACATTCATTTATTTAATGACAGTGATCCCATTTAAGTTGTTAGTCAATATGAATGTGAAGCACACCGACAGCAAAACTGGGCAATCTTCTTGACCTTTCAAAAGTAAAGATTAATTGTTCTACAAGTGTCTATGATGTTCTTTTTGTCGCTTAAACCAGGTCCATAAATGGTGCCCTTGATTAAGTTTCGTATAAGGAGATGATGTCCCTTTTGGGTCTTGATCTTGTTTATGTATATATATATATATATATATATATATATATATATAGAGAGAGAGAGAGAGAGAGAGGAAACTTAGTATATACTATTAACATTAGATGTTAACATATCCAAACAAATCTCAACCATTTAATTTGAGAGATAGATAATTGATATTTGAATTTTAAAGTAAAAAATATACTTATACTTTTTGTAATGTAATTATATTTTCAACCCAAATCTCAATCACTCATCTTTCGAATTAGATGATTGATATTTGTTTGGATATGTTAGTATCTAATGTTGTTAGCATGTACCATACATATACATATATATATATATATAGAGAGAGAGAGAGAGAGGGAGAATAGTCCATCAATTCATGCTTAAGCATACTCAAGGATCTCAACCATTTGATCGATGGTTTAAATTCAAATATAAAAAAAGTACATTGATACTTTAATGCACCCAATACAAATTATTTTTTGACTTAAAGATCTCAACCATTGATCTTCAAGATCGGACAAATTGATATCCTTAAGAATATTTAAGCATATATTCATGTGCGCATGTACTAATCTCTCTCTCTAATATATATATATATATATATATATATATATAAACATATTGTTGACTGTTGTTATGTTTGGTTGGTTGAAGTACTTCAAGATAACTTAAGTTATGTAATAACAATAAAGGTATGTTGGCTTGGGCCTAATGAAATTGAATTATATGGCAATGAACATCTAAGATCTATGGTATTGTACTTATCACAAGTACAAAAATCTCTCTTTTCTCTCTCTCTCTCTATATATATATACATATATGTGTGTGTGTGGATGGATGGATCGATCTTGAATTTTTTTTTCTAAGATCTCTGGATGCATTAGTCCTAAGCCATAGATTATGGGCATTGACCTTTTCTTGAGAAAAATATCACCTCGATTTTGAACTTTGCAATTGGAGCATACTTCACTAAATAAGCACATCTCGAATCTATTAAGTTTGGTTAAGGAAACAGAAGTGAATCATTAGCCAACTCAAAAGGAAGGAAACGATCAATTATTACGCATGCACGAAAAGTACCAAATCTTTTACAACCTGTTTTTTATTCAATATAAATAAATCTAAGCACGCCTATAAGTACACGTTTAACAAAAACTATAAGCATCATCTTGGGGGGGTCATAACACGCTAGGGACCTGACCTAAACGATCAGGACGTGCCTACAGCCTTAACATAAGGATCCAGACAAGCTCAACCGTTGATCGGCTCGTTGTACGTGTCTGCGTGTGTGTGTGTGTGAGAGAGAGAGAGAGAGAGAGCGAGAGAGAGAGAGAGCAGCAGCAACAACATCAATCTAAGAATTTTCTCACACTAACTAGTTTCAGGTACGTGTTTGATGCAGTAGAACTCGATCTTGTGGCATACTAGCAGTGAACTCATAAAAGTCAGATAATCTTTCATTGTTTCATTCCGATGCTTTCGATGTGGAGAGATTTCCTTAAATTTCTTCAAATAATAATTGACCTTTCAATTACGAAAAGCGAAAAGATTGAAGAAATGAACCTTCTTTTTCTTAGACTGGTTTGGAACCGGCCCGGCCATTCCAATTGGAACAGAACCGAGTGAAGAACTGGTTGGATCTAGAGCCGGTGAAACCCAACCAAGAATTGAACCTGAAACGGGGGACAATTCGGTTTGGTTCTACTTAGGGTTCCACCTTTCATGAAACCGGAACTGTCAGTTTTAAAATATTTTATTTATCTTTAAAATTTTAAATATTTTAATGTTTTTCTGGTTTAAGATAGTTTAGGACTCAAACGAAAACCGTCTCAAAACTGAAGGTTTAGAACTTAACCGGGAAGCGAATATGTCTAGTTTAATCAACTAAACATGAAATAGCGAGGGACGTGTCGAGCTCAGCTGAGCTGAGCTGAACTACGGACGGCTTAGTTCACTTACCAGTCCTACATTCTCTCTCTCTCTCCCTCTCCCTCTAGAGAGAGAGAGAGGGGGTGGCGGTTGGTGGCGGTTGAAAAGGGCGACACTTATTTAAGGCTTTGCTCTTTATGAGGCGTGGTGGTGATGTGGATGGAGGGTTGACGTGTCGAAACACGGTTCGCTCGGAGGGGAACACTGCCAGATCTACATGAAAGGGTGGGCCCTCCTTGACGTGGATTGTTACACTTCTCCGTTTACGGGCTTATCCGACGTGTCACCTGACGTGGATGAGATGTTCACGTTTGCCTTTGTTTCGTCCAGGCAACGCCATCGACGGCCAAACCAGCGGCGGAGAATCGCTCTCCTCTTCACACTGATTAATTTTTTGCCCGAACATCACCCAATATTACGATCCTACCACTCCGCCCATTAGGTTGATTGCTCGGTCAAGACCGGTTCAGTTTTATGCTGATAGCAGGCCCCTCTCTCTCTCTCTCATGCTCGACTTAACATTGTTTAAAAGGACACATTCATTCATAACAAAAATGTGAACCCGTAATGTTGATCAATTGAGTAGGGCCTGGTTCGATGTTGTGTATCGAACCTGACTCCAACTGGGTCTAATTCTAACCTTGCAAGTTCAACCCTATACCAAGATGACTATGTGGACATGGAATAAGTTCGTGTTGGGCCCTTCTCCAAACAAAGCCTTGACTCAGCTAGGTCAATTACTCGAGAAAGCTGAGTCCCTCCCTCCACAATCTTAGTTCCTTCCTGTGAAAGGAAAAGGGTATTTTGGTCAATTCATATTCATTTTAATGATTTTGGAAGAAAATGAAAAGGTAGCTATGTGATACAATGTACCAAGATTTGAATCAATAGGAGAAAAGGGTATTCGTGTTCGATTCATCATCTACACGAATCTGACACGATCTACATCAATAAGCTTTATGTACTTAATATGAATACTATGTGTTCAATTTGGCTTGGCTCATACACAATGGCGGATCTAGAAACTCTTTTCGGTGGGGCGAATAGCCCCTTGAATGGTTTTGGGTGGGTGAACTATTATGATAGCCCATGGATCCCACCATGGGCTATAGACAGTAAGTTGATTTTTTTAAATTTCAGGTGGGGTGAGTGCCCCACCTCGGCTCAGTGTAGATCTGCCAATGCTCATATAAGAACAATTAGTTAAATTGATGTGATCTTTATACGCATATGTGCTTGAATACCCTGTTAATGGTCATAATATAACGAAATTTGCATGCTAAAAGTTACATTTATACACTTTTAAGGGGCAGCTGATGCCAACTTGTTTAACTCAGCTCGTGTTCAGCTCAACCCAGATAAGTGAAACATGAACACGATTTTGAGTTGAAGAGCAAGCCATGAACAACTCTTGTTTCGGCTAGTTTACCAACCCTACTTTTTAGGCCTTTATGGTAAAAAGTAATCAATTTTTGAATTGTCCCTTTCCTTATTATTGGTATTTATCTTTTTCTTTCTCTTTTGTAGTTTACAAAGTGAAGGAAGTAGAAATACATTTATTTGTTTATTTATTGATATGGTTGGTGAATACCAAACCTTAATAAATAAATAAAGATGGTGGGTTTATGGCGTAGATTGCATGTGCATGCACATGGGAGAGGGGCGTTGCTTTGCGGTCCTTAATTCAGGCAATGCCTTTCATCATCACCTCTTTGGATGCATCTGCTTCTTCCCATGACTTCCACACATGGAGATGCTATGATATCACAACCACCGCCATGGTGGTCACCATGGTGGTTGTGTGGCCTCCTCCTCCTCCTCATACATACGATATGAAGATTGGTTGACATGATATGATGCCAACATCCCCAACTTGACTGTTTGTATTTTTGGATCTTTTTAGGGTTTAGAAGTTGCTGTGCTTCAAGGTAACTCTGTGATCAAGTGGTAAATCTCGACCCCATTACTAAGTTTTCAAGGTTTCTTACATTGCGCTCGTAGAACAAGACCGGGCAACTCATGGCTAGGTTTGGTTCGGGACGTTCGGCTTCATGCGACCTTGTTTCTCTCTCGTCTTCTATCGCCAAGGCCGGCCCCAGAACCTTGAACTGTAACCAAACTGGCCTAGGGCCGGTTCTAGTTCTGGTTTCAGAACCGCATGGATGTAAAAGAATTTTTAATTATAAAGAATATAATAATAAATTCATAACCAGAGGTTTGGAATCCTCGGTTCGAGTTCCGTGAAAAGTTGAACCGAAACCAAACTAGGTAAATCACGGTTCCGGGCTTGGTTCCCAATCTGATTTTCCCGGTTTCGGTTTCACCCAGTTCTTGGTGTAGTTGGAACCGCCAAGGTCAGCTTCAAGTCAGCCATGTCTAGTTTTCTAAAACTGGGCTCATTACGAACAGCTCATGAATGCTCGAACAATTAATGTTTAGTTCTGTTCACATTGGCTCATACTCTCTCTCTCTCTCTCTCTCTCTCTCTCTATATATATATATATATATATATATATATATATATATATATATATATATATATATATATATATATATATATACATATATATACATATATATACATATATACATATACATATACATATACATATACATATATATATTTTTGTGTGTCTGTTTTTAAAAGCTGGTACACCATTTAATGAAGATGGGTCTTTAGTATCTGATGTGCTTAGAAGCAGGTAGATGATATTTAGCTGTATCAGCTTCCACTTTGCAATCCATCGTACATGAAGATCCTTAGATCTAATGGCTTGGGAGCAGGTAGATGAATAATTCATGCATATTGGAGAATCCACCTTTAGCTAGACCAACTAGATATGCAATTTTGCTCCTAATGTTTTGAGCCAAAGTGCTAGCTTTTCAACCCTACTGTTCAACTTGACTCAAAAATATCCTCGATATATTTGACTCAATATGGCTTTAAATTACCAAAGTGAGCTCTTTTATCCTCCCTCTTTTTGTTACAAGAGGAGGACAAAACCTAACACACACACACTCCCATGCATGCACTCTTAGGAGTCAAACTCTCCACCAACAATAACAGCGCTAGAGCACCCTGCCGTTGAGTTAACACTCTCCTATTACTCACCCTAGACATAAGTATCTAGTCTCTCATATATGTGTCAAAATTCGGGTTTCCGGACGGCAGGGCGGGTCTTTCCCTTACAAGTAACCCTCCACCAATATGCTCACCAAGGATGTTGAGTTGGACTACCATGACAATGTCACTTGGTGCATGTGAAACCAAGTTATAATTCTATGCATAGATGGACAAGAGTTACATCATCACTTTGAAGAGTAAATGTGAAAGTTGCAAGTTGAACAAGCTAGCTCATGTTTGGCTCGCATGGGCTCTCACAAAGATGTAAGAGATTTTTTCTTTATTTAATGGCAATAATCAACTCTGCCCCATGTAAGGGATCACCCTTGCATGACCGGTCCTAAACCCAGATAAAGGAGGAGGGTTGCGTTAGGCTTGCAACAGCTAGCGTAAAACTTTTCAGATTTATTTATCATGGATTCTACAAATTATGATAGGGCTATGTAAAAACAAAGAATTCATATAACCGATCCCATCTAGTATAGGAAAATGCTTAGTTGTTGTTGTTGTTGTAATGACAAGAAAACATCTCCATAATAGCTTCATCCCTCTTTGAGCTAAGGATACACAACGCATGTGTGTTAACTTACTTGATATGGAGAAACACATTTAAGATGATTTATATATGTGTGTGTGTGATCTTGGTCATCATTGATGTTATTCTCTCATACCTAATTATTGTTTTTCAATAGCATGAATAAGATTGTCTTTCATGAAATTATATTCATGCATCTCAAGAGCAATGATCAAACATAGGTGAATGTATGTGGAGCAAGAGAGTTACCGTATCTTGATGCCTGTGATACGGAGGGACTTGCTCATCAACCTCAAGAGAGTGACCAAACAAGGGCACTTCCTTACACAAGCATGTGCAGTGTGGGTGCTGTTTGGGTAGGAGCATATTGGGACAAGTGGGAGCATGGTTGGTCCTACCCATATGCTTTGAAAGGTCATGTGGGGCCCGAGGCAGACCCCTCATTATCTCAGAAATAGCCTTACCCATTGTTGGTCCCAAAGAAAAGCCACGATGGTCCTAATGATGTGCCCTCCATAGGATAGGATCCATAGACATTAGTTAATGAATCCAAGCTGGTTGAGCTCTTGGATTCATATCCACATTAGAATCATTTCATTATTTTTATTATTATTTTAAAGTTTTTAGATCACATTCTTCTGTATTTGTGATTGTGGTGAATGATGAGTGGACAACCAGGAAATCATGATGTGATAAGATCTCAATTATATTGAGAGGGCCCTCATATGCCTAAGATCTCCCAAGATCAAATGATGTCTCTTCTATCATTCAACAAAGTTAAATGCTACAAATTTTATTCTCTGTGTAGCACATTGTCTGTATTTGGCTTACCAGAAGGGAGGGAGAGAGAGCAGGCAATAAAGACCCACCCAAGGCAACTTGTTGCTTGGGCCACTGGAATCTTCTTGACCTTCAATGCCTAAAGCAGTGCATATGTCGGCCGGCCTAAATGGATATGCAGGAATTGAAATGTATACATGGCCTGGATATGCAGGAATCATAGAAGAGATTCAATGTGCTCAATCAAGATTCAAGTCAGGTAATCGCTAAAACTCGCCTGCCGGAAAAGCGATTCATATTTACAATGTATCAAGCTGAGTTGAGACCGACTCGAGCTCCGTCCTCTCTCGAATGATCTTCTGGTAGCTTTTTCCGAGGAGCTGGGCGGCGGGGGGCTGTGCATAAGTGCCCCTTGTTCGTGTTTTACCTCAAAGAGAGTCCTCCGTAATACAAACAAACAATGTACAGTTTATTAAACTTTGAAGCAATCAACCACTTCAAGTACCAAATCAATATTCTATGGCTACAAGCAAGGTATTCCATGATACATGCTCTTGAGATGATGAATTCGTCATCTCCACTTGTTATTGGAACAAAGATTAGGTCCACAGTAGTTGAAGTCAACTAGATGGTGTAGGTAACACCAGGACTTTCTAAGAGGTCACCCTTTTAACTATAAAGTTTGATTAATCAATTTTTATAGAAATAAGTTTGATTCTCTCTCTCTCTCTCTCTCTCTCTCTCTCTCTCTATATATATATATATATATATATATATATATATACATTGCTTTTAGGTGGCATTAATGTAATTTTAATATTTTTAAGAGGCTTTGAAAAAATATGAAGATTGTTTTTATTATGTTCATTCTATCCCAAAAAAAATAGATGAGTATGTGTGGACAGGATCCAATCACTCTATATATGTGCTTAGGGAGAGAGAGAGATTAGAGTCTGTCGAGTGTCAAATCGCGTGTGATACCACTTGAAGAAAGACCCAGATAGTATTTGGGTAGCATTTGTTTTGGACTTATATACTGATATTGCTCATTCCATAGAAAAGATCTTCGGGTAAAAGTTTAGATCCAAAACCGGTTTAATCAATTTGCCGTTTTTACATGAAATGTCTTGTTTTCCATTACCTTTTTACCCAGTTTAATATGAAAGTGAAGAAATTCGTTTTAGTGCGACTGCATTGCTAACCAGTTGGATGCATCTAAGACACCATCTATATCCAGTTTTCCCTCTGGTTCTGGATTCTGCTTATTCCTTCCAATCCAGATTTACTTAACTCAATATCTGATTAACCGGATTCGGTACCAGGTAAATGCTGATCATGCCAAGTGCCTTCACATAAGTTGGCGTTCCGGCCACCCAAATAAAGTAGAAAAAAGTTCTGACAGCGGTGGATCCACATTGTGGCAGGGTGGGGCGACCGTCCCACCGGAAATTCTGCAAATTTTCTTATGTCATTGAAATTTTGAAAAAGATTGGAACTTTTTAAATCCTGTCCCACCCGAAACAAAGTTCTGGATCCGCCACCGAGTTCCAAAAATGCATTGGCAATTAAAGTGGATGAATGATCAGCAAACAGCTTAGCATCCTAAGTATAATAATCAGCAGTAGAAACTATGCTTTATTTTGTATCACAGTGGTATGGTGGTATTTCCTTCTTTCGTTTCGCTTTTCTATTTTTTTTAAAGTGTTCGTCATCTAATTTTTTACACCAGTCGTGTTGTGTTTTTGAATATGGTCCTTAAACATGTTCTTCTCATCTTTCAAAAGTCGCTATCAGGGGATTTTCCTGTTGAGAGCAGTTTGCACCTAAATGTTCCATGCTATAAACAGAAATTTGTTTTAGTATTTTTAATATATTGAGCTCAATTTTTGAATGTCATGGCTTTTCTTGAGTATAGGCCGAAGGTATGGTTCGAAGTGCCGTTTCGTAACAAGTGTGTAATTAAATATTGTTATTAAGAAACGTCTCATACTAAAAGAAAGAAGAGATTGTATTAGTACAAGGGATAATCATGATTTTCGGCAAAGCAAGGAGCTTAAGAAATGATTAATAGGACTGCACGTATAGAAATGATTACAAGCAATAGTGTTCTTCTCTCAAAAACATTTTTTTTTCTTTTGAGAGGACACACTGATTTCGTTGGGGTATTTACCGACGAAATTCTTGGCCTACGTTTCTTTACACCGAGTGGTGGATCTAGAAAATTTGTTGGGGACAGGTAAAAGTCTGTAAATCCAGGCAAGGCAGTCTACATAGTTTTTCGAAAACATCGAACTGCTTGTATAGATTTTCTTTTTCTTTTGGATTTCTGGCAAGGTGGGTTGGCAAGAGGCAGAGGACTCACCTAAAATTGAAAAAATCCAAGATCTATACAAGCAAATCCAATTTCAACAACTACGGCTCGCCTCTCCAAAAATGTTTTATCGGTTCGCCGACATTCGAAGTGGTGGGTGCCTTTTCACTTTCTCACCGTGTGAGTGGTTACGCCTCAGTGGGAAAATTAGCCCACTTTCTTGAGAAAAGTAAGCGTTTGTGTACAAAACATGCATGAACAAGACGCCCTTGAGATCGACTATGCTCCTTGGCAGTAGGGGTGTCAATGGACGGACTCTATTTGCACTTTGGGTCCGAGGATGCTGGAGTCTGTATTTGATTGGTAGCGCCGGGTCTGCATCCAGATCCATTAAGGATGCACAAACCTTACTCAGAAAAATAGTGTCATTTGATCTTATTATATTCGAATTCAGCAGAACATGGCCTGATCAGATCAGACACAACGTGGGTCGGTATGGGTGTGTTCTGGTCAAACATTCAGTCCTTTGAGACCCCTACTTGGAGAAGGAACACTAGCATGAGACTTGGCAGCAGATTCAAGTTCAACTGTTGATAACCTTTTAGTGACTTCCACCTTTTAGCCTTGGAACTAGAGTAAGACTTGGCATGCTGAGGTCAGAAATTGCTCCTCTCTGCTCTTGTCCATAAATTAGATTTCATTGCTGATAGAGCCAACTCTCATATCAGTTGAAATTTGGGCCTGTATTCGAGAGCTCGAATCCCAGAAAAGAGGTCCATCAGCTTGGTAATAATTTTGCGAGGATTGGATCACAGCTTGTGCATTATCCGTAAGCTTCAAAATAATTGGAGGTTAACAACTAAAGCTTTAATATATTATGATTACATGTCCCATCATTTTAACCAATGTTGTTTTAGGGTACGATGAATATCTCAGTGGTATCGACTACACGTTTATTTCACTTCTTGCTCACCTGACTTTCGACGAAATAAGTTGGTGTAGGGCATTCTGTATCTTATGGATTCACCATTTATCTCAAGATGAGCTATTTTTAATCACAAGGACAACTTCGTCCCCAGTTTAAGTCTTTTCTGCTTTGTCATTGAGGGATCTTTTCGTTTCCTAGTGTCTAGTTTGATTTGTAAAGGAATAATAATCTACTATCGATCCATGACGGGGTCAGTTCTATATGGTTGATACTTTCGCTTTCATACATGGAAAGATTACAGAAGATAGATAATATTTATATGGTTAGAACAGCACCTTTCCAACATAAGATCCTGTACAACTCCTCTAGGCAACTTACTAAACAAAGTTTGGATGAGCTGCTAGCTTAAGCCACATTGAGAACCATATGTAGT
This sequence comes from Brasenia schreberi, assembly GCA_036023115.1. Classification (NCBI taxonomy): domain Eukaryota; kingdom Viridiplantae; phylum Streptophyta; class Magnoliopsida; order Nymphaeales; family Cabombaceae; genus Brasenia; species Brasenia schreberi. Next base: position 5,233,660 of record JAYKKT010000057.1, on the reverse strand, counting down.
TAGATTCTCTATGCAACTTGTTTTTGGATTCCTACTGGATACAGGAGAATAATAATGAAAAGATTTCTATCTGAGAGAAAGAGAGACAGAGCAATACAACTTGATTATTTTTAAATGTGAGATGTACCACATTCAATAAATATTGACCATCCCAATGACCAGAAAAGTATGCCCTTGTATAAAGGGGGAAATTTGACATAGCAGAAAATACAAATTCAGCATAAGCTAGGGTAAAACTTTCTTGAAAGCTTGAAGGCAGCAACATCATCAATAACCTCCCCATAAATTGGATGTTTCTCATTCTCTTCTTGCACGTTTGCGTTGCAGCCCCATAAATGAACGGCAAGTTTGCGACATTTTGGTGAAACAGGTAAAAAGAAAGTGTGATAAAACTCCAAAATGTCGCTCTTCTGAATGTTTCTCAGTGCTTCAGCCTCTTTCATAGTCATATCAAATAAGTACCTGAGTTTTTTAACTTATTACTTTCACGAAAATCCTGTTTGTGGAGATAATGAAGCAAGCTCCCATTTTCCTGCTCATTGGAAACTTTTAAAAAAATATAGAAGTTCAAAGAAAAAATCAAATACCTTTTGTCAATTATTTGATTCCAATAACGACCTGTTTCATATGCAAGAGAAGGATCTTTTTCCAGCTTCCGTGCTATCAGTCCACTTCGATAACTGTCAAATGTTCTAATATCAATTTCATCCTGCAAAAGATTAAGCAAATATTAGGGACAGTGGGACACCCAAAAAGATGCATCATTTTATCTTTTATCCACAAGGGCAAAATTTCATCTCTTTACAGAGGTAAGAATATTCAGAGACACTATCACTCCATTGGCGGAAAGTATGAGCTATCTGTATACTCCACGGTCTTTATATAAAATTTGTAATCTCTGCTACAACATCTACAAACACATGTACCTCGGCCAAAATAGCAGCAGTAACTAACCCAACTGCTTCCGGGGTGCAACCTGAATATTCTATCATCATGAGTTAAATCATTGAACAGACACAATGGATTCTACATGATCATGACATAGATCAGGAAAATTGAATCTCCATTATGCAAATAAATAAAAACATAGAACCAGAAAGCATATCATATTTTTTGTTAAAAGAGAAGCATGAATCTGTGTAAAAGTTTTTGGTTCTTAAAACAACAGGAAATAATTCCTCTTATAAATTCATAGGAAACCTGTCCTGAAGATTTCCAAGTTGTGATCAGCAGTAAACTTCATTTAATTGAGAACATCAACCCATTTCCATTGTTAAAGCTTTTATATGAATCGACATCCACATCAGGTGCTGAAGCAACTTAAGTAATGAAGGGGCGTCACTAAACAGAATTCAGCAATTCCCAGAATCTTAAACCGATTATCATTTTCACTATTGCTTCAATCAGTAAATCAATTTATACATAATGTGCAGGGATGTTAAGTTGCAGACTTTAACAGCACTTTTAAGTTATCACAAGTTTAGCATAACATTGTGAAACTGAAGAGAGACGAGCAAGATAGAAAAGAAAAACAGTCTCACTGAAAACAGAAAATCAAAGAAATCAAAGAAAAAACATGCAAGTTTCCATTTACAATTTGCCCTTGATCGATAATGCAGGTTTCTTGGACTTAAAGAAGGTAAAAACTCAAAGGCAAGCCCCTTGAACATGTCACAGTAATAAGGCAATACCAGTGTAGCAATTCGCAGGACATCAAAAGTCATTTTTTATAATATTATTGCATCATGGAATATCTTTTGCTTTTAGGATTTTCAGGAAGAAGAAGAAGAGTGGCTGTGTGCAGGTGAAGTTAACTACCACTTCAAAATGTATAACTCGAAAAAATATAATTTGTGGGCTATAGGCACTTGCATTAAGAGTTGCACAATGTAGCACATTTCCTTTAAGTTGTTTTAGTGTAATCATCAATTTCATACCAAAAGAATAGAAAATAAATTACAAACAATCATAATGGAAAAACACAAAATGAAAAACTAATCATATTAACCACATAGGTTTTTGTTTACTGCCTTTCTGATCAGTAAGGCGGGTCTCTATTATCTCAACATATGAAGCTAGAAGAACAACGCAGAATGCCTATACATGCCATACATGTTACACATCTTTGATTTCAGCCTGCTCTTGAATACCGTATGTTTGGTTACTGCTCTTTGGAGATCACCACCTGATATCTCCTTGTTTTGTATTATTATTATCAAGTGTAGTTCAATTGAACACAATCGCAAGGCACGACAAAGTTATAAAGCATGTAGACTCGAAGTTATACGAATAGAAAGTTGAGCAAAGTTTAATCCTGATTAGAACCCAGTATATGATTAAATAAGCAAAACGAAGTTTTCTCTAACCCCTTTACATTGCTTAGATGTCAGTAAGCCAACGTTTAAGGAAACAAACATCTGAAGTCAGATTAGTCACGTAATACCATACCAGCAATTTCTCCACACCCTTTATGAATTCCTCGATTCTTCCTCGCAAGTAAGGTGGACTATATTGAGAAGACTGGACTCGGAAACAGAACCCTGATACACGATAAGTCATTCGGGGACCACATTCAACAACATAACCAAGTTGTTCTTTTGTCCTGCAGTTTATACCAGGACACAAAGCCCATCAGTTTCCCTTTCAAACAAATGCAAACTTTAAATGACATTACCATAATACTTAGCAGAGATGAATGCGTACTATCAAACTTCCGGAGGCTATTCAGAAGAGTTGCCAACAAATACCATCATGATACAACATAGAACTAGGTTTACTAACTCAAAAGAACAAACGGACAAGTTTTACACAAGGAATGGTAATTTACACCACGAAACAATGTCTAATGATAAATAATTTCAAGAACATCAATTCACAACTTCTATGATGAGACGCAAGTCAGGTTTATCCATTCTAGACTGCAGCCCGTGCCCCAGTTGCTTGTGCTTGAAATCATCAATAAAAACAATCCATTGCAGTGAAGTTCATTGACCAACATAGTGTGTAAAGTGTTTACATGCATGTTAAATTCTATAGTTAGCTTTCATACATTCTACAGTCTAGATTAGGTAATTTAGTCCCTCCTGGGATACTTAGATTGCAGAACTTTTCCTGCATATTTGTTGTGCTATCTTCTTTACTGTACATTTTATGGTCAGTTTCCGGTTCAACTAGACAGTCAATTTAAAAGCCAACTAACCAGCCCTATCACTCCTTTGGCTATTGCACACTCCTCCCCTCTTGAATAGAAATAAATCCATTTGTAATGTAACTCATTTGGGGCCTTGAATCTTGAAGATCACTAAATTAAAGATAATTTCATTATTGATGTCCTTCAATCTATTTGACATTTTTCAGATTATTTTTGGAGTTCAATTTGTATACTTCCAGTTGGCGATGCTCTGCATGGTATCAAGGACTTGTAACCATTAGCCCACTTCTCAAGAGTGCAATAGACCTTTGACAGGATACTTGATGTTCTTTTAAAACCCTTTGGAGGTGTTGACATGTTAAGTCTTCTTTGTCATATTTCAATCAAGATGGGAAAAAAGGAAGGATGTAACATTTGTCTGTGAAGCTAGATTCTACAAATTATCATTTTTGCACTAATATATTAAAATCTTACTAATGATTTCGATGATTATATTAACTGGACTATATTTGAAGCAAAACTTAAGACAGCCAAACTTGTTTATGGCAAAAGTGTTACTTGAGTGAGGAAAAAGATGGATAAGGCAACAGCATACAAGATGAACAAAGTCAAGTTTTAGAAATGCAACATAAAGATCAAAAGAATTATTAAAATAATACTGGGATGATTATAGCAGATGCAACTGCAAGAGACTAGGCTATTTCACTAGAAACTCTACCCAAGATGTTATAATCCATTCTTTTCACCTCAAACACAAGATTAAATTCCTGTATTAAGTGGATAAGGGCAGTTGGGATTATCAAACTAATCTTTGAAATGAATTGTTCACCCTTAACCTGAATGACACATCATGGAAGACATTTAGAGAAGGGCATAAAGGGTAACGGCATAAATTTTATATTTTCTGGTAATATTAAGAATTCAATGAAGTCAAAGATGCACTTTTGCATCGAAATGAAGATGCAATCAGCTTAACTATAGAGGACATGGACCAAAATTAGATTAAAAAGACTCATGATTTTGTTCAACCCATGTCTAGACCAGGCCAAGTGCCACCACAAAAACTCAAGTCAACCTACTTCAAGGAGTTAAAAGAACTAGAAGGATGGGTGTGTGGTATGTTTAGTATGACAAACAATACAATACTGTATCTTCTTCCCATTCAATCTATAGATTTATAGTTTAGGGTGGTCACTGTATCATATGGAGTTGGAGTTCACGGACTTAGAGCGGCATCTAACATTGATATCAATATAAGAAAAAAGTGTATCCAATTATTAAGACAGAAAATGGATCAACTAATGGAGAACCCCACCACATCTCGCAGAACCTATTTTGTGGGAGCACCACTACATGTTCCTTAACAGTTTAAATCCAATTCAATGAGCTAAAGGCGTTTATATGATGCTGCATCAGGTTTTCTGAAGTTGTGGGGGAGAAAATGATCTAGCGACCTCCTCTCCTGAAGCGTAGGCACTACCACTAGGAAAGCAGCCAATGTGACATAATCCCTTGTGTCTGAGCAAATGTTAACAGAACAGTAATACATATAAATAACATTCCAAAACCGGAGCTTAGCAAGCCATTCTGACAGGCTTTCTATCGAACACTACAGACCTGTGTTACACGGTACACCTAAAGGAAGATGCTCCAGTTTCATTACCATTCCCCTGTCAGATTTCAAGCAGGTCTGGGGCAAGCATGAGGCCCAAACTTAACTTCAGGCTCACAGGTTTGCATACAATCTAAAAGCATCACTCACAATTAATTTCCAAAATGAAATACCTGACCTACGTACAAGCACACAGATGTATGTTTCTCTATGTATGTCATGAAATGCTAGCCCAGTGAATATGTAAGCTTTACCTCAATTGATCAAAGAGCGGCTCCTCAATGATTTCTGCAAATAGATCGGCCATAACTCTTGAAATGGTTGAATTGGGACCTGTGTCCTGTGCGAGTTGAAAGTACAACTGCAAGCACAAATGAGAATGTGTGTGTGAGAGAGAGAGATAACCAAAGAAGAGGGGACATTGTTTTGCATTTTTTTAACCACAGTACTTCCACAGAAATTTTTCCCCCTTTGACAATTCCTATGGTTTTTCCTTTTGTTTCTTTAACGACCACATTTTGCATATTTGAAACATGTACAATATGAAAGTAATGAAATGAGATGCGCAATTCAAAAGCCATTTTATACATGAACTTATTATGACCAACTTATTCTGCTATTGCAAGATCTAAAACAGTTAAATGATTTATTGATCAACATCACTTATGCTATGGTCAAAATTTAAAACCATGGTTGCGTGGTGCATGTGTAGCAGCTACAATGTAACATGCTTGGGGTGTGATCATGGTTTAGAACATCATTCTTTTGTAAGGTTGTGATCAAGTGCATCAGTCATGCTCCCCATGGCAAACACTAGCTTTTTATGTATGATGCTGTTGCAACACCACCATTTGGGATCATTTTGCATGCGAAGATAATCTACATTCACTAGTGCAAAAAAAAACAAAAGCTATGTAAAGTTCTCCAATAACAAAATTAAACACAACCATTTTTTGGATGGAAGCACTCTATTTCTTTTGTTGGTCGTGCAAAGACAACTGTTAGTGACTTCAACCTTACATACTATCTAACTGACAGTACTTCGCACTGACTGGACCAGATGGCAAGACAGAGGTCTCACTCACTCCTGAATCACAATTAAATTCTTTATTGTTGTTATCAAAGTCGCTATGTTCTTTGTTAAACCTTGTTTTTACCTATAATATACTTAAATATCAACTTAAATATCAAAACTTCCAATCTTATTTCATATAATATCTGAACACTTCATGTTTTAATGCTTAACCAATCATACATATTGATATGATGCATACATCGATACATGCTTAAATACATAAATTTAGGCGTACATGTCAGGCAAGCCCTGGTTATATTGATATTCTTGCGCAAGTAACAGAATATTATGCAGCAGCCTACAATTATGAGGATTTAAATTCACTGAGACCAATGTTGTCAAAATCGTATCGTACTATCAACTACACCTACTACAACTAAGCCTTTTTTAATACTAGATGGGGTCGGCTACATAGATTCTTTGTTTTTTTTTGTAGAATTCATGTTAAGTCCGACAAAGTTTTACATTGGCTGTCGGAAGCCTAACGCAACCCTCCTCCTTTACCGGGCTTGGGACCAACCATACAAGCGTGATTCTTTATATGGGCAGAGTTCATACAATACGATACGATTTTATCGTATATCGTATGATAGTACAACATGATATAAGCACGTGTATCACAATGTGCGCTTTATCGTGTCGTCTCGTATGATATGGCATGTATCGTACGAATCGATGTTGATTTTTAGGGTATAAAAACCCGAGATTCAAGTTTTCCCAATTCATTTTTTCGTCTCAAACCCTATTTCACTACAATCATTTATCCTCAAATCCTTTTTTCATCATCGTTTTTGTTGATTTTGTAGAGAAATCTCAAGATTATCAAGTTTTCTCACTCAATCCCTTTTCCCATTTCTAGGGTTCTTGTCAAATTTATGGCATAATCCCTTTCTTTTCATTCCACCCTATTTTTCACTTGCAAAATAGTGATTTTCAGAGATTTTGAGATTCATGCCCATTCAAAAGCTTTGTTCTTCTTATTGTTTATCTTCTTTATGCTTAATGGCTTCTGATTGAGTCGATCGGAAGCACGGAGGTATTGCACTCTAGTGTACAAAAGTAGGTAATAGGCTAGTGAATAAGTGTATTTTTTACAATGAAGTTAATCAATTACGTATTTCTCGTATGAAGCACCATCTTGTGGGAACCAAGAAGGATGCTAATGCTTGACTTTGGGTGCCTTAAGTGCCCAAAATAGTAAAATATGAAATTACGCAACTATTGGAAGTTAGAAAGGAGAAAAAAATTATGATTGTAAGAAAGGTCAAAAATAGGCGCTTGAGATACGTCACAAGACTCAACAACATGAAGATGTTTCTAAGGAGATCTATTGTACAAAATTTCATGGTGTAACCGAAGAGGAAGAAGAGTCGGCTGAGAAGGTAAAAAGAAGGCAAGCTAAGGAGAAAAAATGTAGGTTCTGGGGTAGTAGTAGTGGAGTTTATTCTTGTTCGATTGCAAGAACTCCTACTCACCCGATTACTACGAGGGATATAGAGGATGTAGAGACAGTAGGATGCATTTTTTTTTCTCTACGTATGACTCTTGGAGCTCAAAAAGGCCGTTAGTGAAGCAAAAGCTAAGATTTGGGATGACTTATATAAAAAACTCAACTCAAAGAGGGTGAAAGAGATATTTTTAGGATAGCTAGGGCTAGAGATAAGAAAACTAAAGATCTTAATTATGTTAGATGCATAAAAGACGAGGATGAAAAAATTCTAGTGGCAAATGATGATATAAGAAATAGATGGAAAAACTATTTTTATAATCTTTTTAATGAAAATAAAGATGTTAGTATTAGTTTAGGAGATTTAGCCAAGTCACAAAAGTATATAAACCACAATTTCTACCGACGTATTCAAAAGAATGAAGTCAAAGAGGCTCTTAAACATATGAAGGGTGGTAAATCAGTAGGACCAGATAATATTTCTATAGAAGTTTGGAAAATACTAGGAGAAATAGGAATCACTTGGCTCAAAAGACTACAACAACAACAACAACAACTAAGCCTTTTCCCATACTAGACGGGATCGGCTACATGGATTCTTTGTTTCCACATATCCCTATCGTGTGCCATGTTAGCAGTTAACTCCCAATAAGCTAGATCATTCTTTATTGTTTCTTTCCAACACTTTTGTGGTCGTCCTCTACCTCTTTTAATACTTTCCAAATTTAGTTTTTCTAACCTTCTTACAGGTTCTTCTTTTGATCTTCGTTCTATATGTCCAAACCATCTTAAACGATGTTCTCTCATTTTATCCTCTATTGGTGTCACTCCTAATTTGTTTCTAATAACCTCGTTATGTATACGGTCTTTTCTTGTATGACCACTCATCCATCTCAACATCTTCATTTCTGTCACAGACATCTTTTGTACATGTTGATGATTAACTGCCCAACACTCAGAACCATAAAACATGGCAGGCCTAATTGCTGCTCTATAATATTTACCTTTTAATTTTAATGGTATCTTCTTATCACAAAGAATACCTGATGCTCCTCTCCATTTTAACCAACCAGCATTAATTCTATGTGTAACATCTCCATCAATTCTTCCATCACTTTGAAAAATTGACCCTAGGTATTTAAAACTTTCCTTTTGGGGAATGCAATGTGTGCCAATTTTAATTTCTATGTCCTCTGAAGTAGCCAAATGATCAAACTTACATTCCATATATTCTGTCTTTGTTCTACTAAGTCGGAGGCCTTTGTTTTCTAATGTTTCTCTCCATAGTTCCAATTTTCTATTAACTTTTTCCTTAGACTCCTCCACTAATACAATGTCATCTGCAAATAACATACACCAAGGTACTTCATCTTGAATATGTTTTGTTAACTCATCCATCACCATTATAAATAAGTATGGACTTAAAGTTGATCCTTGATGTAACCCAATATTAACTTCAAAGAAGTCTGTCGTTCCTTCATGAGTCCTCACACATGTTTTTGCACCATCATACATGTCTCTTATAAGGTTAATATATGTCAACGGGATACCTCTTTTTTCCAAAGTTCTCCAAAGAACCTCCCTCGGTACTCTATCATAAGTTTTTTCTAGATCAATAAATATCATGTGAAGGTCTTTCTTTTTTGCTCTAAAATGTTCCATAAGACGTCTCAAAAGGTGAATCGCTTCAATAGTAGATCTACCTGGCATAAATCCAAATTGGTTCTCTGTTGTACTTGATACTTGTCTTAACCTACGTTCGATAATTCTTTCCCATAATTTCATAGTATGACTCATTAACTTGATACCTCGATAATTCGCACAATTTTGAATGTCTCCCTTATTTCTTATATACGGGTATAAGTGTACTTGCTCTCCATTCCTCGGGCATCTTTTGGTTTTTCCATATTTCATTAAATAGTCTTGTGAGCCAAGTGATTCCTATTTCTCCTAGTATTTTCCAAACTTCTATAGGAATATTATCTGGTCCTACCGATTTACCACTCTTCATATGTTTAAGAGCCTCTTTGACTTCATTCTTTTGAATACGTCGGTAGAAATTATGGTTTATATACTTTTTTGACTTGGCTAAATCTCCTAAACTAATACTAACATCTTTATTTTCATTAAAAAGATTATAAAAATAGTTTTTCCATCTATTTCTTATATCATCATTTGCCACTAGAATTTTTTCATCCTCGTCTTTTATGCATCTAACATAATTAAGATCTTTAGTTTTCTTATCTCTAGCCCTAGCTATCCTACAAATATCTCTTTCACCCTCTTTTGAGTTGAGTTTTTTATATAAGTCCTCCCAAATCTTAGTTTTTGCTTCACTAACGGCCTTTTTTGCTTCTTTCTTTGCTTTCTTATAAGCTTCTAAAGTTTCACTAGTTTTCTTAGCATAATATAATTTGTAACATGCCCTCTTTGCCTTGATTTTATTTTGTACTACTTCACTCCACCACCAAGCTTCTTTTTGTGCTGGTACACCTCCCTTAGATACCCCAAACACATCTTTCGTCACTTTCCTAATATGTATAGCCATATTGTTCCACATATCACAAGGTGTGCCAACATAATTCCAAACATCTCCTTGAAGGACTTTTTGTTTAAATATATCTTCTTTCTCACTTTTGAGGTTCCACCATTTAGTCCGAATAGCTCGATGCACTCTTTTCTTCTTTGTCCATTTTTTTATTTGTAAATCCATAACTAAAAGTCGATGTTGGGTGGTTAAGCTTTCTCCTGGAATTACCTTACAATCTTTACAACACGCTCTATCTTTTTTTCTACAAATAAAGTAATCAATTTGTGTTTGTGATAAGCCACTCTTATAAGTAATTAAATGTTCATCTCGTTTTTTGAAGATTGTATTGACTATAAAGAGATCAAATGACATAGCAAAATTTAAAATCTCTCTACCTTCCTCGTTTATATCCCCATAACCAAAGTTTCCATGAATCCCTTGATATCCTAATGCCTCTTTACCGACATGTCCATTTAAATCTCCTCCTAAACAAATCATCTCCCTTTGTGGAATCTTTTGAAACACATTATCTAACTCTTCCCAAAAAACTGTCTTTATACTATCTTCTAGTCCTACTTGGGGTGCGTAAGCACAAACTATATTCAAAACCTCTGCTCCTAACACTAATTTCAATGTCATGATTCGGTCACCATATCGTTGTATATCTACTACACTCTCCTTTAAATCTTTATTTATGATAATACCAACTCCGTTTCGGGCCTTTTCTTTACCTGAGTACCATAATTTAAAACCTATATCCTCTATCTCCTTTGCTTTTTCTCCAACCCATTTTGTCTCTTGTAAACATAGAATATGAATCTTTCTCCGAATCATAGTATCTACCACCTCCATTAGTTTACCCGATAATGTTCCGATATTCCAAGAACCAATACGAATCTTATTATCTAGGACTAGCTTCCTTACCCCCCACATCCGTCCATAATCAAAATGCGAAGACCCTCTCTGAAAATTTTTCACTACATTCGGGCGGCAATGTAGCGGGACTAACTTCTTTACCCACACCCGTCCATGATGTGGGAACCCTCTCTGCAATTGATTCACTACATTCGGGCGAAAATGTAGTGGCTCTTACTTACTTCTTACTGCATTCGGGCTCTGCAGCACGTCGCTAGGCGGGGACGCCCCAAAGCAATGCTCATAATTTTTGTAATCCATGTTGTAGAAATCCGACGAAGTTTTACGCTGGCTGTCGGAAGCCTAACACAACCCTCCTTTATCCTTTATCCGGGCTCAAAAGACTATTTAATGAAATATGGAAAAACCAAAAGATGCCCGAGGAATAGAGAGCAAGTACACTTATACCCATATATAAGAACAAGGGAGACATTCAAAATTGTGCGAATTATCGAGGTATCAAGTTAATGAGTCATACTTTGAAATTATGGGAAAGAATTATCGAACGTAGGTTAAGACAAGTATCAAGTATAACAGAGAACCAATTTGGATTTATGCCAGGCAGATCTACTATTGAAGCGATTCACCTTTTGAGACGTCTTATGGAACATTTTAGAGCAAAAAAGAAAGACCTTCACATAATATTTATTGATCTAGAAAAAGCTTATGATAGGGTACCGAGGGAGGTTCTTTGGAGAACTTTAGAAAAAAGAGGTATCCCATTGACATATATTAACCTTATAAGAGACATGTATGATGGTGCAAAAACATGTGTGAGGACTCATGAAGGAACGACAACCTTCTTTGAAGTTAATATTGGGTTACATCAAGGATCAACTTTAAGTCCACACTTATTTATAATGGTGATGGATGAGTTAACAAAACATATTCAAGATGAAGTACCTTGGTGTATGTTATTTGCACATGGCATTGTATTAGTGGAGTCTAAGGAAAAAGTTAATAGAAAATTGGAACTATGGAGAGAAACATTAGAAAGGAAAGGCCTCCGACTTAGTAGAACAAAGACAGAATATATGGAATGTAAGTTTGATCATTTGGCTACTTCAGAGGACATAGAAATTAAAATTGGCACACATTGCATTACCCAAAAGGAAAGTTTTAAAAACCTAGGGTCAATTTTTCAAAGTGATGGAAGAATTGATCGAGATGTTAGACATAGAATTAATGCTGGTCGGTTAAAATTGAGAGGAGCATCAGGTATTCTTTGTGATAAGAAGATACCATTAAAATTAAAAGGTAAATATTATAGAGCAGCAATTAGGCCTGCCATGTTTTATGGTTCTGAGTGTTGGGCAGTTAATCATCAACATGTACAAAAGATGTCTGTGACAGAAATGAAGATGTTGAGATGGATGAGTGGTCATACAAGAAAAGACCGTATACATAATGAGCTTATTAGAAACAAATTAGGAGTGGCATCAATAGAGGATAAAATGAGAGAACATCGTTTAAGATGGTTTGGACATATAGAAAGAAGATCAAAAGAAGAACTTGTAAGAAGGTTAGAAAAACTAAATTTGGAAAGTATTAAAAGAGGTAGAGGACGACCACAAAAGTGTTGGAAAGAAACAATAAAGAATGATCTAGCTTATTGGGAGTTAACTGCTAACATGGCACACGATAGGGATCTGTGGAAACAAAGAATCCATGTAGCCGACCCCGTCTAGTATGGGAAAAGGCTTAGTTATTGTTGTTGTTGTTATGACTCTTGGAGCTCAACCAAGCATAAGATTAGTTATGGCTTCAAAGAAGGTAATTGACGAAGTAGATAATAAAGTGTATGAATTTTTTCTTGAAAATTACCTTCCTTTTAATGTTATAAATTCATTTTTCTTTCAAAGTATGGCAAATGATATTGCTAGTATGGGATCAGGTTATAGAGTCCCTACATATGCTTTCAGGGGTAAATTATTGCAAAATTGGGTTGATATTATGCATGAATGGAGTTCTTAATTTAGGGAGTCACGAAAGTTTACGAGTTTTTCCATCTAATGATTGGGAAGACAGTAAGTATAGATCATTAGTAAACTTTTTGGTCTACTGTCTTAAGGGATATTGTTTTTGAAATCATACGACTTGTCCCATATCGACAAAACTGTAAAAAATTTACCCCTTATTTTTCAAGAAGTTGCTGAGGAAGTGGTTGTTACAAATGTTATGCAATTCATTACTGATAATGTTAGAAATTTCAGAACAACAGGTATGATGCTTGAGTTGGATCATCCATCTTTAGTGTGGGCTCATGTGTTGCACACAATGTTATTTGTAACGCACCGTATCGTATAATATGATGTGATATGTATCATATTATGGGATGCTACCATACGATACAGGTAATTGTATTGCACAACCTAAGTTATCATATTGTATCGCACGATACAGCAAAGAACCCTTTTTAAAGGGTCCCTAGCCGAAGAAAAACCCACAGTTTTACGGGTTTCTGACTTCTATTGGCATGTGTTTAAAGGTCCCCAACACACTCTCCCCCGTCTTTGGTGTTGAAGGCTCGAAAGAAAGTGTTCTACGATGTCCGTGGAAGCCCCCAACTTGGATTGTGGTATACATTTTGCATTTTTTAGAGATTTTTTCTTTGTATTTGTTATTTTTTTGTGTTATTTATATTTTTTTAATGTCAAAATATGACGTTATGAAGTGCGTGGATATGATTTTTACTGCATTTGAGAAGTGGAAGGCACTCTATTTGAGTGTTATGTAAAGATTGGGATTTATGAGGTGCTTTTATTTTCAGGTTTTTTATTGAATTGAAGTGTTCAATTAAGATGACAGAAAGGGGTGTTAGAGACTCTCGATCTCGGTACGATGATTTGGCATGGCAATGGGTACAACAATTGAGGGTTCCAAATTGAAGATCAAATCTTTGTTTTATGAGAAGGTGATTAGTGGTGAAATTTCATTATTGAAACACCACCTAGCAAGGACTAGCAAAGAAGTTGCTCGCTGGTTCATAGGCAGAGTTAAAAGTTTGCCAGAAGTTAACAAATGACAATGTCTTGAGATGATTGAGAATATACATGAGAAGATATAAGAGAATGATGATTTAGGTATGTTTGAGAAAGATAATGATGATGCTATTAGATTGACTGATAGTATTCTTTTATATGGTAGAACAGAGGTTGGTAATAGTAGTTCTCGACTATCAATCAGAGGAAAGTGGAAGAGCTTCTTTTGGCATACATTCATTTTTTCCTCCTAACACTACACATGGTACTCAACCTTAAATTTATGCTACTATAGCTTCAGGACAACTGCATGATCAAGTAGACCTTACAATAGGCAGATGGTTTTACGATGCATGCATTCCATTTAATGCAACAAATGGTTTTCATTTTCAAGTATTGGCAGATGCAATTGCTAATATTGGTCCAAGATATAAAATACTCTCTTATCAGAAGTTGAGAGAAAAGTTATTAGATAGGATTGTCATTGAAGTGCAAGAATATTGTTCGACTTTGAGAGAGTTACGAAAGGATACGGAATGCACTATCATGACAGACGTATGGACTGATAGGCGAGGAAGGACTTTGTTAACCTTTCTTGTCTACTGTCCTAAAAGACTTATGTTTTTGAGATCTCTAGATATGTCAAGGAAGAAACATATTGCAGAGATCCTAAGGCAAGAGTTTGATAAGGTAATATGCGAGGTTGGGCTAGACAATGTAGTTTAATTCATTACACAAAATGTAGCTAACTATAAAGTAGTTGGAAAGGAGTTGAGATATACTTATGGGACTTTCTATTGGACATCATGCGCAACCCAATGTTTAGAACTCATCATTGAGGATATTGGTGAGATGATGAGATAAAGGCAACAACTGAGTGTTGCCATCACCAAATTTATGTATAACCATACCTTTGTATTGTGTATGATAAGGAGATATAGAAATGGTGCAGAGCTTCATCGTACAACTGCAACTCGGTTTGTAACTAATTTCTTATATGTATAAAGCATTGTGAAACAAAAGCAAGCCTTAAAAGAATGTTCTCCTCAGATGAGTGGCAAAAATTTGTAGTATTGCCTCAAAATAGAAGAAATAGAAAGTTAAATGAGATTTGAGAAACAATCTTCAGGAGTATATTTTACAATGCATGTGATAGAGTGTTGAGGATTATATCTCCCTTAGTGAAGGTTTTAAGATTGGAAAATAGCAAGGAGAAACCGTCTACGGGCACCTTTATGAAATCATGGAAAGGGCAAAGGAAGCCATTAAAAGTAATTTTAATAAAAGTAAGAGGGATTATGTGCAAATTGAAACATTATAAATAATAGATAGAACAAACAATTGCATCAGTTTATTCATGCAACAAATTACCTAAACCATCATTCAGGTACTCAACCTAAGTCACAAAGACACTTAGGGTGGAGTGTCGACCTCGACACTGGTGCGACATCGACACTGTGTCGGTGCGGTATGGCCAAAAAAAAAATTTGTAACTCACGGATAAATAGGTCCGGATAATGAAGTTTGATTTGTGTATTATGATGAAATTAGTTGTTTACTATTTATATGTTTTGCTTTAATATAAAGTTGTGTACTTGCTATTGTAGCTGTATACAATATAAAGATGCTTTAATGATTTTGGGTGCGAACAATTGGTTTCTTATTACTCAATCTTATTGGATTCTTGACTCCATACTGTGTGCTTTTGCACAGAATAATCTTTGTCACCAAACACATTTAAAGACAAGGAACATTGCCAGATCAATAGAACAGAAGAGTATGACATCACTAGTGGATCCTAGCACAAATACTAGTATATGTTATATCCTACAAAAGATCTCGAAACTCTTTGAATCCATAACTTGGATATTTTGCAGCTCGTAAAATCATTGTAAGTTTCAGATCATTATGAGGGAACTTGCTAATTGATACCTACGTGCACCCAAAATTAGCAAATACTAGTTGTATTATGATTGATTTATGTAGCTTGAATATTATATATAATATTATATACCCTAGTCGTGTCGCCGCACCCAAAATTTTTGAAATTTGTCGTATCCCGCACTCGCACCCGCACTCGTGTGATATACTCAACAAGGTTCAAAAGGGACAAAGAGGTCAATCGAAGGATCATTGATTGTATAATCATATTAGTCACTGATGAGAGTAGAAAAGATGATATACATCAAGAGATGGAGATCTATGATAATGCTCTTCACGTTTATTTATAACAATTCGCAACCGCACTAATATACGTCCAAGTAAATTGTTTATCATCATATTTAAGTTTCTTAAATCTTATATTTAATGTGGATTAAGTTCTTTATGTTTATCTTTTTCTACTGATATTTGGTAGAATAGGTTTGAAAGTGATTGCCCAAACCTTAGAGATTTTGCAGTAAGAGTTCTAAGCCAAACCTGTAGTGCAATGGGTTGTGGAAGGAATTGGAGTGTCTTTGCACACATCCACACGAAAAAGCGCAACAAGTTGGAATATAAGCGGCTCCATGACTTAGTTTTCATTCGTTATAACATGTGGTTTTGCCAAAGGTAATCTTCTATTAGTTGCTACTTAAAGATTCAATTCAATATTTTGTTTGACTTCAATTGTTAATGTTATTTATCAATTATATTTCTTTCTTTTTTGTAGGCAATTAAAAAAGGTAAATAGAGAAGAAAGCTAATTTGATGCAATAAGTTTCGATAATTTTGATGTATTACAGGTGTGGATTATTGAAGATAACGAAGAAAATGCACTCTTAACCGAAGAAGACATTACATGGATTAATTTAGAACGAGCGCAACATCACGAAGGAGATAAAGATTTTGATTTTGAAGCAGAAGGTGGTGAGGATCTTCAGGAAGGAGAAGATGAAGATTATTTTGTTGATGATCCTGATTAGAATATGTATTATGTAAATGTATTTCATTTTTAACTTCAAAATACGTAATTCTTTTTCAATTATTGAATGGTGAATGATGAATATGTACTAAACTTTGCATTATATAAATTTTTTGCAATTATAAGATGTTTTCTATTTTTTCTGATTTTCCCGATTTTTACTAATTTTTTAATGTTAAATTAGTATACACTATGATACAATACGTATCGTGGACCAAAATGATACACGATACGATACGCGTCGAACAACATTGGTTGCACATTGTATAGACTTAATGCTTAAGGATTTAAGTGCAATGGATGAAATTAAGGAGACAATTAATGTATACAGAAATGTTACAAAGTTTATTTATAATCACTCTTATGTATTGCATTTTATGAGAATCCACACTGGTGGAAGAGGGTTGATTAGGCCTTTATTGACAAGGAGTTAATGAAGACAAGTCTTCATTGACAAGATTTGCTACTAATATTATTATTGTTCAAAGTCGTGTTGAAAGTAAAAATGCAGTAAAAAAGATGTTTGCATTTGATGAATGGGGCTCTATTAGTTGGTCGAGAAAAAGGGAGAGGATTGTTGTAAATAATGCCAAATTGGAAATACAAGCAAACCTTGATCACAAACGATCACTATTGAAGGTTTCGAAGTGTATTGATGCAAATGAAACCGATAAATGCATCATGATTTGCATGTGGTTGTTTATTTCATTAACCCTTCTATTAGATTTACTCCCAATTTTTAGAAGACAAAGAAGTTAAAAAGGAGATATTAAATGCAATTAATCTTGTGAAAGATTCATCAATTCAGCGCAAAATCCATTTAATGTTAAGCAAGTATATATGACTTTATAAGGCCAATTGCAATATAACTCCACTCCCAAATGTGGTCAGGTATGATTTTGTTTTTATTGATATTTGATACAACAACAACAACAACTAAGCCTTTTCCCATACTAGACGGGGTTGACTACATGGATTCTTTGTTTCCTCATATCCCTATCTATGCCATGTTAGCAGTTAACTCACAATAAACTAGATCATTATTTATTGTTTTTTTAACACTTTTGTGGTCGTCCTCTAGCTCTTTTAATACTTTCCAAATTTAGTTTTTCATACCTTCTTAGAGGTTCTTCTTTTGATCTTCTTTCTATATGTCTAAACCATCTTAAACAATATTCTCTCATTTTATCCTTTATTGGTGCCACTCCTAATTTGTTTCTAATAGCCTCATTATGTATACGGTCTTTTCTTGTATGGCCACTCATCCATCTCAACATCTTCATTTCTGTCACAGACATCTTTTGTACATGTTGATAATTAACTGCCCAACACTCTGAACGATAAAACATGACAGGCCTAATTGCTACTCTATAATATTTACCTTTTAGCTTTAATGGTATCTTCTTATCACAAAGAATACCTGATGCTCCTCTCTATTTTAACCAACTAACCTTGATTCTACGTATAACATCTCCATTTTAACTTTATTGATATTTGATAAGTTATCAATTATTTTATTTGATTATGAATTCATTGACTTTAAGTGTTTCTTATTATTTATTTTATTTTAGATAAATGGTGGGCTCGCTTTGGTGTAAATGCACCAAACTTGTTGAAGTTTGCTCAACGTATATTAAGTAAACATTTGGTTCTAGTGGATGCGAAAGAAATTGGAGTTTTTTTAACGCATTCACACGAAGAAGAGAAACATACTAGAGCACGAACGTCTTCGTGATTTGGTTTATATAGCATACAAATATGAAATTAAGATAAAGGTAACTTGATTTAAGTATTTAAAAATATGACTTGATTTAAGTATTTAAAAATATGTTTATTGCTTCTCAGTTTTTTTTCTTAATGTTATCTTAGATTGTATTGTTTTTTTGTTTTCTTTTTAGACAAATGCAAAGAGACTGCAAGAAGGGCAAGGAAGGTGTCGTATGACTCATTGAGTTACGAAAATATTGATATTTTTGATACTTGAGTCGAAGATGATGAACCTCCTATCAATTTAGAGGATGAAAAATGGAGGGTGATGAAAGCAGAAGCAAAAATTGGAGATGATAATGTGGAAGTTGTTGGATTGGAGGATCCAATTGCAAAGGAGGAAGAGGGAGATGATGGTGACAATGATGATGATGTTGCCGACCCAACTATAATGATTATAATGTTTTTGTTGATTATGATCTACATTTTGTATAACAAATGACAAATCAACGACTAATTGTTATAGTTTTCATATTTGGGTGGATGATGGTTCTATTAGAATTTATGGTTTCATTCAGTAGTTTAATTTCATGTAGTTCATACGTACTTAAGAACTTTTCACTTTGTGTCTAATTAATTATGATGTAAGTTGCTCACAAATACATTCTCTAGAGGGTGATGAAAGCAGAAGCAAAAATTGGAGATGATATGTGGAAGTTGTTGGATTAGAGGAACCAATTGCAAAGGAGGAAGAGGGAGATGATGCTGATGAGGATGATGATGTTGGTGACCAAGACTATAATGATTATGATCGACGTTTTGTGTAACAAATGACAAACCAATGACTAATTGTTATAATTTCATATTCGGGTGGATGATGGTTCTATTAGAATTTATGGTTTTAAACTTTCATTCACTAGTTTAATTTCATGTAGTTCGTACATACTTTGGAACTTTTCACTTTGTATCTAATTAATTATGATGTAAATTGCTTACAAATACATTCTCTAATCTCTCTTACTTAGTGATCATTTCTAATTTTCTTAAGATTGTTGATTTGAATCCAGCTTTTCGATTCAATTTTGTTTAATCAATGTTGATTGTGTTAGATCTAGCTTATTGTGAGTTAACTGCTAACATGGCACAGGCTCTGTGGAAACAAAGAATCCATGTAGCCGCCCTGTGGAAAAGGCTTAGTTGTTGTTGTAGTCGCATATCGGAGCCCAATGCCATAGGGCTCCAATACGCTTTTTACAATATTGATTGAGACAGCAGGTTGTTGAAATCTTCTATGCAAACATATTATATCAGAAAGAACGAGTCCCTGTAAGCTTGCAATTGTGCCAACGTTTCTGATACAATGGATTGCTCAAGATGACAGTTATAATTACCACTTACCTCAACAACAGAGTTCACTTCGTTCTCATTCTTCACCCTAGCATTTCTTATAACATTAGCACCATCTGGAAGGCACAGTACACGCTCTTGATGTCTCATTTCCAATGGTAGAGCTGGTATGGAATCCAATAATAGAACATCTGTGAAGATTTTTGATAGATCAACAGCTTCTTGCTCTAATAAGTTCCCATGGCAAAGGCCTTCCACATACAACTGCAGACAAGCAAGATGATGTCCAAAAGTTCAGAAGAAATGCTATACAAGAAAAATTAAGTAGGATTTCAAGTATAATTATGACATACCTGGGAAAATATCTTTTGACTGAAAGCTTCGAAATCAGCAAGATGTATTTTCTTTAGACAAGAAAGCTTGTCATCCACATGCCAAAAGCTCTGACGAAGGATTTCCATCCTTAAGTAAGAAGAATGGTTCAAAGGTCTCATATTTGTGTTCCTAAAGGACCTCTCCATGTCCTCTTTAATAACCTGAAATTGAAAACAACATGCACATATTAACAGATATGGACCATACTTCAGAGCATAAACAGACTACTAAATTTGGAAAGTCATATAGCCAGGCAAAAGATGAACTAACCACATAAAATGCCAAAGCAAATATATGCCAACATCTTAAACCTGAGGAACATAGGCTGGATTTGCTTTATGTGCTATACGGACTGCTAAAGAAGGGAATGCTTAAAAAATAGCAACCATATTCTCCTCCAAAAGGCACAAAGAAAATCATCACTTCATTCAAAACCGTATAGATCATTGAAAATGAATCAACAAACAGAAAGGCGGAAAGTTTCTGTTCATGATTCGATCCAGAGAGCTATCAACCAAGCAACGGCACTAGCAAGTCAACTCTGAACTGGCACTTACAGTTGTGAAGTTTTGGGATACTAACTAAATGCTAAATTGTTAATCATAGTCAATGATCTGATAAATAGAAATTTCAAGAAAGAACTGAATATTCATGGCTTATTCCCAACAACAAAAAAGAACCGAACATTGTGCATGGTGAATACCTTGAATCGGTCAGCAGAAGGCAGGAAACCTCTGGATTTTGATAAAATTTTGTGGAGAAGTATCGGCAGCTTATCATTGAAACCATAAAGCTTTAACTCAAGCTTGTCCCCTGAAACAGATATGGAGCTCTCCAGTTTGGCCACACCAGCCTGCACATGAATTTAATGAGTGTCTACAATCCATGCGAGAAAATCTTTTGCAAAATTTTGAGAGATTATTCTTAACTTCAACTTGTAAAATAATAGATTAGCACAATCTAGGAGAATCTTTCGCATTCATCATTTGTTTTGACTATTAGCATCAGCCATTGGCATATCCAAGGCACCATGCTAGAGTAAGAATGGGTGCCATAGAAACACAATCTAGATAAACAATAATAACTGGGTCCAACTCTTTCAGACATAGTTGTTTACAGGTATTACAGGTATAAATTTGCCGTTCTATGGCATCAGATCTTTGACATTTTGTCATGATCTAGCATTATCAAATGCTGGTCACCAATACAGATAATGGGTCAAAATAGCATTGCTGAACCTCTTATAACATTCTTGGACCTCATAAGAAGGTGACCATAAAAAAGTTAATCGAAAATCATGCACTGCAATGAGGTTAGCTATTACCTGATATAACATTTCATTCAGCTCATCTCTAAGAAGATTTATAAACAACTCTGTAAGAACACATTGCTCTGCTGTACGGTATGAATCCTTCACAGTTATCAAGAAATAGGTGTTTGCGCGTGGAACATTGAAGATATTGTCAAGCTTGTACCAGAATTTAACCTTGGGTCCATCGACTATGCATTTTGGAAGATTCATATCCTCAAGACACTTTTGCTCAGCACGAATAGAGAAATCACGGGGAATGAATTCATTCTTTGAAGGCAAGTGGAAGGACTCATCAACTTTTGGTGGATTTTTCCACAGATCAATCAGTGCCTGTGGAATAGCCTCTTCAATATAGTGTGAACCAAACCATGGTTCACAGGAGACAGCTGAAAAGTACATACGAAAGACTAAGCACTTACAACTAGAAAGTGGAGCATATGATAAATTTCACTGACAAAGAATACATTAAAATCGTGAACAGCATCCAAACCCTCCAAAGGCAACGATCAAACTGAATCTAAACTACATAATTATGGAGAACCTCTGATGCCAAGAGAACATCTGGACAATACATATCATGTTTCCAGGGGAGCAGATAGAAACATACAATTCTGACACTTAATAGGCCATTGTTTATGTGCATATGAGCATGCTACAAAGAGATGGATGTGCACCTGTATTGGTTCTTACCAGAACATAAATAGCTAATCAGCATATAAATCATAGTTGTTATGTATCATTGCCATTTTCAAATACCAGACACTAACTCAATGAAATCTGATTAAGGCATTGACCGCAATGAAATCTGATTAGGACTCCTAACAAACATCTTTTGTGTAAGGGACCTTAGGCCATGTAAAAGTCTTCTCCTGGAGCCTTCCATACGACTTAGTAATGAATCTAGAAAAAGCAAACTATTGGATTCCAGCTGCATCAAAATATATTGTTTGAGCACAGCACTAGGACATCGCCATTTTCTGTTAGCTGCAGTTTGTTTCAGGAACCATTAAGCGTTTTCCCAGACCACCACAATCTGTTGGTTTTGATGCTTGGGACCTACGGATCTAAGTGGAGGAAGGATTGCCACTTGTGGCTCCTAAAGACATGCTGGTTGAAGATCTCGCCAAATGAAGCATAGATCCTTTGAAGATGTCAACAAACACATTCTGTATTCACGTTGCATTTCAAGCTAAAGTTTCGATATGAGACAAGATGCAGTGGCCAAATGAGGATGGTTCTCGGATTATCAACATCTTGGGATCCATACTTGGGTTTCAAAATTGAACTCCAGTCTCGTCCATCCATTCAATTGGTTTAAATTTTCGTTTATTTTATCATGTTTGTACTGCTCCTTGCTTTCGCTGAATTTATAAAATATAACCCCTCTACTCTAAACAGAACACGCACAGCACACACGTGAACATACTTGTGCCTTTTGAATTGAAATAACAATATCACATTTAATACAGCCATAATCATGTGACACAAGTTAACATGCACAACACGAAGGGTCGATTCAGCAGGGGTAGTTCACCACAAGTTGAGACCTACAGTGAAACACTGAAATGAGGCCTTATCACTTCACATTCAAGTTTTAAGATTTTAAAAAGATATTTTTTATATTTAATCATTCTAGCTTCTTGAGATACAAAAGTTGTACTTAAACTTTTACAATCAAGTTCTTCTAACATTACTTTTTCAATTGATAACACTGCTACCCATTCAGTCTTTCTTGATACATTGTTGATCTAAAATAAGACTTTATTAATTTTTAACTTTCAAAAAAATCGTTCATAATTTCTCTTAAAACTTTTAATTGCAAAAATAAGTCTAAACCATCAATATCAGACTGACTATTATGTTTTTAAAACACTCGAGAGTTAAGGCAATATTTTTTCAAATTCTCATTGTCTACTGATCTCAATTTTTTATCACTAAATAGAAAACCAAAAATATTTTCATACATTCTGAATTGTTCAAATCTACTTTGAAGTGAAAAAATGGTTTGGTCCACTATGTAAAAGAAATAATCAACTCTAAAAGATTCTTCAAGAGACTTTGTTGTTTCATTATCAACATTCTCATCAAATTGTTTCTTTCTACGCATGACATGTTTATTACGAAATTTAGGTTCTATATTCATTTCAACTGCAATTTCTTTACCAGAAATCATAATGTAGTTGCAAATCCTTCTTCTCTATATTTTCGAAAAAATGAGAGAAGACCTCTTAGTTGATCTATGACAACATCAATATGCATATCTTTAGATTGCCAACTTTTGCTTACAGAATTAACAGCAAATAATATACCATACCAAATAGTCATACCCAATAAAAATTCAAAATTTTCAAGTTCATATGTTGCTAAACAATTAGCTTCACTTTTAGTTTTGGATCTTCACTAACTTTTATTAATTTCAATAAAGCATTTCTTATTTGTGGAGTTTGAAATCTTATTGCTTTAATACTTTCAATACGACTTTCCCAATGTGTTTGTGACAATGATTTAAGAGTTAGACTCGGTATAGTATCTTTTGAAACTTTTCATTATTTAGTAGAAGAAGAACATAGTGAATATATACGTTGTTCCACTCCAAAGAATGGTATAGCTTTCGTACAAGAATTAGCCATGTCACAAAAGTACCAAATTTAGATTATGACAACCACATGGTATATAAATGATCTACGATATATATCTAGAAGTCTTTTTGCACTCCTTGGTGTTTTCCCTTCATATTTTTTGTTATAGTAATGATTCTTGTTAATACCTTTTTACAGTAACCTTCTCTTTTATTTTCTTCTTGGACAGTCTTATCCATTGGTTTATTTTTCAATAATCTCATTTCTAAATCAATCCAAGTACCCATATTACTAATATGCTCACTACTTATTTTATGACTCTTAAGCTTAGCACTACGGTTTCTCCAATCACTAGTACCATCAATTGCTGATTTATTTGTACTACTACTAGAAATTCGATTAAACAATTTACAACAAAAACAAAATACTCTATCTAAGTGTTGCCTGCGTTTTGGGGGGACAGCTTGTTGGTGTGCGTTTCAAAGATAGAGTATCTTATTTTGAGAATGAGAAAGAAAGTGTGAGTTTACATTAAAAAGGTGTGGAAGACGTATCATACTATGGTTCGGTATATAGATTTTTATATACGATTTAATGCCAGTTATGCGATATATATAAGATATAAATTATAATATAACTTCTATTAATCATTGTTATTGGATTTGAGGATTAAATCTTATAGAGTCTAAATATTTGGGGCCTACATTAGTAAGTGTATAGGTTTTGAGGCCTAAGTTTATTCATTAAAAAAAATTGAGGCCTACATCTACTCAATAATTCTTTTTGCCTATAAAAACAGTATATTATAACTAAAAGTCTAAAAATCTGAGGGCTAAAAAATTGGAGAACTAAAGCGCCTGCTTTAGTGGCTATACCCAATAGCCACCCCTGCCATTAACGACAGCTTCAAGAAGCAATCAATTATTGAAAAACTACCAAATAAGCCATCACAAACAACTCAAACTCATAAAAGAGTTTAGGAATGCCTGAAATAACGGTGATGCATGTAAATAATGTACCATAGGCTAAAAGAAGTCAGATATTTGCTGGAAATGTAAGGTTATTCTAACACAAGCATTCACAGACTTAAACAAAACGATAACATGGTAATGCCGACAAAATTATACAAGATCATAAAAACAGACAGAGAAACACAAAAAAACTCACGTAATGATTTCTTATTGAAGCACTTGGTTAAAATATCAATCCGCATGTTCTCTGGTGAAAGGAAGCTTAGGACGTGTTCTATTAGTTCCTCATCCCAAACTTCAAAAGTGTAATCTCCATATATTACATGTTCTTCCAGATACAGAAGTAAATTTGCTGAAATGAAAGCAATTTGATAGTCAGTAAGACGTACAAAAGGATGCATAGATCACCATCATTGCATGGAAAATTGTCAACTATACTTGCATCGAAATTTGAAAAAGAAGTGGCAAGGAATTGAAGGTGATATTTGAACTCACCTAGATCTCAAATGATGTAAGATCCAGAACAAAATGAAAAAAAAAATCTCAACAAAGAAACAACCGCAATATTGCTTCAGATATTTATAATTCTGCAGATGCTTAGAAGTAGTTAATCTTCCAAAATTTTTAGAATGTTAAATGCACGTTAGACTTTCAGAAGCTGATAGTAGGTCAGAATTATCAGTTGGTGGTCAGCCATCCCCCTCTAGCACCACAGAGAATATGAATCGACACCACCAGGTCAAATCCACCAGATGATCAAAATTAATAGCAAAATATACAGTGCATGTTCTTAGTAGCGCTATACATATATGTATATGTTTTAATAGCTCACTATAGAGTCCGCTCTAATGAGATATAATGTTTGAATGGCCCTTTGGCAGATATATCAGCCATCATTTTATAGTGTCCCTTAAGACCACAAAGTTGTTCACTTTTCACTATATGGCTGCTATATCAACCGCTAGGGGTGTTTGATTACGAGGTCTGGGCCTACAGAACTGGAACTGTAAACCCAGTTCCCAGCATAATCAAATGGGCGCTCCAGCCCCCAGTAAAAACCAGGGTCATTTGATTGCGCTTTTCCATTGATTACGCGGACCACCAATGGCCTAACCCTAGGGGTCAGCCGCTGAATTCCAATTCTGTAGGCCCAGCCTCATAATCAAACACCCCCTTAAGTCCCTTGCATACCAGCAGAGTCCATTATATGGATGTTATGGGACTGCTAAATCCATTATATGAGTCAATCATCACTATCATCTCTATTTACTATGAGAAACCCCAAATATTTTTAGTTCCAAATGCTATTTTACTACACATGCCATAAGATCATTAAAATTTGTTTACTCTAAGTAACGGAATTATTTAAGAGGCATATTTATGTAAGATGTGATAAGATTAACCATGTTATGTGATGTGTACGCTTATCCCCTAACATGTAAAACAAGTATAACTGATTTTGTAGTGGATTCTATGATGAATATCGCAGTTGTATATCATGATTATGTCTTATATTATGTGCAATAATCAACTTTTACTCCAACTTAAATGCCGAAGGAACATCAAAGAAGCCCATGAGTCTGTGGCCTAATAAGGACACCATTTGTCACTATTGCAAGGAAAGTGGGCATATCAAAACCACTTGTCCTCTTCTCCAAAAAAAATTTGGAAACGTGGGAGCCGTGGAAGAAAAAGAAGGAGGAGTATTGCCCAACAACATCAAGGCATACATAGAAAAAATGTTCAAGGAAAAAACAAGTATCTCCGGGAATGCTCTATCCACCTCTCAAGGTATGTCTTGGTTTTTAGATTCGGGTGCCTCTTTTTGTATGACACATTGTGATAATTTCTTGATTGAATCTCGTGAAACCATTGGAAAACATGTATTTACGACCGATGGTACGAAACTTCAAATTAAGAAAATAGAAAATTTTGAAAAAAAAAAATTAATCCAAAATATAAGTTTTATAGGTAAACTTAACTTGAACTTACTTTCGGTTGCTCAAATCTGTGATAATGATTGTATAGTCATTTTCTCATCTAAACATTGTGTGGTGTAGGATCACCAATCGAGGAAGGTGATTGGTGAAGGCCATAGAGAAAGTGGACTATACAAAATGGATTATCTTGTTATGCCAAATTTTGAGTCTTGTAATATAGCCCAAGATGCTACTCTTTGGCATAAAAAGACTTGGGCATTTAGATTTACAAAAATTATGTAACATTCCTTTGATGAAAAAGATTAGAGAACAAAAGTTTAAATGTAAATAGTGTATTCTTGGAAAAATGCATCATCTCCCTTTTAGAGAAAGAAACTATGTACCAAACAAAGCTTTTGATTTAATACATTTGAATGTTTGGGGCCCCGCTCCCGTTGTTTCTAAGGAAGGAGTTCAATACTATGTGATATTTGTAGATGACTTTACTCGCTTTACCTTGATATATCTCTTGAAGCATAAATTAAGTGTTTGAGAAATTTGTAATCTTTTGCAATATAATCAAAAATCAATTTGGAGCCACTATTAAGATTTTTATATCGGATTCAGGAGGAGAATACATGTCACATGAATTTCAAAAATTTATTAAATCAAATGGGATTTTTCATCAAAAGTCATGCACTAAAATGCCTCAACAAAATGGCTTAGCTGAAAGGAAACATAGACATATTATAGAAACATGCCGAATTATGTTAATTGCCAGTAATGTTCCTAAATTTTTATGGGCAGAAAGTACTCTTATTGCAGTATATCTTATAAATAGAATGCCTCCATCCAATCTTGAAAATATTTCACCTTTTGAAAAAGTATATAATATTTCTCTCTATTACGAAAGACTTAGAGTTTTTGGTTATATATGTTTTGTGTACACAGATAAAAATGACAAATTGTCTCCTAGCGCTATTGAATGTATATTTCTTGGTTATGGCATAGACAAGAAGGGTTATAGGTGTTTTGATCCTATTGATGACAAATTATATGTTTCTAAGGATGTAAAATTCTTTAAGAATGATGCCTACTATAAGTCTAAATCCTTAAAAAATTATGAATCTTCCATATCTCAAGATTTCTTTGATCTAGAAGAAGATGATTATTGTAACTCTGTAGATCGTCTGGATAATTCTCTTGAGAATAGTGATGTTTCGAATACAACTATTGAATCCCAACCCATTGTTGAATCCTTTTCATTACATTATACACGACATCATAAAGAACCTGATGACACATGTCTAGAACCTCAGGTCTCAAAACCTTCCCAACGTTTTGTTTCCTATGAATCCGTTAAACCCCAACACAAAAACTTGATTATTGGATGTCGATGGGTATACAAAATCAAAACTCAGCAATGGTCATATTGAGAGATATAAAGCCAGACTGGTTGCAAAGGGTTATGCCCAAGAATATGAAATTGACTATGATGAAACATTTGCCCCGATTACTAGGATGACCACAACTAGAATTCTCATAATCCTTAATGCCATTAGGAAATGAGATATATATCAACTCGATGTTATGACTCCTCCTGGTTTTAATGTTACTCAAGGTCATGCTCTTAAATTGCAAAAAGCCTTGTATGGTTTGAAACAAGCTCCTAAGGCTTGGTTTGATCGATTTGAAAAATTCATGCATTTGCATAATTTTACAACTTACTATACCGACACTGCCTTGTTTTTACGCAAAACAAAATCAGGTATTGTTATTCTACTATTGTATATGGACGATATGATCATCACTGGGAGTGATAAAGCAGGGATTCCAGATGTTAAACGTAATCTTCATCAAGAATTTGACATGAAAGAATTAGGCCTTCTTAATTATTTTTTGGACATTGAAATTATTAAAAACAATTGTGGGTATTTTATATGTCAGACAAAATTTGCAAATGATATCATTGAAAGATCTGGTCTCACAGATAACAAGATAGTAGACACACCAGAAGTTCTAGGCAGTGTTATCCGTATCGCAACATACACCACATCGTATTGTAATACAGCCTGTATCGCACCGTATCGTACGATACGGTGCGTATGATACGTGCGATACGGCCAAGGACCCTTATAAAGGGTCCTCGGCCGAACGGAAACCCACGTTTTCCTCTCCCCCTTTGAGTTTTTCAAGCTCCCTAAGACCGTTCTTCGCCTCCTTGGTGTTCAAAGCTCCAAAATTGTGCTCTACGGTGTCCGTACACGCCTCCTAACTTATGTCACATGGGTGCGGGTGCGGGTGCGGGTGCGGGATACGGCAAATTTTAAAAATTTTGGGTGTGACAACACGGTTAGGGTATATAATATTATATATTATATATAATATTCAAGCTACATAAATCAATCATAATACCACTAGTATTTGCTAATTTAGGGTGCACATAGGTATCAATTAGCAAGTTCCCTCATAATGATTTTACGAGCTGCAAAATATCCAAGTTATGGATTCAAAGAGTTTCGAGATCTTTTGTAGGATATAACATATACTAGTATTTGTGCTAGGATCCACTAGTGATGTCATACTCTTCTGTTCTATTGATCTGGCAATGTTTCTGGTCTTTAAATGTGTTTGATGACAGAGATTATTCTGTGCAAAGGCATACAATATTGAGTCAAGAATCCAATCATATTGAGTAATAAGAAACCAATTTTCGCACCCAAAATCATTCAAGCATCTTTATATTGTACACAGCTACAATAGCAAGTACACAACTTTATATTAAAGCAAAACATATAAATGGTAAACAACTACTAATTTCATCATAATACACAAATCAATCTTCATTATCCGGACCCATTTGTCCGTGAGTTACAAAAACAAATTGCAATTTTCTTTTTGGCCATGCCACACCGACACGGTGTCGGTGTCGCACCAGTGTCGGGGTCGACACTCCACCCCTTAGAAGTGTATGTGACTTAGCTCCTAGCTTGAATTTTGGTATATTTTTAATATTTTTCATTTTTTTCCTTTATATTTGTTGTTTTTTTGTGTTATTTGTATTTTTCATTTTTGAATGACAAAATATGAAGTTATTAAGTGTGTGTATATGATTTTTATTGTATTCATGAAGTGGGAGACACTCCATTTGAGTGTTATTTGAAGATTGGGGATTTACGAAGTGCTTTTATTTTAAGGTTTTTTTTTTAATTAAAGTACTCATTGAGATGGCATGAAGGGGTGGTAGAGAATCCCATTCAAAGTTTGATGATCTGGCATGACAATGGGGTATACCAGTTGAGACTTGAGAGTTCTAGGTTAAAGATCATATGCTTATTTTGTGAAAAGGTGGTTAGTAGTGGAATTTCAAGGTTGAAACACCACCTAGTAGGGACCAGGAAAGAAGTTACTCCCAAAGTTAGAAGTTTGCCAGAAGGTATTAAATGACAATGCATGCACATGATTGAGGGTATACAGGAAATGAGACAACAAAAGGATGATTTCGAGATGTTTGAAAAAGTTAATGATGCTACTACCACTAGATTTGGATTCAGTGATAGTTTGCCTTCATATGGTAGAACAGAAGTTGGTAGTAGCAATTCACGAGCACCTAGTAAGGGAAAAAGGGTTGCTGAAGACTTTGGCTGTGGTAGAAGAGAAAGTTCAGCAAAGAGTAGAAGAAGAGCTTCTTCTAGCATAAATTCATTCTTTCCTCCCTCCACTACACCTGATGCTCAACCTGGAATTCGTGCTACTATGGCTTTAGAACAACTGCATGATCAGGTAGACCTTGCAGTGGGGAGATGGTTTTATGATGCATGCATTCCATTTAATGCATGTAATAAAACACTGTTACTGCTACTTGTTTATTTGAATAAAAAACAGTTATTATCTTCCGTTATCTCCACTTTCTGAAGGATCCGCAACTTGTTTCCTTAAGTCCTTTGGAAGCCCCACTGCTGGAGGTTCTGAACCACCGAGAGTTGGCAATACTCCTACATATAGTTTCAACTTTAGATGCAATGAGAGAGCTGAGAAAAGAAAGGAGGTGAGTGAATTTCCTTTTCCATGATCTTATTTACACTCGTACATGTCTGTATGCATGTGTCCGCATAATTGGTCTAATCAGTTCCCTCCTTTCTGATCTGCCAGTTCTACACAAAACTTGTGGAAAAGAACATTGCAAAGGAAGCTGAGAGGAACTCATTGCAAGCCAAGTGCAAGGTTATCTTTAATATTAGAAAATATTTTAGGTTAAGTAAGAGTACCGCATAGCATTTTTGTAAATGGGATGCGCATGGTTCCCACTATTACCAGACAAGATATTTCTCATGCAGTTCATACATCGAGTCAATTTCAGCAGGCACCAACTTCTATTTATATGAGTGTTGTTTTACACATCATTCGATATGTTAAATACTTCTAACAAGGAGGTTCTCTTAACTTCCGCTTCGTCTTTTGATTTATCTTTATATACGGATGTTGATTGGGGTGGAGATGTCAACAATAGACACTCTACGACTATTTTTTTTGTTTTTCTAAGTGAATCTCTTATCTCCTGGAAGTGCAAGAAGCAACAAAAAGTGTCACTCTCATCCACTGAAGCTGAATATTGAGCCATGGCTACTGCTCGATGGAGATTTTCTGAATTACAGCTATTCTAGGGGACATGGGAGTTACTTTGCAACATCCTGCAACTATGTATTGCAATAAGAAAAGCGTCATGTATATTGCATCCAATAATACCTTCCATAAAAGGACAAAGCACATTGAAATGGACTGTCATTTTGTTCGTGAAGAATGTCTGAACAACAAGATAATATTGTGTTATGTTACATCGATGATTTCTTCACCAAATCTCTTTCGGCCACTCACTTTCAGTTTTTGTTGGACAACTATCGGTATATACACCGGCAGTTTGAGAGGAGTGTTAATGTAATAGGGTGACACGGGCCATTAGGGCCCGTGCACCATTTGGATATGGGCCAGGGCCACTAGGGCCCTGAACATAGTTGTTGATATCCCAACGGCTAGAGCTGGCCAGCCAGCACTAGTTCTCTTATGTCTTCTATTTTGCATTCCATGTCCACTTTATAAACTCTATAAATACCCTATTCTATATCAATAACGGTATGTTGTTATCGTACAGCTTTTGCTTTGTGTTTGGCTTGTTTCCGCTCTCTTGATTGCTATATTTGAAGTTTGACACCCATACTCGGGTGAATTGGAATCTTGGCGATATGGTGAAGTTGCATCGTGAGCATCAACCTTGCATCATCAACATCAATTTACATGTGCCACTAACAATGACGCTGAAATGGATATTGAAAATGGCGGTAGACAAGAGTGCACCAAAGCATATTATACTTGTATTATTTTAAAATAGTGAATCACAAAGCTCATATGGTGTTCAAGCTAAATAGTCGGACAAGCTTTAGATCCTGCTCACAAGCAAAGTGACATTCCTTAAGTTCGCATCATATAGCTCCGATAAGGCTTTCTTTTCATTAATGCTCATATTGCGAAGCGAGGGGATTACAATACTTGGGTGATGGAGGAGACAATGTTATGCACTAGGTAGCGCATCACATCTATTTCGGGTACAGATGTGGCAGGTGGTGATAACCCGGCCACTCAACTCCACCACCTCAAAGCCCACCTTTGTTTTGCTATCAACCAAGTTGGTTGAGTGGTCGTAGGCTCAGGAGAGGAGGAGATGGCTGGAGCAGATAGGCTGTGAAGAGGCCAACCAGCTTGATTCGTAGGATCCGGTGCCAGTATAGGATTGACGGATCTCAAACTAGCAGCTACAGCCTTGACAGGACGGTGCTTTGATCGGTTGAATTACGATATCAATATAATAACAAATAAAGCTACTCCCTCTATGACTAATATGTAGCTTTTCTGTCTGCTATCAGTGAACTCCTTATTGCCACTTTCAGCTCCACTCTACAGGCAGTTCATAAGCTGCACAATTTGCAAATGAAAAGAGAAAGGAAAAAGTCCAAAGGATTATATATATATATATATATATATATATATATATATATATATATATAAAACAACAACATAAACAACTAAGCCTTTCACATTGAGGATATATATATCTATAAGAAAACCAAGAAGTTAAGACATAAGGAACTTTTAAGCTTTTTGGTGTTCAAGTACACTATTGATGTATGTATGTATGTATGTAAACATGGAGCACATTTGGAAGGTTCATATAAGCAATAACAAATGTAATGCACAATGACATCAAAAGATTGCATACTATCAACCGAATTTGCGATAATATTCAAAAAGTCAAAAATGCATATACATTACTTTGATGCACATTGACAAAATTTTCTCAATAACTTTGACAGTTTTAGTAACATTTCAATTTTTTAAATATCAATTGAATGGTAAACACTTCATATAACCTGTCCTAGTACCATGATGACTTCATTCTGATTCAACTAGTGTGTCCAGTCATGACTTGTACCTTCATAGCAAAGCTGGTCAGCGAGAAACTAGTGATTACAGTGTGATGATTTGCTATATATACACCTAGTGATGTTCCAACACAACATGTTATTTATTAAATTTGTAACGTCTGACATCCACACCAGAACCCATCTGATAGGTGGAACTGACCCTCTTAAAGAATTCCATTGAATCCTAAACCTTGCTAAGGTTGACACAACCCTTGTGGCTGGATATGGAACATTGTGATTTTTAAAGAGAGGAAAGGTGTGATGTGAATGATTGAATGTTAAGAGATGTTAGAAGTTAAACCGACAAAGAAACAATTGGTAAACCAACATATTTGTACATATAGCAAAACAATATTGAACACCTATGATAAAGGAACACTCTAAGGATGGCCATCGGACCTTTGTGGCTGAATTTGGAAACGCGGTTATTCTTAAAGAGAGGAAAGTTGTGACACAAATGATTGAAAAGTTGAGATATGTTAGTAGTTAAACCGACAAAGACAAAATTGGTAAACCAACATGCACGTAGTAGATAAACAATATTAAACATTATGCTGAACGAATACAAATAGGGTGTTCTACACGTGTCAGACACTCCAACAACCAATGTAAGTACTTTCCTCCTGACAGGGCACTAATTTTTCAGATAAACCTTTATTAAAAATTCTAACCAAGACAATTTAATGATATGTCATATGGACACTTCATAGAACATCTACCAATTATGTAAGTTTATTGGTGCATAATAACTTATGGAAACTAAGTGTACTTGTTTTCTGAGATATTATCAACAGTATAAAATAATGTGTAATTCATACATATAATTTTCTGCACCTCTCCACAGCCACGTTTTTCTAGTCCAAAAAGGCTGTATACTGCAACCATGTCAGGCACTTTTGTAGCACATGTTGAAGCAAATTCAGTTGACATTTTAAGCCAGGCGTAAGCAAACAAAAGGCGTCTTTCATTGTGATATAATAGTTTAAAGCCATGAAAAAACTAACATGCCTGCAAGTTCTGCAGCATAATCATCCTGAGGTTGTTCCTCTGCAAATTTAAATTCCATGTTCCCAATCGCTTGGAGCTCATCAAATACCCATTTTTGTGGACCAGCTTGAGATAACAGTTTAAGATATTGGTAAACTGCCCCAACAACATCAAAGGCCTGCAGGACAATAATCAACATGGCCATGAGAACGTAATATACATACATAGAGAAATCAGCAAACTACAAATGACAAAAATCTTGAGTTTGACATCAAAATTAGATTCCATAAAACTTTGCAAAAAATGGAAGTATTCATAGCCAACAGAATATATATATACATACACTCGTTTGTATATATATGGTTAGGGATTTCCCGAGGACAAAGATTTAGACAACAGAGGTTCAGAGTTAGATCCCAGACAGTACTCCTAGACAATGAGGTATACTGAAGCTAGAAAGCGTCATCAAATCAATAAGCAACATTAGCATCAACTCCAAAGCAGTTCTAGAATTGATGTCAATCAAAGAAAGCAAATAGAACGAGCATAGAAAAGAAAAGTCCACCTTCTCCAAGCCCAAATCTGTGAGGCTTATGGTCACGACAAATACATAGCCAACAGAGGACCTGTGTAATCCATCATCACTCACACCAGCAGATAATGAAGAAGCCCATCCCTTAACTTTAAGAAAAGAGTGCAAGCTTCCATTCGCCTCTAAAAATCAAAGCCACTTTGAATATTAACAGAAAAACATCGAAAACTACGTTGGTTGACAGAACTCACAAGACACAAACACTAATAACAATCTTCTGCTACATCATTTTCTCACCATAAAAAAGAAGAAAAAAACATAGAGAAAAGAAAAGACTAGGAGGGGATATCGGGTTGGGGATGGTTGAGTCAGGGATGGACAGTGTAACATACGATCATAATATTCAGTAATATCTTTCATGGTTTTCTGTTCCTCAATAAAAGGAATATGATGTACCATCATTTTCAATGTTTGTGTAAGCAGTGCAATGCTGAACTTTCTATCATTAATTACTAAAGAAAGTTGTGACAACTATGTAAAACCCGTCACATTTCAGACTACTTGCTTTAAATTTGAGTTCTGCATTACAGTGTTGAACGACACATCTGTAGGTTGTAGTCGCTATAAAAAGTAAGCAACCAGCACAAGTCATCAACACTGAAAAACTATCTAAACTTGTACTTGGAAGCTGCAGAAAACCTTCTCAAATCAAACAGAAGACAAACCATGCAAGTTTGCCACCTCTTAGTGAACACTGATATAAAGAACATAACTTGGTTGATGGAGATTGGCATAGATAAAGGCGGACTCTAGAAAGTGACCTTAATCTTTTAAACATAATTTTCATGCTGCCCGTTTGTTTCATCAAGAGGCTATGAAAAGGTACAAATGGATACCATTGCCAATGAGATGAGCTAGGTAGTCCTCCGGCTTCTTCAGATAGTGCTCATTCAGGCATGGCAACATCCAAGACAAAGCAAGAACATGGACATCTTTAACAGCTTCCAACCAGTATAGTTTACCAGAGTCCCACATAGGACCACAATTTTGAACATGCAACTGCTGATCACCTCTCTTCACATTACTGAAAAGCTCTATAACCCAGTCTTGTAGCGTGTCTAAGGACTCTGAAGCACAACATCCAAGTCAGCATATAACAACCAGGCATCAGTTCTTTTCACATATTGCTTTTCTAACAAACTATTTTTGAAGATATTATAAAGAATACTTTTACATTCTTTCCAAATAAAACTTTACCTCCACCAATCACAACAAGTTTCATGACTTCAGCATGATAATACGCATTGTACACATTGAAAATCTGGTCACGTAAATTAACACCTTTATCCATGGCATCAGAAAGGCTCTTTCTGTTACCTGTCAAGCTAAAATATGTAACGCAATTCAATGTAACACAAAGAACAAATCACAACCAAAGTATCTGGCGTACCCCAAGTGAATCTATTAATCGGGTGTCCTTTATTAGATGTATGGCACTGAAGCTGCTGGAGGCGACAACTGTCGTTTTGCAAAGCCTGTTTGAACTCTTTGATTTATGAAATTAAGCAGTCAAAAAATATCAACTGATTAAACTCAACAAAGCTGAAAAGAAACCAGTTCAGAGTCTTCAGACATCACACTGGCATGAAAATCAAAAGGAGGTGCATAAAGTTGAGAATAGAACTACCAAAGGTGCACCACATACTGAAGTGCCGATTCACTGAACATCTATTAACTCACCTGAATCTACTGCCATTACTTCCCGTTCCATGGCTTCAGATTTCACCAATGGTGAAACAAAAAAATGTGAGAATCTGAAATAAGAAGAACAAACTTAAAAGAGACTTATATTATAATGGCAAAATCTGTAGTACACTCAAAAACAATCAGTCAGCAAAAGTAGTTACAAATAATTGTGGTTGAGACAAAGGACATGAATTTGCATGCATGTTCCCTACAAAAACTGAAATACACCATGTGGGGATTCTCACTCATCTGCAATATAGAAGAATCAGTTATTTATGATCACACCATTGAAAAGTATATCCTCATCGCTGTTAGTGTTATATCAACTTATGAATCAACATCAATGTAACATGGCATCAACTTTTCATGTTCCCAGTTGTTTAATATTTTGAAGAAGTGAAACCACTTGACAACTACTAAACCACGAAACTAAATCCACCCTTTATCTTTCACATTTTGGCCATATTCAGCCATACACCTAATTACTTGCGGGAAGTCTCCAAAACCACCTCCAAACCAAACCTTTGCCAATTTCATTTGTCAACAAAAACTTTCACATAGACAAACAAATGACGACAACTAATAACCTTTTTAGATTGTTTTTGGTGAATAATTCATTTTTCAGCTTCAATCAGAAAATTACTGTAGAAAGTTCTAAGCCTACTCATCTTTTGTCATTAAGAACCGGCAAAACTAGTAAATCTAGGTCACACCAAATGAAGCTAATAAAAATCCATTGATGCATTGGGTCACCTCTTCACCATTCCTTAACATGTTTCGCTAAATTGCAAATTTTATCAGCATAGGTAAAGGTGCAGAATGTGAAAAAACTAAGAGCCAAGGGATACGATGTAGACATCATGAACTTGTGAAAGACAGCTACCTATTAAACACAGTAAACACATATACATTAACCACTTTTATCTTCTTCAAGGTGAACAAAATCGTCAAAACAATTAACTAATTAAGCACAGAAAACACATCATCATTTTTGTTTTTAACATGACATGAAGCATTTTTATCTTCTTCAGGAAGCAACTGTCAAAATATGAGGAAGGTCTCTTCCGTCCAGATATAATGTAATATTGGCATGTCATTTACCTTTTCAAGGATTCCTTGAGAAATTTTCGACTTACTTCAAAATGATAACATGTGTATTCAGTCTCAGTATAAGCATTTGATGAACCTCCGTGCTTTGACAGGTAACTGTCATACTGCAAAATAAACAAGGGGAACTCAACAGACGAAAAGAACAAAAAGCAAAATGTGAATGTCATTGGTTATGGTAGACCATCAACACCTTTGAAGCCATAGAAAAAGTAATTTTCTTAGACACAAGTAAAGAAGTAGTTGCAACTAAAATACAAGTAAATATCCTTCAGAATGCAAGTACAGTGTCTTTCAAGCAGATACAGAATTTTATCGCTTTATGGACATGTGGGCAGTTCTCTGTTTTTCCATGAATGATGAAAAGCACATCATAAGGAAATAACCCATGCTTCCCCAGAAAATATGAAAGTTTCTACAGAAATATACAACTGACCTCATTTTCATCTGGAAATTCAGAACTCCCCATGAAAAGCATATGCTCTGCATGAAAAGAACAGTAACAAATATGTTGGAGAACCATATGGCAAAACAAAATTCTGCTTTATGCTCTAGAAAGTCCAACAAACAGGTGAAAAGTGAGGAAAGACATTTACTACAAGAGAGAACAATAAAAGCAGATGTACAGAGAAAAGTTTTAAGTTCAATCAGTTCAAAAGCATTGAATATTTCCCATTTGAGTATTTATAATATGGCACACTAACATATATCGTACTTGCATTTTTGCAGGGAACGCCTACTATATGAAGGGGTGGAGTGCGGCAAACAGGGGCCCTGGATGCTCCTAGAATTTTTTGACCACCTTATATAGCTGGCCCTCATTGGAAAGATTTTTAGTTTGATTCAGGATCTCAAGATCTAAAGTATCACGATGACCATAAAGCACATCAAGCTTAAAAGTCTTTCTGTACTTTGAATGTTTCATTTGCGTAACTAAGGAGCAAATTTAGAAAAGAAAATGCTAGAAGGGACCTGGAGAGGGAAGGAGGAGATGCTGGATGGAAGAGCAACATTATTGTGCGACATAAGCATGATTCATTGTCAATAAAATAAAAGAAAAATTCTCACCTAAAAAGTGAGCAAGACCTTGAGCATTATCGGGGTCTGAAAAGCTGCCCACTCCAACACACATTGCAGCTGCTGCCTGGAATGTACATCATGAGAGAAAAACTTTTCTCATCTTGTTGACATACATGGTAATATGTCAGCAATAACATTAGACCTCACCCTATAATGTCAAAGTTCAATACTTGTACTTGTCCAAGTATGGTAACAGAATCCTTGACAAATAAGTTAGCACTGTGCAACCAAACCATGCAAAATTTTCTTCTGAAATTCTGAATCTAAGTAAAAACATATAGAAACAGAAAATTTAAATCCTTGAATTATATGAAGCAAAAAATATATGTTTTTTCCTATTATTCATATATTAAAATACAACAGGAAGACACAAAGTTTAGAGAACAATTATTCACCATGGATACGTTCTGCAGAACTTTCCAAAAAAAATGAGTCACTGTCCAAACAAACATACTGAGTTGTTTTGAACAAGATTACAGACGACATATAGGTACAACCAACACACGTCGAACCAATTGTCAACTTTAAGAAAAAGATAGCCCATGATGCTCCAAGAATAATGAAGCCAACATTTACCAATTTCTAGTGAACATAAATTTTACGCATTGTTACCAAGATAGACAAACTCCGCCCATGTAAGGGATCACCCTTGCATGGCTGGTTCCAAACCCAGATAAAGGAGGAGGGTTGTGTAAGGCTTCCAACAGTCATCGCAAAACTTTGTTGGACTTATTTATCATGGATTCTACAAATTATGATAGGGCTCTGTGGAAACAAAGAATCCATGTAGCCAACCTCATCTAGTATGGGAAAAGGCTTTGTTGTTGTTATTGTTGTTGTGTTACTGAGATAGACAGCCCATGAAGGCCATTAAGTTTTAGGCACTATTATGCAATTTGGTACACAGTATGCCTTTCAAGGTGCTCTTTTCCCCTTTGATAAGTGAAGTTGAAAAGGTTCAGGAAACATGTGGCATAGGTGAATGGCTGAAGCAACATCCACACTGTAGTTAACCTACAGTAGGAGTCACCGTTTGCCCGATGTACACTTCCCAGTTTTAACTAAGTTATTATGAAAGGGTTTCATGATCTTGCTTTTTTTGAGTTGAATGCTAATACGGAACAAGATCGAGCCCAATGGTGCAACTTAGAATCCATGCAACCAAGCCTATTTCGTGTGGGGAAAAGCTTGCTTTTGGTTTTAGATTCTGATGGGGTTTCACCAAACCATGTTAAACAGCAACAAAACCGTCACCCTTGAAATCCTGACTGTTCCTACTCATTCAAACAATCTAAACTTTCATGTAATCTCACCGTCAACTGAGACTCTATTTTTTGATCAAAAGTTCCCATTATCGATACTATCAGTATAGAGAAACAGTTGTCCAGTTGCTCCTTATAAATCACGATAACCAATCAGCCTCCCTGTGAAATGCAATTTCAAAGCAATCATATGAAAAGCAGACGGCATTTTGTTCTTGTCGATCGTTTCTTAATGTGCGATTGCAGACAATAAGTGCAAGGTTTTTGGTATTCCAACAGATAACTGTGATCGCGCTTCGAAATCGCAACTCAATCTCCATATTGAAATAATTGAATCAACCCAAAAGGTAACGCAAGAAAACGGCGATAGTACATGGTCATATATAAGCAACGTAGTAAGAGTGTTTCTATCGCCAATCAATGTACCAATCTGATGATAAACTGTAGACAATTGCATATAAACGAATTAGACTCAACTGTGTGTAGGACTCGATGCGTCAGATGAATAAAATGATTTAAAAACCTTTTTGGTGGGCAAAGGGCCGTCGCCACGCTTTTTCTTCCTTGGTAATTCTTCCTCTGCATCTTCTTCCTCGTCATCCTCGTCATCATCATCCTCATCATCTTCCTCACCTTCTTCGTCCTCATCATCATCATCATCATCTTCTTCTTCTTCGTCAGTTTCGCCCGAACATGGATCGAACTGAGGGAAGATTTCTGGGTCGTGTACAAGGATGGCAATGAGACCATTGGGTAGATGCAGGACTCTATAGAGCCGTCGATCTGTTGGCGCCTTGATCACGATATCATCCGAAGACGAGAAACCACCCACAGCCATTTCCTCCCCTCCCGTTTCTCTCCCTCCCTCTCTAACTCTCGCTCTCGTATCTAATCGTCGCTCAGGTTGGGCTGAAGAATTGAGACACCGAGATGGGGGCGGGGAAGAACTTTCCCTCCTTTTTTCCCTTCTTTTTTCTAGAGAGAGAAAGTCGGCGACTGAAAGCGCCGTCTTGGTCTTTATATACGGATTGAATTAGGGCCGAAAATGGGTCGGGTCGTCTAATAATGCCCACTCCAGTAAGACCACAATCTTTTTTCTTTTTTATGTAAGGAGCCAAAGCCTAACACACTGCTCGGACCCCGAGAATCGAACTCCCCACCTGCCGCGGAGGAGTCAGAGGGCCTGACACTGGATGGTTGTACAGTGGTGAATCGAGATAATCGCAATGAGTTCCATTCTCTCGATTTATCTTATTTCAATGCGAACATTAGAAGTTGAAGATCATGAGTTCGACACCCGGGGCATACGTCTGGCTTCAGCCTCCCAGTTGTAAAATAAATAAAAGCAGTAGGTACCCATTATCTACCTGTCCATTTTCCCCCACCAACAAAGATAAATGTATAATGACCTGACTGTATTTCAAGAACAACATAACGATAACTTAAAGCGATCTATCACCGCACCTTTTAAAAGTTTGATGTTTAGGAGAGAGTAGAAGTGACATCCTTTCCTTCCCTTTGATGTCACAAGTTTGTATGATATTGAGTTCATAATGTTATGTATTTGGATTTTTTGGGTTTTTTTATGGTTTTCGGGGTTCTATGGAAACAAAAAACAAATCCATGTAACAGATCTTATCTGGAAAAGGCTTAGTTGTTATTGTTGTTGATGGGTTTTAGGAATCACACAGATCCATGTATCGGATTCATTTCTGAATTCAAACTCAACACAAACTTATTTGGTTCCGGTTCAGGTGCCAGTGGGCATAAATTGTTACTTTGCGTGTGGTTTGTTAATTTGAGGAAGTCTTTCTTTATCTCTTACAGGCAAACCAAGTAAAAAGAAAACCTCAACACGAGACAAGTAGGATGAATATCTAGTCATCATTTAATACACCACACGATATGCCTAGACCAGAACACATAGAAACATCGGGTGTTTCAACGCGTTGAATTGGAGCAGAGTCGTGTAGTCCCACTAACAGCACTCGGGTCGTTGCCTACCTGGGAGGGCTCTCCACTGACGTGATGAAGGTGGTCAGTTCCAAACCTGGTAGGCCTTAAAATGAGATTGTTTGCTCCGAGTTCATGGTCTTGAAGTCAAGCACAAACAGTCCAGTTCAAATGATCATCTCAGCTCGCATAGACTCTCTCCCTATCGTGTGTGTGTGTATTTATTTACTTATTTATACGCTATGTTGGAAATAAATCTATATAAAACAAAACTTAGATCCATGGTACCGAGGATCACACAAGTTGAAAGCATGAGATTATCTGTTCATGGAAGCCATTATCGGGTCCTTGGTCTTTCAAAGCCATCCATAAGGGAGGTAAAAGTTCCTCGAACCTGCAATGTGAACCCTAAAGAAAAGAATCTAATACACGAATCACGACCCTATATTTATAAACTAGAGGCTAATATGGTTTCCTAATGCAACCCATCGCAGGATAAGGGGAACCAGACATTTTGTATGAAATATAGTTGGTCCATATATGTTGGATAAGTCTAACAATTAGGATGTTAACACGAAATATCTAATGATCTCACCTTTGAAGACGCCAAAATACACAACACCCACCGTTGTTGGGAAGCAGCCAGAGCACTGC
Source organism: Brasenia schreberi (assembly GCA_036023115.1). Lineage (NCBI taxonomy): Eukaryota > Viridiplantae > Streptophyta > Magnoliopsida > Nymphaeales > Cabombaceae > Brasenia > Brasenia schreberi. The sequence goes on along the minus strand of JAYKKT010000057.1, from coordinate 5,191,040 downwards.
TTCAGTCCAAGGAGGTGGAAAAACACGCTCGCTTTCTCTTCCCCCCCACCCCAAACAAACACGCAGAATGCTTAAGAAGATGCACCTTTGTTAGCCACAACAGTAAGTATGCCATAGTTTGAAGTCAAACTGTTGATACAAAGCAAGGTGGCAGCTGAAATTTAACTGTTATGGAGTCGATTGTTTTCTCAGATCACCATGCATTCCAATAAGAACATTGATGCGGCAGGTTCCAGCATCAGAGCTAAATTGAGGTTTCATATAGATGGGCGTGTGCTTCAACTTGATGAGCATTGTAAAAGACTTCTGGAAACCAAATAACGGCAATAACCATGCTTATATGAGAAGTCACGTTCCACTTTACAGATTCAAACTGACTTCTAGCTCATGAGCTTGAATTGTCCAAGATGGAAGCAGAAATGAAAAAATTTGATGTCACTCCCATGGTGAGAACCGCACTATGGATGAAATCTCACGTCACTTAAGATTGACTGATGGGTTTCCAGGGGACAAGGTCAAGTCAGGGAGGCCAGAAAGATGGCAATTGACTTGCACTTCACCATAAACTTTACGTTTGACTAGATGCCCATCTCTGCCATGAAACAGAGAAATCAAACCGACGCCGTCACATAAGTTGATTACTTCAAGTGAAATCTCACATCACTTGAGATTGATTGATGGGTTTCCAGGGGACAAGGTCAAGTCAGGGAGGCCAGAAAGATGACAATTGACTTGCACTTCACTATAAACTTTACGTTTGACTAGATGCCCATCTCTGCCATGAAACTGAGAAATCAAACCGATGCCGTCACATAAGTTGATTACTTCAATCAGAAAGAAACAGAAGAAACAAACTCTAAGTTGGAAGCAAGCTACATGTGTACCTCACACAAACCAACACATGCAAGTCTTTTTAAAAACAGCTGCATATTAGAAAATAACTAGTAAGTTGAAAAGTATCCCGGATGATTTACCGTCATATAAATTGTTGAACAAGTAAAAAATTGTTGGCGAATTGCATCTATCAATGAATCAACTCCTAAACTAGCATATGGAATACTAATCCAGATATCCATACAAATATAATGAACCAGCTTAGTGTGACAAGCAGCTAAAACAAAGTTGACAGGAGCTGCAGTGCAACTGATGTAGTGGTCATTAATCTTGATGAAGGCTCTAAATGGGGAAATTTGTGGAAGATAAGAATAACAAATCCCAGATCCTCAATAGCTAAAACCAGCACCACAATTGTTAGTTTTTCAGGGAACAATTACTGGTGTAGCTAGTTATAGCAGATCTATAATCTTCCTCGGTGTAACAAGATTTTCCTCAATTTATGAACGAGAACTCCCCCAAGTGCAATATAAATGCTAAGTTCGACCTGACATAATGACATTAACTCTACATCAAAGATGTCTTGTGACTCACATATCAGCTAAATAAAAATCATTAACTTTTAAGATTAACCACGTATCTAGAATTAACCAGTACCTACAACCGGTAAGGCACATCTTTAGAATGTGAAAGAAGCACAAGAGCAGCCCGTTGTCAATGCAATTATCAACGGGTTGGAGTATAGCAACCTCAAACATAGTCAGCAATATTCCTGTAAAACATAGTCACTACCACTGTGGCATCTGAAGCCCAAGAAAAGAACCTACTGCATTTTTTCAGAACCCTGGAAATGTGCATCCGGGTGATGAGACTTTGTTGCACACAGGCGGAGTGAAACCCAAATGCTGGTTCCTCTTCAACAAGCTGCTAAGGTTAAGGTGTTCCTTCAAACTCATTTCTATAGGTGATGGTAATCATTCTTATAGATGATAGTAACCAGACACAAGAAAAGTTTAATGAACCACCTTTCTTATTCCAGAAATGGGATACTCCCTGTGTGTTGGGTGATCGTCAAACACCAACCTCAGACTGATCACTAACAATAAATAGGATGGCATCAACAAGGGTGCGTTCGGATGAATTCTCGTGGTCTCACTTGAGAATGAGAGACTTTAATACTAATTACTAACAAGTAGAAATCTCAACATTTCAATCCCATCATATACTTGCCAGGTTTATCTTTTCCTGTCCAATTCTTCGAATCGAATGCCTGGTTGCGCTTTTGTACTTGTAGGAGAATTCAAATTTCCTAGCTAAGGGTGTAGGACATCTAAAGAGAGAATTTTTAATGTATGAGTATCCACTCAAACTACCAAACATCAGAATTTGAGTTATAAGGTAGTATAAGTTCTGTTTCCCTCGGATTTGCTCAACGAAAGCACCATAACTCTCGATATCACAACCAACTCAGACACAGGAGAACAATCTAAACCAAACAAACACGTATGCGCAATTCATGAACGCAAAGGAGCAGGAACTCCGTGATTTTTAACACTATTGTAACTATCTCTAATTGAATTTGTGAAAGCTGCACACTGAATAGACTAAAGATAATACTATCAACAGAAAATTTCGTCCCCAAGCAGTACTGGGTCGATTGCAGGAATACAAAATGAACCACCAGGAATCTTATATTAGTTGGGAACGACAGACACAACAACAACTAAGCCTTTTCCCATACTAGATGGGGTCGGCTACATGGATTCTTTGTTTCCACAGATCTCTAACGTGTGCCATGTTAGCAGTTAACTCCCAATAAGCTAGATCATTCTTTATTGTTTCTTTCCAACACTTTTGTGGTCGTCCTCTACCTCTTTTAATACTTTCTAAATTTAGTTTTTCTAACCTTCTTACAGGTTCTTCTTTTGATCTTCTTTCTATATGTCCAAACCATCTTAAACGATGTTCTCTCATTTTATCCTCTATTGGTGCCACTCCTAATTTGTTTCTAATAACCTCATTATGTATATGGTCTTTTCTTGTATGACCACTCATCAATCTCAACATCTTCATTTCTGTCACAGACATCTTTTGTACATGTTGATGATTAACTGCCCAACACTCAGAACCATAAAACATGGCAGGCCTAACTGCTGCTCTATAATATTTACCTTTTAATTTTAATGGTATCTTCTTATCACAAAGAATACCTGATGCTCCTCTCCATTTTAACCAACCAGCATTAATTCTATGTGTAACATCTCCACTCAGAACCTCTGTAATGGGAACGACAGACACATTACAGATAATTATGTTAAAGGGTTACAGCAGGGAAAACTGGCGAACAGATTGAACAATCAATCCTCAACGGATTGATCTCGTACAAAATCGACGCAGAGATCGTTAACTCCAGTTTCACCAACAAAGAATTCGACCAACAAATGTGTGAACGACCATGGAAAACAGCGCTGAAAATCATCGTCCTTCGATAATTTTCAAAGAAAAGGAAAGCAATACAGCAATGAAACCTAGGGTTGGCGATGGAGCTCCCCGACCCGAACCTCAATGGCGGGTATGTGCTCGGGTTCTCATGTAACGTGCCGGTTATGCATGTGTACGTGTCTGTTAGTATATATATATATTATGGAGAGAAGGGGGAAGGGGGAGAGACTCAATTTAATAGAGTGTGCATATTTCCGCTCGCCGCTTTTTACCACTTCAATCACCCGCCTTGGTTTGGTTTCACTTTTTACCACTTTACTAATGAAAAACGCCTCCATCACCACATAAATAAAAAAAGATTAAATATTTTTACGTGTTAATTTTGTGGGATTTTAGATGATAGCTGCAGTGGCTTTGACAGGTAGATAATGATTTTGCACATGAATTCTCTTTGATTTTAAGGGATACCAGTGTTATTTCGAAAGTTGTAGGTATGTTTGGAAAAATAAAAGATAACCTTATATACTTTTATCTCTCAATAGGTACAAATATGCATGTGGGTATATATTATATCCTCACATAGACATGTGTAGTTCTATATAAATCGATCAGTTCTAGTTTTTCGGAAACCTTGAACCGTAACTGAACAGGCACAGGATCAGTTATAGCTATGATTTTAAAAATAATCGGTTTTAGAACGGTTCCAGTCTGAATCCAAAACCATTCAAAATTAATAAACAAACTTTTAAACATATGCTTTTTTTAAAAATATTTTTTTTATGGATCTAGTGCAATTTTAAAAATATTAAAATCGTAACTAAACCAGATGGTTCTCAGTTTCAGGTTTGGTTCGAATAATTCCAGTTTTGTTCGGTTTCAGAGCCGGTCTGGTTCCCACTTAAACCAGTGAACCAGTTCCAAACCGGCCATGTCTACCCCACAACTATGCATGTGGGATATAGTTATAAGGTGTTACGATTCCTATATATATACACCATACCCAATCTCAAAACCTAATGGGTTGGGATATTCCCAGCTCTATTTGGGTTGAGTCCGATAGAAATTGAATGGGTTGAGTCAATATTGCCATCCCTACATCTGACTCACCAGTATTGATTCAATGTCCAGATCCAATTCCCTTGTTGATCTACCGGATCTGGGTCATGCAATACTTATGCTGCAAAAGAAAGCGTCCTTGTGGAGACCTTTTTCGTGTTCCATATTTCATTTTCGAAATTAAATACTAGGTTGCGTATAGAGCAACAACTCACGTGGTTAGGGGGTCAACTCACAATTGAAAGTCGTGAGTTCCAAACCAGAGGCATGCATCCGGGTTCATCCTCCCCATTTTTACAAGAAAAAGCGAGTGAAGATAGGTTGCCGACGATTTGGAATCTTATGGATACTAACCAAAAAAAAACATAATCGACTAAAAGAATTGACATTTTTTATCATATTGAAATTTTATGGATTTTAGTCTAAAACTATGTTGGATCCGAATTCGAGTTATTTGAACTACATCCAGCTTCATATGCTAACAGACCCTTACTAGTTGCAACTTACAGGCACACATAGCCATTGAATAGTTGGAACTTTCAGGGTCCGTAAGGACCTGTTTGCATCGCTGAAAAATGACGGAACTGAAACTTTCAGGGTCCAATCTCACTCTGCTTCGAATAATCTCGGAAACCTATGGTCTTTACCTCGAAGGTTCCGCGTCACACCAAAAAGATGGGAAAGCTGGAGGTTTCTATACTGCATAGTTACAAATTCATAGAGTTTCAGTACCAAAGCCATTCACTGCAAGGAATGGTGAGATCCAATCCTTAAACTGAAACATTCAGTGAGATTACATCAAACAGTTAATGCAGAGTCTGCTGCAGACCACCCACGAAAGGCCGAGGGAGATTAATAAGCCAAACAACCTTCTTGCACCATCATAAACTCTTCGGCTTCACTAAACCACACTGAATGCTGATTGAATCGTTGAACCCACACGAGAAGCAAGTGTTTGGGTTGCAAACGCCTGAATTTGTTTCTTAGCATCTGTAAAGAGTAAAAGTTGAATGATCAAAAATAAGGAACTCATGAAAAACGAAGCAACATCAGCTATTTGAAAAGGCCCAAGAATGAACAGATGAAGTCACGGTTAACAGAGAACGTATCGACAATGAAAATGGAAAGCCTGCACCTGTCTAGAAGCTCTATTACCTGATGGACATTAGTGAAGACATAGCACACCAAATAGACATGCACTCACAGGTAAGCGCGTAAAACAGATGTGCGCGTTCACGCATGCACACGGGATCTCAAGGAGAAAACAAGGTTTGAAACAGACTCATAAGAACACAAAGATGTCAGAAATATGCCAGCATATCTGATAAAACATCTATCAAAAGTTTGCCTTTCAAAGAAGACCTTATGATGTGGAATAACAGATGCTAACTCAAGGATAATGAACTTTCAGTTTGAGATCTGGAAGACATGCTGTGTATTTAACGGGAAACTTTGTACCCGTAGCATGTTCATCTTCCAATCTTGACATGGAGATTGATCAGCACGGAGGGAAATCCTAGCAACTTACATTTGAAGAAGGGTTACATACTCCCTTTTGAGTCAATTTACAAGCCATGTATGCCTAAGTACATAATATTTTATGGAAAGTCCAGTACGTAGTAGGCATGTTTGCTTTCGTTCCTAGGCGAAATGCATGACGCGCCATGTTTGTAACACCTTACAATTCGTATAAAAATGCTATTTCTTTAAATCTCAAAAGAAGGAGCTTTGCCTATAGCCAGGACTTGCCCTAGCATGGCTGGTCTCAGGCCTGGATGAATAAATGAAACGGGTTGTGTTAGGTAGACAGCAGCCGGAGAAAAACTTTGTTGGATCTTTTGCCAGGGGTTATGATCTTTTCAGCACTGATGCACCAGATTACCATCAGAGCTTTGAAGTTAAGCATCTTTTGATGGAACGGTACCAGGAAAGGCGAGCAGCTAGTGTTGCAGCCTCTAGCTGACCCAGCAAGTGCTGGAAAGGATAAAAGGACTTGGTAAAGGTAAGGTAAGGAATCTCAGAAGAAGGGTGCAGGACTTCATAAATACAAAATTACATAAATGAATGTTAGAATTAGTAGGCAAGGTAAACATCTACACACACACGCATACAGATAAAATACACAAAAGCCACTCAAGCAAGAAACTAGCAATAATCTGTTGACCCCATTGACCACAAGAACTAGATAAGCATTCACATACCTTTCTGACATTTCGTGAAACCGATAATGTTTGCAAGGCTTAGACTCAAACATACTCCTATTGCAAGAACATAATCAGCTTGTAACCTTATCAGAGAGAATATTCCAAGGATTATCCAAGCAACCGCCTGCACAATGAAACAATAACATAGGAATGAATAAGCCATCTAGCAGGAAAATTAAAAGCAAGAAAAATGAGACAACAAAAGGCATTATCAACTGAAGATCAAATCTCAGACCAAGTTGAGCAATAATGCTGACGTTTCTAACAGAATGAAAGAATCCACCAAAAGATGTCCTTATACATTATCATTGGTGCTACTGTGACCGACCGATACAAGCCACCATCGTATCACTGTCACAAGCGCATATTTAGGTGGTATAGATGGTATCAATAGAAGAACGGTGATAACATGTCAAAATTGCCTGTAAATGTAGGTCAGTTTTTCAATAAGCATCAGACAACCTACTTTCAAAAGCCTTGCTCCAGATAATGATGCACAAGAATATCGGGTTCTTATTTGATGGAACTGCACATATCCCTTCGAGTAGGATCTTGATTTTACACGGTAATGCAGGGAAGGGAAACACAAACAAACAACAACTAAGCCTTTTCCCATTCTAGATGGCGTCGGCTATATGGGTTCTTTGTTTTCACAGGACCCTATCATGTGCCACGCTAGCAGTTAACTTAATATAAATTAGATCATTCCTTATTGTTTCTTTCCAACACTTTTGTGGTCATCCTCTTTCTCTTTTAACATTTTCACAACCTAATTTTTCATATCTTCTTACGGGAGCATCATTGGATCGTCTTTCTATATGTCCAAACCATCTTAAACAATTTCCCCTCATTTTATCCTTTATTGGTGCTATTCCCAATTTGTTTCTAGTAACCTCATTATGTATTCAGTATTTTCTTATGTGACCACTCATCCATCTCAACATCTTCATTTCTGCTACACACATCTTTTGCACATGTTGATAATTAACTGCCCTACACTCAGAACCATAAAACATAGTAGGTTTAATTGATGCTCTATAATATTTACCTTTCAAGTTCAATGGTATCTTCATATCACATAGAATACCTGATGCCCCTCTCCATTTTAACAAACCGGCATTAATTCTAAACATAACATCTCCATGAGTTTTTCCATCACTTTGAAAAATTGACCATAGGTATTTAAAACTTTCCTTGTGAGGGATACAATGTGTGTCAATCTTAATTTCTATGTCCTCTTAAGTACCCAAATGATCAAATTTACATTATATATATTTTGTTTTTGTTCTACTAAGTCAGAAGCATTTATTGTTTAACGTTTCTCTCCATAGTTCTAATTTCCTATTAATTTTTTCCTTAGAGTCATCCACTAACACAATGTCATCTGCAAATAACATATACCAAGGTACTTCATCTTGAATATGTTTTGTTAACTCATCATTGACTAATATAAATAAATATGGATTTAAAGTTGATCCCTTATGTAATCCAATATCAACTTCAAAGGAGTTTGTCATTACTTCATGAGTCATCATACATGTTTTTGCACCATCATATGTAAAATTTATGTATGTCAATAGGATACCTTTCTTTTCAAGTTTCTCCAAAGAAATCTCTTGGCACCCTATCGTAAGTTTTTTCTAGATCAATAAATATCATGTGAAGGGTTTTTTTACTATAAAATATTTCTTAAGACGTCTCAATAGGTGAATCCCTTCAATAATAAATCTACCGGACATGAATCCGAATTGGTTATCTGTTGTACTCGATACTTGTCTTAACCTACGCTTGATAATTCTTTCCTATAATTTCATAATATGGCTCATTAACTTCATACATCGATAATTCAACATAATTCTAAATGTCTCTCTTATTCTTATATATAGGTATAAGTGTACTCGCTCTCCATTCATTGGGCATCTTTTGGGTTCTCCATATTTCATTAAATATTTTTGTGAGCCAAGTAAGCCCCATCTCTCCTAGGATTTTTCATACTTCTATAGGAATTTTGCTTGATCCTACAAATTTACCAACCTTTATATTATATGTTTAAGAACCTCTTTGATTGCATTCTTTTGAATACGCCAATAGAAATTACGGTTTATATACTTTTATGATTTGTCTAACTCTCCTAAGTAATACTATCATCTGTATTTTCATTAAAAGGCTTATAGAAATAAATTTTCCATCTATTTTTTATATCATCATTCGCCACTATAATCTTTTCATCCTCATCTATGATGCATCTAACAAGAGTAAGATCCTTAGTTTTATTATCTCTAGCCTTAGTTATCTTAAAAATATCTCTTTCACCTTCTTTTAAGTTAAAGCTTTTTATATAAATCCTCTCAAATTTTGGCTTTTGGTTTACTAACGACCTTTTTCGCTTCTTTCTTTATTTTAAGTCTCCCAAGTTTCACTAGTCTTCTTGGAATAATGTGTCCACCAGAAAAGCCATGAATCCTTCTTATTCATCCGAGCCAATGACTGGAGCAAAAATAAACATATGTAAGATGCAAGTATATATAAAGCATTGTAGCATTCTTATGCTATTCAGCAGAAGACAGTACATGATAGAGGTATTATTTCAAAAATAAGATTACCCCATGCAACTGATCAAAACAAAACAATACCTACCTCTTGGTCAAGACATTAAATTTTCAAATACTCTCACCCAGATCATTTATTTCATTCCACCATCTCAAACTAACTAAAATTCTCCCACTCATATTCTAACTACCCAAAAATCAAGAGCAGCAAGAAGGATAGTCACCACAAAAATGATGACAAAGTTATTAATAAAGAGGGTGAAGAGAATGTAAATGCCAAAGCTGTAGCCTTCCAAACACAAAAGTATTACTTTTAAGAAGAAGAAAAATGGCTTATATAGAAAGGTATTTGAACAGCGCAATTAGATAAACAAAACCTTGAAGAGAACATGAAAGAAACAAGTCTTTCTAATGTTTTGAATTTGGATTAAGTTTCCAAATTTTAAATTATTGTTACAAACTTTTAATTACGTAATTCAGAAAATTCATACTTGGCAAATGTGTATCAAGACAGGAAATCCAAAATTTAGCATAAAAAACTCTGGAACATAATGTCGAAAAAGAAGCCAGAAAATTATTTTAAGGTGCACAGTTCCCTCAAAAGTCAAAAGACAGCATCGTCCATGAATGCAAGTTCTCGATAGGCAGAAAAAGGAAGCCAAAAACATGAAATCTTTTCAGAAGCCAATGCGATGGTCTTGAAGGTGATAAGTTCATGAAGCAACAGAGGAGTTCAGAAGCAAGTACATGAATTAATTCGTAACAAGAGAAATGTATGTCATATGCCTTACTCAGTCCGTTCGATTCATGAGCTGAAGAGTAAAAGTACTTATGGCAAAAACTATAACCCGTAAAAATTGCAAGAATCGCGAAATTGGACATAAAATCGTATTCCTGTAGGAGAAATCTAGTTATAGAAAAAGAGTTTGAAACAATCCATGATCATATCTTCCCCAGAAAGAAGAACATGATTTTTCCTGGGGAATTTACGGTCCCCTAATCCTAATTACGACGATCCAGTCAAGAGGTTAAATAATGAAAGAAGGCAATCAGCACCCACACTAGTCGGTTCAGAACACAATGCATGATTTCGAGATAAAGAAGCAAACGAATGCAGAACAAACGCTACAATAAAACCACCACAGAATCGAATTTTCAGAATTGGGGATATTGGATTCAGAAACAATACATATGATGCAAAATCGTCAACATCTACAAACTCAGTCTGATTCACAAACACGAGAACCAACTCAAAATTGTCAATAAGAAACAAGAAATCTAATAATTTACGCCGACAGGCATCATACCGAGAAAACTCCAATATTCGCTTCTGCGGGATGACGAATTCCCAGATTCAACGAGGCAATAAATCGGAAAAATCTCGAAAGAAAGAGATTTAAGTTCGGAGAAGTACCTGGTTTCGATCCATCGCTCGGGTGCAAGTCGGGACGTGGGAAATATTTTGTCCGGCGGGAAAGACTCGCGATTTGGAGCGATCAGCGGCAGTCTGCGAGAGATCGCGATCGAGAGCTGCCAAACGCGCTTCTAAATTACTCACCAGGATGAGTTTCTTCACTAAATTACGAAAACACCCTTGTGTCATTGGATTTCTCAACGGATCGGGCTCTAAATATAGGAATCCAAACTTATCCGAACCACGTTCAGGCTAAGCAAACGGGTTAGACGGGTCGGACTTAAGCACTATAAGACTACCTGTCGGAGACATGTTTTACGCCCTGGCCTGTGAAAACGGGTCAGCAGTTAGAACCAAAACCGAGTCAGCCCAAAAACCGGATTTCAAATCGTAATAAAACCAGAGAGCTCTGGCTTAAATTACGGTTCCTCATTCTATAAAACTAGATGAACCGAACCCAAAACCAGTAATACAAACCACCTGTTCTAATTCCATTGTATATATTTCCATTCTTTTGTTCTTTTTTTTGTTAACTAAAAGTGGAACTCAACATGAACCAGCAGTTAGAAAACCTTAACCAGGACCTACCCAAATTAGGTTCGGTTCTCGGTTTAAGGTTCATTGCAAACTGGAATGGTTAGTTCTGGTTTATCGGGAATCGGCAATGTTAACAAGATACATAAGCATCAAACTCATGATTTTCAACTTGTGAGTCGAACCCCTAACTCATTGGCTTCGCAACAAAGACCATTAACATGGAAAATGATCTATTGGATCATGGATTGATTCAAATACAGATTTTAAACAGGTATGAGTAGGCATAGGTGTTTGCATCACTACAAGTCACAAGATCTCTTCTATTACATGCAACACATGACTAGCCAACCTTAAAGGGTGTATCCAATACATAGTTTCAAAATAATTGAACTTTGACTTTGATTTTTGAGTTAAATGCTAACATGACACATGATAGGGCTATGTGGAAACAAAGAATCGATGTAGCTGACCCGTCTAGTATGGGAAAAGGCGTAGTTGTTGTTGTTGTAGTTGTTGTTTGTTGACTTTTGGTGTTCGCGGTTCTAAGTGTTGTGTACATAAAAAAAGAAGAAGAAGTAATAGGTTATTGGCATGAAACCGTGATTTCATAGGTCTAATTTGAATAAAAAACTTTAATACTACAAAAATTAAACCCAAACGCTTCACACCATAAAACTCAAACATTTCTCTTTAGGGTTGCTATCTCACTCCACTCGAAAAAATTATGAGGACCATGAAGTGACCCACCATACAATGATTTAAGACCTTGGCCACATGCATAATTAGGCAAATGGAAATTATGAGGATCGTGATGTGACCTACCATACAAGATTTAAGACCTTGAAGGCAGATGACGGATTCATTTTAGGGCAAGGTGAGACATGCACTTCACTTGAAATCCTAGTTTCGAGATGTATACGAAAAAATACAAGTAAACCCTACTGAAAATACAAGTGTCCATCACTTTAAAAAAATTCATGAGCCTGCCAGTGAAGATGCAAACCCATCATCTCTAGTTCTGAAAGAACAAACTGCAATACTAAAAGAATCATTGTATTCTACAGCTGACCCTCAAGCAAATAAGATCCCAACATCCATCCGAATGGAAGAAGAAAGACAACCTGAAAATCATTACAGTAACAAACGAATAAGAAGGAGATAAACAGGAGCCAGCAGATAACAGAGATATTGACTCTTAATCACTTTGTTAGATACTCTTCTGATCGTGCTCTGATCTTTATACAGCTACACCAATCTGATTGTGAGCAAAGATTACACAGACGCCCCCCTTTCGCTTTGAAGAACTTTGGTAGAACGTCCTGATTGCAGCCAAACCATCGCACAAGAGTGGCCACTCACAAGAGGCAGAATAGTAGAGAAGTTGAAAAGATGTGTTCAAAGCCAGATACAATACAGAAGATTTGGTTGGAGTTTTTGGATAATTTCAGAAGAAAATGACAACAATACAGAAACAGTTAACAGTTCTACAAACACTCTACCAGGACAACGATACAACTCAAGAGGAGAAAGAACTAGAGGCACATCTTGATCACTTGCTCCGGTGGGAGGAGATTTGGTGGAGTCAGAGAGAGAGGTGATCTTAGATTAAGAATGGAGATAGATACACTAAGTTCTTCGATGCAAAAGCCACTCAAAGACATGGAACAAACTGGATCAGCAGCATCTTCAACGACGAAGGCATTTTAATCCGAGAGGAGAAGATAGGAAAAGCTATTACAAGCTATTTTCAGAATCTGTTTAAGAGCAGTCCTACTGAGCACCCAATTGAAATATCCAAATATTACAAAACCAGGTTATTTCCCATGCTTCATGGTGCCGAATCGGATCATCTTTGATATTGATGTGTAAAAAAATGTAACAAAAATCAAAACGTTGAAATGCACATGTGACCAATGAGTGATGAGAATGTTATTAGAGAAATAAATAATTTAACACTGAAATAAAACAAAATAGAAGGAACACGCATAGATGTAGACATGATCGGTTTCGGTTTCCTGAAACCTAGAACTGTAATCGAATCGTCTCAGACCGATTCTGGTCACGGCTTCAGGATCAGTAAATATTATTAAAAAAAGTAATCCGGTTCCACCTTCATAAAAGCTAAAACCAGAATCAAACCGGGTGATACTTGGTTTCAATTCTGATTTCACTAGTTCCGGTTTCAATTGGTTTCCAGCTTGATTCGGTTTCAATTGGAACTGACTGGCTGGCTGATTCAGAACCGGGTATGTCTACTTGGATATTATTTGGAGAGGCTGTCCACAAAACTTTGACTTTAAATGGTGAGTTTGATCCTTGGGTGATGCATTCATAGCTGGTGAGTTTGGTCCTCGGTTTCGGTTTCACTGGTTTCTAAGTCGGTTTTATTATGATTGAAACTGTCGGGTTGGTTTTGAATTGACTATATTTATTTAAAAACTTTCAAGTCAATCAAAAAGTTGAGATCTTTGAGTATGTTTATACATAAATTGATGTACACATAAATTATTTTTTTCTCTCTCTATTTATATATAGCTTCTAGATTGTATCGATTTAATTCGGATAACACAATGATATTAGGTAAGCGTACTAGTTGTGTCTCTCCATTGGTTTTCACGATTTGGTTTAAGATATCTAAACAAAGATGATCTTGTCAAGAAGCTTCTTCTTGGTACAATGGGGAGGCCGGTGGCCGAAACCACATGGACCTCTCCAGATATTGAATTCATGAGGTTCATCTTTCGCGTCGACCATGGAGCACGGTGAGATTGATCCTTGTGCAGTCACGAAGATTATTAAAGATAAGCATAAAATAATCACACATCTGACTTAAGTAAATTCTAAATTTGTTTGTTGCAAAGAAACATCTGACGTATAAAAAGAAGATCAAAAGAGAACTTCTAAGGAGTATGAAAAACTAGATTTTGAAAGTATTAAAAGAGGTAGAGAACGACCACAAAAGTGTTGGAAAAAAACAATAAAGAATGATCCAGCTTATTGTGAGTTAGTTGCTAACATGGCACATGAAAGGGTTCAGTGGAAACAAAGAATCCATGTAACCGACCCCGTCTAGTATGAGAAAAGGCTTAGTTGTTATTGTTGTTGTTGCAAAGAAACATCTCACCATCCACAGTAGTATGGAAGAAGGGACGACGCCACCCATCGCCTGCCATTACCACTGGCCCTCCCCACCCACCATGTCGACCACCTTTATCTCGATTGGCACCTGAATCTTTCATCCGAGAAAGTTGTTTATGGAGCATGTATTGGCTAGGAGTGTTCACGGTTTTGGTTTCGTTTGGTTCTCTTCTGGCCTCAATCTTCAATTAAATCTCTAGTTTCAGTTCTTAACTTTAGACCCAACTGTTAGTTTGGTTCTCAATTTTTAGAGAATCGAATTGAGCCGCGCTTTGACTAGAATCGAACCACACTGCCTGACGATTTCGGGTTGGTTCGCTTCTGAACCATGGTTTTATTAATTTAAAGATTTTGTTAAATACAATGTATTATGTCATGAAATTATTTGGATCTACGGTCCATATTTTATATGTATATAAGGTTATAAAACTCGTAATATAAACTTATAAATTTGTCAATATTTAAATCCATATAAGTATATAAACTTTATATATATATATATATATATCATGATTCAATTCTTATTGTTCGATTTCAACATTGGAATTGTGAATCGAATTTTTTGAAAATTTCTGAACTCAATGTGGACCAAACCAAGCCAAACCACCAGACATATAGAACCCAATCAAACCAAGCCGTGAATTCCATGCAAAAGAGTTGTCCCATTGAACACTAAAAAGGTTTGTTATTGCTCAAAAAGTACACTTCAACTTGCGAATAATTTGTCTGTTGAATTCGGATAAAGGATGCGTGAGCATTCGAAAAGATGTAGACTAAAGAGTATTTATAAATCTCAAGTGATTTTGTGGGTTCCTAAGAATCTTTTAAGTAAGTTTTTCATTAAATACCTTAAGGATACTAAGATAGTTCTTATAAATTGTGCAAGATTTTGAGGGTGTACACTGTACTCCAGAGTAGGTGTCTGGAACAAATTACAAAAAGAAAAAAAAGGAAATTTGTTCTTTTAAAAAGAGAATTTTGAAAAAGAAAACACCAAGAAATGTAAATTTAAACCGAGAAAGAAAACAAAAATAAAGTATGAAATTGCAAACAAAAAATAGAAATGATCGTCGGTTGAGTTCTTGAATTCAGTGATAATTGTTCCTATTCCTACTCGACGGTTTTAGACGAGGTCTTTTAAATTTATCGGTTCCTTTTGTCCGATGATATTTTGAGCTTTAATTTCTATTTTTTCTACTGCTTACTTCTTTTAACTGGCCTGTTTGAGTTTCTTTCTTGAGCTTTTGATATCGTGGTTTCAGTTCCTTCAATTACGAACCAACAGTGGACTGTGGACAGCCTCATTGCAAGTCAAACCGAGTACCCAGCCTATAATATGGCATAGCATCTCACAAAGCTATTTTCTTTTCTTTAAAAATCATCTTCCCTTTACATACCTTTTTCCTTTAAGTTGTTGCTCCCTCAAGAGCATGTTTCTCTTATATTCATTTTTATTTTGCTGTTCTTTAACAATTCCACTTTGAATTTAAGTCCTAAAATTTAAAGTGGAATTGTTAGACTAACTAATTTACTTTCTTAACAAGCTTATCAACATGCTCAAATCTTTTCATTTGAAGTCAAAAAGGATTTTCACCCATCCTACTTCGTTGGGCTTGACGTTTATCTCATCGGATTTATTAGCATGTATCCTTTTGTGGGTAGCATCCAAAGCGGTTATTTACCCTCTACATTGTTCATCATTTTACCACGTTGAAGGGTGTTTCAGGAGTTCTCTTCATCCTTAACAATGACGCTTCCGTGCTCGACCTGAAAGATTCTGCGAACATCTTCAAAGACTCCAACTAATCCATGTTCACATGAACACCTGCAACCCCTCTACCCCACCTTCTCTCTCTCTCTCACATTCTCTCTAAGTTATTTTTTTGCTCTTTCCATCTGTCCTTCACGAGCATCTCTCTCTCTCTCTTTTGAGGGGTTCATGGTTTCTTCATAAACAAGCATGTCTGTATCTCCAGTTTCCCGTACGCCGTCTCTTGAGGAGTTCGTGGGTTTCTTATAGCTTTCTTTTATTAGAATAAGGTAATAAGAAGCCTTTTACAGCACGTGCAACTGGAGGAAAAGGTATCATGGTTTTATTTCGTGCGGTTTCTTGGTTTGATTCTTTGAATCTTTATAATTGATGACCTCAGGAGGGAGCAAAACCAAGTGCATGTTTGGCACATTTGTGCAGTTCTGCATTTTCCAGGGAAAACCCATCAAGAGTACGAAATGGAGCGCCAGAAATCCATGTCTTTGAAGCCGTGGCCCTTGTTCGTTTCGTCGCTCACCATATATTCGTTTCTTCTCTTGTGTCTCTTTTCCTTGGTGTGCATCGATTTCCCAACCCGAACACCCCAAAGACAGTTTTCCTTCAACCAATCCTCCTCGAGTTTAGATTTGCAGGCCACCCATGTTGAGTTTTTCACAGCCTCTGTGGAGAACACCACTGCCTATGAGATTTTCACAGCTCTAGTAAACACCACTGTCTCTGAGGCTTTTGCAACTTCTTTGAGCAATACCAACCTGAGCTTAAGTGTTGAATTAAGTGAAGATTCAGCAAATCAGAGTTTGGATTTGAAAGATGGTGAAAGCATAAACAAGAATCAGCAGAGGCATGGGTGTGATATTTACAGTGGTAAATGGGTTTCGGATGAGAGTTATCCTCTCTATTCAAGTGATTCATGCCCTTTTATAGATGAAGGGTTTCGGTGTGATGGGAACGGCAGGAAAGACAGAGACTATATGAAATGGAGATGGAAGCCTAACGGTTGTAAAATCCCAAGGTGCTGTGTTTTGGATTTACTGATCTTCACTATTACTTTATGAACCAAGTTATATGTCGATGTCTTAAGAGAATGAGGTTGGGGTTCTGTTATCTTTTGACAGATTTAGTGGTGTAAATATGCTGGAGTTGATTAGAGGGAAGAGACTAGTCTTTGTTGGGGACTCCATTAATAGAAATCAGTGGGAATCCATGCTATGTTTGTTGATGGGAGCTGTCAAGGACCCGAAACGCGTTTTCGAGTTACACGGCCGGAGAATCACAAAAGGGAAAGGAGATTACAAATTCAAGTTTGTGGTAAAGAACCAGTAATTTGTACTTTGTTGTCCATTTCTTTTCTGATTTTTGTGGCTTTTCATATCTTGGGGTCTTCCTGTGGGCTGTGTAGGACTACGGTTGCAGCGTGGAGTTCTATGTAAGCCATTTCTTAGTCCATCAAGGTAAAGCAAGAGTAGGGCAGAAGCGAGTTCAGACGCTTCGCATTGACACAATAGATAGGAGTTCATCTAAATGGAAAGGTGCTGATATATTGGTGTTCAATACGGCTCACTGGTGGTCGCATTCGAAGACGAGAGCTGGGTGAGGCATTTTTCTCTTTTACCTGTTATTGATGTCTTTGATTTCCTCTGTTAATTTTTCTGCTTATTATCATCTTCTGCAAAGCTTGGACACTTTCGCTTGATAGCTTAGACATGCTATCTCTGTTGTATAGATCTGATAATGCTGAAAATATTTGCCTCATAATCCATTACCTGGAGACTTCATCCCATAATCTTTGCTTTGTTAATGTTAATGTTGAGCTGAAGGTGCTTAATGTTAATACTGAGTTAACTGCTAACATGGCACATAATAGGGTTATGTGGAAACAAAGAATCCATGTAGCTGACCCCGTTTAGTATGGGAAAAGGCTTAGTTGTTGTTGTTGTACCATGAACGATGAAGACACCATATTTACAACACGAGCGATACCATGAAAATGATATAAACTACCAGGGAGTTGTGGCAAACTGGGAAGCAAATATTTGATGTTTTGATGAGGAAAAGAACCCGTGTAACAGCAGACTCAAAGTTTTCATTTTTCTGCTTGCTCGAATTCATGTTCAAGTTTTCGTGGAATCTGCGGATCCACTGACATGATGGTATGTCTGACCTCTTTCTATCTTCCACAGGGAAAAGGCCTCTCACTTGGTGAAGCAGTGGTCGCATTAGATCTTTCTTTACATATAGCATGAGTAAAATCATATGGAATTAGCGATGAGAACTCATTGAAGAATCAATAATCTCCTCTGTCTTGAGGCAGGTGAAGAAGTAGTTCTTTGTTTTTGGTAGTAGGTCGGTAAGTAGTTAACAAATGAATACCTAAAGGAGAAATGACTGCAAATGGGTCGGGCTGGAACTTGATCAGACATCGTCAGACTCTTGACGTGGCTGTATTTTATTTTGGAAAATCCTCTGCAAGAGAATCTGTCAGCTGATTGCCAGTTGATCAGCAAGAGCTTTTGGTAATATATCAACTGTTGTCGGCTGCATATCAAAATCTGAGAAATCAACATATGATTCTTCTCTTGGAATCTTTTTTCACTTTTTTTGGGTTACAAGGGAGAGGCTGAAGCTATAGACATGGACGTCATGGGTATCGAACTCACAATCTTCAACTTGTTAGTCGAGTTCCCTAGCTAGGTGATCTATCGCTCTGAGTGCTCTGGGATCTTTTTATGTGAAAGAATGCATCTGGAGATTAATGTTATTATGAAATCAGTTATCATTCCTGGAGTTTTTCTTGGGTGCCCACTTCTGTCTTCCTTGTAAAATGTATTATCAATTGGTTGCAATGAAGATTTGACTGACATTTTCTTGGTCATCCCACAGCAAAAACTACTACCAGGAAGGCGACCGAGTTCACCGCCATCTCGATGTTTTAACTGCCTTTAGAAGAGCACTCATGACTTGGGGAACATGGGTCGATCGGCATGCGATCCAGGGAAAGACGCAAGTTTTCTTTAGGAGCTCAGCACCTTCTCACTTCAGGTCTCTCTTTCTCGAAATAAGCAGGTCCACAATTGCCAAAATTTATATTCCTGCAAATCTAAAAGTCTGTGTATAATAAGCAGGGGAGGACTATGGAATACCGGCGGCCGGTGTGATCTAGAGAAGCGGCCGCTTGCAAACACTACTTCAGTTACAGACCCCATTGATGATTACAGAGTTGCAATTGCAGAAGAGGTAATTGGTCACATGAAAACACCTGTAACATTGTTGAATATAACAAGCTTGTCGAAGCTCCGGCCAGATGCCCATCCGTCCAAATATGGCCACAAGCCCGGAAATGGCCCGGCAAGAAGTAGTCAAGATTGCAGCCATTGGTGCCTCCCTGGTGTCCCAGACACATGGAATGAATTGTTTTACTACTTGTTACTCTCTAAGCGGAAAACGATGTATACTGAGTGAACATTGAGTTCTAACTATCGGAATTCAATGCATATTTCTTTTCACTATTATTCAAGATTTTTTCTTCAAGATGGAATTAACTTTTCTATTCTTCGCCTTGCAAAGGATGTGGTTCGAGCTGACAAACATATACTTCTCTATTTGGCGAGGGAGTAGTTGGAGTTCTGTTTGTGTAAGAGTATTTCCTTTGGCACTGGGTATGGTTTTCTTAGAAAATTGCACTTTGCTTAGATCTACAAATGCTAATGTTTGTGCATTCCTGTCTTTAGAATCTTTGAGAATGAGGAACCCCAAAAACAGTTGGTTAATGTTGTTTGCCTTTGAACTTAACACTAACAAGTGCACATACTTACATGCGCATATACAATGTGGCATTATATATATAATGAGAGCATAGTCGATATGCACACTCATATATGTTATAATCTTCTTAAGATGGAACTATTGAGATATTTAAAGAAAAAACAAATAGTATTGGGTGCATTTAATGCATTTACAAAAAGCACTAAGGTACTTTTTTTAAATTTGAATTCTAAAGTTTGAGATTTTTTTAGAATATGTTTAAGCATAGATCCATGCATTTATGGACTAATTTCTCTCTCTCTCTCTCTCTCTCTCTCTCTCTCTATATATATATATATATATATATATATATATATATATATATATATATATATATATATAAGAGAGAGACCATGACACTAATAGATCAAACAACTAAAAATCATTTAAGAAGATGGTTTTGACATGTTAAAAGGCTGACCAAAGAAAGGTATGATAAAAGGGTGTGAGAATCTCGATATTAAAAGAATAAGAAAAATCATAAAGTATTTAAAGGAAGTAATAAATAATGATCTAAAGTTCATTATGTGAAAACAAAAAATCCACGTAGTTGAATGGGAAAGCACTTATATATATAGAGAGAGTTAAATACTAATCTTATTTAAATAATCTCTATTATTCAATTTTTGAGATAAAAGATAAAGTTTGAATAAAAATATTATTTTTACTTTTATATTTATATTTAATACACGTGAAATATTAAACAAAATGTTTCCAAGACTATACACCTAAGGATATTATGCATTTAATACACAAGTTCTCCCAATTGCTGAAATTTTACACGATATGACACATGCCTGATGATGGCTGTTGAACTCCCATTTTCCTATAATGAAGTGCAAGTTGCTGAAGGAAATGTTACTGAATAATCATCATCTTTTTGGTACTTTTCAAAAGGAATTGTATTAGGTAGAGGCATGAGCCCATGGCCATCTTTGCAGCCAAATGGGACTTAAATGGTTTGAGGTGAAAACTTAAAAGGTGTGGTTCGATCCCACTTGAGTGCTGATAGACCTATGTCTTTATTATGGTGGTGCACGCAAGGCAGGGAGCCCGCGTCTTGATCTCTGGGTTTTCCTAGCCGTGTGGATGACCGACCATGCCACTAGGGGACTGGCTGGAGCCGGTTTCAAATCGGGGACTACCTAGTTCGGTTGTGGTTTTATCTTTTATAAAACCATAATCGGGACCAAAGAATGGGCAGTTTCGTTTTTTTTTAATTTCTTATACTTTTCATTTTTCTAATAAAAGTATTGGTTCTAAATGATTCTAGATTCAAACTGAAACCAACCTTGATCCGATTTGATTACGGTTTAACATTTTAAACTAACCACAAACCGATGGTTTGAAATCACCAATTCCGGTTTATGCAATGAAAAGAGAAAGAAAGATATAATTTAGTCTTGAAAAGTTGGCTCTCCCTACTTGGTACAATAGGGAGGCCGAAGCCAAATACATACTCTAAGTGTCCATTCCAATACTTTTGTGGTCTTTCTCTTTCTAATATTTTCACGATCTAGCTTCTCATACCTTCTCTCTTTATCTATATATAAGAAAATTTAATTCATAAAACTTAATACTTATCTATTGAAATATAATCAAATAAATAGCAATATAAAAGCACATTATGTACTAATCGAACTCAATGAAACAACATAAGACACTCCATATATAAACAGATTTAGCAATTTCAAGCATCAATTGGCCTGGCATATCATCCTCATTAATAAAATAGTAATTATAAGCTCCAATTATGCAATAATATCGTCTATGAATCAGTCGGTATATAACTACGGCTGAGGCCTATTCACTTCAACACAATAAATTATTAATTAATTTCTTCTGCTATATTAAAGGCA
This sequence comes from Brasenia schreberi, assembly GCA_036023115.1. Lineage (NCBI taxonomy): Eukaryota > Viridiplantae > Streptophyta > Magnoliopsida > Nymphaeales > Cabombaceae > Brasenia > Brasenia schreberi. The sequence goes on along the minus strand of JAYKKT010000057.1, from coordinate 5,169,435 downwards.
TAACAAATTCACAATCTTTTTCATAACTGCAAACACAATTTATCATATGGAACACCCAAATGATTCTTTATGGCCACAATGGAGTTCAACCACAATGGAACCGGTTTAGCAACTTGAGCCACAATGGAACCGGACCCAAAAATCGAAACCTAACTATACCCAGAACCTACCCTTGGTTCAGTCAATGTTCCTCCTCCGATGGAGTTGAATGGGTGGTTCAAGAAGATATATATATATATATAAATCGAATGATAAAGTTTTCTTCGAGTATATACATTCAGACCGTAACCATTTAACGATGACCTTTCGAAAATATACTCTCATAAAATTCTAACAGACACACACACACACACACACACACACACACATATATATATATATTATGCAAACTTTTATAAGATTTAGCTGAAACCAAAAAAGAAACCGTTATTAAACCTTAATGAAAACTGGTCTAAATCAGGTTCAGGGCTCACTAGTTCATGCCATTTCGAGAAATTCTCTAATACGCCGACTCAAATTCTCTGGCTCGTTATACCGACCAGGGGTTCGTCGAACCTGCCTGATTGTGAGCAAATGCGTCTAGTCGATGATGCCTCAAAGTGAGCTCACTAGTTATCTGGAGCGCTTCTACATCCCACATATCCCAGGTTTACCAAAAACCTTTGGGTTCCACAAGATCGAGAAATCAAAAGTTTTCAAAAGAATTGTCCAAACAGGATCTACGCCTTTCAGTGTTTCAACCTCTTGTTCTCACCTTACGAGGCCTTTACCCTCGGAAAAGCTTCTTTTGCAATCACGTTCTTGTTAGAACGTAAGACATTTACTAAAGATCTAGGAATATTTACGTCTTTCGAGAGGTTTCCCACCATCGATTCCCGGGTTTAAGGCCTCTCTCTCTTCGAGGTTCGTGTTTCCTCCGGGCCACCCTCCCGTTCTCCTCTTCCAGGTCGAGTGTTTCGCGCAGATAGGTGTTGTTGGGTTTGAGAATATCAAGAATTTAGAAGATCTTGTGAGAGAAAGAGAGAGAGATGGCGGAGGAGAAGTACAATATGAAGAATCCCGCGGTGAAGAGGATTCTTCAGGAAGTGAAGGAGATGCAATCCAATCCTTCTGATGACTATATGAGCCTTCCCCTCGAGGTACGAAAAGAAAACCCTAGATTTTTGCCCCATTTTTTCCTTGCAATTCAATTCAGTGTCTAGGGTTTTCGAGGGTCATTTTCTTATTATCTAGCCATACAAGTTGAAATTCTGAGATCCATTTGGATTTCGTAAATTCGTAGTTTGTGTACCTTAGAGGTTCATCATTGTGTGTCTAATGATGAAGGTTAGTTGGTTTTCTCCTCCAATTGATACGCTGGATTTTCCAGAAAACGGAATATGCTTGGTTATATCCTTGTAGTTCAGACATAATTTCCTAATTTTAGATCATACTTTTCTTTCTTGCTATCACAGGTAAACTGTGTAACACCTTTTTTTCTAACGGCGATCATTTGTTACACTTACATATCCGTCAATTCCGCACAATATAGGATATTGGATACCATGTTCATGAAAGCCGTAAAACCTGGGTAATGCAAAGAGAAAATGTAAATGGTGGTTTTGCAAACTCGAGCATCTAATTTGATGTTGTGAAAATCTTAAAACCACGGGACCATGCTATTTTTCATCTTGTGTTGTGGCTAAGACTTACTGTTTTAAGGACATTTTACAATTTGCAGCTTATCCACGTTGTAAGCGTTTGGTAAATTTTGCTTTGCTCTGTCTTCATTTGATCTATTTTTCTCAAATATCAACTTATAGTTTTTCTTTTCTTTGTCAGGAAAATATTTTCGAGTGGCAATTTGCAATTAGAGGACCTCGTGATAGTGAGTTTGAAGGAGGAATCTACCATGGAAGAATCCAATTACCAGCCGATTATCCCTTTCAGCCACCTTCTTTTATAATGTTAACGGTACTAAATCCGATATCTGGTGTTATAATTTTATATTTTTCATGAAGATATATTTATGTTGATGCTTCTTTCTTTATTGCAGCCAAATGGTCGTTTTGAAACACAAACAAAGATTTGTCTCAGCATATCTAATCATCATCCTGAACATTGGCAGCCTTCTTGGAGTGGTACTATAGATTCTATACCTGTTTACTTTATTTGAGAAAAAAAAATTGTGTGAGGAAATATTTCACAAAACTTAAATGATGTATTGGTTGTTTCAAAACACAAATGAAGATTTGTATTAGCATACTGAAAACCATCCTGAACATTGGCGACCTTCTTGGGACGGTACTACTAGATTCTACATGAGTTTATTTTATTTGAGAGAATTTTGTTGGAAGCAATAGTTTACAAAATTTAGATGGTCTATTTAAGATATACAGGGGGAGCAGGAAACTGTTTTGTGACATATCCAAATAACTCTGAGTATTTGAAGAATAAAAAGAAAGTTTCCTTGTTCCATTTTCGGTGTACCATGAAAGTTTGTCTGGATAACATGGGTCCGTGCTGTGTCACATCCTAATAGTTTGTGCGGAATAAAACTTTCACAACTGTCAACCTTATTGGTTCTTGAAAAATTCCTATTTCTACAATTTTTATACTGAAGGTGAATAATAACAAGATTAGCAAAAAGGCATGGAGGAACTTCACTAAATGTCGCTGTCATTGAATCTACATGAGCTCAAAAGTTGCTGCATAACAGTGGCTCTGCATGTGTGCGTGTAAACATGTTCTAGCCTTTTATAACAAGAAACGGCTCAGTCTGTTGATTGCTGTAAGAGTTGCCTCCACAACGTGCAAGCTTTGCTTGTGAACAAGTTGAAAGAGGCCAGAGGCTGATGTTGGTTTTGATACTTAGACTAAGAACAACATATTGTTGTTTCCACAGTTCGTGCTGCACTGGTTGCATTGATTGCATTTATGCCCACCAAAGCCGATGGTGCTATCGGTTCGCTAGAATACACAAAGGAGGAAAGACATGCTCTTGCTATCAAATCACGTGAAGCACCACCAAAGTTTGGGAATGCAGATCGGCAGAAACTGATTGATGAGGTTCACATAAGATGGAAAAAAGTTATAACTTCTGTGTCAACTTGTATGTATTTTGGCAGCATTTTTCTTACTAGGATGCCTTTTTGCATCTCAGATTCATGAATATATGCTGAGCAAGGTACCTCCTGGTCCGCCTCTGTGCCCTAGGCACGAGAACTCCGATGGACAGTCTAATGTTGTAGAAGAAGAACCAAGGGGTCTTGAATATCCTGCCGTGCAGGCTCCGGTTGCAGAACGACCGAATGCCCAACCGCCTAGAGTTGAAGATGGACATAGGATAGTTGAAAATGTAAGGGAGGTGCGTATGAATGCAAATGCTGGTCCTTTACGCGTGAGCTTCAGTGCTGGATTGAAGATCTCAAGAAGAGTGCCAGAGCCTGCAGAGACCAGTGATCCACAACGTAGGCCCCATGCCAGACTGAGAAACCGTGCTGACGATCGATGGTTGACATGGTTAGCCATTGGTTTGTCCATTGCTTTCATGGTGCTGATATTGAAGAAATACATGAAATCTACTGGGCTTCCTTACCATCAAGATGATTTGTAGATATCTCGATTTGCAAACTGAAAGCTGCACTTCTTGTAGGGACTAACAAATTTGGAGCTATTGTCATCTTTGTGGGCATGCTGGGTACTTCTTTGTCAAACAGATGTGAAGATATTTCATGTCATATGGTTACTGAGAGAATCGAGTCTTTGGCGCATCAGGGCTCAACCGTTCTTGGCTGCATCTCTGGAATTCCTTTTTCTTTCGCTTGCAATTTACATAAAACCTATTAACTACTTAATTGTCACTGTGTATGTAAAAATCAGTGCATTTATTTTCATGGTGCATGGGAAAGTCAGTTAAAGATCGAAAATCTGATTGCTTGATGAATTGAGACCCGAGGGTCACATTTGGTATGTGGCAAAGGTCCGCCCTTAACCCAATTAAGGATCTTAACTTGACGGTGCAGTCGTGTTATCTCACACAAAATCTGAATTATTGAATCCATTCCAGCTAAAGATGTCATATGGATTTAAAATCTGAATCCGATTAGTTTGATCCAATAGCCAAAGACGTCCCCTTAGACATTCAGACTTTGATTGTTGCATGGGTTTGTGCATTTTGAGGCTGAATCATGAGATAACCCAATCCAGTTGCATATTCTCTGATCAATTAGTTATTCATATGCTGGGGTCTTCCCTTAATCCGGCTTAAAACGAATCGGGATCCGCATGTGCTTAATTGGGCATCTAATAAAAAATTCTAACATTTTTTTCTCTTGAAAATGTGTATAGACCACCTCATCTGAATTTCACTTAATGGGCCTACACTGTCCGTAACACTCAGGGCATAAAACATTCTCTCAATTTAAGATGCTCCTGATGAACCAAACATAGTTGCGATTTTATATCGAGATTTCATCCCCCAGAGACAGATTTTTTGTTCTCGCTCTACCTAATAGTGTTGTTCTTTTATCTGTCTGTCAACTATCTACACGCCCCTTCTGGCTCGAAACCAGGTTAATTATAAGGCAAGCTTGGAGATCGACAACCTTGCCCTCATGTCCAACACATTTTCTTACCATGTAAACCTATTATTTCAAGAGAAGTGCAAGACAAGAAGCCACAATACTAAAAGAAAATCGCAAACATATAACAGAGATTAGCTTGAAATGTCTATCTATATATTGGTCCAAAATTTTTTCATTCCCTCAGAATTCTACAGAGCAGCAAATTGGGAGGAATGCTTTCTACTTGGTCAAATAGCAAGCCGCCACTCCAGTATAACAAATATGCAGCCATTAAATAAGAGGTAATACGGCAGATAACTAATTCGAGCACTGTGATATGTATCAAGAAAGGGTGAAGCAAGCGGATACAAGAAAGTGGGCGCAATTCTCACTAGTAATTTTAGTCTGTGCTGCTCATGCTGCCGAAGATGCTGGCAATGGCTGCAAGGCTTTTAGAGGATTTGTAATGACGCCATCAATCAGTCCATACTCTTGAGCTTCTTTTGCACTCATGAAAAAGTCCCTATCTGTGTCCTGATTGATCTTCTCAAGGCTTTGGCCGGTATGGTAGGAAAGATAACCGTTCAGATTAGCCTTGTGATGTAGCATCTCATTCGCCTATTTTATCATCAAAAGGTGAGATCACAAAAATGACTGCTCCGATCCTCTATTCTTGAAGTAAAGCGGATTAATCATGTTTGGGAGAAACGATGACTTTTCATTCGTTTATCATTTTCAGACTTCAACACGCTAGCAGTATCAAATAATCTTCTAGCAAACCTTGTGACCTCTAAACATGAGAAGTCACAAATATATATATATATATATATATATATATATATATATATATATATATATATATATAGAGAGAGAGAGAGAGAGAGAGAGAACCTGGATGTCTATGTCGGATTGCCCACCCTGAGCCCCACCAAGGGGCTGATGAATCATTATTCTGGAATTTGGCAAGCTGTACCGTTTTCCTTCATTTGATGTAAGCACAAGTTTCCCAGTAAATGAGAAGAGAAGATGAACTTCAGAGTAGATATCGACTTGGTCAACAAATAAGTTCAGAAGGGAAACTAAAGTACCTTTGGTGCCTGAACTGAGGATAAAGGCTCCCATACTGGCCACCAAGAAGCAAGAATTAAAACAACATAAAAGAGAAACAAAGATTAGTCTCTCCCTGTTCCGTTGCTATCTGCAGTAATATAAGCTTGATTCGCTAAGAATAGAAACCAATACCAAGAGCGCAACCAACTTCAAATGAATATGATAGGGTTAAGGGGGAATCAAAATGTAGTACGCATGTGACAGAGATTGAAACAAAATAAAAGTTTCAAAGTTCAAGCAATCAAACAGAGTCAATGAACAAAGACAAAAAGGTATGTAGAGACGTGGTATGAAGAAATTATGCACATCAATAACAAAGTGAATCATCATCAAGGGAGGCAGAATGATGTCATAGCAGGAAAGTCATACAACATGCACCCAGAAACCCTCAAACAGAAACATCTCTATATTCATAAATATATTTCTGAAAGTTTCCCAAATAGTTGTATAATAGTGTACATTATGAAAATTTCCTAGAAGAAATGAAAGGTTACAATTTCTTAGAAAAAAGTAAATCAATCTTAACCAACTAGGGTTGAAATCTTCACAAAATAAAATGTACACCCTTTGACAGTTGATATCTTCAATAGACAGTCATAAACATGATCAATTAAAGATGGAGACACCAAAGGACGATAAGAGAAACAGGAAGAGAAAGAACCTACCTAGCTGCCAGTCCAACGCAAACGGTTGAAACATCAGGCCTTATGTGTCTCATGGTATCGAATATGGCCATACCTGCACTTAGGTAAGGAATAAGCCTCAAGGTGAAAACACATATATACCATAAGACAGTAGATAAACTTACCAGCAGTAACTGACCCCCCTGGAGAGTTCACGTACATGATGATGTCCTGATACATAATTAAGAGATACACTATTAAGAGCTCAAAGCATTTGCAATATTGCAGTGTGGCACCAAGAAGAAAGGACGATAGAATCAAAGAAGCATTATCGCATAAAGCTATGAATGAAAATACGCATGCAGAAAACCAGAATAAATAGGATACTGAACCTAGTACCAAATTTTGAATAAGATTTTACATGTTTCAAGAATAAAGGCACATAAATGAACACTGAGCTAAGGCAATACATTTAAGACGATTAATTATCCTAGATCATATCCCATCAAGTGGGAGAATACCAGAACAATGCCAGGCAGGATCAATCCTGGGTGCATATGTCAGTTTCAATTTCAAAACTAAAACTTTGTGTAAATGACAAATGACAACATATATGAACCCCACAATAACACAAAAATATACGAGAGAATTATTTCTACTTTTAAATCTGCCCCAACACATCTGAACCTGTACACCAAAAAAGCATAATGCATAGTAACATATCATGCTTTTAGCACCACTAAAAGGAAAAACTCAACAGTGTTCCGTAAATAAAGTAGGCTACCACGAGCCCTGCAAACATAAGAGGTGGCACAGATCAGTAGAGGGAAAACGTGAGACTGAAAATTTCAGCCCTCAATTTATGAAAGCTAAATTTGGCTTCACATTAAATAAACTTTAACTAGTGAAGTCAGCAACGCAGCAACTACAAGATGCATTTTCAAACAAGTCACCATTACGAGATATGCATTAGCATGATGCATGTCGAATAGAAGAAGAGGGAAAAATGAAAATTTTGAGAAGTGATAAGAAATATCACACCATCATCATCCAAGTACCAAATAAACCCATATAAGAAGAGGACAACTGAACCTTGGTAGGATCAACTGCATCAAGGTATAGTAGTTGAGCAACAATAACATTAGCCATGTCATCATCCACGGCACCACCGCATCGTATAATCCTCTGAAAGTATGAAAGCCTTATCAAGTATCATTTTACAAGAGAAACATCTATGACAAATTCAAATGTTATGTCTAAAAGGAATAACGACTTAAGCTCTGTGCACTTTTGAGACTCACATGCTGAAAAAGCTGACTGATAACACTTTGGAAACGCTCTTGCACCATGGGGGGTGGTCCTTGACCGCCCTGTGCACTGGGGAAGTATGGGGAAGATGGGATTTGCAAGTCATGCCTGCAGCTACAAGATCTTTTATCACCTTTCACATCAGTATAGCAAGATTCAATCAAGTTATAGAAAGTACACCACCTTATAGACCAAATTCCTTTCCGAGAAGTGATCTCTGGAGTCCAATATCCACTGGAATGTATAGCCTTTGGAATCCATGAACCTTTTCTTGAACAGAACAAAGATCGGCATGTTCTAAAAGAGAAATCAAAGGCACACCATTGTCAACAATCATCTCTAAGGTCAACTAGGTGAAAGGAAAAAAAGAAAAGAAGAAGGATCAATTTTTGTTAATCAAAAGCAAACTTTTCGATGTACTTGGATGCAGGACAGGAAACCCTTTTAAATTAATTCAGGATCATTTGAAAGGTAAACTTCCTCCTATGTATAGAAACACATAGATAGCTGTTCTGTAGTCAATTAATTCATACTTTGGTTAACGCAAAGATGATTGAAGAAGAACAAACTTAGTTCATTTTTCTTTCAACCATTAAAACAGTCAATATAGAGGTAATCACTTGAAAGGTGAACTTGCTTCTCTGTACGGAAAGATATAGATAACTGTTCTGTAGTCCATTAACTCATACCTTGGTTAACGCAAAGACAATTGCAGAAGACAAACTAAGTATCGTTTTTCTCTCAATCACTGAATAATCAAGGTAGAGCTAACCAAATGAAGCCTAGGATATGTTCTCTCCGTTATTATGAAAATAAAGTAGTGTCGAGTCACTCGAGTGTTTGGCTGAGCTATTCACAACAATGGGTGTTCAAAAAGGTATGCTTCTTAAATAGGAGGAACATGTTTTATCAGGAATGAGTGAAAGGACTAACAGTTTTTCCAATATGAAACTCCCACAAGCTCCTTATATGGTCTGATTCTGTAACTGTCATCTATTCATTTAGAGGTGTGCGTCAGTACGCTTGGCTAGCAAGATAAATGGGACAAACCAGGACACTATGTACTACTCCCTAACGCATTTCTCCTAATCTGTGACATTTTTCAGATTGGTAAGTGCGGATATAGCACACAAGTGAAAAAGGTATTCGGGCACAAAAAGAAACCATGAAATTGAACTCTGCCAAAAAGAACCATCATCAGAAGAAAACATGTATGCTGATTATAGAATCATGATAAAATTATACTCAAAAGACTAACGCATTTCGGAAAGACATCAAACACAAAACATTTAACTCATAACAGCCGAAAACCCTATGACTCGGTTTAATAAGACAAAATCATCAATACCAACAAACAGAAACAATAGAAGGAAAATAAATGGGTTGAAAATGCACCGAGGAATCAACAACCGGCATCCAGAAAGAGACCCAATCCGTCACCAAGATGCCGACAGGAGATTGAGAACCAAAGAAACTAACGCCAAAAACACTGAAGAATCTAACAAGGAAACGACCTCGAGAATAAGGAAAACGAAGTTGTCCTATCGATTACCTCGTGGAAGGAGGGAAAGACGAGGGAGTTAGCGAAGGAGAGACTCTCGATTTGAATGAAATTCCCGTCGCCGTAGCAGCAAGGGAGGCGTGCGCCATCTCTCTCTCTCTCTCTCTCTCTCTCTCTGCGCGCGAGGAGTAGAATGAGTGGAGCAGCGAGCAAAGTGGTGAGACGGTAAGAGATGAAGCAAGTCTTTCCTGAATCGGGTCTACTTGGACTGTTTGGCACGTTTTACGTCTGGATCTGGTTTATCTTCAACATTATATCCAAAAATATTTGGTACTACTAAGAAAAATCCTTGGTATTATTCGCTTTGCTTGCTGGATCAGCCTATCTCACAAGCATGTACAAATATATGTATGTGGAAGGCGAGTGTACACGAAATTTGAGATTTTATTTCCAAATAGGGCTTAATCGATGCATTTTTTCAATTACTTTCTTAAAGAATGATTATTCATACTTTAACAAATAAAAGATTAAAATAGTACCATATGCAAAACAAGAAAAAACGTTACAAAATAATGCGGCAGTTTGCTCTGTCATCTCTGACCCAAAATTGGGTCTGAGTGGCTTGACACTTGTTCTCATTAGCAAACTCTCGAGCATTAGCACGTTAGGTCAACTGTAGGACACTCTACCACCATTATTGCTGGTGGGGAGTTCAACTCCCAGAGGATGCATGTGTTAGGCTTCGGCCTCTTATAACAAAACAAAAATCTTAAGCTTGAGCTTTCATGGACAAACCAGCGCTGGGAGAGCTTTGCCGTCATAGTGGGCTGACCCAGCTCGAACCGGGATAAGCGGGCTGGTCCTCATGGGCTTCCCAAACATCAACAACAACAACAACAACAACTAAGCCTTTTCCCATACTAGACGGGGTCGGCTACATGGATTCTTTGTTTCCACAGATCTCTATCGTGTGCCATGTTAGCAGTTAACTCCCAATAAGCTAGATCATTCTTTATTGTTTCTTTCCAACACTTTTGTGGTCGTCCTCTACCTCTTTTAATACTTTCCAAATTTAGGTTTTCTAACCTTCTTACAGGTTCTTCTTTTGATCTTCTTTCTATATGTCCAAACCATCTTAAACGATGTTCTCTCATTTTATCCTCTATTGGTGCCACTCCTAATTTGTTTCTAATAACCTCATTATGTATACAGTCTTTTCTTGTATGACCACTCATCCATCTCAACATCTTCATTTCTGTCACAGACATCTTTTGTACATGTTGATGATTAACTGCCCAACACTCAGAACCATAAAACATGACAGGCCTAACTGCTGCTCTATAATATTTACCTTTTAATTTTAATGGTATCTTCTTGTCACAAAGAATACCTGATGCTCCTCTCCATTTTAACCAACCAGCATTAATTCTATGTGTAACATCTCCATCAATTCTTCCATCACTTTGAAAAATTGACCCTAGGTATTTAAAACTTTCCTTCTGGGGAATGCAATGTGTGCCAATTTTAATTTCTATGTCCTCTGAAGTAGCCAAATGATCAAACTTACATTCCATATATTCTGTCTTTGTTCTACTAAGTCGGAGGCCTTTGTTTTCTAATGTTTCTCTCCATAGTTCCAATTTTCTATTAACTTTTTCTTTAGACTCCTCCACTAATACAATGTCATCTGCAAATAACATACACCAAGGTACTTCATCTTGAATATGTTTTGTTAACTCATCCATCACCATTATAAATAAGTATGGACTTAAAGTTGATCCTTGATGTAACCCAATATTAACTTCAAAGAAGTCTGTCGTTCCTTCATGAGTCCTCACACATGTTTTTGCACCATCATACATGTCTCTTATAAGGTTAATATATGTCAATGGGATACCTCTTTTTTCCAAAGTTATCCAAAGAACCTCCCTCGGTACCCTATCATAAGCTTTTTCTAGATCAATAAATATCATGTGAAGGTCTTTCTTTTTTGCTCTAAAATGTTTCATAAGACGTCTCAAAAGGTGAATCGCTTCAATAGTAGATCTACCAGGCATAAATCCAAATTGGTTCTCTGTTGTACTTGATACTTGTCTTAACCTACGTTCAATAATTCTTTCCCATAATTTCATAATATGACTCATTAACTTGATAAATCGATAATTCGCACAATTTTGAATGTCTCCCTTGTTTTTATATATGGGTATAAGTGTACTTGCTCTCCATTCCTCGGGCATCTTTTGGTTTTTCCATATTTCATTAAATAGTCTTGTGAGCCAAGTGATTCCTATTTCTCCTAGTATTTTCCAAACTTCTATAGGAATATTATCTGGTCCTACCGATTTACCACTCTTCATATGTTTAAGAGCCTCTTTGACTTCATTCTTTTGAATACGTCGGTAGAAATTGTGGTTTATATACTTTTCTGACTTGGCTAAATCTCCTAAACTAATACTAAAATCTTTATTTTCATTAAAAAGATTATAAAAATAGTTTTTCCATCTATTTCTTATATCATCATTTGCCACTAGAATTTTTTCATCCTCGTCTTTTATGCATCTAACATAATTAAGATCTTTAGTTTTCTTATCTCTAGCCCTAGCTATCCTAAAAATGTCTCTTTCACCCTCTTTTGAGTTGAGTTTTTTATATAAGTCCTCCCAAATCTTAGCTTTTGCTTCACTAACGGCCTTCTTTGCTTTCTTATAAGCTTCTAAAGTTTCACTAGTTTTCTTAGCATAATGTAATTTGTAACATGCCCTCTTTGCCTTGATTTTGTTTTGTACTACTTCACTCCACCACCAAGTTTCTTTTTGTGTCGGTACACCTCCCTTAGATACCCCTAACACATCTTTCGCCACTTCCCTAATATGTATAGCCATATTGTTCCACATATCAGAGGGTGTGCCAACATAATTCCAAACATCTCCTTGAAGGACTTTTTGTTTAAATATATCTTCTTTCTCACTTTTGAGGTTCCACCATTTAGTCCGAATAGCTCGATGCACTCTTTTCTTCTTTGTCCATTTTTTTATTTGTAAATCCATAACTAAAAGTCGATGTTGGGTGGTTAAGCTTTCTCCTGGAATTACCTTACAATCTTTACAACACGCTCTATCTTTTTTTCTACAAATAAAGTAATCAATTTGTGTTTGTGATAAGCCACTCTTATAAGTAATTAAATGTTCATCTCGTTTTTTGAAGATTGTATTGACTATAAAGAGATCAAATGACATAGCAAAATTTAAAATCTCTCTACCTTCCTCGTTTATATCCCCATAACCAAAGTTTCCATGAATCCCTTGATATCCTAATGCCTCTTTACCGACATGTCCATTTAAATCTCCTCCTAAACAAATCATCTCCCTTTGTGGAATCTTTTGAAACACCTTATCTAACTCTTCCCAAAAAACTGTCTTTATACTATCTTCTAGTCCTACTTGGGGTGCGTAAGCACAAACTATATTCAAAACCTCTACTCCTAACACTAATTTCAATGTCATGATTTGGTCACCATATCGTTGTATGTCTACTACACTCTCCTTTAAATCTTTATTTATGATAATACCAACTCCGTTTCGGGCCTTTTCTTTACCTGAGTACCATAATTTAAAACCTGTATCCTCTATCTCCTTTGCTTTTTCTCCAACCCATTTTGTCTCTTGTAAACATAGAATATGAATCTTTCTCCGAATCATAGTATCTACCACCTCCATTAGCTTACCCGATAATGTTCCGATATTCCAAGAACCAATACGAATCTTATTATCTAGGACTAGCTTCCTTACCCCCCGCATCCGTCCATAATCAAAATGCGGAGACACTCTCTGAAAATTTTTCACTACATTCGGGCGGCAATGTAGCGGGACTAACTTCTTTACCCACACCCGTCCATGATGTGGGAACCCTCTCTGCAATTGATTCACTACATTCGGGCGAAAATGTAGTGGCCCTTGCTTACTTCTTACTGCATTCGGGCTCTGCAGCACGTCGCTAGGCGGGAACGCCCCAAAGCAATACTCATAATTTTTGTAATCCATGTTGTAGAAATCCGACGAAGTTTTACGCTGGCTGTCGGAAGCCTAACACAACCCTCCTCCTTTATCCGGGCTTGGGACCGGCAATGCAAGGGTGATCCCTTACATGGGCGGAGTTGGGCTTCCCAAACATCAATGTCTTTTATTCGTGCCCAACGTGCGTCTTCCTGAATCTTTTTTGTTTCAGGATATTGGCGATCAGTATGGTCTGTATTTCACAGATTTGCTAACCAGATTTTATCAAACCACAAAGTACTTTTAAGGTTCTCACACACCCACACACAGAGAGAGAACAAAAATGGCAATTCATTTCTATATATTTGCAGATATGTATTCAATGGTATATTACACCTCCAAAAAACAATTTCAGACCCCAAGTGGAATGATATAAAACTACCGTGGGGAGACCAGCCAAAACTACTGCCATTAGATCTTCGGGACCGGGTTCCATGTTTGTATTGCCGGTTTTCAGACAAAAGGAAGCTAGAAGATGGACCTTCACATCCCTGTCACAAGAGGCAACCGCTTCACTAACTCATGGGGTCTCCAACAAGGCCATTCCAAGAAGAATGGGAGCCAAAAAAACGAAGAAAAGAGATTAGCAAGATGCAGCTTGTTCTCTCGTCTGGTTTACTGCTTTATAACACTGAAGACTGCAAAGAGGGAGATTAGATTTTGAATCCCTATACTTGTATGCGTTTGTACAAGACGGGGCCACGCATTTCTCTCGAGGAGGAGGGTAGCTGCATAATCAAAGAAGAATCAATCAACACTCAGAACCAGAAAAGACAACTTTCAGATGGAAATCATAGGATAGATAGAACAAATGATGCATTTAAAAATTCCAACAAACGCCACATCTCTTGATTACAACACTAAATAGTTTAATCTCTAATACCGTGACAGATTATGCAACTGTATAAATTCAGTATATGGCTGCCATGCTTTACCTGCATGATGAACTAAAAATACTCGGGAGGTTAACATCTTCCGGGAAAGTAACAACTGTTCCTGATGGTCCCATCGTCCACCTAACCGTGTTTGAAGGAATGGTCATGGCTCTTGCAGCTTTCTCCTAAGGAAAAGAAGGAAGATTATGTAAAACCAAACACCAAACAATGTGCATAAAACAACAACTAAGCCCCTTCCCATACTAGATGGGGTAGGCTTTGTTTCCATAAACCTCGATCATGTGTCATGCTGACAGTTAACTGAACATAAAATAGATCATTCTTAATTGTTCTCTTTCAACACCTTTTCAATACTACTTTTATGGTGTTCCTCTTTCTCTTTTAATATTTTTTCAATATAATTTCTCATAACTTCTTCCCAGAGAGCTTCTTTCTTATTTTTTTATCAGAAAATCTTAAGTGCATGGCTAACTGCAGTATTACCTGGGCCATTTCCTCTATCCTTTTCCGCAACTTGTTTTCCTTTTTCTTCCCATTCGCATCTTGACCAAGTATTTTCCTGATTGCTTGTGCCTACAAAACGGAAAAAGGGAAAAGTACTCAGAACTCAGCATCACATACTAATGGTGTAACGTATTGTACATATCACAATTAGCCTATGTATCAAAATATACAGAGGGGTCTCATACCTGTGCGCAATTCAGGTTTTTGCTAGTCTTTCTCATTATACATCGTTTGCATAATATATTGTTGGGCCTTGTGCGGATATACTTAACAACGATACATGCTGCAGAAAGTACAAAAAGATAAGGGGGAAATAGATTTTGTACGAACCTCTGATTCCCTGGCGGCTTTCTCTACTTGCATCCGACGGCGCTGAGCTGCCTCAGCTTTCTTCAACTGCTGCTCCACATCAGTAAGTTTCTCCTTTTGTTCTGTCATTGAGAGGTAATGTAAAAGAAGGGTCTTATCAACTGCGCTAAAAAAGAGATGGCTAACTTCTTACTTTTAGGGGCTGCTAATGGTAATCCATCTGGGAACTCAACCAAATCGACTCCAGATGATGGATCTTTTGCTGATTGAAGTGCTCTTTGACGAGTTGTCAGGGGGATCTCCTTGTCATCAGCTGGACTTTGAACAGGTGCGGTTTTTGGTTTCTTCCGTCTAGATACAGAGTTGAAACTGACTGTCTCATCATCTTCATCAGCAAAACCGCTTTCGTTCTCATAGACAGAATAAAGGTCATCTGTATCTCTTGATCTTCCTTTCTTGCGGTTTTCCTTGCGGGAGGGAGTTCCACCTTCATCGTCAGTGTCTTTATACAACTTGCTAGAACCAGGTTTCTTGGAAGCCCTTGAGCTTCTCTGCTTATGGTTTCCTTCTGCTTGATAACCATCATCATACTCCGCTCCATAACCTGCATTTGCTTTCGAGGATTGCAGTCTGTCAAGGTACCGCAGCTCATCATCATCATCATCGTCACCATCCAACATACACCTCTTTGGAACACGATTGCTTTTCCGAACTGGTCCTGGAACACCCAGGAGATTTCCTTTACGTTGGGTTTCCCAATACATAAGTTTCAGGGGAAATACCCCTGCAATAATACTTTGAAAGGAATGAGGAAATCCCACCTTTTAAATCCTTAAATGAGGCTCCTTGAAAGCCATTTCCACTATCTGGAGGTGATTGACTCTCGCCGTTCAACTTACCCTGCAGCATACGTTTTGAATTTAAACTTAACAATGACATAAAACAAAACATACGCAGACTTTGAACATGAAACTACACATCGAACTTCCTGCATATCCAAACTCCGTAAGTTACAAAAGCCTAAATGGGATTTGATAAAGAACAAATACAGAAAAAATGAACCAAAAAATTAACAAAGTTTACATATTCTTCAATGATAAAACTAAATGCATGTCAATGGATGCTCAGCGAAGGCAATGGATGTCCCATGAAACCGCCCATAACTACAGATAGCATAAGGAAGAGGCCTAAAACTCAACCTCATAATTATTGTTTGATCATAAGATACAAAACTACCAGAGTAACATTTAAGGGTGAATATTAATAAACTAGTCATATTGCACAATAAACTAGTTAAACGCATCAAAAAATGTAAGGGATTCGCCTTTTATATTGATTCCTGTGGGTTGTAATTAAAGAAATATACCTGTCGACTCAGCTTCTGTCGCTGCCCAGCTATATCTGAAGATCGTGGTGGTCTTCCAGAGTTAGGCGTGGCGTTCGCATGAATTGTGTGGGTAATTCCTCCAACTTTGAGCTTCACTTTTCTAAGCTTATTTTCTTGAGAAGAATGGCCAACGTTGTCACTTCCTGTTCCTGAATTTCTTCTGTCACTCCTCTCTGATTCTCCTGAACCAACCTTAACTCGTTTACTTCTGCTCTCAGTTGACTGAAAATGGTTTTGTCTCTGGCTACTTGAACTCTTCCACTTAGCTGGCGCAAGAATTCCCTCACTGCTTCGCTTGAACTCAGAACCACTCCGTGCCGCATTCTTGCTACTGTAGTATTTATCAGACACACTCATGAGAATGCCATCTAATTCTCCAAGTCTTTCACTGATCTGTTTACTTTTTGAATCCTCAGAACTTGACCTCCGTGGTGTATACTCAGTATCGATGCCATTAATAGATTTTAACTCTTTCTGTTTGTGACTAGTATCATCACCCCAATTGTCATCACTTGGAGCTTTATCAAAAGTTCCTCCCTCGGAAGCTAAAGCAGGAGAGAGCGAAAAGAATTCGTAGCAGTCATGGGAAAATTGTGGATCAGCTCTAGGCCTCCTAGACGCAAAACTCCTCCGCTTCTTCTGCACGTTCATAGGATTCGCACCAAGAAATGCCAAACCAATCATTCCCTCCATAGCGACAATGAGCGCCTTGAAGCACCAAAGCACTCACCGAAGACCACCTTGATAAAACAACAGAAGAAACTCAAACATATTTAATACATTGGCACATTAAAGTTTCACTACACGTTACCTGCTATAAAGATCGAAAAGGAACAGAAATCAGAAAAGGTATGACACAGGCAAATGAAAACTAATCAATTGAAGTTGTTGAACTTGAACATGTGGAAGAGGAAAAGGACAATAAATTGATCGGGGACAGTGATAGAAAATGAGTCTCTAAAATCAAGAATTCAAGTTCACGACAAACAAGCAACCGGCAATATATCAACTAGTAATTTACCAATCGGAAGATAATGCAGATCAATAAATTCTCCAGAACCACATGATTATAAAATTTAAGTCAGCAATATAAAAGATTACTTAATGATGCGTGAAAACTGAGGCATGAAACAAAGAGAAAAGGTTAAAACCATTCTCACCAACATAACCTGTGGCGTGATCAAAGATTTTGTTACAGTATAAAGAACACAGAAATCGAATTCCACAATATCTCAACAAATGTACGCCAAAGAAATAGCCGCGTGATGGCAGATTCATCCCACAAATCCATTAAAAATGTAGGTGACACAGAAACAGCAGCCTTGCCAATGAGAAAGGAACCCCATAAGGTAGAACACAAACGCAACCCGGAGACAAGCAAACAAAGCGACGACCAAGACAAAAGCAAAGGAGCGGAGATGAGTTACGCGCTCGTTTAGCTAGAACGAAGGAGAAGGACCCAATCACGATCACGAGCAGCCAGAGTGTATAAAGCAACGAGGAAACACCACGATAAACAAAACAATCAACAATCAAACCCACGAATTTCATGAAAGTCTCACATTGAGACTCAACCACATTGAGGACACACAGCCGATAACACCCCGAAAAGACCAACAGAGTTCAAACTGTAAAGGCAAGAAACGAAATCTGAAAACATCAAGAAACCACCGAAATTCGAGACAACATACAAGAAACAACAAGAACGAATCAAATCAGCATCAAGAACATCAAGCTTTGTGCAAAAACATCGTATAAGAAGGACTACAGAACCACCGAAACCCCAAAAGGATGGCACCACGCAAACACCAGATCAAGGGCAAAAGCATCTGCAACTAAAGGAAGAAAGCCAACCAACAACAAGGAAAGAAGAACAGAGATAGTCGATCGGCCCCAATAGGACACGACAAAACCACCGATCCCCACAACACAAAAATCGAAATCAAGAACCAAAGAGATTGAAAAAGGAAAACCCATCTCCGTAGATGCTCACAGGCGTCATCAAGACCCACAGAAAGAACCAACAACAGCAGAAATCAACAAGAAAACCGACGCAGAAAGCGAGAGAGAGCGCTGCATGGAACGAGATTCACCTCGGAGAGCGGTGGAAGAAGGAAGCGAAAGAGGCGCAGGAGGAAGGGAAAAGGGAAAGTAGAGAGAGAGAGAGAGAAAGGCGACTTTTGTTTTGTAGAGAGAGAAAGGGAGAGAGAAGTTTCGTCTGCGAAAGGGGGGCATGTTGGGGATTTTGAGGGATAGAAATTCTCCTGCTGTTGTCCTGAACGCGAAGAGAGAAAACCGGGTGGTGAAGCGGCGAGTTCCCTCTTCGTTTCCGACTTGAGGTTGGCGTTTGGATTTGGTCATCCTTGATCCTCTCTCTCTCTCTCATCTTTCCTCCATGACGGTCTCCCTTTTTTCTGGCTTTATCCTGGAAAACCGAAGATTTTAGATGGAAACATGTTTTTCATGACTGTGTTTATCTGTACAAACTATATTATAGTCTGCCTGGGTTTGCTTTTATAATCATTTTCACGGCTTTAAAGTTTCTTTCTTTATATGGTCATATACATGTTTTTCATGGCCGGTTGTCCTATACATATTTTACATGTTTTTCATGGTCATTTGTCCTATACATATTTTAATACAAACTATATGCATCTTTCTCTTCCTTTGTATGTATATATGTAGTCCATCCCCACGTTTCATGTACTCAAATCCATTTTATCATTTCAATTATTTTGGTTTTAAGATGAAAGGTTAAGATAATAAAATAAAAAATATTTAATTATAAAATACAGCTAATACAATAATATTTTTAAAATTCAAATCTCTATTTTATAAAAAATATAAGTAGATTTGATCATGAACGGATGTAAGTATTTACAACCTTATATATAAGACCATAGTTTATGTACATACTCGTATGGTGACTGAGTGACCATTTTAAGTCTACGGTAACATACACTCGTAATGATTTCATGAGATGATTTTTTATAAAAGAAAGTTGTTTTACAAAATAACGATTTACTTTACTAAAAAAATAAGAAAAATTTCGGAGTCATTTTCTCACAAGCTTAAATGGAAAACCCAAAACAAAATATAAAATAAAAATATAAACAACCTAATATAAGTACGTGAGAACAACTTTCTATATACATTAAAAACATCTTACAAAAACTACTTCCCCTCTTTATAAATCCTTTTAGACGGAAGCCATGCCATAGATCCAAGTCAAACGATACTACGTCCCAGTCTTTTGTTTTTGTTTCTGCATTCAACTCTCGAGTTCTTCTCGTTTATGGATGGTTTAAAAAAAATAGTATCAAGTGCATTAAATGCACTTTTCAAAATTACCATTGTATTTTTTGCAATTCTAATTTAAAACTCAACAATTATTACACCGATGAGAAGATTGAAATCTTTAAAGATGCACAAATAAATGTGCTCTCTCTCTCTCTCTCTATATATATATATATAGTAGCAAGTTTGAAAGCCATGGCTTAATTGGATTCAGTCGACCAGTTTTATTTTTGCGACTCGTCACCGTACAGGCTGGCCGTGTTGGGTTAGCTGGCCCATCGTTTGCTGTGTGGCGTCCTCTCAATGGAAATTAGTCTGCAAGTGCTAGCTGATAAGATGGGAATTTTGTTCAATTTCTTAGTAAAAATGTTTCTACAACGAGCTATCAACAAATAAAAAAAAAGTTTTAACCAAAAAAAGAAAAAAAAAGGTGTTTCTACAAGGAGTGAGGCTCAAGGACCTTTGTATTTGCATTGTCACAGCAAAATGCCATTTAGTTAGTGAAGAATTCGTCCTTACATGATAGAACTAAAGCACATTTATGCGTGTTACGATGTATGATGATATGGAGAAGAAACTTATTTGCAGCCATGGAAGGGTCTATGATGGGAGTGGTGGGTAGATATAAAAAACAACAAAACTTTTACTAGGTCGATCTCTCCATAGAATCCGATCATGTGCTATGCTAGTAGTTAACTCAACACTAGTTAGATCAATGCTTATTATTTCTTTCTAATATTTTTATGGTTCTTTTTTTTATAAAATATTTCTCTCGTATTTTTATCAGAGTTTTATTTAGTAGTATTTCTACGTGTCCAAACCATTTTAAATATTTTTTTATCATCTAGTGATGTCACTCTCACTCTCAATTTGTTTATCATAACATCGGTGGTGGATAGACATCTTAGAAGAGTTTGACTTCCATGAAGGCCATCATTGAATCTTCATGTCTCCACATTGTAGTTGGAGTGACAATGGTTTTGATAGAAGAAAACATAGGACTACATGCATAAACAAATGGTATGCAATAAAAAGTAACATGTTGACATCAACCAAGACTGAAAATACAGACGCAAACAGTGCAAGGATCAAGCAAATAAATAAAATCATTAAGGAACTTGTTTGTTGATAGAGCCGTTCTCATGAACTTACCTTAGAGAAATCATTATCCCCCTATTACGTATGTATGGATAGCAAATCCTTTCTCCTACCGTAAAATGATCACCGTGGGCAAGAGCACATACCTCGACTCAAACCATCTTCGATCACTTCTTGGTTGCAATAGCCAATTGGGGAGCACAAGCAAAGTGCGAAGAAACAGGAGAAAGACCGCAGAATTTTCTATAATCTTTGGATTAGGGAGTCCTAATTTCGGTTTTATAATAAAACAACATATCTCAAATCCGCTCCAAGAGTCTTTTCAGATCCACTCATAATAGTTTCATGTCTTTTCATAAATTTTCATAAAAAGACTCATGATTGTTACATCAAAACTATTTATTGGTCAAAAAGAATACTCAATATCGAAAATAATTCTCCAGCCCGACATGAGTGTGTGGTAATGGATGTCCACCAAACTCTTTAAATTAAGGTTGAAGAGCTATCATTTATAATAAAAGGACATGTGGAATTATTACAACCATAAATGTATTACTAAAGAATAGCCAATGGTATTTACATGCACAAACTCCTCACTTATATGATTTTAACACTTTTAGACTTTTACTTTTATCAAAGATATATCAAACTAAACATTTAAAAGTACCTAACATGCACCAAATGTAATTTAAACTTAATTAGGCCCAACCAAGTCCAACAGGGATACGGGGAACGGCTGAGGCAACTAACTGTAGAGGAAGCAATTATGCACATGTTTAAAAGGTTTGAAGACTTCAATGTCTGTGTGTGCTTAGAAAAGTGAACTGTAAGATGGTAGGAAGTACATTTTGCTGGAAGGACAAACTTCCTCATGGTTCTTCACACTAAATTCTTTTGACTGCTTATAGAGTTGTAACTAGTCAAGGTTTGCTTGACTCCATCTTGATTATCAAACAGCAAAAAAGATAACAAAGGTTCTACCAAAAGATTAAGTACTGAAAGGGGCACAAGTTCACTGAATTGCAAGTACTTGAATCGCTTTTGGTGCTGAACACAGTTCACTGGCACATAAAGCACTTCATGAAGTGCAGAAAGGAAGATATTGGAGTAGCTGGCATGATGATATGCCATGTAGCAGGGTGTCACATGAACTTAAATAAGAAAAGAGTATCTATTTCCTTGGTTGTGTTCACTTGGGGGTGTTTGCATGGTGGAACTTGTGGGACCGGTACTTCATGCGCTAGTCTTGCAAACACAGAACTTGAAGTACCAGAAAAGCAGTGTTGTATCGAATTCAAATTTCTACTTAAGGTGAAAAAGGAGTTGGGTCCCCCTTTTCTTGTTCTGGATGCCCATTTTCCTCTCAAGCCAGTTTCAACACTAAACATTACGATTTTTGCTCGCAATAAAAACACAAATTTTATAGGATTATAGAACTTTTTTTCGTGGACACTGCATTTCGGACCTAAAAGTTTCATGAAGTTCCATTGTGCAATGGACCTTCGTTAACTAAGCTGAGAGAAGCATATATTTCATCGGGCCCTTGCTTGTTTAGTGAAGGGGAGGGAGCAGAGGGTTTCCTAAAGTGTTAGTTTTCGTTTAGAAGCAAACTCTCCAAATCTACGACCAACTTTCCCTCGAGTCCCTCTAGCCCAAAAGGGCCCATCTTCCTCTTGTTGATGTTAAACTCTTCGCTACCCTAAGATAGGGGAACCGAAACAATGCATATGTGTGTTTGATTAATAGTTTCCATCTCTTGGTACTAGAACTCTTAAGCCTAAACACACATGAACTTACAACCATAGTTTTATATTTGATTTGTGAGTAATAATGCTTGGGTTTTCTTGCGAAGCATTTAGTAAATAGAGAGGAGGTACTTGGATTTTCGTACAAAACCCCTAAGTCCAATTTCTATAACTCACTTAGATTGAGTATACAAAATCATAGTTTCATAACAATAATAGGTTTCGTGTTTGAGAACTTAAATTGCAAATCACAAAAAAATCAAGGTTCAGTTCCCTTAAAACCTTGCATCATACACAACCTAAAGATGTGTCTTATTCACGTACCAAGTCCACATCGCGAAATCAAAGAAATGCGACATGCCCATAAAATATTTTGGCTTAAAAAATATAGCCCATGGAAGGAGTGGGCTGACGAAGTTGGTGTCCAACTTCTGTCTTCTCGATGCCCTTCAGTTGGCGGTAAGAGCGAATAAGCTTATCACCAGAGAAGTTCCATTGCCCCATCGTCAACATCGACCGTCTCAGGTCCCTCGTCCTGCTGAAGGCCCAAGAGAAGGCATCACCGAAGAACGCCCCCTTCCTCGATGTCACCTACCTTGGCTACTTCAAGGTGCTCGAAAAGGGAAACATGCCACTGTCTCATCCTATCATCGTCAAGGCAGAGCTCATCTCGATATTGACTGAAAAGAAGGTCAAGGACACCACTGCCGTCGTTGTTCTCACTGCTTGAAGCTAAATTCTTTTGTTTCTCTTTGTCTGCAATACTCATCTGGTCGTCTAGGTTGTTATTCAGGGTTTTGCTTTTATTTTCCGTTTATGTTAATGAGTCTATTGCGCATTTTAAATGTTTTACTTGATAGTGAGATTGGGAATCCCTTTGGTGACTTTTTATATCCTCTAAATGGAAGATTTTATTTATGTTCTCGATTGGTTGTCGTGCACTCTGGGTTTCACTGATTCTTTGGTTTTCCTTCTGAAAATGTGTGTTCACTTTTGTTTTCTGAATATTTTTGGAGCTTATTTAAATGGATGATCTTCTAGCAAATGTGATCAGTGGGAGTATGGGGGAGCATTATGATATTCTTGGCTGGGTGATGGCTTCGATGTTGGTGAGTCCTTACAAATCTATTCTTGAGAGGAAATAGTATGTAGTTAGGTAGTCTCCTTCGAGATTCCCTTAGCACTTGTTTGGTTAATTTTGGCGCAGACTGAGCTCGTTTATGCTGCACGTAAAGAGTTTCATTTTTACAATGGTGATTGCATTGAAAGCAAATTGTCAACATAAACGAAACGCTAAGCTTTTCAGTTTTAGAAATAAGCTGGCAATTGCTTCGTATGACTTGTGTATTATCTTGTAGGTGTTCAGAGGAAAGGAAGCAAGGCTGAAAGAATTAACAACCTAATGAAATGAATCACGAACAAGCCCAGCTCGAGGACAGTGTGGAAGCCATATGCAACTTATGCTTTATGTCTACTTCACTACTCTCTTTTTGGTGATCAAAAGGTTCGAGATTGAGGTGCACTGATCCATGTTATAAATATCGTATTGCACCCCATATAATATGGGGCATCGATGTGCTTATATCATGTGTATATTATACGATGATTTTCTAATTTCTTCTTTCAGAGATTCGTGAATGCCTAATAAAGGTGTAGTTATTGATATGCTTATCATTTCAAATACTCAACAACCTTTATTTGTTGGAATTTTCTTCAGTTAAGGAAAGATTCTGTCAAAATTTCTTCACAATACAAAGGACAAATAGATTGTTGATTAATTCACAGCAATGTATGGTTGTTTGTAATTCTAATTGAACTATATTATTGATGTTTATTAATTGTAGAACTAGTTGTAGGAAGAAGGAACTCGAGTACTAGATCCATGAGCAAATGAACACTTATGAGTACTAGTTCCATGCATGAATCAAACACAAAACCGTGGATGGTACCTACTGTGATTTTCAGTCTCGAAACCACTTATGAGTACAAATCCACATTGTGGTCACCCGCCCTCACTTGAAATTCTGAAAATTTTCAATTGTATGTTGAAATTTCTAGATGAATTTGAATTTTTTAAAGTCTACCCATCCAAACTAAAGTCGGCCACACCCGAAACAAATTTCTAAATCCGGCACTGGGCACGGCTCCTCCTCACTTTAGGGTGCGTTTGCAAGCCCAACTTCCTAGCGCTGCTTCCTCTAAGGCATCAAACATACCCTTATGTGAAAATTAGAATTTTCTGTTACAATATGGTATTTCGATTTGAGTTCGGTTCGACGTTTTCGTTTGCGCTCGTTCATTTTCGTATATTACAATATCTATGTTTTAAATTAGTTTTCATGTTACTAGACAACACATTAATGATTCTTAATGTTGATTGAGTTCATATATTCTGATCAAGCTATGATCCATGGCCCATAATTCACGTATTGGACCTTGACATGGGTCTAGCAAAAATCGGGTTATAACCGAAAGCCAACCTGAACCGACCAAAAGTTTTCGGTTCAGTTACCTCTATAATTTGTTTCGGTTTCGGTACTTGAGTTCTTTCTTAATTCGGTTTTCAATTATTGCTGTTTGGCTTGGTTTGAGAACCGAGCCAACCGATACACATGCCTTGCAACACACACAAAAAAAAAACAAATAATTGAATTTATGAATATAAATGGTGTTATATTCGCACCAAAAATACAACCAACAAACTCATTCGTGAACTGAGGCTCGATAGAGCCAGAGCTCCAAATTCTGGTATATTAGTAAAATATAAAGGGAATTAATCGCCTTATAATGGACCTGATCAACTTCCAAATGTTCATGCAAAAGGATATGAAACTAGCCATTATTGAAGCCCAACTTTATTTTATAATGTGGTGTTCTTCATTCACCTTAGTGCCAAACAATCAAAGAAACAAATAAGCAAGAAGCAAACTGTTTGCAACGTTGGCCTATGAAAGCAAGTCTGCAAGGGCAAGGCAGTTGCTGATGAGCTTACTTAGCTCATCATCAATTACGGCCATGGGTGTAGGCAAGCCAGGTATCTCCGAGAAGCCGTCGTCGCACGAAGTCACGTCTTGAATGGCCGCACTCAGCATGACCTTCACTGTGTCGATGTCGGAAATCGCCAATGCCTGGACCGCCTCGTCGAAGTTCGACTTCAAGTCGTCATAGCTATCCTTACAGACATCAAGGCAGTCCTTCAATCTAGGTAATGTTATTGTCTCAGAGAGGAGATTGGTTACTTGGCTCATGGCATCAGCTCCCCTACTTACAGTAGCATTGACTTGCATAACCAGCATTTCCTTTGGACCCACATCGCCCGAGTCCAGGATGAACGGCTGCACCGAGGTCAGACATATCTCCGGGTAATCGGTCTTCTTGCACAAAGATGCAACTGATGCACTGACTGTTGATGGCTTTGTTGTGGTTGGCTGGTCCATAGATGGTGCAGGTGTGGTTGGCTTAGTTGCTGGTGTGGGTGTCGATGGTGCCGGTGTGGGTGGCTTAGTTGCTGGTGTGGGTATCGATGGTGCAGGTGTGGGCGTCGATGGTGAGGGTGTGGGTGTGGGAGTCGATGGTGTGGGTGGCCGAGTTGATGACTTGGATATGGGTTCCGATGGCGTGGGCACGGGAGTTGATGGTGCTGGAGTTGATTTCACTGGTGTGGGCGTGGGTGTGGGCGTGGGTGTGGGTGCAGGTGCAGGGGTTGATTTGACGGGTGCCGGCATGGGTGCAGGTTTTGGTGGTGAGGGTGTAGGAGTTGATGTTACAAGTGATGGTGTGGGTGCAGGTGTGGGGGTTGAATTCACAGGTGCTGGTGTAGGTGCCGGTGTGGGTGCAGTAACCGGTTTCATAGGTGTGGGTGCGGAAGCAGGAGCCGGCGAATTGTGTCGATGAGCTAGTCTGCTAACCTTGAACCTGGCAGGCCGAGGCACACACAGGGCACTGGAGTCCTGCAAGAGGAGGACACAGAAAAGAGAAAGAAGAAGGATCCTCATTGTCTCTCTTCTCTGCAGCAAGGCAGAGTGCACCAAAGGACAGAGAGAGTTGAAGAGGAAGAGAGACAAGGGAGAGAAGATGCAGGAGGGCTTGAGAAAAAGCAGGGGGTTGTGGTTGGTTTAAAGCGAAGGCCTGTGTTTGGTGGGCCGGACAAAACGGAACCGCTTATAATCCCAGCCATTCTAGTAAAACCGATTTATCCTTTCTTTAGCCTCTCTCTCTCTCTCTCTCTCTCCAAAAATATAAGGCAACATACCAAATAGGTCCAGACCCGAAACACAAATGGTAGTCAGCTGTTTTACTCATTAATAGATAATTAGACCTGGGGTGGCTATATGGGTCTAGTGGCAGATAATTGATCCAAACCAATATTAGGGAGAAGACTATATTAATCACTAAGGTTTGGATTTAGAGGATTTGTTTCTTACAGTTTGATTTGCCCAAACTGGATTTGGTGACGTGTGATTCTCAATTCTCTGAAGAAATTTCTTTAACAACTAGAAATCCATTAATAGGGTGAGAAACATAAGAGAGGAGAAAAGCTTTAGCGTTGATGCATGGATCTCAGTTCAAATTTGCAGATGAGTTTGGGCCTTCTATTGAATTTAACGATGAAAAGTTCCCTCGATCTAGGCATAACTGAGTTTGATCGACTTAATCAATTCCATACTGGATTCGAAGTTGAATTCATATCAATAAGAGTAATATCTATACATACACATACATACATATGCAAGTTTTCATGCGTGCTGTGTGTCTGTCTGATAGATGACCAGGCTGAGTTGGGATTTGGAGAAAAACTTCATAATGAATTTAGGTTGATGAATACCTAAACTCTTTGGATTATAAGGCCAATGTAAAGGTTCCATACCCAACTCAACATAACCCAAGCACCATTAGGTCCATTAGTACGGGCCGGTTCGGGCCGGCCGTGGTTCTCCGAGTTCACAGAGTTAGAGTCAGAGGTAGCACTGATACGAGTCCCTATTCATTCCAAATCTGATTCCGTACTCGGATACTTCAAACATGATTCTAATTGATTCATATAGAGAGTTGCTTCATTGAACCCCTTGTGGTGTGGTTCAGCATCTTAGCCATGTCAGTCTAATTTGGTTAAGTAGTTAACACACAAGTAGCTTACATTACATAATTGAACACAAATCAAGTAGCATACATTACATAATTGAACACAAATTCTCAAACAAACTGTCTCACACTATTTGACGTTGAATGGCAATGAGAGAAACCAAAAGACATGATGAAGAGCTACAGGGTTTCTTTGCACTTTATTTAACACCAGAAGGAAGAGACTAAGCAAGAGATCAGTCTTCCCCTTCACCATGCTTCACTACTGTGACTGCACAAGCTGCATGGTTCACCACATAATTACTGACGCTACCCATGAGAGCCCTGCCAAGAAAAGGAAAACGTATAAAGATATATAAATAAATATAAGAATGCAGTACTACGAAGTTAATGTTTGCTGTATGAATGCAGTACTTGTGAGAATTTTGTACAGCTTTGCTTTCCTTCTTTTGGGTACAATGGGAATGCTGAAGCCAATGCACACCCCTGGGTATCGAACTTGTGACCAGTGGAGGATCTAGAAATTCCAGTAGGGTGGGGCAAATAGACCAAGGAACAGTTTAGGGTGGGGCGAAGTATGTTCAAGCTCACAGTATCAGATGTAAAGATACAGTTGTTCTTTTGAACTTTAGAATTTTGGGTCGGCTCATTGCTTGTGGCCTTTCATCTTATGCCGTGACAGATCTACATTGAGGCAAGGTGGGGGTGGCCATCCCACCTGAAATTCAAAAAATCAATGAAAAAGTTACTGCTCCCGATTAAGTCCATCGTTATTGCACATAGTTCACCCCCACCTTAATGGCCGAATAGGCAGTTCGGTCCACCCCACAAAAAATCTAGATCTGCCACTGGTCTTGTGATTCTGCCCCCTTGCGAGGTGACCTAAATGCTTGCGCAAGAGAAAATGTGTTTCACCCTATGATATGCACATATAAGAACCCTGGAACATCCGGGCATGATATGATATTTGCAATATTGCTGACTTTTCGTACACCAGGGCGGCCAAAACCAGATGGCATTCCAACTCATGAATTCTAACCAGGTGAGATATTGCTCTTTGTGCAATATTGCCAGTTTTACTTCAATGGGAGAACACTTACCTTCTAAGTTTGCTCAATCCTCTGCTTCCAATTACGAGACTGCTCAATGGGATGTCATTAATGGCTTCACATATCTTGTCACGAGCATCCCCCCAATATATCTTCAAGGCGATCAGAACCTGTTGAGAAGCAATTATACATCCGACTGTCAAGGAACTGAAATTGATTGTGATTCTTCCATTGAAAACGTAAAGTTCGTCATCTTAAGACCACATGTTATTTTACCTCTTTGTGCTTTGCAGCAGTGTTGAGTAAGTCTAGGGTTTCAGCATCAGGCTTGATCCCATATTTCTTAGTGATTTGTGGGTCCGAGAGCTCGTGTAGAGGTATAAATGCTGTACACGAACACAAACCGGTTAGAAATGTGCATGATGATGATCACGTGTTTAATGTCAATTCTAGGCAGCCAATAATACTTAGCTTTCCTTGATATATATCCCTTCTTACATGCATCAAGTATTCTCTTTAAGTAGGTAAGAGGATTCCACTCAAAAGTGAAAAAAGAAGATTAAAAATACAGCTTCGGTATAAAAAAAAAACGCTTTAAAAGAGACAGAGAAAACCTCAAGAAAAATTAAAATAATTCTTGCCTCTTTTGAAGTTAAAAGTCAATATGACACAAGATCGAGCACAATTAAGAGTCCGTGTAATATGGGAGAAGACTTGATTTTGGCCGCATTTATGAGATTTTTCATATTCTATTAAAATATTCCAATTGCGTAAAGTCATGGCAGCCATGGCCAGATGGACTAAGTGGTTGGACTAGAGTGGTTGGTTCATGCACCACATATTTCTTTAATTTGGTCCGTCATATTAGGATTGACTAAGCATATTAATAATATCATCTTTGACCAATTATTCTCCAGTGCCGTGTATTTTTTCCTTCATGAAAAGCTTCCACAACCAGCAGGATTCCGGTAGATGAACGGAGCCGTCGGACTTTTGGAGCTTTGAAGTGATGCAATGCAACTGGAAAACCCAACGGAAGGCTATAGTTATCCCTAATTTCTTATTGAAGATGGTGCCCTGGGTAGCAATGGCGGATTTAGAAATTGATGTTGAATGGCGACAATAGTTCATGAAACTGTTTAATGTGGGGCGAACTGTGCTAGCCATAGTTTTTTCGATTGACACTTAAAATTTCAGGTGGGGCGGCCGCGCCACCTCACCTCTATGCAGATCCGCCACCGGGCGAAGTCAATTTTGTTGGAAAGAGAAACCACCGGAGTATGTTCTTTCTGTGTCATATGTACCTATTTATGCAATCTGGTATGAGTCTGCATAAATCTAACCCATCTTTGCCAAGATGGATAAAAGAAAAGAAACAAAAGCTTCTGCCTGCTGATCGGCCTTTTGACACACCTTTTGTTTTCTAACATTCATGAAAGTATAACATATACCATCGTGTACAGGAAAAGGAAATTCAAAGGAATAGAAAGATCGAAAGAGGACAAAGAGATGACAGTTCATTGGGGACTCGGCCATTGGAAAGATTGGTTACTGAGGTTACAGAAAAATTGTAGAAGAACGAAATCAACAGCAAGAGAGAGAGAGGGGGGGGGGGGGAGAGAGAGAGAGATCACCACCGACGTCAAAATAGACATACATAACAGACACCCACAAACAAAGATCACTGAAACGAAAACACACACTGAGAAAGAGGAGGGGAAGGAAAAGAGTGAGGGGCACGTACGTGAGCCACTGGTTTCCCAGAGTTGGGACTCCCCTTCTTCGTAATGAACGGCGGATGTGGACTGGACGTTGATGAGGATGAGGTTATCGCCGTTCCTCAACAGATTCTCCACCGCCCATTTGACAGCCAGCCTGCTGCACACCGAGAAATCCACCGCCACCCCCAGCCTCCTCTCTTCCGCCATCTCTCTCTCTCTCTCTCTCTCTCAAACAGCAAACAGTAAATTTGGAGATGGAGAGGAAGAGGAGATCAAAGTTATAGCAGCAGATGACGTACGGATAGAGAGCTGACAGCGAATATCTATCCGACAACTCGATGATTATTTTTCTATTGCTTTATTGTTCACGCCTGCCACCCTTTGCGGAGATCATTATCAGGGTGACAGCTTTGCGCCTTAACAGGGACATAATATATAGGACACGGATATGCCACTCCACTAGAACCGGAAACCAAAACAGTTTCGGTTCTGATCCTGGGGTCTGATTCCATAAAAGTAGGATTTTAAAACCCAAACTAGAAAACCGCTGGCGGTTTTGGTTTTGGTTCTGGTTTCGGTTCAGTTTTCTAGTGGAATGAAAACCAGCTATTAATAGCTGTTGTTTCTGTGAGAAGCCACCATGTAAGAACCTAGCCAATAGCGGCTGTCCATCACGAAATTAGACGGCTGAGGTTTCAAGGCATAATTTGGATTTGATTCGGCGTATCATCTCAAACTGCTCTCACCCGTAAAGGTTAGACAAGTGGTAGAGCCATGGTCGTTAGTTCTGTTCTTTGTTGGTCAGGTTCGTGTTGTGTTTTTTAATGAATCTGATTCAGTTTGGCAACCGCCTTGCTATATCCAGATATTAGGATGACAGTTGAGTTTGATTTGATACAAAAGAACAAAAGCATGTTGAAAAATATAAATTGGATATCCCTGTCAGATATATCCGAGAAGTGAAATTCATAGCCGAACCTGAATGTAATATGTATTTTCATTTACGCTTCTGCGCACTAGATCCAACCAATTGTGTTAGACCTGACCAGTTCCGCTGGTTCCAGGTTGATTCTTGTTTTTGTTCGGGGTCCAGCTCAGTTCTGGTTTCATTCAAAAAAAAACATGTAATGAAGGTGGTATTTGGGTTCCGGAACCAGATCATGGTTTGAAACCACTGGTTCCAGTTTGGTTTTCTAGAACGTGAAACCATAACCAAGCAATGAGGTCCTTTTACGATTTTGGTTCCCTAGGTGGTTGGGGTCCAATTCAAAACATAGGGCATGCCCACCTCTCTCTCTGTGTGTGTGTGTGTGTGTGTGTGTGCAAGGTGGACATACAACTCAACAAGAGCCACTAAAATAAAGTTAATCTACAGTGCCAACCTTTTCGAGTAGCATCTGACCGCCGGTAGACCACAACAATTATATGGAGTCTCTATCCTTGAGACCAAAAGTCACTAAAGTAGTCATTATAAATCAATTTTGTTGCAGTGGATGTTTTTTTCTCATGAATTTTCATGTGAAGAATATGATGATTTCTCGTGCATGGCAACTTCCATCAGGTCAAGCATACAGCAGTTTTCATGGAAACATCGACCATTCACAGCCGTGGATCAAAATTGAGGTAAGGTGGGTAGTTTGCTTCAATAGAAAAATGAAAAATAGTGCAGCCGTGGATCGATCTGTGGGCTATAGCATAGAGCCCACGGTGGAGGTGAGGTGGGTAATTCGCTCCGATCCAAGAATGAAGAATAATAGTACAGCCATGGATCCAGCCGTGGTGTAGATGCCGTAGTCAAGGTGACGCGGGTAGTTTGCTCCAATAGAAAAATGAAAAATAGTACAGCCTTGGATCCATCCGTGGGCTATAACTTAGAGATTTCGGTGATTGGCTATGTACAACCATAAAGCAGAGGTCACGGTATACTGTGGGCTATTCATCCCTCTCTCAGTATTCCATAGGAGTGATAATATGACACCAGTACAAAGACCCGACACGCATATGACCCGAAAAGTCTCTACTCTTGCCTACCCAACATCAACACGAACCTCCTCTGTTCTTGTCCACCCAAAGTGACACCAGAAAGAAAATGGAACCTTGTCTGGGTTGACATGTTCTCGGCACGGGTCGCATGACACGACACAAATACACGATCCTCACCCCTAAGGTGCAAAACGTGTAATTCAGGATGCAACGAGTCAAGAGATACAACCGGAGCTCCCAATCACCAGTCTAGCCCTAACAACATGAGCCATTTAAAGAGCACTCAGCGCAATAGCCCACCTGGTAGGGCTTTCAACCTGTGTGAAGGCTGATCATGAGTTCGACCCCCGGGGCATGCAAACCCGACTTCAGGCAACCCCACTTAGCATGGGATGGGACTTGGTTGTAGTTGGTGTATATCTCATCCTAAAGTCTAAACTCTTGAAACGTATCAGTGAAAGAAAAAAAAAAGCGATAAGCCAATAGCTGTAGGCATGGCTGATAGAATTAGATATTGATCGATTTGGAACCAGACCGGGTCAAAAACCAGCCAAATTGGAGATGAAACTGGTGACTATCCAGTTCCACGTTCCATGAAATCAGAACCCGATTAAAACCAAAACCACACACCAATGGTTCTGTATTTTTTTAATTTTTTAAAAATTTTAAAAATAATTTATATTTTCCCGATTCTAGTTAGTTTGAGACTCAAATCGGAACGGAAGCCCAAACCAGCTCTGTTGCCGTTCAATTCCAATTCCATTCCTGGTTCTTGGAGAACGAAAATCGGCGGTTTCAAACCGATCATGTCTAGCTGAAATTCAATTGAATTCTATCATCTTAAATCCCTACATAGATTGGTAAAAGACTACAACGTTGTAACAAACATTAGTTCTTAGGGAATACCATACAGACATTTGCGACGGGCACCTAAAGAAACGTGCTTTGATTCCTGATTGAACCCATAAAGATTACATACATAATATTGAGTATCCAAACAGTAGAAAAGGAACAACAGATTTACCCCCAAGCACCATCACACACTCTGAAGAACAGAAGGGATTCCATTTTCATTACAAAACTTCTTCAGCATAACAATTGGATGGACAGAAGGAAAAACAATCAAAAACACTAATTTCCATTTTAAAGGCTGATTCAATTCACAAGAAATTTACAAGGAGATCAACCAAACAATGCCTTGAAAACCCGATCACATCAATGTATGATGATTGGTTCAAGAAGCTGCAAATCCACTTCAACTGCAGCACCTGAACCCGTAGTCACCATTTCCCCACTTGACCCCATTTGGAAGGATCACAAAATATAATTGATAGAAGTCTGTATACCATCATCGGCCTTCCTGCAGATCTTCTGAGAAAACAGCTGTTCGCAAGATGTTGTCGTTATCAATTCCGCTGAGTCCTGAGAAAGGTCCAGAAGAGAACATCGATGAAGCCGATTCAGATTCATATGTTGTTGATGACTGCCGGACGTTAGGCCTACTGGAAGTTGTCATTAAAGAATCCTGGTACTCTGCTACACGCTGGACCATTTTCAGGGACTGAACCACTTCCCCCATCGTTGGCCGCTGGTTTGCCTCAGGAGCAACACAAGCAGCTGCGATTGTGCAAACTCGCAAGAAATCTTCTTTTGGATATTTTCCTGCTAGTCCTGGGTCAGCAAGCTCTTCAAGACGATCCTTATTTCTAAGAATAGGACGAGCCTGGAAATAGTGAAAGTTTCATGTGAAAATTTGGAAAGAAATAGTTGCAGTAGCTAGCACCAACTTTCCAAATGCCCAACAAGGGAAAGAAGATTAAGCATTAATAAAATGCTTCCGCTTTTGGCCACTCAGGCAAAACAAAACAAGTCTCAGGAGTAGCTTTACGCTGTCTTAGGCTTGTCCAACATTCCCAAAACAAAAAATGAAGAAAGCCAGATATTTAACTTCAGATGAAAGAGCTAGATGAAGGAGACACTGTAATATAGAAAACCGAGGCCCCTTAAAGTGACATGATAGGACTTGCCCCGGCTGAAGATCACAAATTGCAAAACACATGTATGTGCATCTTAGCAATTTTGCAGTACGGATATGCATAATAGGCAAGAAGAGATGCCACCACTGGAGCGTACTAATTGCTGATGCAAGTCAAAAGGGAATTCAGTTTCAGGGTATATCTGTGTTAGAGTGAAGATGAGGGGCAAGATACCAAGAGCTCATGCTTGGGTTTCAGTTTAGCAATGATCCATCTGAATTTTCAATCTTTCAAATTCCTCTGTTCACTTCCAGGTGGGAGAAAGCTTAGTTGTTGTACTTCCAGGTGGGAAAATCAGTTCCCTGTAGGCACAAAGTCATCACAACTAGGTACCAATGGCATAGGTTCCAAGAACTGGAGCTGATGATGAATGTTTCGTTTAAGATGGAATTTCAATTATCAAGAATCCTCAGCATCAAGCCATCAAGAGCTCTTGAAATTTTTTATCAGAACACATCCTTAATTAAGAGTACATGGACATTAGTAGTACTACTAGCTATTCATATGCTACCAAGATAGGAAGAAATACCAACCCATGTTACAAGGTTCTCCTGTCCTGAAGGTTGTGACATATCAACAGGCTTCCTTCCGGTCAGCAACTCGAGGAGAACAACTCCATAGCTGTAAACATCACTCTTAACAAGTAAATGTCCAGTCATAGCATATTCTGGTGCTACATACCTGCAAGTTCACAAAGCTTATGTTACATGATATATGATACAAATGACATCACAACCACTTAAAAGAGATTGGTCATACCCGAATGTCCCCATTACACGAGTTGAAAGATAATTTCCCCGTCCCTCAGGTGCCTGCTTTGCAAGACCAAAGTCTGCTACTTTAGCATGGAAATTATTCTCAAGTAAAATATTGGATGCCTTGAAATCCCTATGGATCACACAAGGTTGTGAGTCCTCGTGGAGGTAAGCAAGACCTCGAGCAGCATCAAGTGCAATCCTCATTCTTGTATCCCAATCCAAAGGACAATTTGCTCCTCGAGGGCCTAACAATCATCACATGTAATAAAAAAACACTACAGCAGTAAATCACAACAGTGCTTCTTTTAAATTTAAGAATTTTCAACAGTTAAAAGTTAGGGGAAAAGCTAGGCAGTACCATGGAGCCAGGATTCCAAGCTTCCATTTGGAACAAGTTCATAACAGAGCAAATGTTGCGAAGAATCACGGCTGCTGTAGTAACCTACAAGCTTTACAAGGTTTCGATGATGTAATCTGCTCAGCATTTCAACTTCAACTAAGAACTCTTTATCACCTTGATGACCGCCACTAGATAGTTTCTTGATGGCAACAGCTGTCCCATCACTTAAAACCCCTTTGAAGACTCGGCCAAAACCACCCTCTCCAAGTATATTCGAGGATTCAAAGTTATTTGTTGCTTCTCTGAGCTCTTCAAATGCAAAAAATCTGGTGCTGGTAGGGTGAGGAAGAGAACCATCATTTGAAACTGCATCTGCAGATCTTGGCTTCACTGTGGGCATCATACATGATAAAATGAGCTCGCTTAAAAAGGGAATGAGACTTGAAGTAGGTAAGACGTCAACGTCACAAATTTATTTGTTTTTTCTTTTCTACAAGAATATTTCAAGATTTGACTATGAGAACTAATATCCATTTGTTCAAGCAAAACTTATCATTAATCTCCAACTTATTTTGACAGAATTTTCACATATCGATCTTTTTGCCAATAGATGACGTAATGTCCCAAAACGGTTTTAACATGTCGCTTTGGTAGCAGAGTGATAACCACCAAATTTTAAGAACTCAATATTTAAATCCTAAGCAGCAAGTTGTTTACAAACAGGATATCCTACAAGGGATGGCAAAATAAGTTGAAAGATGTTTGACAATGTAACACATCGTCTTTAAGTTCTTCATGGGAAAGATACGCATAACCTACTACATCCTCCCACGTGTAAGAGGACACGAGAGCAGGTTGCCCACTACATGCAGCAGCAACAGCGACAAGCCCATACAACTTAAAAATGACAAAACAGTGCATGACGAGAGATGGATACGTAAATATCTCTTTTATAATGTTGTGTATCAAAAAATATTTCGTAAGATCACACTAATATGTAAGGTGGATGTGCGGTTGTCATGTTCAATACATATATAAATAAGTAAATGCATAAATACATGCATACAAGATAGATAGATAGGCAGGTAGACTCACACTAATATGTAAGGTGGATGTGCGGTTGTCATGTTCAATACATATATAAATAAATAAATGTAGATATACATACATACATACAAAAGATAGATAGATACACACTTCTCTATCCCAATCATTTTTTCACCAGGGACATGTGGAGCCCCGAGAAGTACATGTGACATGGCTTCCACTTTGTTTTTATCCATCTGCCAATGAAGAGGTATTCTAGGTTCAATGGCATTCGAAGGGGCATAACCTTCATGACATCATATCACAAATGCTCAATTTCAAGGACACCAGGAAATGCATGAATTCTAAGGAAATTATGTTTACAACGCTGCCTTGCATATAGGTTTTCAAGGCTGACATACAAAAAAAAGGGATGCAACTCAAAACTACTGAAAGAAAAAAGATCAGCTGATATTTAACGAAGTTTGAACTAGTTCTATTGTTTCCAAAGTAAAAAAACAAAAGAGACAGCATGAGAATGAATACCAGGTCCCGTCAGTGGTTGAGGTTTCTTCCGCTTACTGAATGTTGAAGCACAAATGACTAGTATGGATATGACAACAATGATCAGGATGCCCAAGCCTATACTAATGATAAGAGATAAATTTTGGTGCTTGTTTCTGTCTCCATATGATAGACCATTGGATGACGAAGGGATAGGTGGAACTGCTGGTGACATAACAGATGCTAGAGCTGAAACATCTGATACAGCAGCAGATACATTAGTAGAATATTGTGAATAATTCGAGGAATCTTCTACATATCATTGCTGAGTATCAAAAATGGGAAAAGAAACCCAAAGAGTATTCATCAAGGTAGCAATTTTCTAGAAGTCACCTTCTGCATTTGTACAGAACCGTCTAGAAGCCTGGATGGAAACTAATACCTCCAACATAATATATGAAGGATCACTAGCTCCTACAAGCTCCACTCGGTGGAGACCTTATATTTCAATATATTCTAATTTGAGCAATACTTGAAACTGAGAGTTCTCAAAAACCAGCATCTGAAACACCGAAGAAAAAGTACGATGAAGCTTGCAGCTTCGGGTAATAACTGTTGGAGCCTCTAGCAAAGCAAATCTTGAGAACCTCAGAAAAGAACCTCGAGACAAGAAGTAACGGAACCAGGTTTAAGATGGCAGAGCAACCAAGCGAAGGAAGAAATGCATTGGCTATCTTTAAGAGAAGTATGGAGAAAATCATTATAGCTCCAAAGTTTAAGAATCCATTTTTCACTTGTCAAAGGCAAAAACTAATAACTATCTGCATGCAATGCTATTTGGTGTATATATTATTTCTCAAAGACAACTATGTAAGAATAACACAATTAACATTTCAAAATTTTAATCATGTAAAGATAACTATCGGCTTTAAGTTCATATTTATTTATATTGGTTACGAATTAACAAAACATATTCAAGATGAAGTACATTGATATATGTTATTTACATATGATATTGTGTTAGTAGATGAGTCGAAAGAAAAAGTTAACAGACGAAAATTAGAACTATAGAGAGACACATTAGAATGTAAAGGCTTCCAACTTAGTAGAACCAAGACAGAGTACATGAAATATAAGTTTGACTATTGGGTTACTTCAGTTGGCATAGAAATTAAGGTTGGCATACATTGCATCCCTCGGAAGTAAAGTTTAAGTACCTAAGGTCAGTTTTTAAGAGTGATAAAAGAATTGATCAAGATGTTATATATAGAACTAATTTAGATTGGTTAAAATAAAGATGTTCATCAAGTATTGTATATGACAAGAAAATACCATTTAAGTTGAAAGATAAATATTATAAAACAACTAGGCATGTTTTGTTATATGATTCTGAGTGTTAGGCAGTTAATCATCAACATGTACAAAAGATGGTAGTGACAGACAGGAAGATGTTAAGATGGATATGGTCATACAAGGAAAGATTGTACACGTAACCAGGTTATTAAAAACAAACCGGAAGTGACACTAATAGATGATAAAACGAGGAAAGGTCGACTAAGATAGTTTGGACACATGAAAAGGTGACCAAAGGAAACCCCGATAAGAAAGTATAAGAAACTAGATGGTAAAAATATAAAAGAGGAAGAGGAAGATTGAAAAGTGTTGAAAGGAAATGATAAAGAATTATCTAGCTTATGTTGAATTAAGTGTTAGCATAGCACATGATCGAACTCTATCGAAACAAAGAATCCATGTAGTCAACCCCATCTAGTATGGGAAAAAGGCTTGTTGTTGTTGTTGTCGTTGAAGTCATGTAAAACTATAATGGTTGACCAGTTACTTATGGCACACAGTAACAGCAACCATGATTCTTAAACCTCTTTGTAGCCTGATGTTCAAACAAGTAAAAGTCTGTCAGAACTAACTCAAAATACTATGTACTTATTTCAATATACATCCGTTGCCAGGTATAGAGAAATTACCAGGAGAAGGCACAGGTGGTTTAAACCACGTCAAGTTTAGAAGCTGGTAATCACCAACTATTGAAGGATCAAGATGAACCTTGTGCATAACAAGTGTGTAGTTCATCCCGTACACATCTCCTGCAGAGAAGCTTACCCCCGTGAGGGGAGCAATATCCATTGTAATATTTATTCCAGATGAGCCAACAACAGAAAAGCTGACTATTTCTAACTGGGAAATCTGCAGGTTGAGCTGACTAGCTAATTCCTTCTGAAAGGCAGCACTCCAATTAGAAGTAAAAGAGACGTTCAGCAACATCAGCACCAAATTTACTGGATACACGCAGGAACATGCTGTAACACCTCTCCGTTGTATCATGCCAGGTTTGCAACAAGCTGATCAGATAGAAAAGAGAGGAGATGAATAATGATTTCTAAACTGGAACAGCTAGAGAACAACATTGGCTTCTGTAGCCTTAACCAATAACATTTGCTCGTACTAAGGAATGCTAAAAGCACGAAGACATTCAATCCCAGGTCAAAGTATAAACTGTGCATTCATCAAATAGCAGAGCATGACTTAGTTATAAGCTGCATATAACAGAGTAACTTGAATTTAAATATATCGATGGAGATTAAAAGAACTCATTTAAACATATTTTGCGGTGTACTGATGTGTACGTTTGAATGGATAACTCTCTTGCAGAAAATATAAAAAGTCTGCCACCTGAATGCATAAAGCCCAGATACAGCCATGCGTGGCCCTATGATGGTTGCCTAGAAGCCAATGTTTTCTTCAGCATCTCACATACTATAACACTTGCAGTAAGTACCTCACAACCACGTCAGTTTAACTAGTTACCAACCATGACAGCATTTACTTGCAGTTGAAAAATAAATAGCTCACCGCTTGTATGTGATGGTAGTGGTGATAAGACAGGCCCAACACCACCATCAGAAGAAGGAGATGGAGCAAGAGTCACTGCTGGGGATAGCAGTGGACCACGTTTCTGTGCAGGTTGCGTTGATGATTCTGCTAAAACTGAAGCAGCCGGGACATGTACAGGAGCTTTTAGAACACTGTACCGAGGACCTTGTGGTGAGACTAACTCATTTAACAGACCACGACGTTGAATAAGATGCTTCTTGTAATGCAATGGAAGGAATGCACCATTGGGAGCTGAAGTCACAGGAAGACCGATGGTAACAGGAGGTGCAATTTCTGTGACAGCATCCACTGCCCTATCATCAGAAGTTACATAGGTAGCCTTGACAAACAGAGAGCTAACGGGAGCCAACTGAAACACTTTGGATTTATAATATGACAGTTTGGCTTCAGCAGCAATTGTCGTGCAACTTAGAACAACCAAACATGTCCACCAGAATCTTGACATCCTCAATCTTGAAAACCCGAGATGTTTATATTTAACCAACAAATGTACCATTCTTCCCATCTACAGAACCGTCCCTGCAAGAAGTACCACAGCAAGCCTCTCATCCACACAACATTCACAGACACAACACAAACAAATGGATTCGAATGACGGCTAGCATAGGAAAAGACAACCCAATGTGCATATGATACCATTTGATATCAACAAAAAGAAGGGTATCTTTCCATGAACTTCATTCTGGAAGTCCATCCTGAGTGTGATTGAACACAAAATCAATAGGGCACCCTTTATATTAAGGAGAACTAAATAGTTAATTTTAGCGCACAATTTTACAGACATAATGATTGGACAGAAACTGTTCTTTTTTTTAATGCAAAAATGCATATACTGCATAGAAGCTGCTTTTAAACCGACAAACAGTCTGCCTACTAAGATAATATCTAGGGAATGAACACAAAGCAACCACCAAAGTATTACATTAAACTTGGAGAACACCCACAAGTCCCAACCACATAACGTCTGCCAAAAGAAATGCCGCAAGTTTCAACTGCACTTGAGCCTCTCTTTGTCTGCGCGTATGTGTGTGTGAGAGAGAGAGAGGGAGATTAGACATTTCTTTCCATACTATAATAACGAAGCTCACCAATTAAACCAACAAAATTATATCAAATGGAATTTGATATTTACATAAAGAAGCAGCAAAAGCTGTTTCACGAGAACCATGATTTTTGGTACATACCCAAACAAGATCGTTTCGAAAATTCCCTTCGTACTATATTTGCACTGAAACGACATCTTTGGGGTTAACCATTATCTAGAAATCTCAGGATAAGGCGGGACGACAAGATGTCCTACATCGTCCTGCTATTTCGCTATAATCGACTGCATTCACACATCACCTTTACCAAGAACATGGCTTCCATAGTGAATTTATGGTCGTCAGATCACACGTATCAACGAACAACACGCATTGTTGCAGCTAAATTCACGAGCTTACCTCCCTACCGCCCTAGAAAGAAGGCCGCCTCAGATCTGAACGGTCACGATCGCGCTGCTGACGGAATCGAACGGCCTGGACATCGGAGGACGCAGAGATCGGACGGGCGGCGGTTCTTGTTGCCAAACGCCATGCGCGCAACTCAGGATTCCTGAATTAGGAAATTCCGGATTTAGGGGAGTTCGACTGTTCCCGCTTTGAAGAATTTCCCTCCGCAGCGACGAAAATCAACCACGAAAATCAACCACGGATTTATACCGCAGGCGAATCCATCAGAGACATCCCGGATTTTTTTTTCCTGGATTTTTTGTTTCCCTCTCATTTCTCGATTCTCCCTCTCTTTGTTTTCGAGTCTCGGTGCGGAAGATCCACTGTAAGCAGTGATGCCGGAAGCCGCAGACGGATGCAAAATGACAAAATCAGGAATATTTTTGGTCAAGGACAAAGGAAGCCTTCTCTCGCAGTACAGATTCGGGTCGGTAATCCAGATTCGATCTCGAATTCGGGTTTGGATCGGGAGACTTCGCTTAGATCATAACTGATTCAGGTCAATGTTAGTAGGTGAGGTGTGTATCATAGAGAACAACAGGAGTCCTGACTGCGTTTAAGCTTGGTTTGATCTTCTTTTGTATAATGGCTCGATTCGGACGAGCTGTTGAGCCAAACATGAACATGATCTTGAGTTCATGAACAACCCTGTTGAGTCTGTTTGGTTCGTTTGTCGGCCTTAAGCTTATTAGTTTGTCAAGATAAATTAAGTTTTAGGGGTCAGCTCACAAGATCAAAGTTTGGTAGTTCGACACCCGGGGTGTGCATCTTTGGGTCCGCCATTGGGGACAAGGATTTGTTTTAGTTGTTTCTAGCTTACATTTCGCGTGTCCCTCTCGTACCTGTTTTGCATTTTTTTTCCCTCTAATATAAGAACATATGAATTAGGCCCTACTACATGAGCACACGATATGAGAAAGTATTTCACATCTTGTTGCCTAAAAATTATTATCAATCAGAACCTGCCTAATCGGGTTGAGATTATGAGAAAATAAACATCAATTTCCTATGTAAAAAAACTATTTTTCCAAATATTCAATTCTTTATAAAAGTACTCATTTTAATCATTTCCTGCCTAATGTGGTTCAAAATCGTATCTTCAACATTAAATTTAAGCTCTAACCCGACTCACTAACTTGATGTGTCTTTACACCTATCCGAGTCGGATTGTTCCATGGAAGCAGATTTGGATTTAAAACTGCAAACCCATATCCGAAATTATTGTTGGTAAATGCACCAATTGGTCGTGATCGGATTCAAAGAGGTTCAAACCTGTCACCAGGGTAATAGGGGTAGTTTGGTAAAATTTCTGAGCGAGATAAAAAGGGTTGCCACGTGGTGAATTCTCGAAGTTGAGGCTTGTTTGTCCGTGCGAAGAGACAAGCACGAGTTACATTTCGATGAGTCTTTGGAGACAGACTTGAGTTTCGTGCAAAACCTGACCGGCGAGCGAGTGAGTCGAGACGGCAACGGATCCACCTGAAAGGCTTAACTAGGTCTGATGCAGTTGAATATCCAGTTGCATATAGTAGTTATACGTAGACATGGCCTGGTCCGGGTAAGGATTCCGGTTCAGAATCGGATCGAGACTGATCCGGTTCTAGTTTCAGCTCTGGTTTGAGTTCTTAATTGTTCGGAATAAAAGTTTATTTTGAAATTAAAAAAAAGGAAATATATAGACCCGATAGTTTGATTGGTTACACCAATGGTAGAACCGAAACTAAACTGGGTGATCTTGTTTGGTCTATCAGGTTTCAATCGGTTCCTGACCTAGTTTGGTTTCGGTTGAAGTGATCAAGTTGGTTTCAAACGGATCATGTATTCGTATATGAAACCCGATCATATGATACCCGACCCGTAAATACATTAGATATTATGTGGTACAAAAGCTCTTTTTTTAATATACTCAATAATATGGTTTAACTACTGATTTAAAACTATTGAATTGAGAAGTTTATTTATATGATGGCAAGATTCTCCTTGGTTTTCATTTAGGATAGAATCATTAGTATATTATATTCTGTAATCAGCTCAACCACCAGGTTCAGTAAAAAATATTTTTTTCTTATTGCGTAAAAATGGATTCCCCTAGTGGATAAAGTTGACTTCAGTATGAATGGAGGACAGTGCGCAGCTACTTACCACATGGGCTTCCTTTTTGGCATCAGCAGACCAATAATTCAAAGTTAGTACGAACGATTTGTTACTGAGGGTGTTCACCTTTCCGTTCTAATCATAACCTCTAACTAAACACTTATTTTTGGTTTTTAGTATTTCGAGAATCGACCGATGATAATAAGATAATATTTTTATTAAAAAAATACAACAACAACAACAACTAAGCCTTTTCCCATACTAGACGGGGTCGGCTACATGGATTCTTTGTTTCCACAGATCCCTATCGTGTGTCATGTTAGCAGTTAACTCCCAATAAACTAGATCATTCTTTATTGTTTCTTTCCAACACTTTTGTGGTCGTCCTCTACCTCTTTTAATACTTTCCAAATTTAGTTTTTCTAACATTCTTACAGGTTCTTCTTTTGATCTTCTTTCTATATGTCCAAACCATCTTAAACGATGTTCTCTCATTTTATCCTCTATTGGTGCCACTCCTAATTTGTTTCTAATAACCTCATTATGTATACGGTCTTTTCTTGTATGGCCACTCATCCATCTCAACATCTTCATTTCTGTCACAGACATCTTTTGTACATGTTGATAATTAACTGCCCAACACTCAGAACCATAAAACATGGCAGGCCTAATTGCTGCTCTATAATATTTACCTTTTAATTTTAATGGTATCTTCTTATCACAAAGAATACCTTATGCTCCTCTCCATTTTAACCAACCAGCATTAATTCTATGTGTAACATCTCCATCAATTCTTCCATCACTTTGAAAAATTGACCCTAGGTATTTAAAACTTTCCTTTTGGGGAATGCAATGTGTGCCAATTTTAATTTCTATGTCCTCTGAAGTAGCCAAATGATCAAACTTACATTCCATATATTATGTCTTTGTTCTACTAAGTCGGAGGCCTTTGTTTTCTAATGTTTCTCTCCATAGTTCTAATTTTCTATTAACTTTTTCCTTAGACTCCTCCACTAATACAATGTCATCTGCAAATAACATACACCAAGGTACTTCATCTTGAATATGTTTTGTTAACTCATCCATCACCATTATAAATAAGTATGGACTTAAAGTTGATCCTTGATGTAACCCAATATTAACTTCAAAGAAGTCTGTCGTTCCTTCATGAGTCCTCACACATGTTTTTGCACCATCATA
Source organism: Brasenia schreberi (assembly GCA_036023115.1). Lineage (NCBI taxonomy): Eukaryota > Viridiplantae > Streptophyta > Magnoliopsida > Nymphaeales > Cabombaceae > Brasenia > Brasenia schreberi. Next base: position 5,124,868 of record JAYKKT010000057.1, on the reverse strand, counting down.
CATGTCTCTTATAAGGTTAATATATGTCAATGGGATGCCTCTTTTTTCCAAAGTTCTCCAAATAACCTCCCTCGGTACCCTATCATAAGCTTTTTCTAGATCAATAAATATCATATGAAGGTCTTTCTTTTTTGCTCTAAAATGTTCCATAAGACATCTCAAAAGGTGAATCGCTTCAATAGTAGATCTACCTGGCATAAATCCAAATTGGTTCTCTGTTGTACTTGATACTTGTCTTAACCTACGTTCGATAATTCTTTCCCATAATTTCATAGTATGACTCATTAACTTGATACCTCGATAATTCACACAATTTTGAATGTCTCCCTTGTTCTTATATACGGGTATAAGTGTACTTGCTCTCCATTCCTCGGGCATCTTTTGGTTTTTCCATATTTCATTAAATAGTCTTGTGAGCCAAGTGATTCCTATTTCTCCTAGTATTTTCCAAACTTTTATAGTAATATTATCTGGTCCTACCGATTTATCACTCTTCATATGTTTAAGAGCCTCTTTGACTTCATTCTTTTGAATACGTCGGTAGAAATTGTGGTTTATATACTTTTCTGACTTGCTAAATCTCCTAAACTAATACTAACATCTTTATTTTCATTAAAAAGATTATAAAAATAGTTTTTTCATCTATTTCTTATATCATCATTTACCACTAGAATTTTTTCATCCTCGTCTTTTATGCATCTAACAAAATTTAGATCTTTAGTTTTCTTATCTCTAGCCCTAGCTATCCTAAAAATATCTCTTTCACCCTCTTTTGAGTTGAGTTTTTTATATAAGTCCTCCCAAATCTTAGCTTTTGCTTCACTAACGATCTTTTTTGCTTTCTTATAAGCTTCTAAAGTTTCACTAGTTTTCTTAGCGTAATGTAATTTGTAACATACCCTCTTTGCCTTGATTTTATTTTGTACTATTTCACTCCACCACCAAGCTTCTTTTTGTGCCGGTACACCTCCCTTAGATACCCCTAACACATCTTTCGCCACTTTCCTAATATGTATAACCATATTATTCCACATATCAGAGGGTGTGCCAACATAATTCCAAACATCTCCTTGAAGGACTTTCTGTTTAAATATACCTTCTTTCTCGCTTTTGAGGTTCCACCATTTAGTCCGAATAGCTCGATGCACTCTTTTCTTCTTTGTCCATTTTTTATTTGTAAATCCATAACTAAAAGTCGATGTTGGGTGGTTAAGCTTTCTCCTGGAATTACCTTACAATCTTTACAACACGCTCTATCTTTTTTTCTACAAATAAAGTAATCAATTTGTGTGTGTGATAAGCCACTCTTATAAGTAATTAAATGTTCATCTCGTTTTTTGAAGATTGTATTGACTATAAAGAGATCAAATGACACAGCAAAATTTAAAATCTCCCTACCTTCCTCGTTTATATCCCCATAACCAAAGTTTCCATGAATCCCTTGATATCCTAATGCCTCTTTACCGACATGTCCATTTAAATCTCCTCCTAAACAAATCATCTCCCTTTGTGGAATCTTTTGAAACACCTTATCTAACTCTTCCCAAAAAACTGTCTTTATACTATCTTCTAGTCCTACTTGGGGTGCGTAAGCACAAACTATATTCAAAACCTCTGCTCCTAACACTAATTTCAATGTCATGATTCGGTCACCATATCGTTGTATGTCTACTATACTCTCCTTTAAATCTTTATTTATGATAATACCAACTCCGTTTCGGGCATTTTCTTTACCTGAGTACCATAATTTAAAACCTGTATCCTCTATCTCCTTTGCTTTTTCTCCAACCCATTTTGTCTCTTGTAAACATAGAATATGAATATTTCTCCGAATCATAGTATCTACCACCTCCATTAGCTTACCCGATAATGTTCCGATATTCTAAGAACCAATACGAATCTTATTATCTAGGACTAGCTTCCTTACCCCCCGCATCCGTCCATAATCAAAATGCGGAGACCCTCTCTGAAAATTTTTCACTACATTCGGGCGGCAATGTAGTGGGACTAACTTCTTTACCCACACCTGTCCATGATGTGGGAACCCTCTCTGCAATTGATTCACTACATTCGGGCGAAAATGTAGTGGCCCTTGCTTACTTCTTACTGCATTCGGGCTCTGCAGCACGTCGCTAGGCGGGGACGCCCCAAAGCAATGCTCATAATTTTTGTAATCCATGTTGTAGAAATCCGATGAAGTTTTACGCTGACTGTCGGAAGCCTAACACAACCCTCCTCCTTTATCCGGGCTTGGGACCGGAAATGCAAGGGTGATCCCTTACATGAGCGGAGTTATTTTTATTAAAAAAATAAATTAATTTAATATGATGTGATAAATAATCATCACAAAAGGTACGCTTTGTTTAAAGCTTTAGCTTTGTTTAAAGCTTTACCATTCATTTCATCATCGTAAAGGGTCCTCTCGCTATGCCTACCTTCTTTTGATTCGGTTTAGATTTCAGTGGTTCCTTGAACACTCCTATTTGTCACCCGTTTTAGAGATGTCAAAGTGTCCTATTCGGGTTGAGTCACAGTAAAACAAACTTGCTTAAATTATGCATGATTAGGTACAAAACGTGTTGCAAGTTTTAGGATCACGTCTAACCCGAATAACACGATGCAATTGGTTCGTGTAGCTCAACAAGTCAGCTCATGTCCACCTCGTTTAGGTCACAAAACGTGAATGACCCATGAGGAGATGAACCAAGCTGAAGCACGAGAGGCTCCGCCCGAGTCATAGAATCGCTTGAAAGATAAAATCCCTCCCCAGCTCGAAATTCGGCAAACCAAACAGCCTTTTTCTAGCAAAAAGGTGAGAATCAAAACACCTGAACCCGAAATAGCTGCATGGAATCCAAATCACGTGTTTGCTTCACACCAAATTCACAGGAAAGATTGGTTTCCCCCCAGAATCGGATTCCTGGCGTATTAAGACAAAAGAAATATTGTTACAGACGCCCTAATGCGGAAAGAAAGAAAGGAGAACGAACCAGGGAATACTTGATTTGATTTGTGAGAATACGACAGTCAAAGGCTGTCAATTCAATACTTTGCGAAGGCAATAAGGACGAGGGAGAGGCATGTGAGGTTGCCAAGCGCGAAGCATTCGCTTAAGTATATGCGATCATTCATTTTTCAGTCAACTTTGAAAGGCCGTGTGTGCTTTTATTAGGGAGTCTGCGGTTGGAAGAAGGATGGTTTTTGGAAGGTGGTACTTGGTTGCTGTTAAATAAATGAAACATGAACAGATTCTTTAGTCCTTTACTGGATCGTCTTCTCGCTTTTATGACTGCAAAAATTGGATACTTGTTTACTTTTATTGACCTATGTGCGTGCTACACACACAGAGAGAGAGAGAGAGAGAGAGAGAGAGAGAGAGAGAGAGAGAGCATGGGGTGCACCAGTCAATGGCGGAGGTTCTACTCAGAGTCCCGAATGCTGAGAGTAGGGGACAACGCCCAATTACAGTGAATTCTTTCCTTTCTCATTTTGTGATAGAAAACAACACTTCATTGCAAAATTATAAACTTTGTATCTACTATACTCTTAGCATGCATATCGGTACTCAAACCAAAACACCATTTATCACACCATTAGAGCATATTATATGATACATTTCGTATTGTACGATACGGCATAAGTTTGAAAACCAGCTTCTTTGACCCTTCTTTCTTGTCTACTGATTTTCTTTTCAAGTCCAACTCATTTTTATCTAAAAACCTCGTATATAATTTATATTCATCAACAGTCATCAATCCTAAGTTTCAAAACAAGGCTATATATATGATTTTGTTTCTTTTGATGTTGAATCTATTGTCTCTTGATGTGGTGTATGATGTATAATTTTTTCATGGTTTTTTTTTTATAATTTTTAAAATAATTAAAAATCACATGAATCATATTATTTCTTATGATATGGCGATATGGTACAATACTGGTATATAAGTGTTCGCATGAGGTACGATATAATATTTACAACATTGCTTCGTTATCGAGACCAACTCAAAAAATGACCAGAGTCAAATGCACCCTAAAACATCACAGATTCACAGGCCTGACTCGCTGATATATAAAAAATAAAAAACTGGCAAGTGAACCAATTTGTTTATGGTTATGTAGGGTTTGATTCACGATGAATTCATTCATCTTAGACTTGTGATCTAAATCTAAATGAACTTGAAAGGAGCTGTCTTGTAAAGTTATATATACAAGATAAACATGAACAACCTCGTCGGTTTCACTCAGCTTGTATAAACTAGTTTACTTACGTATATAGACATATATACATAAGTATGTGTGCGTATTTATACATATACATGTGTACATATGTATGTGTGTGTGACTTTCTCTAAGTAGAAACCATGTTGGCCTAACTGATTGGGTGGGTATAATGTAATTATCAAAAAGTTCAAATTTACAAGAAAAAGTTATTTGATTTAATTTATAATAAGAAATTCAAACATTTTAACTTAAACCAGCAGGTTGTGTTATGTTTATCTAGCTCAACTTGATGCTTAGCTCATATTCAGCTCGTCCCAAACAAGCTAACAAGATGAACATCAACAAGCCTTCGAGTGCCTTCAATGAGCTTTTGTGTCAGTGAGCAATCAGACTTAATTGGACTCGGTTGAGTTTAGATTTGGCTGAATCAAACAAACTTAACTGCTAGCAATAGTTGTATGAACAAAACCATGGTCTACACAAATCGATCCTGAAACCTGCAACGATTTTCCTGCCTTTAAAACACTTTCCAACGTAGAGTGTCTCTTTTGGTTAATATCATGATCTTCACGTTATTTTCATTTATTTAATAACGAATAAATTACCGAAAAGACCTATCTTGTGAGTAGGGATCGTTATTCTTACCCACCCCCACACGGGCCTACATAAAACGGGTTCTCAAAGAGGAAAACCCGCCCAATGCGGGCAAGACAAGGTAGGAAAGACCCACAAACATGAAAGGATGGGGTAGGGTTTAAGGTAAATCTCTCCTCCTTGATATATATATATATAATATTTCAAAAAACAACAACAACAACTAAGCCTTTTCCCATATTAGACGGGATCGCACAGCCCTATCATGTGCCATGTTAGCAGTTAACTCACAATAAGCTAAATCATTCTTTATTGTTTCTTTCCAACACTTTTGTGGTCGTCCTCTACCTCTTTTAATACTTTCAAAATATTGTTTTTCATACCTTCTTAAAGGTTATTCTTTTGATCTTCTTTCTATATGTCCAAACCACCTTAAATGATATTCTCTTATTTTATCATCTATTGGTGTCACATATAATTTATTTTTAATAACCTCATTATGTATACGGTCTTTTCTTTTATTAACACTCATCCATCTCAACATCTTCATTTATGTCACAAACATATATATGTATATATAATATTTATTTATATAAAATATAATATATATGTTTATAAATATTTTAGATGTTTGTGTATACATATATATATTTTATATACATATAGCTATATATATAATAACTTTTAGTTTGATAATATAAAATACCATTTTTTTATCTTATGTAGAATATATAATATTAACTGGCTTTTTGTTAACAAATATTTTATAAATTAAAGTGGGGCAGGACGAGGCTGAGTTGTAATAAAAGGATGACGGGTGGGTGTGGGTTTGATCTCTTCAGACCCGCCAGGAGAGACGGAGGGTATAAAGAGGATTCTAGGACAGAATGGAGCGGGGTTTTGCCATCCCTGAGTCCTTTACAAGCTGATTAAATAGTTCTTGTTTAAAACTTCGTACTTTATTTTAATGCATTTGACATTCGTCTTTCTTTTCTAAATTACACAAGAGGCAATGTTATGAATATGGTATCTTAGCTATAGTAGTATCTAGTTAGATACGATTTATATATATGTATTATTTTTACTGTACAACGATATATCATATAGTATATTATATTCTTTTTTGGTAGAATGGAGTCGAACTCATGATCTTCAACCCACGAGTCGACCCCCTAGCCAGGTGAACTATTGCCTGTGTTGCTTTTTTCTATTTTTCGGCTCCGAGTTTGTCATTTTTGTTTCTAATAAAGAAAAAAATGTATATATTGGGATTATGCGGTACATATGTGAATTTCTGGCAGTTGCATTGACTAATTTTAAGATCAAATGTGACCTTTGCAACTGAAATTTAGATAAAAGAGCACAATCGAAAAACATACTTACAGTCTTTTGCAACAATTTGTGGATAATGCACTAAGGCAGGCCTAATTGCTGCTTTATAATATTTACCTTTTAATTTTAATGGTATCTTCTTATCACAAAGAATACCTGATGCTTCTCTCCATTTTAACCAATCAGCATTAATTTTATGGGTAACATCTCCATCAATTCTTCCTATCACTCTGAAAAATTGACCCTAGGTATTTAAAACTTTCCTTTTGGGGGATGTAATGTGTGCTAATTTTAATTTCTATGTCCTCTGAGGTAACCAAATGATCAAACTTACATTCCATATATTTTGTCTTTGTTCTATTAAGTTGGAGGCCTTTGCTTTCTAATGTTTCTCTCCATAGTTCCAAATTTCTATTAACTTTTTCCTTAGACTCCTATACTAATACAATGTCATGTGCAAATAACATACACCAAGGTACTTCTTGAATATGTTTTGTTAACTCATCAATCACCATTATAAATAAGTATGGACTTAAAGTTGATCTTTCATGTAACCCAATATTAACTTCAAAGAAGTCTGTCATTCCTTCATGTTGGATTTCTTTGAAAAACATACTTGAAAGCTCAAAGTTTCATTTGCTTAAAAGAGAGAGAGAGAAAGAGAAAATGGGGATTTTGTGTACTATTGTACCAAATTATTTTTATGAATTTGAAAATTTACTTTTTTAATTTTAAAAAAAGTATATGTATGTATTTTTTTGTTTTTTAAAATTAAATACAGGTAATCGGATGGTTCAGATTTAGTGTATGCAAATCATCTTGTATCCAAACTCAATCATACCGCTCTTTAGTTTTCACTGCTAGGCCAAGAGAGATGTTTTAGATCCAAGAAAAAGAACTCTTTGAATGAGTACATTGATTAGTTATACTTTTTTGAATTTTACTTAACCTTGAACCATTAATTATATTTGATATAATGATTGAGATTAGTTTAGATAAGTTTGTGTAAGAGAGTAATTTTTCTATGCACTGCTTGCTCCTCAAAAGTAAGAAATGAACATAAATATATATTATTATAAATGTAGACATGATTGAATTTTCTTATATATATATATAGAGAGAGAGAGATTTAGAAACATGTTTTGGATTGTGTGAGATTTAAAAATTTTCATTTGTTTAAAAATTTCAATACAAAATTACTAATTTTCAAAATTTTGGATGAAACAGTCACACTGCCCAGCCACAATGTGGATCTGCGGCTGTGTACGGTGGCAGCCATTCTTTTATTTTTTTTGTTGGTTTTGACCATCAAATGCTTGATTGGATTGTGCACGTATGCCTTGTTTAGTATAATGAGGAATTTTATCAATTTTAATGCACTAAAGATTTCATTTTTAATAATGAATGTTCTGCAGCTCATAATCCTAGAAGAGATCAACAATTTTTTTAATTGTAAAATAAATTTAATATGAGATGAGAACGTAAGAAGTATGCTCATAAGGACATGAAAGTAATTTCTCTACGTCAGAATCCTGTTCCCCCCTGAATGAGAAAACAAACGGAGAATTATTTTTCTAATTCGAGTTCATACTCTCTCGCTTGTCCTTCCCCAAGACGGTCTCTCTCTCTATACATAACACACACTCCCCCTCTGCTCTCTTTGTCAGACGAGGACGACCAAGCCCGGTGAGAGGAGGAGAAAGAAAGAGTGACGAGTTCTGGGACTTGGGGAACGGCTTGGCTTCGGTTTGGTGGCAATGGAGATGTGGTGGCTTCTGCTGGTGTTGGGCTTGTCCTTCGCTCTCTGCCGTTTCCTGCTCATGCTCATCCCCCCTAGTGTTCCTTCCATCTACGTCGATGCCTCCGACGGTATGCTGTTCTTCCTTACTCTCTCTTTCGCTGCTAGCATTGCCGTCTCCTCCTTTCCTCTCTCTGTCTTTTGAGGGATTTTGGTCGACTCTTTCGTTCATGGTGGCAGTGTTGGATGACGAGAGAAACGCAATGGAGGACACCTTCATCTACGTGAGTGTTATCTTTTATTTTCCCGTTTCTATGTTTTGCTTCTTCTGATTCGGTTTGATAAGGTGATGCTGGTGCTCTTTTCTCTGGTGGATTTGTTGTCATGATGGAGTTCTTTTCTTCCGGTGAGTCTGTGGGTGTGTTAGATTCATTAGGCGATTTGTGGGTAGTGTTTGATTTTGGCTTCATTGAGTTGCGAGATGTATTGGTTTTGTCTGATACGCCACGGAATAGCTGTATGTCGTAATATTTCTTGTTTGCTTCGAAATTTGATGGGTTTTTTTTCTGGATCATCTTTACCGTAATTCTGGGTTATGTGCATTTTTGAAGGGGTAATGTAGTTACCATAAGGGTGTTTGAGTTATAATTTCAGAATGTTGATGAAGGGGTTGCATTCATTTCGGGTTGTTCTTATAATTTTAGAATGTTGATTATTGGGTGCATGCATTTTTTGGTTTTCATTTGTTAATTTCGGTAAACGATCAAGAAATTTGACCTTGCTGAAGTTTTTGGAATGTTATACTAAGTTGGGAATGTTGTTACAGCAAACTTAACTGGAACGAAGTCGCTGAATAGTTGTCTTAGAACATATCACAAGTTGATGCCTATGATGCCTGAGTGTTCATGCAGATTCCGAGGAAGGGGAAGGCTGCTCAAGCGGATAAAGTTCAATGCTATGAACCTGCAACAATGAAGTACCTGGGGTATTTCCCTGCATTAACCCCTGATGAGGTCTGTTCTTGATTATTGGAATTTCTTCTTCCTTGCTTGATTTTCTTTTAGCCATGGTGGGATGGTTCTGCATGGAGATTTGTTGCGCAGTTTATGTATGATTTTCTAATCTTGCTACACCTTAGAACTTCTTTACCATATACGTACCATACATATGATAATCTCCAAGCGTATAGTAAGATATAAGATTATTCTCTCCTAGTCCGCTTTGCAACCTACTTTTGATTCTCTTTAATAATTTCACTCGTGCTAATCCTAGGTGAGGGAGCATGTGCAGCAAGCTAGAAAGGCACAGAAAGTGTGGGCAAAAAGTAGCTTCAAGCAAAGGCGTCTGTTTCTACGGATTCTTCTGAAATACATTATTGAACATCAAGAGCTTATATGCGAGTAAGAGCTAGCCCTGTTCATATCCCGAAACTCATGATTGCTAACTCTCTAGAATGTGGTTATTTATGTTGTTTCCTCTTCTTGTATTGTGAAGTTCTTCTATTTTGTTATGTTGGAAACGGATTTGTCCACTATATCTAAAACATTTGGTATTGTTGATTGATGTGTTTGTGCTTTTTTTTTTGGCTTCTGCACTTGTCTATTTCACATGCCTCTTTAACTCTGTCTAGTCGTAAAAAGTTGATAAGTTTTATTCATGCGTTTTTAAGCTATTGATGTGAAATATGCAACCTATAAATAGCTGTGGTTCCACATTTGTGTACCTTTCATGCGTATTTTTTTAGATCTTATCTACTTCTAGTGTTTTGATGAAGAAAGACTGAGCATCCTTTATAGGTGAAGACATAGATCTATATTACTTACTATGAGTTATGGGCCTTATGGCCTCAGTAAGGGTCCTTTGATGATTTGATCAAACACAACACATCTTATGCAGCTGCAAGCCATCAGTAAGGAACTCTGTTTTGCTTAAGGGGCATGAACACATCCATTTCATTACCTTGGTTTATTTATATAAACTATATCTACTTTCAAGCATGTGGAACTTCGTGCCAGTTCCAATAGCCTTTTGTTGGTATTACATTAGCATATTTTAACTTGGTTTAGGTGAACGTTGAAGACAAAGGCACATACTTTCTGATGGGGGAAATGGAAGGTCAAATTGGATGAAGGATCTGTCTCTTATACTTGTACAGCCTGGCCCAAACGTCTACTCTTCATTTGATTAGATACACTTGCTGACAACTATGTTGATATGTTTACTGGGTTAGGCTTCTAGTTTTGGGCCTTTTAAATTTGTCAAAGCACGTAAGAGTAAAACTCTGCATATTAATACCAGCCACTAGCTTAGCTGCTCCTATTATCTTGCATTTATTATGGGATGATACTGATCTGAGTGCACTTATTTATGAATATACATCACCTTGAGAAAGTAGTCTTATGAAATCTTCCAACCCTTTTGTAATAAGAGTACAAGTTATTTCCCCTGATATATTGAAAGTTGTACCTCCTTATAGGAAGGTAGCTTTCAAATTACATGTTCCTGTTCATGCCATGTTCACAGGAATCTTTTCTAGTAGCAGCATGTTTACATCTATTCATGTTTTATATCTAATAGGACATCTTCTCGAGACACCGGCAAGACTATGGTTGATGCCTCCTTGGGTGAGATAATGACTACTTGTGAAAAGATAACCTGGTTGCTGGCTGAGGGTGAACGGTGGCTAAAGCCTGAATTCAGGTTAGTGTTGAAAGAAGGATAAGGGTAATTTTATTATCATCTACATTTGCATCTCAGTGAAACCAGATGGTGTATGTAGTTGATTTAGCTTGTCTTTGATGTCAAATGCAGGTCAGAAACTGAATTAACATCCTTTTCATTTCCAAAGTTCCATTGATTCTTTACCAATTTGATATTAGCTTCTTGTCTGTTAATGCATCCAGGATACTATTATAATTTCATTTTATTCCCCTAGGTAATGGGTTTCGGACTTCAGAATAGTCGAGGACAGATTTCTACAACACTTTGTATTTATAATGGAGATTTGAATTGATTTTCTATGTATTTAGACCAAGCTTTTCTTGAATTTTTCCGCAAAAAATTGCTTGATATTTTTCTCGTTACTTTGGTGACTGTGAGGCATACACATGCTGTCATACACAGGCCACTCTCTTGGAGGGATCATATATGTGTGCCTGCCTGCCTGCACGGACATCATCAGTGTTGTGGGAAGAACCATTCTAAGGCATTGAATTTTAATTAGATCCTGCGCAGGTGAATGTTAAATTTGCCTCACAACGGGTGGTGGTGGGATGGGGAGTCAATGAATTTAGGCTCTGCGAAATTGGTTGGACAGAGCAATTGTTTTTAAGACCAAAGTAAATGTTGCAACTCGCATACCATTTAGAAGTAAAGCAGTTCATTTGGCACTTCTTGATTTCATTATTCTATTGTTTCACAATGTGATAAAACGCTTCTAGTTCTAGCCTCTAGGTTAAATCACCTTTAAGAATCACAGAAGATCATTAGCTTTTTGTTTTTGTTTATTTCGTTTATGTAATGAGATGAGTTCTGTAAGTCAGGCTTCCTTAGTTCATATGAAAAGGACTAGTTCATGGTTAGGCTTCAAAATGAAGAAAACTTTTGACATGGTTGAATTTCTGTTTTCTTCTTTTATTTTCCCAGGTCTGCTGGTAGGTCAATGCTGCACAAGACAGCGAGGGTGGAATTCCATCCACTTGGGGTGATTGGTGCAATTGTTTCTTGGAACTATCCATTTCATAACATGTTCAATCCCATGTTAGCTGCAGTGTTTTCTGGGAATGCTATAGTGATAAAGGTACGTGATGAATCTATTTTGTGTTCTTGCTTGAGGATATGACAAGGATAAACATGTAAACACACATTTGGAAGTCATGGACAAAAACATGTCTCTGATTAGATTCTTTTTCTGAAAGTGCAAAAGCTTCTCTTATAATTGATGTCAGGAAATGATGAGAGCCACTAGATGGTCTTCCTAGTCAGGCGTTTCATTGATGAAGTTTGTATTATTGCTGTAAATCGTCAAAAATTTTGAAGTTTTTGATGTGTTTTCCTTGCTGAATCAGCTTATTGTGTTTCTACTTTCTACAGGTCTCAGAGCACGCAAGCTGGTCGGGGTGTTTTTACCTCCGTATCATTCAGGCAGCTTTAGCTGCTGTTGGAGCTCCCGAACATCTGGTTCATGTGATAACGGGGTACATGCTTGTGACATGGCTTTGCACTAATTTGGTAAAGACTTCTTATCTTGAATATTTTATTTTAACTCTAGACCTTTTTTATCATTACCTGTTTCAGGTTTTCTGAAACCGGAGAAGCACTTGTTTCTTCCGTTGACAAAATCATTTTCGTTGGATCACCTGGTGTGGGAAAGATGGTATACCTTCTCCTAAAATATTCTCAAGTAAAATTTATGGGATGTGCATGTGGCTCTGGGGTCCATTCATTTATTTTATCTTGGTGTCCAAACGTCATGCCGAAGTACCCTTTTCGCTGATGGGTGGTGAAAGATTTTGCGTCAGGTTCGACACCAGTGGGAAAACAGTAGTTGAAGCTCAGTGTTTGCACTTTGCGGCAATTCCTTGGGGTTTTATTTGTTGTTTGGATCTTAAAAACATATAAAATCATGTATTTCTTTTCTAAAAATGTAATTTAGTATTTTTGGCTACCTTATTACTTTATCTAGAAATAAAAGGATAAAGGTTTTGAAATTAGTCATCTATAGATATCTTTTACTATGCTTTGAAAAATAGATACTTCTCTTTTGTAATTTGGCTGTAAAATGGGCATGCAAATAAGCAAATTCAAGCTAGCACCGCTTGAAGCTTTCATAATTTTGATTTTGATTTTGATTTTTTAAAACATTTATATTTTTTATATTGTAAAAAATTTATGATTTACAGAATCACACGTACCTTGTGTATCGTATCTTTGGGTTTTATTGATATTTCTTACAACAGTGTCCATGGAAGGAAAAAAAGACATAAGTTCCACCATTTATGTATTAAGTATATAACTTTGCTTCTTTCCTAATTGCTTCTTAGGTTGAAATGCATGTCATGTAATTTCCTTCGATAGACAAGTCTTCCTCTGATTCTTTTGCTTCTAATTTTGTGTTAATTATAAGGGCAAATATTAACTTGTGATGCAGATTATGAAAAATGCTTCAAACAATTTGACACCAGTTACACTTGAGCTTGGCGGAAAGGATGCATTCATTGTGTGTGATGATGTAGATGTGCCTCATGTAATTATCTTCTTTATTGAGTAGATTGTTGTCATCTTGCTTCGGACCTGTAGAATTCATCTATTTCTAGAACAGCTGATGGCATTGTGCATCGATTAGGTGGCACAAATTGCAGTTAGGGCTGCACTTCAATCAAGTGGACAGAACTGTGCTGGTGCGGAAAGATTCTATGTTCACCAGAATGTCTATTCTGCTTTTGTTGCTCAACTCGTGAAGATTGTCAAATCTGTTCGTGTTGTAAGTAGATTTTACGTTCATTCCTTTTATGTAGATGAAGATTGTAACCTTCGTTTCTTGTCCACTTGTTATAGTGTAATCCTCATTTTTTTGTAAAGTTCTTTAGTTTTGGAGATTTACTTAGGTCTTTTTTCTTTTATATCTACACAGGGTTTGTTATTTGCAGATGACATTGTGTTAGTGTAAGCGTCTAAGGAAAAAGTTAATAGAAAATTGGAACTGTGGAGAGAAGCATTAGAAAGCAAAGGCCTCCGACTTAATAGAACAAAGACAGAATATATGGAATGTATGTTTGATCATTTGGTTACTTCGGAGGACATAGAAATTAAAATTGACACACATTGTATCCCTCAAAAGGAAAGTTTTAAATACCTAGGGTCAATTTTTCAGAGTGATGGAAGAATTGATGGAGATGTTATGCATAGAATTAATGCTGATTGGTTAAAATGGAGAGAAGCATCAGGTATTCTTTGTGATAAGAAGATACCATTAAAGTTAAAAGGTAAATATTATATAGCAGCAATTAGACCTGCCATGTTTTATGGTTCCGAGTGTTGGCAGTTAACCATCAACATGTACAAGAGATGTCTGTGACAGAAATGAAGATTTTGAGATGGATGAGTGGTCATACAAGAAAAGACCGTATACATAATGAGGTTATTAGAAACAAATTAGGAGTGTCACCAATAGAGGATAAAATGACAGAATATCGTTTAAGATGGTTTGGATATAGAAAGAAGATCTGAAGAACTTGTAAGAAGGTATGAAAAACTAAATTTGGAAAGTATTAAAAGAGGTAGAGGACGACCACAAAAGTGTTGGAAAGAAACAATAAAGAATGATCTGACTTATTGTGAGTTAACTGCTAACATGGCACACGATAGGGATGTGTGGAAACAAAGAATCCATGTAGCCGACCCCGTCTAGTATGGGAAAAGGCTTAGTTGTTGTTGTTTGTTGTTGTATCTACACATGGTTTGTGAAGTTGTGGTTTATACTTAGGTAGAGTATATTGACAGTTCTCGTTAGCAACGATCACATCACCTTGAGCCATATTATTTATATTGCTATGCCGCTCGTTTGAGCATCCTGCATTGTAGATTTCCTGCTCTAGTTCTTTTGTTGTGTATGCAACAGATATAATGTATGAAATATTTGTCACCAATGGCTAGAAACGCCTAGTAAAATGCTTCTATGGAAGATGCTATCTTGTCGATAAAGATCTTTGTTAGCTCTTTTCCGATCTTCTGAAAGATGAGGGCTCTTGTGAAAAAGCTAGTAGCAACTACATTTCTACTGATTCGGACAATGATTCTCACGTTATCGAAGATGCTATCTTGCAGACTTTAAAGTCACTGATTGCTTTGTAGGGCCCACCACTAAGCGGGAGGCACGACATGGGTGCGATATGCATGCCAGAACATACTGAAAGGCTGCAGAGCCTTGTTGATGATGCCTTAGAGAAAGGAGCTGAGATTGTTGTGAGGGGAAACTTTGGTAACTTGGGTGAAGAGGTTGTGGGTCAATTCTTTCCTCCAACCGTTGTGATCAACGTAAACCATACCATGAGACTAATGCAAGAGGAGGTTGTGCTCTGTAACTATGGAACATGAAGCTTGCGTTTTCAGACTACCTGTAACAATATCAGTATTGAGTTATTTTGTTGGTACAGGCGTTTGGACCTATCATTCCCATTGTAAAAGTTAGTTCTGATGAGGAGGCTATAATGCTAGCGAATGATTCAAACTTCGGACTTGGATGTGCGGTTTTCTCGGGAAGCCAAAGAAGGGCAAGAGAGATAGCTTCTCAGATGCACTGCGGTGTTGCTGCAATCAATGATTTTGCATCTAATTACATGTGCCAGGTTCTTTTCCTTGGAGTTGTATATTTCTACTTGTTTATTTTTTGCAGTATTGCATCAGCCAACTGTTCAAGAGCTTGAAATCCCAGAGGCTTGAGGCTCAACTCTCTCTCTCTCTCTCACACACAAACACACACACACATCTGAGGGAAACTACTATACTCTTTTGGAATATATACCTAGAAACCAACAAGTCGGCCTCTCTGAGCTACAAATCCTCGTTGACTCAAGTCTACTAGGTTCATTCTGGGGCTCAGGACTGGCTCTGCTGCTTTGGTTGGCTTCTTCATGGAAATTACCCTGCTGAAGTGAAAGGGGAAAAACACCAGAATTTCTGGTTCTTCTAATGTTGCTTGCTTTTTATGGAGCTCCATATAATGCTTTCTTTTTATTGTTTCTTTTGCTTTCAGTCCCTCCCATTTGGAGGTGTGAAAGACAGTGGTTTTGGACGATTTGCTGGCGTTGAGGGGTTGAGAGCATGCTGTCTTGTGAAATCTGTGGTAGAGGACAGGTGGTGGCCGTATATAAAAACCAAGATCCCGAAACCATTGCAGGTACGCTGACAAACAAGATATATATAACAAGGATTCTATACTTTGCCGCTCCTGCTTTTCTGTCTTCATGCTTGAATGAAGCTGATCACTTTTGTTGTTTTCTGATAGTATCCTGTGGCTGAAAATGGCTTCGAGTTTCAAGAGTCATTGGTTGAAGCTCTATATGGCTTGAGTATATGGGATCGGGTTCATGGTATAATCAACACTTTGAAGCTTCTTTCAGAGCAAAATCCAACAAGCACAAGAGGAAGGAGTCACTAAAGCCACAACCATCAGATGATCAGGCTGCTGCCTGGATGATCAAGTACCTTTAGCTGTTTGTGGAGCAAAGATCTCTAGCATGGGTAAAAGTGCAAACGATAACTCAACTGGAATTTTGATGCACCAGTTTCGACAACTCCAGGAGCAGCCAGAAGCTTCCTGTGTTTTGCCTTGTAACATCGCAGATCTTAAATTTTAGCGTGACAAGATAATGACATTGTGTTTCTTAATTTTCACCCAATGATGTGAAAGCATCTCTGTTTCAAATGATGCTTGTATTTCCATCAAAGCCCAGGTATTAGGCATTATTGTTGATCTTGCAGCTATGCAAATTGTCGAAAAGTCATGTCATGCCAAAAAATGCAGATCTGCAAAACAGGATATTCACAATCCATCCAAGTTGCATCGCAAAGTACGGTATTTTTTTACATTTGAAGATGAGCAGTGTTATAATACATATTTTAGCCAAAAAAGAGCACTCAAGTATAGAGCTAAATTTACTCGGATTTACCAATTTATACCAGGTCAATTTCCGTACAATCTCCAGTCGGCATCCTCAATTTTCGTTCCCGAGTCATCTTGAAGTCCGTTGTGATGGTGCCTCATAGAGTAGACTATCGCTACCATGAGTCTTTCATTTTGGAGGGTATGAAGATACATTGCTTTTTCATCCTGGAAACAAATTTAAGGAATGCTATTAGAGAAGGCTCTTTGAAACAAAACAATCTCTTTATTATTGGTGATCAACAACAAAGCTATCACACAATTGCCCCTGGTTTGAAGTTTGGTACATCCTCTATTATGAACCAACAGCATTTCCAACCAGCGCATAACTAAGCCTTTTCCATGGGGTCGGCTACATAGATTATTTGATTCCGTAGAGCCTGATCACGTGTCTCAACATAAGCTAGATCATTTCTGATGGTGGACTCAAAACAAAAAAGTAGACATTTGGAAAAGAGCGCTTGAAAAGGAAAAGATGGGGTAAAACACGATGGTGGACTCAAAACAAACAATGTAGGAACCTAATGAAAGCCGAGTCCAAAACTAAATGATCGAATTCATACAAGGTAACCAAAAAAATCGAGGTTCTAGTAGTACCGCGTAAGTATCATTCAGAATCAAAGACATCTCCATTTTTTATCACCGTAAACGACAAATACACAATTGAAAAAGTTATAGCAATAC
Organism: Brasenia schreberi; assembly: GCA_036023115.1. Taxonomy (NCBI): domain Eukaryota; kingdom Viridiplantae; phylum Streptophyta; class Magnoliopsida; order Nymphaeales; family Cabombaceae; genus Brasenia; species Brasenia schreberi. The sequence goes on along the minus strand of JAYKKT010000057.1, from coordinate 5,107,637 downwards.
AATAATGAAAAGGAAAACAATACCTCTGGTAGTGTACAGAATTCATCAGCAGAAATCTGTAACAGTTCTGCAGCCGTATGACCTGAACAATGTGAAAATACTTTCCCAGTGTCATCTGCAAGTCACTGACAGTTGGAAGGCATGAATGGTTTCACCTTCACATGCACATTGGCAGAAGCCACATTCAAGAAGCCGGCTTGATGCGCCGCTCACTAACTACCCACATACGGAGTGCAAAAACGTGTGCTTCACATGCTGAAGTTCTATTTGGTCAACCCAAACCTTGCAGGTCTAAGAAAGGAAACTTTGCTTAGCTTCTAATATGAATATACGAGAATTTCCCAATGCATAAGAAATGAAGTAATGAGAAAAGCTCCACTTTTTAGACAGGGGATCAAGACATGCTTATCCAAGAAACTTAAAAGGGATGACTGACAGGATTTTTGCACATAAAGGATGGGAAAACTCATAAAAATAGACATTAAAACATATATGGTGCTTGCATATCATTAACCAACCTGACATAAAAAAAAACACTTTCGCTTTAGGTGAAAATATATATAATTAAGCGATTCAATGAATAGCCTCGGACAGAGATAATGTCATGCTCCAGCTTTATGATGACGTGTGAAAATGAAAGATCTAGTGAATGACCTTAGCCAAGTTACTTAGATGTCCTATTTGTTGCGGAATGATATTACTCTAGTCTACGAAATTTTATTCGAAAATATTTACTGTCAACTGATTTCAGGCATTGTGTCTACAAAATCAAATGTAGACTTGTGAAATACTTGTACTGACAGCATCTGGAGCATCTGATGCTACTGTTTCTGAACAAAAAAAAGAGAGTCGCAGAAACACTTCTCAAGGCATGTCAGTCAAATTATGAGGGAATTTAGTTTTTCTATAGGCCGCATAAGATTCTAGTATAGACCTTTGAAGACTTTTTTATTCTATCAATAAGCTGGAAGTAAGACTCACCTATAATCCAAAGGAATCCTTCACCCTAAAAGAAACAAAACAATCAATCATACAATCCAAACCAGAGACCTTGTGCCTAAGAAAGCATCACAGAATGCAATAAGCTTTAAGAAGAGACATGTAGCATGGTCAGTTGAGCCTTGTGCAGTAGAGTTCAAGACAAAATATTCCATTCTCATAGACATGCTACATGTTTGGCGTTCCTAACTTAGTAGGAAATGATAAACAGGAAGAACATATGCTTTATGAACTATACATACATACATATATGTGTGACATTGCTCTGACATGACAATGATGCAAGGCATGATAATTTGTTAAGGCAACTCGAGTTTAACAACTGAGATTAACCAATGAAGCCCTTGCATCTTTCTCAAACCATGACACCTCAATCCTTTCAACCAACAAAATCATATAGTCAAATAAAAACATGCACAAAAAGGGGTTTATACAGCATAGTTCATTCTGCATGTAGTATTAGAAAAGACACTTAAAAATCTTACACAGCAGACATTACACTCACACTTTCTTTGATGTCATCGAACATATCAAGCCAGAGATGAATATTGAGTGACCAATGTTTACCCTCCCTATTGACCTGAAATACAGGATGACAAAAATCCAACATGACTGGAACTGATATACAGAAAATTCACCAACCATGCCAATGAATGGATGCAGAAAGCAATATTACTGTAGGAAGTTGAGGGTACACAAGATCATAAAAAGCAAACCATAATTGCTGAAATTAAATTTCTGTATCATTTCGTTAGTTATGAAAACTCTTTCTAGGCACTAACAGACAAGAAATGAACAAGAGCTCACGTGTCCCCACATATTGCTAGAAAGAAGCACTTCTTCAGATGTACAATTTATCCAAGCATCAAGAAAGAAGATACAATACAACACAATGCAGAATAGCCATATCCAAGCCAGAGTTTAGAAACCCAAATGACGACCCAGTAAGAGAAGCGCTAAAATCAAACCTTTCTGTTAGTTCAAAACAGTCACTTGCCTGAATATATTTACTTTCATATTAATTTAATTTTAGTTTGGTAAAATGTGATCAACATAAGAACAAACTAATATAACTGAAAAAAACGTTCAAGATATATTCATTGGACAGGAACTTATTTTGATTACTTCCTCAATCTATTATCATGTTATCTCACGTTGATCTCCTTCCAAATAGTTTATATACTAGTTAATGTTATTCACAATGTTATGTCTTTATATTGGTCTACATTGACTTGGACAGTTTACAATGATAACAATCAGTTGATTGTGATGATAGAATTACTAGTTTGATATCACAAAGTCCCCAATTTTAATAACTCATTTGAGTGGTATCACATATACGTTACTGTAGAAATATGTCCATAATTCCATATAGTAACAATTTCGTCATCATGCATGTAGTAATTAACTTCTACACAGGTGAGCTTAACAAAGCCAGATCAGTTGAGCAGGTTGACAAGGCCAATCCCAAAGAAGGCCATGTAAGTCAAGACAAGTACCTTTGCATTTCCAAACCATGAACTATTACGATAAGAGGAGCAAGGTTACAGAGATAAATCTTACTGTCATCTTCCACTTTCATTACTTGATGTTTCCTAAAGCTACACTTAGACTCCTCCAGACCAAAGAAGCTCTTTAATTAATACTTTACGGCAGGCGTAAAATGATGCCACATTCTGTTACAAATCTATTGGCATCAACTCCGCTGGATGTGGTATTGAACATGAGAGTCAAAAAAGTGTCAAACATCGTGAAGTATTTCAGTGTTCAGCGCACAATAGACACTTGAATGTAAAGACTGTAAGATTGGTGTTAGAGTATGAATCCATGATCTATGTTGCAAAAATTGTGAATATTTCTAACATATGTTTGTTGCTTTGAAGTATCGATATGCACATCTCCCTTTTTTATCTCAGAGTTAATGTAGGCATCATGAATACCAGGAAGAGATTGAATGTTGCAACAAGATAATCATTTGTAATTACCACCACCACCACCAACAACAACTAAGCCTTTTCCCATACTAGACAGGGTTGGCTACATGGATTCTTTGTTTCCACAGACGCCTATCGTGTGCCATGTTAGCAAATCATTTGTAATTACCAAGATATGAGAAAATGGAGTCTTGCGACAATTGTCCCTGTAACATCTCCAATTTTCATAGAAAATATGATGCTGGAAACATCAGTTACTCTGTGTATATCTTTTACAACACCGTAAAGATACACATGGTTCATCTTGTCCCGTAGATCAGCCACAAATAACTGCATAGTAGATGAGAAGGTAAAACCTTAGTGATATTTTCGAAAAACAAAAAGAAAGAGATGCATGACCACTCCCCCACTTAAGCCTGTGGGGGACTAAGGAGGATATAAACAGCCTAAGTAGCACACCAAGATTAATAAATAAGGGTTTGGAAAAGTTAGAAGTGCGTAGAGCAAGTCTAAGTGCACTGTGCACCTAATAAGATGATTCGGAAATCCATCATGCTTCATGGTTTTATTACAGAACTCTTCAACAAACAAAACCAACATACTTAAAACCAGGCCGACATAGGAAATCATTTATCTGGAGTAATAAGTCAAGCATGAGGGTTCAGGAGGAAATCAAATGGTAACCAGTGATTAAGCGAGATATAGGTTGTCAAAAGGAATGCAAAGCATGTCATAATGGGTTAAGACTCAAAAAAAGAAATCTCTGTAGTAGCAGTAAATGAAATAGCTTGGTATAAGTGAGAGATGACCGAAACTTATAATGCAGAAAACTCAAAAACACATTCAAAGCATCCAAGGATAAAACATGAGGAAAACATTGCTTGTTCAATGTGAGAACTAATTATTGTTTGTACTTAGGAGATGAAAAATTGTCTTGACATTGTTAAATGTGCAGCACTGAAACTGATCTATTCTTGGTTTCCAACTCAAACTGCCTTGATAAAATCTCATCATAGTTTGCAACATAAATGAAATCCAATGAGGTTCAACTACAGCAGCGTAGCAGGAACTAAAATGTGGTTGCAAGACGATGAGAATTTCAATACCAGAAGAGAAGCTGCTTCTGTTCTAACCAGATTTTGCTCCTATCACGTAATGGTGCAGAAAACTGCAAATACTAATATTGATACATCTGGAGAAATAATTAGCACTTGATTTCCTACTAGAAAACATCAGCTATATTGTCAAGTGTGGAAGTAGGCACATTGTATGGAGCACGTATAAGACATGTTATATATATACAGATACATTCATACTGTTTCTCAGCATGGATACTGCATCAACATTGAGTTGAAATGCTACTTGTGAATATTAAAAGTTTCAGTATCTGTATTTTCCTAAACCTCTCAGGTTCTCTCTTTAATTGTTTTAAACTAAGAAAAGTCACAGTAGTTCTCGTTGTCTGCTCTGTTATTAGTGCATATCATGATGTATTTTTATTACTTCATGTTGCATGTGAAAATGCTGCATTGACATTTGCAGGGCTTTTCTGCCTTGACGCATGGAGTTGAGCTAAGGTTTTAAGCAACATTTATGTTCTAGCTAGTCATCTCATGCTTTGAGTGTCAAAGCAAACTATCACAATGTAAAAGCAAATATTATCCTATTATTTGACAGGATTAAAACAGTTGGACCACTGGAGATTCTTGGCAAGTTTGGTGGTGTTAGGAGAAGACAGATCACTCTTGTAGATAATGAGGGATATGAACTAAAATTTCTTTTGTGGGGTGAGCAGATTCTTCTGGCTAATCTATTCAGGTGGATTCTTGCTCTGATTTTGAGCTGGTTCATTTGCTAGAATCTTTCTACCAAAACCATCACCTTTTCTTTTTTCGGTGTTGTAAGCATGCTTGCACTGGACAGACCTTTTGTTGCTAACGCTTCAGAAAGCAATGTCCAAACAACTGCAGATGTTTGCCTTGAATATGGCAGTGCAACACAACTATATTTGGTGCCATTTCGGCAGCTTGGGGAACAGGCAAGCATGTATCTTCTTTGTTAAGTTTGACTCTTAACTTCTCATTAAACTTTAAAATCATGTTAATGATTGTTTACCAGGTGATCGTATCCACATAGAATAGGATTAGACAATTGGAGGAGTTCCATGCATTTGGTCATAGTCAGGACATCGAAGTTTCTCAAGTCACATTACCATGTGATTTTCAAGGATCTATTGATTTCAGTAGTTATCCTTCACGGGTGAGTGTGCGTGGTAGATCTCCTAGCCTTATTGTGGTATTGATGAAACTGCATATCTTTGTTTCCTTTCCAGGAACTTTCTCTAATTGACAACCATATACTTTTGGTGATTATTGCACAAAGGAACACTTGAAATAGTTATCTGGTTAAGATCCACTTGAGATGGCCAATGAACGTCCAATTGTCTTGAGCTTGCGTCTCTGGATGTGCTTTTGTTGGTCTGAACACAAGTTAATGTGCTTGTATCGCTTTGTCAGTTCAAACATTATGGGACTGTGTACAGTGAAAAGATCATCTTAGACTAAATGAAACAATTTCTTTTTCAAGCTTAATATGTGAAGATTGTTTAGTGGTCTGATGATTCTTGTTTGAAGTGGATATACAAATGCGGCTAAGGAATCTTATTGCTCTTTGGTGATCTACTTAACAAAAGCTATTTTACCTGGATGCCTATTTCAGTATTGTTGTTAAGACACCTTCAAGATGGATGCACTTTATAGGATGGGCCGTGGCTTATGATAAGCATGTTCGTTCTCACCCTTTTTATCTAATATCGTTGGAGAGGCACTAGCTACACACTTCAGTAAGAACTCATCATGGAAGGGAGGGGCTCTCCCTAGGGGCCTGTTTTGCATGGATTGAATTACAAGAGAAAGTGACAATACAAAGAAACCTTAGAAATTGGAGTTCTTACTTTTCTAGTAGGTACTGTATATGCTTCCAGGGAGAGGAGGGAAAACATCATTTGTCCTTTTCCTTTTGTTTATTCTAGAGCCTCCTCCTCATACACCATTTCAAGGTTGCTTAGTATCACAATTGTCTAGTAATAGAACCCAAGCAAAGCTCCAAAACTTTTTCTGTATTCTATTTCCTCCTTTATGTCCTTGTTGGGGTTAGCCATTGTGGTTAGGCCAATCTGTATTGTGTGGGCAACTATTCATTAATGGGTAGAGCAAACACTTCACTTGGCTGTGGATTTGCTAGCGACAGGCTTTCTGCTATGAGATTTGGTGGGAACAGAATAAGAGAATTTCCGTCATGAATCTAATCCAGCTAGTGTGGCTCCACCATATCAGAGGTCCTAGCATAGGCTTTTCTCAAGGAAAGAGGTTTCATGGGCTAGGGGCATTTGTAATTTTAAAAGTTGTGTCAAAAACCTTTTGGTCATGCACCTCGCCTCTCTCCACAACCCGTCGCACGCCGACGGCCATCACCACCGCTTCCGCCGCGCCCAATGTTGTCTCAGATGCAGGTATTCTCACTCTCCCTTTTCTTCTTCTCTCTCTTCTCTCTCTTTTTCTCTGTTTCTGAACGGAGCAACGAAATCTGAAATTGGAGATGGACCTGAGGTGGCCGGAAAGACAACTTCCTTGCGTTCTCCTCCGGAGAGGCTGTTACTGTTGGTACATCTGTGGCCTCCGAGGACAGTTCGCACTCCAGGAAGAAACAGAGGCTTGGCTGGGGACAGGGTCTTGCAATGTATGAGAAGGAGAAGGTTGATGGACAGGAAGATACATGTGGCAAGAGCGATCCAAGTCTTCAAGATGCTGATCCGAAGAGAATAGACTCTCTTTCGCTGGGATCTCCAGATAATATCCAGGCACGGCTGACCAAGGCAATACGTGTATCTCTAACGGTGGCATCTTTACTTGTTTGCGGTTCATCATCAAGTTTGTCCCCTGTTTCTCTTGTTTTCTTTGCGGTATTTGCTTCTTGCTGGATTCATTGTTGTTGTCGAACTCAGAATTTCATCCAGATACTGCACAAGCTAGCGCGCAATGGCAACTAAGAGTATATGAAGCTGATCGGCTTGGTCTTGGTTTAGGTCTGGGTTTTTTTGCTGGCTGTCTTGACTCTTAATACATAACAAAGTTTTTATCAAGGAAGAAATTGTTCTCATATTAATATGTTGCATATATATGCATATGAAATATCTAACTATTAACATGTATACTGTTTGTTCCTTACTTTTTTTGGTTCCTTTTGTCACCCTCTGTTGCTTGTCCCTGTCTCATCCTTCAATATCTTTTTTCATAGGAATCATCTTTAAACAATATAACCTCGTGAATTTGGATACTATAACCACACAAAACATGTTTGACGTTGGAAAAAGATTATACAATAATCCTGTGTAGTGTCTGCCTCGAGAAAACTATTATTTCTAACTGCAAATTTGTTCTTGCAGGTATCCATGCCAATTATGTTGGTGATCTTTATTCTGCTGGTTCCACTGATCATGGGTCTGATTTGGCCGCTGAGGATTTCATCAATAACTTAGATAGTCTAGACATCAATGCTGTAGATAGTTTAATTTTTGGTTTGATGCACCGTGAGGATTCTTTTGCTGACCATTCTAGCTCTCTTGGATTTGCTTCTGTGTAAATTATCTTGATTGAAGAATTGCAAATGAAGTTGTTAGAGAGAAAGGAAAGAGCAATTGATTGGTCAGAAAATGAGCTCAGGTCATTTCTTATGATGAAATTAGTAGTTGTTTACTTGCTTTAATATAAAGTTGTGTAATTACTATTACCATATACTTATGTTAATTGATGTCTCACTTGCTCTGGTTTGAATATTATATATATAATATTATATACTTTATAAAAGTAAAATGAAAACCAAATTGGTTAGTCTTCGTTTTGGGTTCAGTTGGTTCTTGACTCGATTCGGTTTCGGTTCGAACTGTCATGAGGGTTAGAAACTGGCCATGTCTAGTTTGACCAACTTTCATAATAAATGGTGCCTTAGAGTTGCAGGCCAGGAGTCCCACTGGATGCATCAACATTGTTATTCAATAAGCTAATCTACTTAAAATAATTGTGATTGACTAGAATTGGCCTTCTCTTTTGAATATGGTGCTAAAAGAATTTGATTTTTAAAAGTTTAGTTGTGCACAGTACAAACGCTATTGATAAATGACACGAGACACGCCATCATTATAGAAGACACGACGCGTTACATAATTGGAGTGTCCGGGTGACGAATGGTATCCATCTCAAAGTGGGACCTGGACCTGGATTTAGCGGTTTCATGTCCGGTCTGACCCGTTGGCTCCACAACAGCAATAAGAGCTAGTTGATCACTTGGAAGGGATCTCGTATACGTACGCACCCTTGTTCTGCGCACGCTTGTTTCAAGATTCGAGAACTCTCGCAAAGCAGAAGGGAGACAACGCCGCCAATGCACAGTTCTCTGCGGTTACTGGGGTTTCTCCTCAAATTGCCCCAATTTTGGCTATCTCTCGTTCTTTTTCTGGAATCGGAACAAGATTTGCCCTCTCCTTCTCCGAAACCCTAATGCCACACGATTCGTCTAGGGTTTTAGGAATCCAGGCATTCAGTAATCGGACATCGTAGATTTCAGGTGTTTTAGGTCCTCGTTTGGGAGGAGGAAGACGATGTCGAAGCGGAAATTCGGGTTTGAGGGGTTCGGAATCAGCAAGCAGGCGACATACAGCTTTGAGCGCGCCCAGGCCCCTCAGAGGCTATACGTTCCTCCGTCTTCGCGCTCTGCCCGGCACGATAACTACGAAGACCACGATCTAGACAATATAGAGTACGAGGAGAAGGAGGACGCTGGCAACGATAACGCCGCTGGTGCAGACGACAGCGAAATTGACCCTCTGGACGCTTTCATGGAAGGAATCCACGAAGAGATGAAGGCCGCGCCACCACCCTCTGTGCAGAAGCACAAGGCGCAGAAGTTTGAAGATGACGAAGAGGAGGATCCGATGGAAAGCTTCCTTAAAGCGAAGAAAGACGTGGGTTTGACCCTTGCCGCGGACGCTCTGCACGCTGGGTATGACTCAGATGAAGAGGTTTATGCCGCTGCGAAGGCCGTGGATGCTGGTCTGGTGGAGTACGACTCGGATGATAATGAAATCATCGTTGATAAGAAGAAAATAGAGCCCATTCCTGCACTGGATCACAGTTGCATCGAATACGAACCGTTCAATAAGGACTTTTACGAAGAGAAGGACTCTATCTCAGGTGAGTTTTGCTGAAGCTTCAGGAATGTTTTGTATTTGAAGTCTTTAATTTCATGTTGACGTCTCTTCGAGGGTGTATTTTCATTCCTTGGATACGAGATTCTTCCACGCAAAGATTTGACTCCCATCATTTGGTGTCTTCAGTTATTGGAAGTCATGTTATCGGATGGCTAGTTACTATGTTGTTGAATTCGTGGGGAAGTGGGAACTCACACTTCAGTAGGCGGGAAGTCTAGATAGTGAATTTAAACGGCGGAGGAGAACCCCTATTATCATAGGAAACTCAAATTCAAACAGCGAGAATCTTTGTGAGAGCTTTATTTGAGTAACTCTCCCCACAGGTTCACTTCAATCCTAAAGCACCCTTAGTTAGTTCTTTCCTTTGCACTCTACTGATGACATTCTGTTCGAACCAGTAGGGAGAAATGTGATTTTCGATGCACAAAGGCGAATTTTTACAGAGCAATGGTTAGCTTGAGATGATTTACTTGGAAATCTTCGTCATGAGCGCATGGCTTATGCTTTTTCTCAAAGGAAGAATAGCTTGATGTACTGCCCCTGTGTTCATTGGGTAGGCTGTCAGGACGTCTCCTTGCTTGGCTTGCTAGACTTTACATTGGGGTTACCCACTTGCACTATAGGGCACAGTGCTCTTTTGTTGGTAGTTCTTGTACAAGCGACCAAACAGAAAGGAATTTCGTGGTTACTGTTGGAAAATGAATGTTATTACTTTGTATGATAGCACATATGAGATAGAAATGCTGGGAAAAAGAGAAAACTGAAAGCCTGGCAGAAAGTGCTCATGCAATTTATGTTCTAGCTCTTCCTTAGTAACATTTTCATCCTTGATTGATTTATACAGAAAATCTTGAGCTTTTGTCATATGACATTCTCCTTATCTATATTGCCTTTCAGGAATGAGCGAGCAAGAAGTGGTGTCATATAAACAAAGTTTAGCGATTCGAGTTTCTGGTTTTGATGTGTCCAGGCCAATAAAACTATTTGAGGACTGTGGCTTTCCTCAGCCATTGATGAATGCCATCTCTAAACAAGGGTACCAGAAGCCAACACCCATACAGTGCCAGTCTCTACCAATTGTAATGTCTGGAAGAGATATAATTGGTATTGCTAAAACTGGTTCTGGAAAAACCGCAGCATTTGTTTTGCCTATGATTGTTCATATAATGGATCAGCCAGAGCTCAATAAAGAGGAAGGTCCAATTGGTGTTATATGTGCACCTACAAGAGAATTAGCACATCAAATCTATTTGGAGGCCAAAAAATTTGCCAAATGTTATGGTATACGTGTCTCTGGAGTATTTGGTGGTATGTCTAAGCTTGATCAATTTAAAGAACTTAAGGTAGGGTGTGAAATAGTTGTTGCTACACCAGGAAGGTTGATTGACATGCTAAAAATGAAGGCGTTGACAATGTTTAGAGCAACTTACCTCGTCCTTGATGAAGCTGATAGGATGTTTGATCTTGGATTTGAGCCACAAATAAGGTCAATAGTTGGTCAAATTAGGCCAGACCGCCAAACTTTACTTTTTCTGCAACAATGCCTCGTAAAGTTGAAAAGTTGGCCAGGGAAATCCTTACTGATCCTATTAGAGTAACAGTTGGGGAGGTGGGAATGGCAAATGAAGATATTACTCAAGTTGTTCAAGTAATTCCTTCTGATTCTGAGAAATTGCCGTGGCTTCTGGAGAAGCTGCCTGAAATGATTGATCAAGGTGATACCCTAGTATTTGCTTCCAAGAAAGCCACTGTGGATGAAATTGAATCACAATTGTCTCAGAGAGGCTTTAAAGTTGCTGCCCTGCATGGTGATAAAGATCAAGCTTCTCGTATGGATATTTTGCAGAAGTTTAAATCTGGCATCTACCATGTGCTTATTACAACTGATGTAGCTGCCCGTGGTCTTGACATCAAGTCAATTAAGTCAGTGGTAAACTTTGATATTGCAAAGATATGGACATGCATGTCCATCGCATTGGAAGAACAGGCCGTGCTGGTGACAAGGATGGAGTTGCATACACACTTATAACTCAGAAAGAAGCACGGTTTGCTGGTGAATTGGTTAGTTTTCTAGTGCTCTATGTACAATTATACTGAATACAAGCAAATGCTTCTCTCACCCTTCGTCCTCCTAGGCCTGGCTGTTATTTTTGACATATTCTTTTAACCAATTCACTGCAAGTGTAGTGCGCTATTGAGACAAATTAAATGTGGATGTGCAACTTGACATTAACAGATCGCAGATGTATGCGGTGATTTACTCTTCGGACCTATTTTTTATATCCTTTGGTCCTATTTTTTGCACAAATGACAAGTTTGCTTCGTCTTTCCTCCCTTTCCTTGTGCTCCTAGATCTGGATGATAGACCAACCAATCTAGTACATCTGATACGACACTTTGGATATTCCATACGAAGAGATAAATGTATGACATAAAAATGATTGATTTAGTAATCTATAACGACCCTTTCCAGGGAGAATCTGTTTAAGGGAACACTATGCGTGACACCGCTGTTTGATTAAACAATCATGTAGAATCTAAGGGTCCAAAAGGTGGATGCGCTCATGTACTGATATTCTGAAACAATGCATGTATACTGTATTCCTAAACTTGTTTACATATCCATTTAACTAATGAGGCTCTAGAGATTCCAAACAGCCGATGATCATCCATTACAGATTGATTTGCCAATGTAAAATAATAAGAGTTCTTGGTCACGGGACTGGAATGTCCGATGGAAACTGGAAGTTGCTAATTTGGTTTATTCTTGCACTAATATGTTTGTTGCTTACTGGATATATGCTTTCCATCCTTTCTTGTTCCATATATAATTTATTTTTTCCTCTTAATCCCTTCAACAAGCTTTCAGTTTTTGTTAGAATAAGCATCTTGTGTTAGTTTGTTCCATGTCTTAGATAAGTGTACCTTGAATTTACATAATAAATCTCGTTGAAATTCTTTAATCCTTATCTCTTGGAAACCCCTAGGATGGGAGGTTCAAGGCCAAACGTGAGGTGGGAAGAGGCCCCGGTAAGTGTCATTTAATCTAAAGGAATTCAAAATCAATACAGTGTTCTGTTTCATATGGCTGTTTTTGTTATGCCTCGTACTTCATGTAACGGATTTTGAAGCTTTCTAGCTGGTATGCATTACGCAATGATATGAAAGTGCTACTGTGTGCAGGTGGAAAAAAGGGAGGAAGAGGGAAGGGTGGTAGTGGTCGAGGGGTGCGTGGGGTGGACTATGGCCTTGGTATTGGCTACAACCCTGATTCATCAAGCATACCATCCCAGCCAGCTCCAACTCGATCTGCAGCTGTCAATTCATTGAGGACAGGGATGATGGCCAAGTTTAGGACAAGCTTCGTTCCTGCATCATCGAATTCTCAAGGTGACAGTATGGGTGTTTCGAATACCTTTTCAAACAAGAGACCAACACTGCAGGGATTTGTTTCTGGTGGCTCAATTGGGGGAGAAGCACCAAATTTGCAGGGAACCAGTTCTTTAAATTCCAGTCTGAAGACGACCAGTACGGAAGACAGATCCAAGGAAAACGTGGCTCAGAAAGGGTCTGAAAGGTTAGGCTTCTATGTTGGACTCTATTCTTCATTATTTGCATAGGTTCACAAGATCTTTACTGATTTGATGCTCCTCTGGTTGCAGTTCCAGAGAGAGACCGCGGGAGAGACGGCGTCCATCAGGTTGGGATCGGTGAATGGCATTTATCATGTACGAAACGGTTCTTAACCAATGGTCTGGCCGGCACCATCCTGCGGATCTTGTACTGATAAGTATTATGAGTTCAGCTGTGCTTATGCTTTCCAAGTTGAATACGAAATTTACTGATCCATTGTCTAGTTCCTGCTCACTGCCCCATTATTTTACGTTAAATGGCATCGCTCCTCTGGCACATTGCTTGCAGGTTGCTTTGGCATTCACAAGATAGGCGGCAAACATCTAAAACGTTGAAAGAATTGCCCATCAAAATCAAAATTGAATTGTTGTATTTTTCCTAATTTTGTAGCAAAGGGACAAACTATTTTAGTAAGGAACCTAAAATACCGAATTAACAAATAACTGCAAATATTTTATCTCTACACATGGGGATGGCATTTTCTTCGGGTCATACTGTGGTAATGTTAAGAACAGGTCAATCTGAACGCATTACTTGATCTCTGGTTCTTCACTTTGGGTGGACATAAACACGACCTTTCCACACCTGGTTCGTCTCAGCTTTTTGTCATGTCACGACATTGCCAAGGATTTCGTGTTTCAGGTCATGTTTGTGTTATGTCATTTCGTGTTTGTGTCTAAAACAGGCCAACCCAAATACAGTACAAATAGTCGTCGCTTTGGGTGGCAGGGAAAGGGACTTTTCTGGGTCATGTTTGTGTTGGGTTTCCAGGTCGGCGATTCACACCGCTAGCTTCCATGTAGCAACATTGAGACAGATGGGGCCAAGAGAGTCCAGGATCTGGAGAAGATGGGCTGGGCTGTGTGGTTGCGCCGAGCTTCTAATGGAAGCCTTTTTAGCAAATCTTGAGGCAAGTTTCCTGGATTGTCTTATGATCATCTGATCTAGAGGCAACTAACTGCGAATTTGAACTTAAACTGGTTTGCATTGCCGAACAGATGAATTCGGGATTGAGGCCCAATCTCACGGTTATTGCAGATCACTAAACAACCATTACGCTTGCAGATATTACCAGTATAAAATCTTTTAGGAAATACTACTTTTAAGCCAATTGAAGATAAAAAAATGTATAATACAAACTGGATATCTGAAGTTTAGATGGCTGGCAACTTACATGAAGAATCGCCGGTTTCGGACCAATGGAACTGAGCCTTGTCCCGTTCACTGGTTAGCTTTATGGGTTCTTAAGTGCTACTGCAGTTAATCCTTCGTCATGTTTAGCATTTAGAATGCATCTTTTATACAAGCAAGTTCTCTGATAACATCGCCATAGTTCCTGGAGCTGATGGACTTAAAACACTACTAAACCAAGGTTTTGTCTACAATTCTTTAAGCTAACCAAAACTAAATGGGGTCAGCTACAAGGATTCATATTTGCCAAATTTCAGAACAACAACAACAACAACTAAGCCTTTTCTTGTACTAGATAGGGTCGGTTACATTGAATTTTTTTTTTCACATAACCCTATCATGTGCCATATTAGCAGTTAACTCACAATAAGCTAGATCATTCTTTATTGTTTCTTTCCAACACTTTTGTGGTCATCCTCTACTTCTTTTAATAATTTCAAAATCTAGTTTTTCGTACATTTTTAAAGGTTCTTCTTTTAACCTTCTTTCTATATGTCCAAACCATCTTAAACGATATTCTCTCATTTTATTCTCTATTGGTACCACACATAATTTATTTCTAATAACCTCATTATGTATACCGTCTTTTCTTGCATGACCACATCCATCTTAACGTCTTCATTTCTGTCACAAACATTTTCTGTACATGTTGATGATTAACTGCCCAACACTAAGAACCATAAAACATGACAGGTCTAATTGATGCTCTAATTGATTAACTGCTCAGCATCTTTATTTAATGATATCTTCTTATCATAAAGAATACTTGATGCTCCTCTTCATTTTAACCAACCAACATTAATTCTATGCATAACATCTCCATCATTTCTTTCATCACTTTGAAAAATTAACCCTAGGTATTTAAAACTTTCATTTTGGGGATGCAATGTGTATCAATTTTAATTTCTATGTCCTCTAAAGTAACCAAATGATAAACTTATATTCCATATATTTTGTCTTTGTTCTAAGTCAGAAGCTTTTACTTTCTAATTTTCTCTCCGTAGTTTCAATTTTCTATTAACTTTTTCCTTAGACTCCTCCACTAAGACAATGTCATATGCAAATAACATACACCAAGGTACTTCATCTTGAATATGTTTTGTTAACCCATCAATCACTATTATAAATAAGTATGGACTTAAAGTTAATCCTTGATGTAACTCAATATTAACTTCAAAGAAGTCTGTCATTCTTTCATGAATCCTCACACATGTTTTTGCACCATCATACATGCATCTTATAAGGTTTATGTATGTTAATGAGATACCTCTTTTTTTCAAGGTTCTTCAAAGAACCTCTCTCGATACTCTATCGTAAGCTTTTTCTAGACCATTAAATATCATGTGAAGGTCTTTCTTTTTTGCTCTAAAATGTTTCAAAAAGTGAATCGTTTCAACAGTAGATCTGTCTAATATTAATCCAAATTGGTTTTCTATTGTACTTGATACTTGTCTAACTTACGTTCGATAATTGTTTTTTGTAATTTCATAGTATGGGAAACAATTTTGAATGTCTCCCTTGTTTTTATATGTGGGTATAAGTGTACTCGCTCTCCATTCTCCGAACATCTTTTGGTTTCTCTATATTTCATTAAATAGTCTTTTCAGTCAAGTGATTCTCTTAAGATTTTTCAAACTTCTATAGGAATATTGTTTGGTCCTACCGATTTAATACCCTTCATATTTGCCAAATTTTAGAACAAAAAACCAAAACAAAAACAAAGTCGTTTGCAACCACTGGTTCTAAGATGGGTCTGAACAGGTAGGTGAATCTGGTTCTGAATGTCAGGTTGCGGAGCGGTTTTGGTTACTGTTTCGGAGTGGTTTTCCTGGAACCTATAAAATGTAGCCGAACTTGAGAGTTCTTAAGTCCAGTTATGGTTTCGGATCCTATTCAACCAGTTCCAGTTTCAGTCGGCTTTCAGACTGGTTCAAACCTGCAGTCCGCGTCTGAAACGGACGATATCAGTCCGGATCGGGTTGGGTATCTGGTTGAATCCCAAAGCAAGTAAACAGTGGGGAAAATCACAAAGACACGTAAAATTGACTCAAAGATACGTTTTTCCTTTCGAGAGTTGTGCAAACTCGGGACACGTGTCATGTGACATTTACGATCGGCCTCGTGTCCCCAATAAACCCTGACCCCCCCTCCCCACCCATCGAGAGAGAGAGAGAGAGATGGGAAGCGCGGCGGGGGCGTTGAGAGGCTGGATGCGACAGAGTTTATCGACGGAAGCGGCGTCCGTGGGTCTGAAATCGGCGGAGGAATCCCTTTTCCGGAGGCTTTCGGCCCTAGGCGTCATCGGTGGGAGCGTTGCGGCGGAGGTGAACAAGTGGTTGGAGGAAGGGAATCACGTCACGAAGTGGGAGATCGAACAACTCATCAAGTGGCTCCGCGGAAGAAAGCGATACGCGCACGCTCTCCAGGTCAGCTTCCACTCTCTCCTTTATGCTACTTCCTCTACTTTCTTTATGATTGATCGAGCATCTTTTGTTCTAGTAAGTAGTTTATTTCTTAGTAGACTCTACGTTTGTGTAAATTTATTTGTTATTTTAATCAACCGGAAACTATCAAAGTAACGGTAAATGGTTGAAATCTGTAGTATGGTGGTCTGAGCAAAACTTAGTGGAAAACATGAACGATTGAGTCAAATGCTGAAAGAATCTGAAACTTATTTCTGTTTTTAGATCGTGATTGAATGCTGTTGCAGTTTCTCAGCGCATAAACCGATACTTGCTCTTCATCTGTAACTTTATTAATCATAGTGAGAGGAAGGCTCTGTATATTTTCCGTCATGGAAAGCTGGACATTAAAATTCATTTTTGTGATGTAAATTTATGTTATTGTTTGGCTGGAAAAAACGTTGAATGTATCATTACAGAATTGCTGGGAACAAATTGATCGTCCTAGATGGTAATCTTTGATTCAGGTGGTTGAGTGCTATCAGAATTTGTTAAAACTGCTGGCAGTGTTATCGCGTATCGCTGGGCTCCATGATACGGGCGTATAGTATCGTATCGCCTGAATCGTACTTTAATATTAAAATAATACAAAAATTAATTAAAAAATCAATAAAAATTAGTAAAAATTCGAAAAAAATCAAGAAAAATCTGGTAATTGCTTTAAATTCATATAATGCAAAGTTTAGTATAGATCCAACATCCAAATTTACATATTTTAAATAAAAAAATAAAATGCATTTACATTTTTAAAATTGTAATTAGGATCATCAACTAAATAATTTTCATCTTCTCCTTGCTGGAGATCCTCATCAGCAACACCTTCTGCTTGGAAATCAAATTCTATCTCCTTGATATTGTTGTTGCGCTCTTTCCAAATTAATCTATGCACTGTCTTCTTCAGTTAGAAGGGCATTTTTTTCACTGTCTTCTATAACCCAATCTTCTAATATATAAAAATTATCCAAACTTATTGGATCAAATTAGCTTTCTTGTCTATTTACTTTTTTAATTGCCTACAACAAACAAAGATAAACAATTAGTAAATAATATTAACAATTAAAGTTAAACAATTTATTGAATTGAACATTTAAGTAATAGTAATACAACATTACCTTTCACGAAGGTGCATGTTACAACGAATAAAAATTAAATTATTTAGTCTTTTATGTTCCAACCTGTTGCGCTTCTTTGTATGGATGTGTTAAAAAACACTCCAATTTCTTTCACAACTTGTTACACTAGAGATTTGGCTCAAGACTCTTACTGCAAAATCTCTAAGGTTCTTGCCATCTCAATTGAGTACTTTAATTCAATAAAAAAACTAAAAATAAAAGCACTTCGTAAATCTCTAATCGTCAAATAACACTCAAATAGAGTGTCTCCCACTTCATGAATGCAATAAAAATCATATCCAAACACTTAATAACTTCATATTTTGTCATTCAAAAAAAGGAAAATATAAATAAAAAAAAACAAATAAAAAAAAATGAAGAAAAACACTAAAAATATACCTAAATGCGACATAAGAGGGTTGCACGGACACCGTAGAGCACGGTTTTGGAGCCTTGAACACCAAGGAGGCGAAGAACGTCAAATAGGAGGCTTGGAGAACTCGAAGAGAGAGAGGAAACCCGCAAAAATCGCGGTTTCGGTTCGGCCAAGGGTCCCTGGGTGTAATATACGGTGCGATAATTACCTATTTATGATACACTATGGTGTATCGTATATGGTGCGATACAGATAACACTCACTGTTGGTGAGGTCTTTAATGTTATTTGTTCTGTTATTGAGATCAAGATGAGGATGCGCCACACAGTGAGAAATCCATGGCGGTGAGTAGTTTGAACATTTTAAGTGATTTCTTTAATGAACTGTAACTAATGAGCGGATGTTGTATTCTTAATTATGTAATGATTTTAAACATGATTATAAATCTTGCCCCACGTTTTTGTTATTTTACATTTCCTGTGGTCAATTACTGATACGTTGATTTTAAAGTTTGTGTTTCATGTTTCACTGATTATGTTGAATTCTTTAGTGTGGCTTCCATGTTCCAAACACGCTTACTAGATCTGGCTGCCCATGATAGTTGAAATGGGAATCATGATCTTGTTGTCTCTCATTGATCAAGATCAATATTGTTTGGCATAAAACACTTAACAGGTGCATCTCCTAATTACGTCGTTCTCCTTAAGACATGAAAGTAAAAAGTGAAAAAGAAAAAGGAAAAACAGTCATCCATCAAGTGCAAGAGGCACCGGCTTTGAGGAGCACAAGTTCCATATCATCTGGTTCAAATTTGAGCAGGTTAACAGTTGGGTTGCTTGACATCCTTCATGTTTGTGAGAGAAAGGAGGTAGATAAATATTTGAGACACAGGAGGCATGATTAGTAGGGGAAATGAACAACAATGTCTCTGTTGAAGAGAAGAGTAGGCCTCTTTGGTTGTATTGATGTTTATTTGTAAACATGGGGAGGACTCATATTAGAAATGAAAGTGTTTGGTCAACTCTTTTTTGTGGTAATGGAGGATGAGAGTAATGACTAGTGATGCTGAGTGTGTGATGGACTGTGTAACATGGGTATGACTATGGTGGCTGATGTGGATAACTATGTATATCTTTACAAATTATGTTTAACTTTTTGTAATTGATACTTCACAAAACTCAACAAAAAAGCTATTTTCTTTTCATAATCTATAACAAAAAACATAAAGCAAAACCAAGCATTCTCCTACACTAAGTGGGGTTTAGCTACTATTCATCAGTAAAGGAATATTTTGCTACTACTAAATAGTTGATAATATAACAAACAGATATGAGTTAGCATAGAGCAACGAGTGAAAAAGGGAAAAGAAAAAAAGCAATTTGATCAAAATGAGTTAGCATATAAAAGGAATTGTTATCTTGGAGGCCATCGTTAAAGGAGGCTGCTGCTTCTCAAAGGGTTGGTCATGCTTGTGTGGTAACCGACAAACCACAAACTTTGGGGTTTCCTTCTCTCTGTCTCACACACACACACAGAAAGTTTGGGCCTTCATCTGGGTAAGGAAGGAGGAGGCCACTGTTTGTCAACAGAAAATGCCTTGACAGCCTCATATTGTCAAAAGTGATTAATTGGGCTTGAATTCTGGGAAATGTTGAAGATACATGCTTTTGGAGGAATTCTTTTCTTATGTTTGCAAGATTAGAGTTGATAATTCCTCTGTTTTCTATACATTGCTGAAGGTAGCCAGTATTATTCCTTAAGTACAATAATTTTCTATTTGTGCATCTGAACACCTTGTTTTCCCCTTTCTGGCCCCAATTTACCTGTATCAGTCCTTCCCCAAATATTCCAGCGGAACATGGATATGTTTTGGAAATCATATGGTTATTGATCTGCGATCTCGAATTTATTTTTAGCTTGCTGAATAAATCCTATGCTTTTCTGCTGTAGACAACAAGTTTTTTCTGTTTTTTAGGTAATCGAGATGAATGACCCAAACGACGGGGACTTTTGGTCATGTGGTCCTTGTGATGATGTAGTTCTTCCGTTTGCAAGTTGTGGGTTGATCATCTCATAGTTTACACATGTCGGTTAAGATAGTTTTCTCATCGGTTCCTTTTTTCCTTTTATAATACAGTTGTCAGAATGGATGAATGCAAGAGGTATGGATTTGTCTCGTGGGGACCATGCAGTTCGGATAGATTTGCTAGAAAAGATCCAAGGTATAGATGCGGCCGAGAAGTACTTCCATGGACTTCCTAAACGTAAGAAGAATTGGGCTACCTATGGTGCCCTACTGAATTGTTACTGCACGAAGAAAATGGCAGACAAGGCAGAAGCCCTCTACGAGAAAATGAAGGTTCAGAAATTTACTTCGAATTCCTTAGTGTATAACAACCTGATGAGCTTGTACTTAAAGACTGAGCAACCCCAGAGAGTGCCTCCGCTGGTGCAGGGTATGAAAGAAAATGGCCTGAAACTCGACATCATCACGTACAATCTCTACATGAACAGCTATGCAACCATGAACGATGTCAAAGGAGTTGAAAGGGTTATTGAAGAAATGAAACAAGAGGGAAAAGTCACGTGTGATTGGTCCACATACAGCAACTTGGCAGCGATCTACGTCAAAGCTGGCATGTTTGAAAAGGCAGAAGCCACCCTTAAGGAGGTGGAGAAATTAGGTGATGCCAAGGATCGCGAGGTTTTCCATTTCCTCTTGAGCTTGTATACTGGTACAGGTAACGCCACGGAGGTTAATAGGGTGTGGAGTGATCTCAAAGCCAAATTCCCTAAGACTATAAATGGTAGCTATCTAATTATGCTTCAATCCCTAGTTAAATTAGGGGATATGTCTGGCGCAACTGCACTCTTTGATGAATGGGAATCCCAATGCTCAAACTATGACTTCAGGTTGGTAAATCATTTGATCTCTGTTTATGCCAACCGTGACATGATTGATGAAGCAGAGTCACTTCTGGAACGAGGTAAACAGAAAGGTGGTCAACCGACTCCCAGAACCATGGAGATGTTTATGGAATACCACATCAGGAAGTCTCAGTTCGATTTGGCGCTGAAGTACTTGGATGAGTCACTGTCACTATTACTGGCACTGCCGAAATCTGTCGGTATAAATTGGAAGATGAAGTTGGAGAAATTGCAGCCGTTGCAAAAATATTTTGAGGAAAATGGTAATATCGATGGAGCTGAGGAACTATATCAGAAACTTAAGAAGAGCGGAAGTCTTGAGGCAGGGGTGTATGAGTCACTGCTGCGCACTTACGTAGCTGCCGGTAAGACAGAGCCGAGTATGCGTCAAAGAATAGAGTCAGACAAGATAGAGGTGAGCTTGGAAATGGAGAAGTTGCTTGAAAAGGTTTGCACATCATAGTTCTCCGAATATGTGGGCGAACAGGATCCCCTCCCTGTGTGTCTCTCGAGTCCAAATGCACTCACCAGCCAAAGAAATCTCGGAAGCTTAACCCCGCCAGGAAGCAGCCTTTACATGCATTGCATCTGAAGTTCATGGAATAGAATCTATTTATGATGTGGCTGTATGATCACCATGATTTCAGTATGCATTTATGCGATAATTATCCTTTCATTGTTATTCAGATTCATCAGAAGTGATTAATTATCCAAGTTGATGTGGCTGTATGATCATCATGATTTCGGTACGCATTTATGCGATAATTTTCCTTTCATTGTTATGCAGTTTCATCAGAAGTGATTAATTATCCAATTTGTATGTCATTTATCTGCAATTCTTGTATTCTTTCCTGCTAGATCGCCTATCCATAACCTAACCATGAATTATTTACCGAGTTCTCTGCATATTGCTCAATGCCCATAAGGTGCATAGCCTCGCCCTCAACTTGGCTTCATTAATTTGCACTTCGAGTTTATCGGTTTTATCCTCGATCGGAGCCGAGATCCAACTGCACGGGCCATGATCAGCACCATCTGTCCTGTGATAACTTGTTTTGGCAAGCTCAATCGAGTCTGTTTGCCTAACACTTACAGACACATGCACGCCCTGAGAATCGAAATCACCATCAGTGATGTGAGACAGCCCTGCCAAATTAGCAAGCGCTCTATGTGCCAATATTTGAATTTAATTTGCATCCTGAACTTTCTGGCAATCCAAATCGAATTCTAGAGTAGTGGATTCCATTAGCATGATAGGTCCGTGCAGGCCCTGGCCCTGGCACGGGTGCTCAAGGGCCAGCAACGCAAACGGCCTGGTCTATTTGGGCAAGGATATTACCACGATGACATCCATCCACCACCCATCCGTATGGGCCTTGTTTTGCAATCTCTACATATCTCAAATGGTTAAAAATAAAAGCTCGGCTAAAAATGAGAGATGAAATTTGAAGCACATGGAAGAACTACGTTTCTCCTAATTAATCAAGTTGAAGGTCGCCAGTTCGATACATGAAGTTTGCAGGTAAGCTTCCACTCAACCCTACACGTTGCCTTACAGGGAACTCGTGTCCGTGTCACGAAATTGTACTGAAACGAGTGTCTGCGGCGCAGCACGAGGCACGGGTTGTAACAGGTTCTACAAATAGCGGAGGCGGGAAAGGGGAGAGACAGAGAGAGAAGGATGAGGGTGCGAGGGAAGAGGACGATGAAGGAGCTGTCGTTGGAAGAATACGCTGCCTTCCAAGCCAAGCTCGATGATCCCCTCAATCTTACGTCCGATCAACTCAACCAGGTCGTGAGAGAGACTTTCACGAATACGTTACATATGTTAGAAGGCTTTCACCATACGCATATACTTAGCATCTTCTTTGGAACGTGATCGGTATACCCATCGTAGATCATCATTATCTGTGCGGATGCAAGTTGTTACGATGCGAGTTGTTGAATTCATACCACTTCTTCATCATACTAATGCTTATTGTCTCATTTTAACTGATCGCCGTCATGATCATCACGATCGGTAAATCGACCGAAATGCGTGTCTGGTCTATCAAAACTCTTTTATGCACGAGAAAATCCAAGTTCGTTTACCTTGTGCATTTGGGCCTCTTCACTCGGCGACTCATGCTTTCTCTAGTTCATGTTAAAAATAGGTTTCTATACGTTTGATGGCCGAATTAGGTCCATTTTAGAGCCATGCCATCTTTCCTTTCTTCCTTTTCCTAAAATGGTGGAAGAAAGATTGCATTATTTCCACTAGTTGTATTTCTTCTGCGTCCTGACTCTTGCATCGTTTCCCTTTGTTTCTTTAGGTTTTGAGCATGCATGGATTCTGCAGACTGTACCGGGCTAAGGTAAATTATTTCTCCCCTGCGGCGATTGAAATTTGGGGTTCTTCTCCGGTCTCTGTACGAAAAATTCTTGATCGGATTTCTTGGATTTGTTCTTAAACTTGGCCTTGATTCTCGCACTTATCATTTTCGTGGTTTTCCTTTACGAGTTTTTCTTTGGTTTCTTCAACGCACAGTAAATTTCCTGATCTGGTTTTCCTGGGAAAAGCTTTGCCGGGAAAATGAATCACCGACTTACGCATTATTCCAAGGAATCTTTGGTTGTCTCTGGCGCTGATTCTCGTATTTCTTTCGGATCTATTGTTATTTTCCCTTGCAAGTTTGGTTTCTTGAAAACTCAGTGAAAGTCCCGGGTCTGGTTTACCGGGAAAAGTTTTGAAAGGCAAACAAATCTGGCGTACTCCGAAAGTATTTTGGTTTCTGCACAGGTATTTTAATGATTGAATCTCTTGGTTTCCTCTGAAATTTGGTCTTCGATTCTCAATTTGCTTTTCCATCGAAGCTATTTTCATGATGCTTCGCTTCCAAGTTTTTACTTCGGTCACTCCGAAGTTCAGTAAAAGTTTCCCTATCTGGTTTTCCTGGGAAATTTTTCAAAGAAAATTCAATCGTCAGTTGCAAGTCGAGTTCATACTTGACTTGTATTACGAATGAACACGCCATGCTAGCTTCTCCACAAACAGCATTCGTTCACGAGCAGCTCCTTATACGGAGCTGTACCAAGTCATTGGGCTCAACTTCGAGGTCATGTTCGACGAGCTGATGTGTAACCGTGCCTTGGTCCCGTTCGACGGAGTCCGTGCGCCCCAATGGCGAAGATCCACGAAGAAGGATATTCGAATTCAGTGATGACATCTTTATAAACTTGGAAAGTTAACAAACAAGAGAAGTTGGGCCAAACAGACCGATTGCATTAGTTTACTAAACCTTAGTAAGCCTGCTTGTGTGACGAACGAAACACAGACCTGTCGGTATAAAATGAACCAAGTGACTGCACGAAGAGGAAGAGCGTTATCTCAATTGGCAGCGCTGTCCGACTCTCAAGATGCAGGTGGTGGGTTCAATCGGTCTATAGTTCTAATTTTTACAATTAAGATACAGTGAATTTGCAGACAGAGATGCTGGAGGCATTGAGCTCGGTGCCGCTGGTGAGCCCGTTCAGATCGACTCTTGCGCTGGGCGCCTGCCCTGTGCCGCTGACGCCCGACGATGTCGCCATTCACGTTGCTGACCTCGACTGGAGGGAGTGCCCCATGGTATCGGTCAGCACGCTTCGGCCGGGTCCGGAGAGGGCCGGCCCATTGTCGCCGCCGCCGCTGCAGCAGGCGGAGTCGTCGCCGGTGAAGTGCCAATCATCAAGCTCGACCCTGTGGCCCCGGCTCCAGAAACTCGGCTTTCCCAAGAAGAGGAAGCGCACTATGCGCGTCAAGGTCACTGAACCTGAGCTCGAGTCTGTCACGATTGCAGCCGCCACCACCACCAACTACATCCTCCCCTCGGTGGTTGATGACGGTCTGAACCTCACACTCTGATACGAGAGAGAGGGAGAGAGAGGTTGGCGTTGGCTAACTCAGACGCCACGCAGAAGGCATGTACATGATTGCAAATACATCAAGGGATGCAAATGGAGAGAGAGAGAGAGAGAGGGTTGCAAACTCACACCGCGAAAAGGCATACACATACAAATACAAGGATTTAGAATGAGAATGTGATGGGTACATTTAGAGCATTTTGATGCATCCTGAGGTTTGTTGCAGGCCAAAGGTGAGATCGTCTCTCTCTCAAATACTCTGGGTTGGTAAAGAAAGTTGAGACTTCTCTGCATGTTTGTGGATCAATCCGCATTGGCGTTCTTCTTTAATATTGCGTCTTCATCAAAACATACTTCTTATAGTCCTTATGAGATATTATATTAAAGGTCGGTTGGACTTGTTTCAGTCCTTGATCCATAAGATGAACGGCTTTTGGAGAAAAAATGTCGAACTCTTAACAGCTAAAAGATGGTGTTTACCGTGCCTTGTGAATCGTCGTATAAAATGATTAGTACCTTTAACTCAGTAAATGTTAGCACCAGTAACTCCAAATATGAAGAACGAGAAAGTGAAACTGTCGACTCACACTGATATTTAGTTGATATGAGCTCATGTTGAGCAAAGCAAGCATGGAACCCAGCGATTTCACGTGCACAAAGCACTTACTTTATTTTTCCAAGTACAATGCAGTGGTGGAGTTAGGAAATTTTCAAATTTTGGATCGCTTTGAAGAGTCTTACAATTGGAGGGGTTTATATGCTCATCGTGTCATTTTGTGTTCATCAAAACTTCTGGAGACCGATTTTTTTTATCATTTTCAGTAGATATTAATTCATATTCTTCAATTATGTCATTGTCAGGTTCTACGTTCAGGTGCCATTCTGCCAGCAGTTTCATATTTTCGATTGTCTAGTGCTATTTCCATGTTTGTGTCAACACAATTCAAGCAAAACGTGATCCGATTTTCATCGTGTTGCTTTTTGTGACTCAAACATGGGCCTTCTCCGTTGTGTTCGTGTTGGCTTTTCATGATGTAATATATGGGCAACCCTATGAGGTTGGTGTGGCAAGAACTGAATAGAAAGATGCTAGTATGCCAAACTTCAGATGCGGGATCAGGTCTAGAAGAGGAAAACCACATCTGCTGAAATATAAAGCAATCAGCTTGTGTAGATTCCAAAGCGCGAAAACACGCTCACTTGTTCATTAATCGGCTGTGATACTTCAATACTAAGTCAGTACAATTCAAGGGTGGGACACTGGTTAGAATAATGGCTATGAACCACTACTAGATGCCCACACTGAAGGTCGAACTTGTGACCTCTTTAAGGTTTACTGAGTTTCCTACCTAGCAAGGACGGCTCTGGTGAAAACTATTTAAAAGTTTGAAAAAAAAATAGAACCGGCAGTCTGGAACCTTCATTCCAGATCCACAGAAGGTGAAACCAGAACTGGTCCAAACCAAACCGGGTGATGCTAACTTCCAGTTCCTCGCCTGGTCTGGTTCCAGTGGGAAACCGCCATGCTGGTTGTAAACCAGCCATGCTTCTGTCATAAAAGATGTCTGTGACAGAAATGAACATGTTGAGATGGATGAGTGGTCATACAAGAAAAGACCGTATGCATAATGAGATGAAACAAATTATGAGTGACACCAATAGAGGATAAAATGAGAGAATACCGTTTAAGATGGTTTGGACATATAGAAAGAAGGTTAAAAGAAGAATAGAAAAATTAAATTTGGAAAGTATTAAAAGAGCTAGAGGACGACCACAAAAGTGTTGGAAAGAAACAATAAAAAATGATCTTCCTTATTGTGAGTTATCTGCTAACATAGCACATGATAGGGATTTGTGAAAACAAAGAATCCATGTAGCCTACCCCATCTAGTATGGGAAAAGGCTTAGTTGTTGTTGTTGTAGCCAGGCGAAACCCCATAAATCTCTAGGTTACCGTAAATCTAACACTAGGCCGCTGGTGTTTTTTCTTTTCCTTAAGAAGTTTGCCGTTTTTCTCTTTGGTACAATGGGAGGCAGAAGTCAGATGCACGCCATTGAATTCATGTCAGTTCGGGACTTCACCAAAGATGGTTCTCACTTAGTGATACTTGTTGAAGAAAAAATGTCGATGAACGGCCGTTAAGGCATCACAAAATGAAAGCATGTTGCTTGTCCGGGATGAGGTTTGCCAGTTTTTATGTGGTATATGCGCATTTACAGAATGAGGAATGTGTAAAATGGAAAATGACTCTCTTTTGGATAGTTTTATCAATTCAAAGCCAATTTTGTAAAATGGTTTATAAGTGAAAAGAACATATTTATTAAATTAACGATAACATAATATTTAAATATGGTATCTACAAGTCCGTAAGAATGTATGAAAACTTGATTGTGAAAATGGTTAAAGAGGAAGATGAAGACTACAAAAATATTGAGAAGAAACAATAAAATGATCTAGGTCATGTAGAGTTAACTGCCAGAATCACACATGATAAAACTATGTAGAAATAAAGAATCTACGTAGCCCACTCCAGCTAATATGGGAAAAAGCTTAGTTATTGTTGTATGTATAAGCCAATAATGTTCTTAATGTATCAACATTTCACTTCATGTCACATGAAGACACGACACTCAAATTATGTGACCCTGTCATATGCATTGAGTGCATTCGAGAAGCCCTGATCAAAGTTTTAGTGCCACCATTGGGTCAACCAAACCGAAGTCGATGAATGGATGCATTTTTACCACAGTAAAACCTTCCAATTTCACCATGATGAATTCTTCTTTAGCATACCATACAGTTGCAGAGAGGTATCCAAAACCAACGCCATGATCGATGCTCTCTCTATCATTACAAAAGTTGAGCATAATAAAGAGTAAGGTAGATGTCACTAGCAATTAACAAATATGGAATGGAAGTAGTAAATGAAGAACATGCTAGCATGGTGCACACTGCCCGCTAGCTTTGACACTTCACCTTTTATCAGTAATTATTCTCCAATAAAAAAGATGCTTGACATTTCCACATAAGGTCAGGCATAAAGGCAGGTCAAAATCATATAAGAATGCCATCTTGGTTCAATGGGGGTGAACTCTTCTAACAGAAGAAGAAAACAGAAAGGAATGAAAAGGAAAATTCATTAAACCATATTGGAGGCAATGTGGCAGGCTATTGAACCTATGAAGGAAGCCTAGATTTGACCTGAATTTGGGTCTCAGCGGCTAAATTTCCATGCTAGGAAGAATAAATGGAGTTTAATCTTTTCAGAATGAGGCTATGGCAGGAGAATAACAAGGTGGAGAGTTCCCAGTTGACATTGTTCTTTTTGCCTGTTTAACTAATTCCACTTTCAAAGCCTTATAAACTCTTAGGTTCTAATTTAGACCCTTGGATATGGTAAAAAAACACACGCACACATTATATACATAATATGTATATATACATAACATACACACACACACACACACACACACACACACACACACACACACACACACATATATATATATATATATATATATATATATATATGCTCAAACCAATCATGCATAAATCTATAACAATATTTCTACCATTCGATTGACATGATTAATGATCGATATTTAAATTTAAAAAGCAAAATGTATTATTATACTTTTCATGTCTAATATGAGTTTTTTAAATTCAAATCTCTGTCATTAATCGCACTGATTGAGTATTGAGTGGAAGCATGGATGGGTTTGAGCACGGACTATTTCTCTCTCCATCCCCCTTATAAAGCTTGGCAATAAGATAATGATATTAAATGCTAGCATATCTAACCACATATTGACCATCCAATTTAAAAGAAAAATGGTTGATATATGGATTTTAAAACGAAACGTACACTAAATTCAAAAAGCAATTCTTTTATTTTTTAAATTCAAATCTCAATCATTTATCTTTCAAATTAGATGATTAAGATTTATTAGATATGGTAACATGTAATGTTGCTATATCATACACTATATATATAATATAATATGAAAAAGATACATTTTTTGCGCTAGCATGATTTCATGGGTGTTATAATGCAGCATTTTGTAAAGGTGTATATGCTTCTCTCTCTCTCATGTATCAAGTGAGAGCAATTACTAATTCCATCAGATTATATATTTTGAACTTATAAAGCAGCTGAAAAATAGGATATCGGTGACATACTTTCAATTCGGACATCCAACTGGTCGATGGGTACGGTAAGCAATACAGGTCTTACAGAAAATCTTGCAATTTTAATATTCGGTTCCCGTTGAATCTGATGTACTGGACAATCTCGACCCATTTACATAACTTGCACATAATGTACAAAAACAGTATCCATTCAGGTCGGACTCCGCATTAAAATCAATTCATCTGGATCTGAACCGACTATGTAGAACTTATTAAATCGGATCCCGTAATTTTGTACAGGATCCGAATCCGACACGTTCACACCCTGCTGAAAGGGGGTTAGACTTTGTACTCTACGATATCGAAATTAATGAAAGCAGATCGTGAGGGCCGCAGTCAGACCAGATTGGGCTAGGCCCAAGACCCACTTTTCTCAGGTCTAAGCTTAGACCCAAAATTTGTTTTTCAGAGCCCATGATCCAAAAAGGGTTTGGTTTTTCACAGTCCAATTGATAGAGACCTCTACAAATGGTACCTGAGCAGCCTGTGCCCACAATAAATCCACCCACGTTCTACTCATTCTACTAGTACACCTCAAACAATGAACCCCAAAAAGGATCCGCCCTTTAACTACTCACGGGTCTCCTCGAAACCTGGCCTGAGCATCCCAAGAGATCCAGATCCATAACCCACATGCCCACACTTAGAACCATGACAGGAAAACCCAATACGTGTACATCTCAGTAAATGCGTGCTTGGGTCTAACCAAATTAACATGATAAAAGATTGGCTCATGTTTCAGGTCGGCCTATTTATGATGCAAACACGAAATGACATGACATGAACATGATCCAGAACACGAGTAGCCCAATCAAGTCCGTTAGGCTCCCATACCGTCGTTGATCAAACTTAGCCATCCCATATTGGATAGGTCCCCAGTAGAGTCCCCACTAGGGGTTTATCTTGCAATATGAAGGTTCTTTTAATAGAAAAGGAGGGACAACTTTGGGGTCTGAGGCTTTTTGGTTTTTGCATCTCTAGGAGACTTCCATTCATGTATCAGTATACTTTGTAACTTTTAGCAGAAAAGAAAATGATAATGTAATTTAAGTATCATCACATTAAAAGGAACTGTAGATCACATCCATTTGATACACGCGAGAGAGAGAGAGAGAGAGAGAGAGAGAGAGAGAGAGAGAGAGAGAGAGAGAGAGAGAGAGAGAGAGAGAGAATCTTAAGGTGGTTTGAATAAGATGGATAGTGCTTATGCGAGGAAGTATGAGAAATTAAATGATGAACAATTCGAAGAGAGACAGAAAGGCTTCAAGAGCGTTTGAAGGAATGATTAAACCTTGTCTTGCTGACAAATTTGATGAGGTTTTGTTTGGTTGTAGTTTAAGTATTTAACTCTCATTACTTTGATCCCTCTTTTACAATTGTAAGTCCTGTCCCTAAGGATTTGACTCCGGATTCTCTGAATCTTTTAAAGAACCGATTTGATTCAAAATATCCGACCACTCATTCTTCATAGACAACAGACCACTTGGAAAGACTTTACACATCCCACTGGACATGGGTATGATTCCACCAACTTAATGTGCTATTGAGAAATGTGCAAGTTTGGTTTCAATTTGAGGGCATATGCCCTTCGGTTCTTGCTAAAGGGGAGCCTCATGAACTGAAAGTTGGTTCTAGAATGAGAAGAATATCCGAAAAGGAATAAGCCAAAATCTGGTAAACCGCACCCTTAGTCTGTGGTTTGACAAACACAACAGAACTGGAAACTAATTGCTTCAATGGTATATTGCAGAAAATTGTTGCATTTTAGAGCTTTAAAACCAATCTTTTCCTCTCCCTCAGTCTGAACAAGAATAAAGCAGAGAAGATGAGTCCTTGTTAGGGTAAGACCATAAGGAGTGGTCTTATCGCTAGCCCTAAACCCTGCCCTACACATCCCTTACCCATTTCAGGAATCAAACCATACCCTACACCCAACTCCCCTAGAATCTATCTCTAAACACTACCATCCTAAATCCTTATAATACCATCTCTCTCTCTCTCTCTCTCTCTCTCTCTCTCTCTCTCTCTCTCCAATATGAAGATGGGGAAGTTATAGAGGAGAGGACAGATGACTTTCAACCATTTGTGAGAATCTGAAGACTTTTCATCATTATGAGAACTGCTCGTGTGTTCTTCATCTGGTATACCATCCTTTCGTTCGTGGGTGCTTCCTCTTTCACGGGTATAACAACGATTTTCTCCTCATCTTTTATTGTATGTTGTCCCTTTCTTTGAAATTCTTTGCATTTGTTGAACCCAGATCATCTTTCTCCTCTCCATTGCACAGATCACCCCAATACTCTCCCCAGCCAAATACAACAACAGAAGGCAACGGAAAGTCACTCAAGAAACAGGAAGTTAGTTACATACGGTAAGCACAATCTATGCTTACAATCCTCTCTTTAAGACCATCTCTTTCTACATATAACCATCAAAGATCTTACGTATTCAAGTGCAATTTACTTGAACTCCACATTTTAAGTTCCTTTCAAT
The DNA here is from genome assembly GCA_036023115.1 of Brasenia schreberi. Lineage (NCBI taxonomy): Eukaryota > Viridiplantae > Streptophyta > Magnoliopsida > Nymphaeales > Cabombaceae > Brasenia > Brasenia schreberi. Next base: position 5,076,173 of record JAYKKT010000057.1, on the reverse strand, counting down.
TTTTTCAGAAGACAATAATGTACGAAAGATGTATCGAAATACCATGAAATTAGATGTCTCTCTCCATATATATGTACGTACGTATATGTGTGTATATACATATTATATGCATGTATGTACATGTGTTTGTTCTGCGTGTTCTAAAGCATCTTCTCTATTTGTTTGACGCAGGAATGTGCACGAACAGAGACATAAGCATCCCACAGATCCGGGAGTCATCAACGGGGATCCCGCAGTACATAGTTCAGATTGTGAACACATGCATGTCAGTGTGTGCACCCTCAAACATCCATCTTCACTGTGGCTGGTTTGCATCGGCGAAGATTGTGAATCCAAGGACGTTCAAGAGAGTGGCATATGATGATTGCCTTGTGAATGCAGGGAAGCCCCTTAGGAACAGTCAGGTCATTCGGTTTACATATTTAAACTCCTTCATGTACCCGCTTCAATTCAAATCTGCTAGCTTCTGCTAGCTAAACAAAGAATCAGAAACGAAGTTGGTGGTCGTCTTTGCCCTTTTTGGTCATCTTCATCGATCTTTAAACTTGGCCACGAAAGGAAAAGAATACCAACAAGCCGTGTATATCGTTTTCAGCTTTTGAGAGCCCAACGGTATGTGAAAGACAGATCTATGTATGCACCCTGACCATGAAGTATGAATATTTTTTGTTATTTTTATAGCATTACCACAAGAGTGACCATTTAATTATGCGCTAATTATCAAAGTCAAAAGGTGGTCTTTTGTTCGAATGGTGATCTTTGAAAAACGAGAAGATTAAAACTGCGCTCTTTCAGCAGACAAGTTGGCAGAACTGCAGATTTTGTTGGTGAAGAATAGGTCTTCTACGTACTTGTTATCATACCTTTGGGATCTAGATTTGAATTGTCGGGCAAGTCTACTGTTTTTATAATGGGCGTGATCGAGGCAACTCGGGAAGTCTGTGAGCATGGATTAGTTGGCATGAATCCACACACACACGTGGTTTGCAGGGGAAGAGGAAAAAGTAGGTGATTCAGGAATACATAAAGGGTTTGAACTCGTACACTTTTTATTGACAAGTTGGGTCAAGCAACATCATACTTGGATGAACTTATTAAGAGAACCTATTCCATGATGCCATTTATCGAGCTTTGACGAGCTGAACATGAACATGGTTTAATCAACTGAACATGAACAAGCTAAGAACGAGCTGAAGTGAGCCGAACTATGAATTGCTTGGTTCATTCTCCAGCCTAGGTTGCACAACACAAAAAGCAATTCCTCACCTGGCAGGGGGCTCGACTCACAAGCTTAAGGTCATGAATTCGACATGGAGGGTGCGCATCGTTTTTCGGAAAAAAGGCCGAGGTTACGTGTATTCTTACCAGATGTGCCCGCTCTGGAGTGTCGAACTTTTGACCTTGAAGATGCTCTTTGAGTCAGTCCCTAGTTGGGAGCCGTGGATCCTTCATCAACTTGCACGAAATACTACCATGTGACAAGAAAAAAGAGTTGGAAGAAGAAATTCAACGGAAGAATTGATTCAACAAATGCCCTAACTCACTATGATTGCAACTTTACATCAAGAAGAGAAAGTCCTTTTCAGCCCTAGAATTGCAACTAGCGGCGTAGGGATGCGAGTCATGGATAACCTATGGCACAACAACCAAGACAGACCATTGTGACGAATCTGTTTTAGGGAAACCAAAGGAGGATCAATAGGAATTGCTTTCCAAGTGTTACTCTCTCTCTCTACATATATTTACATATATTTTACGGACCTTATTACTCTCTCCTCTCCACAACCCCCTGTACTCTCCTCTTCTTTCATTAAGAAAATCAACGTAGGTTCTTTGAGCTAACTTTCTACATCCTTCACACACATAAAAAGATTGGATTCTACACAATTAATGTTGTTAACTCATATATGATCATTAACATATTTTTTTTGTGAAAACTTTAAATATTTTTAAATTATACTCGTACCATCGAAGAACAATGAATGAATACAAATAAGCATGTTACAAATGAGAAAGGATCCAATTTTCTTATCTATATATATGTATATGAAAACTGGATCCTATGTATCAATGACGCTACTCATTCATATCCTATCATTTGCTTCTCAATTTCAAAAGTTATCAAGGCCTTGTAAAAATAACAAATAATAATCTTATTACACTCATCTCATTGAAAAGTAATGATTTAGAGTAGGCAATATCAGTAGAGAGAGAGAGAGAGAGAGAGAGAGAGAGAGAGAGAGAGAGAGAGAGAAAATGAGAAACTTGAGGATAGTTAGAATGTACAATCCTGAATGTGTATATAAGAGTTCTTTGAAAATGATCTGTGTGACAGGCATCACTACCGTATAACAGTTAATTTCCAAGGTTACTAGTTCTTGGTGATCCTAAATGGCCGTGTACTTCATTAAAATATCCAGCTAATAGTGATTTGAACTTTCTATATGCCACATGTAAACATTATTTCCTACAGGCAAGTTGGGGTTACGCAAAACCCTTGTAACTTTATGTAAGTTGATAACGCTTAATGCAAGAAAAGGCTTGGCTTGTCCGCACACTCTCATATTGAACACCTGACCTCTTGTTGGTGAGCCAACCCCCAAACCAGTAAACTTTGCTCCATTTTGACAGGAGTCGTTGGATTGGCAATTGCCATTGGACCAACATTTTTTATCACATTGTTATTATTAATAAAATGGTAAAATAGCTACACAAGGAACGAGTTTTCACCAAAGTAATTCAGGGAAAGCAATGATTGCTTAAGGTCGTCTTAGTTTGGTTTCATAAGCAAATAGTGTCACTTTCGTTGAGGCAAAAGGGAAAGGCAGCAAAGTTTTCTTTTTTCTGTGATACTGCAGAGGTGCACGGTAGCGTCAAGGGCGTGCAAATCGAGGGGGAAGGGGGTGGGGTAATAACCACACACGTGCACTGCAAAGCCCTTTAACCCATTCGTTGTTGGGAACCATCCAGTGCCATCATAGTACCACTTCTAGGAGAAAGGGAATTTATTTATTTACTTATTTTATTATAAATAAAAAAATAACATAATGTTAACAAACTTGAGGAGAAAATATTTCCGCAGTAATGAGGTTTTACCTAAACATGGTTGGTTTCAATGTTTTTGGAACCAGAGGCTGGAACAAAACTGAGTATGTGCCAGTTCCAATCCCGGTTTCAGTTCTAAACCATTCAGAACTGGAAAAAACCAAAAAGGTTTTGAAATTAAAAGTAAAAAGAAACCAGGGAACAATCGGTTTATCACTGATTTCAATTCTAACACGATTTCGATTGGTTTCTAGTCTCGTTTACTTTTTGTCAAAATCATCGGGCCGGTTCGAAACCAGCTATGTCTAAATTCATCTATTGTCACCTGACTAGAGGATGACCGATAAGTTGAGCTTCATGAGTTCGATTTATATATATAAAACAGATCGTGCCGGTCTCTAGCATTTGCATTCATTGTTTTTTAGTGACATGAGTTAGCTTAAAAATCTTTAGAGTTTTTAAAAACAGATGAAGATAATGTTATTACACAAATCCTCCCAAAAGATAATAATCGAGCAGTGATAGAGCATTATTTAATCTTCCCTCCTCCCTCTCTCTCACTCTTATATATGTGTGTGTGTGTGTGTGTGTGTGAGGGCATGCACGTATGAGCCTTTTAGTCGATAAAAACACATTAATTTATCAACTAAGAGATAAAAACGTATCACTTGAATTAATATTTAAACATATCACAATATCCTCAAAAAGAAGGAGCACAAAGAGCAAAAGCTCACCCGACTAGGAGTCTACTCACGAGTTGATGGACCCATAACCGAAATCAGATTTCTTTAACCACAATGATTCATATCCAAGCAAATAAAAAATTAATCCATAACTATAATGGGTCAATTGAGTCATTCTCGGTCTAATCTCAGAAAGTGAATCATATTCGAAACTTTATGGATGGAGTCAAATTGGATTCTCATCCCATGTTAAAGTGGATCAAAAACTTTATGGATGAAAGACGAATTTTAATCTAGCAAACATGATGAACTAAGCTCATATCCTTATTTTGGATCTTGACAGATCCAAATGGGTAAGTTTCACAAATGATTTGGATCTTAAAAAGGAAACCAACCACATGTAAGGATCTTATCCCTGAGCCCAATATGTATCCTTGTTTAGGCTCAACGGGCAACAAGTTAATCCAACATAAAGATCCAACAAAACCAAATATTGAAACTTTATGAATCAATCCTATTCAAAACCAGATCCAATTTCATCAATAATGGGCCAGTTAATTAGGATTCATATCCAAAATGAAACCCAAATTACTAGATCCAAACCCTTCTTTTGGCTTTTAGTAAATCCAAGTGGACTATTCCCAAAACTAATGTGGATCTCCAAATGAATCCAAACTCATACACGGATTTGACATTTCTCTAGTCTGGAACCCAAAGTTGATCACATCATGATCCAAACCAAATTCTTTATGGACCAAACTAGACCCAAAAATACAAATGCAAGTTTGTATATAAACTCTAAATGTCAGATCTGAATGCAATATACATATCCAAATCCATTGTAGTAAATCATGTCAAAGCTTGATAGAGATCCAAGTATATCCAAATGGATTAATTCAAAAATTAATTTGACATTAAAACTTATTGGAGATAACTAAAGTCTAAAAAACTGAATCAATAAACATATTTAATGCTATATTTACTACATGTAGGCCCATAACAGTATGCTTTATATACCAGGATCACTTTGGTGACCTCTTGAATATACTAATTCGAAAATTTTCCCAACTTTACGTAACATTGCCAAAAATAGTTGCCAAATAATATAAACTTTATACATGCTTTATCCTAATGCTGAAAGTTATGATTTTCTCAAGCATATAAATGGATAATTTGAATGATGCTATTTCAATGTAAAGTTTAGATCCAAATCCAAAATGATCTACATCCAAAACCCAAAACAAGGTCTGGATCCAAGATCCAAAATTGAGATCTAAATCCTAATAGGCTTTAACGAACAGAATCCCAATCACGAACGGATCAGTTTCACAATTAATTTGGATCTTGTGAATCAATACATCGACAAATCAAAGACATCACATAAATCGCATATATTTATGAATCTATCTAAATCAGGATTCAATATTTATATGGATATGTCTAACATTAAGATCTTACTAGTAAAGAAATCTCATAGTTCAACATTGCCAATATTTTATAGCCTAAATTAAATTTGGCAACTTGAAAAATTACAAAACCTATAATTAGAAGTAGCGACGAAAGAAACAAGTCCCTTCTTTTGTTATCGATTAGGGCATTCAAAAAGGCTGCGACCAGCCACCACACTGGGCCAACAACAACGGCTTACTGGCGGCCTTACCGACATCCGATCATGCCATATGATTCACACTGGTGATCAAGGAACAATGTGTTCAACGAATTCTTGTTCCTCTCCCAAATTGGCGGCCGCTACTTCTGCCATTAACATCAGAAAATATCACCTTGGCCGGAGGCTTCCATATGTGAAGACCAAGAATGGTTGCCGATTAATCTCACCAAAGTGGCAATTCGCCGATGCGAACACTTTGCTCGTCTTAATTGTCTAAAATGTTGATCTCTTAAGGCAACGGAGTCTCCTTCTCGTTGTCGGAAAACACCAAATGCAAACCATCTAGATTTGATCATTTAGAGTTTTTGATTGACTCCCACCCGTCAATTTTCAACGGAATTGTTGATCTGAAAGATCTAAAACAAAAGCGTGAAAACCATATGACATAGAATTCAGTCGACAATATTAGGGAGAACTAACAATAGGAAAATCAGGTTCTATATAGAGTTCAAAAGCTAGATTAAGCATGAAATCTCGCTCATGTATTAAGCAGAAGTACATAGAAAATTATTGGATATTGTGCCTTTGGCAAGCTTGATTTCCCCTCTCTATCGCAGTGTCGTCGATGGCACAATCTTTTCACTTTGAGGAGTAAGACCCATAATATCTTATAACCTTGTTACGATCAAATAGGATTTGAGAGAGTTAATTAGGTATATATATAAAGAGCACGGACCAACAGTGAGCTATCATTCAAAATCTCGGTTGAAGTCTCTCCACGTATATGTCATGCACCTTGACTTTCGAATTTTGAGTTTGCATCTTCCTTCCTAACACGCATGTAGAGAAGCACCGTATTCGTGGAGAGTCTAAACGCCACACGCAATTGGGAGCACTTCGGATACTACATCGTGAAGGTTTCCAACAAGAAAGAAAAGTCGTGAGGTATATCCCCTTCTTTGCCGCATTTTTGCGTATTAGTTTCACTTTTCTCCTATCTTTTGCAAAATGGAAACGATCCAATGCTCGTTTTCTATTTGTTGATCAAACTAATCATAAAATTGACGTTCTTGAAATAAAACAGCGTCGTAAATCTGTTTCATTTTGCCAATAAGCAAGAGCAGACCGTCTCTCCGTCGTGGATTGCAGTGTTCTGCGAAGCACAGGCTATTGGCGAAAGGTAAACAATTTGCAGATGAGAGAAGGTAAGAACTTTTCTGCTAATAGCCGATACGTTGTGGACTATTTGCAAATAATTGCATAGATGATAAATGAACGCCTGTTTTGACTGGGCAACTACGAAATGGCAATTTAATTACTTTGACAGAAATTACATCTCTCTCTCTCTCTCTCTCTGCAACTCCGCAACTCCGGGCATGGCGCTTGATGTATGTCAGGCACACATCGCATGATGAAATGTCCATCCATCCATCAACATAAACCATACGGAGCTCAATTCAGCAAAGATGGCGAAGCGGGTGGACAAGATTAGGATATCGGGCATGACGGCTGGCGTGTTCATGATGATGTGATGGTGATGATGTTAGCGAGAGTGGGAGGCCATTGAGACTCGAATCCGGAGTATCGTGTTGAGGCGGACTACCGGGTCGCAGTGATCAACGGCGACGGTGGCGCCGATGATTGGAGTGACGTCGACGGGGTTTCCTCCCCTCTCCTCCCTGCCTTGGATCCAGACGATGACAAGCAGTATCCTGGTGGTTCCATCAACGTCAAGGTATATATATAGAGAGAGCGTAGTCCATTTCATTTACTAGAGTGTAGTTCCTTTATCAGTATGATTTGCCGGATTATAGGATTTTCTGTTCTTGGTGATTGCTTTCTTTTGCTGAGGTTTCGTTGGTTATTCTTTACTTCATTAGGGTTTGCCTTCATTAGCTATTGAGTTTGTCGGCGTGGTCTGTTTTGGCTCTGATTCATGTTGTTGTGTGATGGGTGGTTTCAGGCTGTGCACGATTGTAGAGATATTTTCTTTATGTTGCAAGTCAGTGGGGATTATGCATATGAGAAAGGGTGAACCTCGCTTCCTCCTCTTAGATGGTATTGATACCTGCAAGATTTACAGTTTATGGTGTCTGGTTCGTACATAAGTAGCTATCTTTTGGGGGCTTATAATTTAGTACTGAATGTATGCCTTCAAAGGTAAGCTAGCTATCCTTTTGAGGAAAAAGAATACGCCCTATTCCTTTTTCTAGAAACTGATTTAATATCACCTCATGAGCGGGTGATACTTCAGATCATAGTATGTTTAACTTCGTAAAATGTTAAAGAGGGTGTCATTGCCTTGATTTTTTTGCCCATATCATCAATTGGCATCGGTTATCATGTTCATGACGGCTGTTTGAGACTGCAGATGGTCAATTAGAAATCCTCTAACGCCAATTGGATAAGAAAGAGTGCATTGATTTTAACAGTAATGGATTTTGTGCATCACTGTCAAATAGTTGTAGGGTTCTTTTAGCCAATCTTTTTGGATAAAGCTGCTGGGATCTAGATAAGTATCTGTTATTGAAATTGTTGCTAGTGGAATCATGGTGTGTTGTTTTAGCTGAATTGTTTTCCTCACTACCTCTCTGGTTGAGAACTTGCTTCTCCAGCTGAGTGCACAGCGTACCTGTTCTCAGTTTTCAGATCGTCCGCAATTGCTACTCTGATTCCTGCAGCTTCTCTTGTTTTGTACTTGGACGGTGTAGTTTGGCACACTCGTCCTTATTTATCATGGTGGGATGGTTTCGATAATCCTTTTTTTTCATGATTACTCTTCTTACTTGCCATGTTACCTTTGATTTTGGAATGGTAACTGACAAAATGTCACCCCATAAGATGGGTGGTTGTGTGAACATGCTAGGTTCATGCACTAGTAAAACATGCCGAGGACATGAAGTGGAAATCATGCACTTCTCCATTGGAACTGCTATTCCAGGACGGCTTTATGGTAGTATTATCTAGATAATGGAGATGGTTACTGTATCTACTCTAGATTTTGTGGAGGAAGACAGCCCGTATTCAAAAAATGGCCAGAAAGGCACTTATTACTTTGAATTCTCAAGGCCCTTGAGAACAATTGATCATCTTCAGCAGGCAAGCTTTCCTCTTTGTCTGTGTGCGTGCGTGTTTGTGTATCTTTGTTAACCCTCATGCCTATTCTGTACTGCTACAATCGGATACTGCAGGACGTACAATTTGCGGTGGGCCAGACTTCCAAATTAGCAGTTGCATTCTGGTACCCCATTGACGGCCAACCGTGGAGTGGTTCCCAGCACTATTCTGCTTATTGTGATTGGATTCCGTTCGACATCGATGTACCATCAGGCAGCGCTGCTATGAAGTTGTCAATCCAGTCAAGTTCAGGAGATGCAATGGACACCTCCATTCTTTTATCGGTGGCAACATTCTGTGTTTCTATTTTTGTTGCATATTCTGTTAAGAAGTCTAGAGCTGTGCCATTCACAGCCATTGACAATCTTTAGTCTCTCTCTCCCTCTGTGTGTGTACGCCTTTTGTAATTTATGTACTTTTGGACTGGACAATGAATCTGAGAGGCAGTTGCAAAAGGGTGATGAAGATGCATGGGTTTTGGGATGAGGGTTTGTGGTGATTGGATTAAGAATTTGTTGAACTAAGCTAATGCAGCAATATTTCCTTTTGATTGCCTCGTCTCTCTCTCTCTCTCTCTCTCACACACACACACACACACACACACACGTTTAATATTATGTTTCTTAATCAGTCACATTCACCTCTTTTCCCTTCACCGCTCTAGTAGAAATGTAGAAGTCCATCTTGCAGATTAGATTCTTTTCATACAATTGCAGCAAGATGTGGATCCCGTCTAAGGAAATGCAGACGAGTGCCTCCTAGGAGCAGCGATGTATACTGGCATCACGAGAAACCGCCATCATGCAGAGAATCCAAGTTTGCGGGTGCGGACCTTGTATATATTGGATTCATGTGGCCAAGTTGGTGACTTTGTCTATAAAGTTGGTACGGACCAGGTCCACTGAATGCACAGCAACCACTTGTATTCTTTTCCTCTCTTCTTTTGAGGAGGGGAATGACTGGGGCCTAAGTTCGAGCCATGAAGATTTACTTTATTGGGCCTATATCAGGATTCTAAAATTGATTTTCTGGGTGTGGGGTCTGTCTTAATTTTGAGCTTCTAAACCATCGGCTCTTACCGCTGCGAGTGCGAAGCTGGAAGTAAGATAGCTTGTTATTGAGGTTGAGGTAAACTCTTTGGTCTAATTTTAGCAATTTGTAGATTGATGAATTGTTTGAGCAAATAGGTTTGAAGCTGACATATCAAGAGTTTGTTATTGTATAAGTGAAGGGAAATGGTTAAGTGTTAAAAAGCTGTGTGCATCATTAACCATGTGGGAGCTCTCTTACCCTTTTGAAGTTTTGCATTTGCTATTTTGTTCACCAAGCATCTATGTTGCATGGATACGGGTACGGGTACAGGGTATGCAATTTTATAAAAAACTAAGGTATGGATACATTACTATTAAAAAATATAAAAAAAATTACACACACACACACACACACACATATATATATATATATACACACACACAATTATATAGAGCATTCTAGTGTTTGAGAATAATTTTATTCTAACTGTAAGAATGTGAAACCAGCATAAACACCCTCTAGTGTCATTTATATTCTTCTTCAAAGTAAGAATAAGTAAACAACAAACACATACCAGAAGTTGTCAATTGAATTTGCAAAGAAAGATCTGAAACCAGCATAAAAGGTGATCTGAAACCGGCATAAAAGGCGATCCCCATCATTACAGTGCTTACCATAAGAGAATCAAGAGTCCCTGAAGAAGCATCATTTCAAGAATATCATAAATCAGAATAACGAAGTCACAACAACATATAAGCAAGACCAACATATGCAAAAAGAAGTAGTGAAGAGATAGAGACCTTTGTCAATTACAACATCAAATGAACTCAAACTCCAACAATCTCAATTTCATCATTTCCTTGCCCATCATCGAAAAAGAACAATCTCCAACTGGGTTCATCAAGAGAGAGACTAGCAACTTCAAGAATCCCAACTCCTTCAAATGGATCCCATTCATCTCCACCAATGTCCCACATTTTAGTCTCACCCTCATTATAGTTCTTATTCTTCCTTGAGAGGAGACGAAGATTTGTGTGGACAAAAACTAAATCTTCAAATTTCTCTTGGGATTTAGCCTATTCCTTTTCATGGAGTGGATAAAGGAATATGTGCTCCAATTCCTTTCACAACAAGAGGAAGAGGAAGGTTGTGAAAGGAGCTTCAAGGCAATGGTTTGAAGTTTGGGGATTGAAGCTCCATACATGACCCACCATTCCTTTGGTGTCAAGTCCCACCTATCTTGCAAGCAATCAAATTGGCTAAGCTCTTCTTCACCACTTGAGAATTTAACAAACTCAAGTGACCTCTCGCCTTTCTTGAGAATCCTGAAAGTAATCCTTCAGCATTTGTTTCTCCCCATACAAATCTCATTGTCCTTATGTGGGGGACTCGTTTTGAGCTTCCTCAAGCCATTGTCTACAATATTATACCTATTATATACAAAATATAAATTGTGATTACTATAATACAAAAATCAAAGTACATCTCTTAGATGAAAAAGTAAAAGAACTTGGAACTTGAAAGTTAATTAAATTTACCTAGGATTAAGTGAATGAGCCAAGCAATGAAGAGGGTGTGCAACTTTTATTCCATCTAGAAATTAGGATGTCATACACCACTCTATAGAAGGATGAATGTTGATTCAACTCCTTTTCCTCATGTTGATAGATGGCTAGCTTCACTTGCTCAATCATACAATCCCATTTCTCATAAATCAAATGAAGGTTTGGCTTATCGTGTCACAAGAACGAAGCATTTCATAGATGGGCTTTGTAAAGCTTAGAATATAATCAACTTTATCCCACCAAAGGTCATTCAAAATTGTTTCTTTCACAAAGGCACCTTTTGAACATCATCTTCTCTATAGTGAGACCATTCTTCACTAATGACCATAGATTGGAGACCATGCTTAATAGTTCTAAACCTTTTAAGCATTACAATGACGAGGCAAATCTAGTCTCAAGAATAGAAAGTAGTTTCGATGCACAAATTGATTATACATGGCTAGCCTCATGGAATGATTCATGATAAAATTCTTAATGAAAAAGGCATCATCAAGAATGTGCACAGCAATCCAATGACACTCAAAGATAAACACTCTCATTATTTGGATTATTTTTAGAGCACAAATATTTTTCAATAGGTTGAAGCAATCTCATTAAATGAGTTTTCTCTTTCTGCAATAGTATAGTACTGATAGCATTGTAACTAGGTAGAGTAAAACCCAAAATTGAGGTGTTAGAAGTATATTTAAATGCACTAACATAGTAAGGGTTTCTAACTATATTAATAGGCAAATCTGCAAAGTAAAATAATCTTGCTATTTCACATATTAAGTGATCCATTGCTTCATTGTTAAATACTTTTGCCAATTGGCTTTCACCTACTCTTTTTCTCTTATTTCTATCAAACGATTCAAATGTAGGTGGATTCAAACTTGTAGTTCTAGTAGGTAAGGGAACTTGCAATTGTCTAACCTTTTCATGTGCTTCTCTCCCAATTTGTCTCATCTCTGAAAGATATTGATCAGTAACACCAGAAAAAACAACTATGCCATTTCCTTTTTCCTTTAATAGGTGACACTTCACTCTAAAATAAGAACCTTTGTAAGTTAAACCACAATATTTACACTGCTAACTTGCATTTTCACCTCCTATCTTTTTGTCTTGTAACAAGAACACATATGCCCAAAATGGGCAACCTTTTTCTGGTTTTTCAAATACAAATTTACTAGTAATTGAAGCAAATGAAGTACTATCAGTAGCAGACATATTAGACATCTGAAAATAAACAAAATGAGGGTGTCATTGGGTATCTTTACTATGATAAATTGATAATTGAACATTACTTGTGGTATTAAAAAGTAAAAACATGTCGATGGTAGTAACAGGCTAACATCATAAAGTGGCATTACGCATTACACACATCCTCAAAAGTTTAGAACAACAGAAATCAAATCAGTAATCACGATTGAATGAAATCTTGCAAAAGAAACAAAGGCACTGTTGTAGAGTTGGCTTCTCTTGGTTCCACTAGCAAGAATATATAAGGTAAACATGGAAAGGGATATGGAAAAGCCAATGAGTAATGACACAGAAAATCTGCAAGATGAGGATTGGAGATTCCTTCCAGTAAAATGGGGGTTGGGATCCGAGATCCCTAATAGTAAACAGTAGGAAGGTTGATTCTTATGTTAATAATTTACACCAAAAGGAAAAGAATCAAGTTGTTTTACTTTCCAATAGCAATCATGTGTAAAGACCTCAAGTTAGCCTCCTAGCATCATAAGTTCCTCTTGTAAGTGTCCAACTGCTGCTAAATTTTTCAAACCTGTATAAAAAGGAGTTGCACAGAATAAAAAAGGCCATTCATTTCAAATTTTCCTTGTGATCCGCATTACACACATCCTGAAAATTATTGAGATAAGCAGCAACGATGCTGGGAGATTCATGTGATGCATGGCCATTATGAAAGGAGTTGCAGAGAAAGTGGCATCAAATTGTAAATGCTATCTCTTTGTCGATATCAACAAAGTGTCAAAGACAGAAGCCAAATCCAAGAGACTGCTGAGAAAAAGAGAGACGCACGCATGCAGGAGACCAAGAGAGAGACGCTGGAAATGGGGATGCTGCTGAGAACAAGAAAGTCGGTCCATGAAAGAATTCCGACCAGCTTGAGCCCTCCTGGCCAGCGACCATCGATACACCAACTCTTCTTTGGTTGATATTTAGAATGACGTTGGCGACGCTCCCGCACTTAGGGCCGATGGCCAGTTCCCCTTTGGTGTAGAGCCTTGTGTGTGTGAAGCAGAGCCTCAAACCAGTCTCGAATCAAGAGGTAAAAGGAAGCTCCCGCATTAAGGGCCGATGGGCAGTTCTCCTTCGGTGCAGACTACAGAGCCTTGTGTGTTTGAAGCAGAGCCTCAAACCAGTCTCTGATCAAGAGGTAAAGGAAGCTTAGGAGAGACACACACATGCAGGAGACAGATGACATACAGTTTCCCTGAGAACAAGAGAGACGCACGCACGCAGGAAACAGACCGAGAGAGAGACGCTGGAAGGGGATTAGGGTTTTTCATGGATTTATACTTTTGGTTTTAAATCGAATCTGGTTGTATGGGTCAACCTGATCCATTCACGTACCTGGTACCAGTACGTGACGTACCCAAATCTGGGTACGCGTACCGGTACACAAAATATTTTTCGGTACGCCAGTCGACGTATAGGTACGTACCGGACGTACCCATATGCGTACCCATACTCGGTACATACCGGATCCGAGTACGACGCCAAATCTAACATACCCGTGCAACATAGCGAAGCATCAATCTTACTTTACTGCATGTTTTTTTGCAATGCATCAACTATAATGAATGTACTTTGAGCACAAAAACAGGGGAACGAAGGAAGATTGTTAGCACAGGACCGTTGGCTGCTAGACCGGCAGTGAGGGATTTGATGGGTAGGTAGGGATGTTCATGGGGTGGGCGGGCATCTCCCTGCCCCGTCCCCACGACGGGGACAGGAAGTTCTCTCCGTCCCCGCACCCGTGGGTCGTTGCGGGGACCTGCCCTCATGTCCCACATGGGTCTCTATGGGGACCTGTCTCCGTTTTCCCATGGGTGTCCCCCATGAGTTTTTGATGAGCCTGCTTAGTACTCGCCTCAGAATATTTGGTTAACTATATTGTAGCTTTGATTGCTTCGATCTAATTAGGAAAATATGCATTGGAGAAAATGTATATAAGCATGTTAATAAATATAAATATATATATAGAGAGTATAGAAATCTCATAATATTTGATTGCTTTTATGATCATTTTTCTAGAGAGAGAGCCGAGGGCGAACTGCCTGAATTGAGGGTTGTCGTCCACCATTCACGATCGTGTGCAGAGATTTTGAAGAAAGGGAGGGACGAGAGAGAGAAGAGAGTCTATAGACTACGGTTTTTACCTTCTGAAAATTCTTGAAGACTGTGGACCCTCAATGTGGATGGAGGGGGTCAGGTCTGCGGGATGAATCCGTGGGGTCTATGAGGCACCACTCTCCCGATCCCTAACCCCGGCCCCAAATCAAACACCCCTATCCCCTCTTGAATCCACCCCACTCGATACACGGCTCCGCAGGGAGCGGGGAATTCTCACCTCATGAACATCTATCTCTATGAGTAGGGTAGCATTGAACTATTAGGAGCGCTCGAAAGTTTTTTTTTTTTTGTTACAAGAGGAGGGTGAAGCCTAACAACCACACATGCACCTTTTAGGAGTCGAACTCCCAGCAGAAACGACACTAGAGTGCCGTGCCGTTGAGCTAATGCTCACCTTTTTTTCCGACTCACCAACTTTAGCAGTGGTGGGTTGATGTAGTAGGATTACTTGCATCTAGACATGTCCGGTTTAGAATCAGACCGGCGGTCAGATCGGAAACCCAACTCGGTTGAAAACTGATGGAAAGCACAAGAACCGTAACCAAACTGAGGATCTCGGTTTGATTCTGGTTCCACCTGCTGTAAAACCAGAACTGGGCCTGAACAAGAATGGTGGCTGGTATTTACGGTGAGCTAAAAGCTTCGTAATGGCATAGAAACGCATGAACTATTATATCATGGCTTTAACCATTATTTTCCTTTATTTTATAATAGCGGGTGCCTTGTTTTGACACGGATCCCCTACTGAGTGTTTCAAAAAATATAGAAATGCTACGGTCATCCTGTATAACATCCTCCCATATCTTAATTGTAAGATTAAGATTGCTCTTTATCTTGACCGTATGATCAAGAGAGATGAATAATTTGTATTAAAGCATTAAATGTGTAAAAAGAAGGTAAACTTTGTAACCAATATACTTGTCTCTCTACTTTGGAGGGTGCTAAGTAATTTTTTATTATTTTGGTTTGAATTTTTATTTCTTTTAATCAAATGGTCAAAAGAAAATAAATAAATGCCGCTGTGTCCCATTGTGGATAGATGTAAGAGAGCGATAGGTAAAATAAAAGACATTCTATTCCACTCTAAGATAACATTGCACGTATAAGACAATTCCGCTTTATATAAAGACGGGTTACAAAAGACTCCTAATCGACATAATTGTGGACTTAATCCAGCTCAGAAAGGGTTCCCATCTATGATTGACTTATAAGTATCAATTGGCATAAAATATTACTTAATGAATAAACATAAACATGTTTCAAGAATGGAGGAAGAATACTCTTAGACACCTTACAAGAATAAATAAGATATTCAAAATTGTGTAAATTATCAGAGTATCTAGTACAACTAATTTGGATTCATACCAAAGATACCTACTATTGAGGCTATTAATTTATTTTGGCATTTAATGACACTTCAGAGCCGAGAAGAAGAACCTAATATTTATAGATTTAAAGAAGACCGGATACAAAAAAGAAGAAGATATTCTTTAGAAAATATTGAAGATAAAAGGTATTTTTTATTGTAATCAATCTTATAAAAGACATGTACCATAGTGTTAGAATTCATGATAAGATTACAAATTTCTTTGAAAATATTAAATTTGCATTAAGGATCAACACTAAGTAAATACCTATTCACCTTGGTTATGATGAGTTAACCAAGCATATCATAATAAAGTACCGTGGTGTATGCTATTTCTAGATGATATTGTATAAGATAATAAGAAAAACTTATAGAGAGAGGTATTGGAAGAAAAGAGTATTTGATTAGGTAGAACAAGAAACAATATATGGATTGCAAGTTTGGTAAATAGGTTAAAACAAATGATAAAGAAGTAAAATTAAATCTCTCAAAAGTATTTAGGCAGTCTTTTAAAACAAGGAAAAATTAACAAAGATGTTATAAGTAGAATTCATGTAGGTTGTTTAAAATATGTCTCGCTGTAAGAAAATGCTTCTAAAGTTGAAAGGCAACCATTATAAAGAGGTGGTCACATCAATAATGCTGGGCAGTCAATTTATGAAGATGTGTAAAAGATATCAACGACAAAAATAAAGGATTTCTGGTGAACGCATTGTCATGCTAAGAAAGAATGCATCACTAGTAAAGTTATTAGAGAAAAGTTAGGATAGCACTTAGAAGAAGATAAGAGATACACTTAAAATGGTTTGAGCATATAATAAGGTAATAAACTCCGCCCCATGTAAGGGATCACCCTTGTATAGCCGGTCTCAAACCCGAATAAAGGAGGAGGGTTGTGTTAGGCTTCCGAAAGCTAGCGTAAAACTTTGTCGGATTTTTATACCATGGATTACACAAATTATGAGCATTGTATTGGGGTGTCCCCTCTTAGTGATGCGTTGCAAAGTTTGAATATAGTAAAAAGTAAGCAAATGACACTATATTTTCACCCATATGTAGTGAATAAATTGCAGAGTGGGTTCCAATGTCATGGACGACTGTGGGTAAAGAAGTTAGTCCTATTAGATTGCCACTCAAATGTAGTAAATAAATTACAAAGGTCTCTTCATTTTTAATATGAACGGATGTGGGGGTAAGGAAGCTAGTCATAGATAATAAGATTCATATTGGTTCTTTGAATATTGGAACATTGTCCAATAAGCTAATGGAGGTGGTAGATACTATGATTCAGAGAAAGATTCACAACTTATATTTACAAGAGACAAAGTGGGTTAGAGAAAAAACAAAGGAGATTGAGGATACAAGTTTTAAATTATGATACTCCGGTAAGAAAAAGGCTCGAAATGGAGTTGGTATTATCATAAATAAAGATTTAAAGGATAGTGTAGTAGACATAAACAATATGGTGACCGACATTCAAATTAGTGTTAGGAGTAGAGGTTTTGAATATAGTTTGTGCTTACGCACTCCAAGTAAGACTAGAAGATAGTATAAAGGCGACTTTCTGAGAGGAGTTAGATAAGGTAATTTAAAGAATTCTATAAAGGAAGATGATTTATTTAGGAGGAGACTTAAATGGACATGTCGATAAAGAGGCATTAGGATATCAAGGTATTCATGGAAACTTTGGTTTTGAGGATATAAGTGAGGAAGGTAGGGAGATTTTAAATTTTTCTATGGCATTTGATCTCTTTATAGTTAATACAATCTTCAAAAAATGAGATGAACATTTAATTACTTATAAGAATGGCTTATCACAAACACAAATGAATTATTTTATTTGTAGAAAAAAAGATACAGCGTGTTGTAAAGATTGCAAGGTAATTTTAGGAGAAATCTTAACCACCAACATTGACTTTTAGTTATGGATCTACGCAAAAAAAGGTGGACAAAGAAGAAAAGAGTGCATCGAGCTATTCGGATTAAATGTTGGAACCTCAAAAACGAGAAAGAAGGTATATTTAAACAGAAAGTCTTTCAAGGAGATGCTTGGAATTATGTTGGTATACCTTGTGATATGTAGATCAATATGGCTATACATATTAAGAAAGTGGCGAAAGATGTGTTAGGTAAATCTAAGGGAGGTGTACCAGTACAAAAAGAGCTTGGTGGTGGAGTTAAGTAGTGCAAAATACATGTTACAAATTACATTATGCTAAGAAAACTAGTGAAACTTTAGAGGCTTATAAGAAAGCAAAGAAATAAACGAAAAAAGCTGTTAGTGAAGCAAAAGTTAAAATTTGGGAAGATTTATATAAAAAAACTCAACTCAAAAGAGGGTGAAAGAGATATTTTTAAGATAGCTAAGGTTAGAGATAAGAAAACTAAATATCTTAATTTTGTTAGATGCATTAAAGACGAGGATGAGAAAATATTTGTGGCAAATGATGATACAAAAATAAATGAAAAACTAATTTTATAAGTTTTTTAATGAAAATAAAGATGTTAGTATTAACTTAGGAGAGTTAGGCAAATCAGAAAAGTATATAAACCACAATTTTTACTGATGTATTCAAAATAATGAAGTCAAAGAAACTCCTAAACATATGAAGGGTGGTAAATCGGTAGGACTAAATAATATTCCTATAAAAGTTTGGAAAATCCTAGTAGAAAGAGTAATCACTTGGCTCACAAGACTATTTAATGAAATATGGAGAAACCAAAAGATGTTCGAGGAATGGAGAACGAGTACATTTATACCCATATATAAGAACAAGGGAGACATTCAGAATTGTGCAAATTATCTGGGTATCAAGTTAATGAGTCATACTATGAAATTATGGAAAAGAATTATCGAGCGTAGGTTAAGACAATTATTGAGTACAACAAAGAACTAATTTAGATTCATGCCAAGCAGATCTACTATTGAAGCTATTCACCTTTTCAGACGTCTTACAAAACATTTTAGAGCAAAAAAGAACGACCTTCACATGATATTTATTGATATAGAAAAAGCTTACGATACAATATCGATGGAGGTTATTTGGAGAACCTTGAAAAAAGAGGTATTTCATTGATATACATAAACTTGTGTGAGGACTCATAAATGAATGACAGACTTTTTTGAAGTTAATATTGGGTTACATCAACGATTAACTTTAAGTCCATATTTATAATGGTGATTGATGAGTTAACAAAACATATTCAAGATGTACCTTAACATATGACATTATGTTAATGGAGGAGTCTAAGGAAAAAGTTAATAGAGAATTGGAACTATGGAGAGAAGCATTAGAAAGTAAAGACTTTCGACTTAGTAGAACAAAGACATAATATATGGAATGTAAGTTTGATCATTTGGTTACTTAAGAGGACATCAAAATTAAAATTGGCACACATTGCATCCCCCAAAAAGAAAGTTTTAAATATATAGAGTCAATTTTTCAGAGTGATGGAAGAATTGATGGAGATGTTACACATAGAATTAATGATGGTTGGTTAAAATGGAGAGGAGCATCATGTATTCTTTGTGATAAAAAGATATCATTAAAGTTAAAAGGTAAAGGTAAATATTATAGAGCAGCAATTAGACTTGCCATGTTTTATGGTTCGGAGTGTTGGGCAGTTAATCATCATGTATAAAAGATGTGTGCGACATAAATGAAGATATTGAGATGGATGAGTGGTCATAAAGGAAAAAACCGTATATATAATGAGGTTATTAGAAACAAATTAGGAGTGATACCAATTGAAGATAAAATGAGATAATATCATTTAAGATGGTTTAGACGTATAGAAAGGAGATCAAAAGAAGAACTTATAAGAAGATATGAAAAACTAGATTTTGAAAGTATTAAAAGAGGTAGAGGACGACCAGAAAAGTGTTCGAAAGAAACAATAAAGAATGATCCAGCTTATTGTGAGTTAACTGCTAATATGGCACATGATAGAGCTATATGGAAACAAAGAATCCATGTAGCCGACCCCGTCTAGTATGGGAAAAGGCTTAGTTGTTGTTGTAATCAACACATAGAAAGAATTTGGATATTTGAAAAGCAAAACTTTATGAGATAGAATAAAAGATCCATTCACCACGCAAGTCATGTCTACTTATCCAAAACCGAGTTTCCAACATTCAAAAGGCCACAAACAAGCATATTATACCCATAGACATTGAACCATAAGAACAAAAGAAAACCAACAATTGAAGTTTCCAACATTCAAATCCTAATAATGAGCAAAAATGGTAATCAGAGTAAGCTTGATTCCTGAAAGAACTAATACATAGACATGACCAGTAGTAGATTCAAATTAAGCTGAAGTGGCATGACAACCAAAAGTATTAAAATCCTAATACTGAAACTCAAAAATGGTGTTCAGAGTAAGTTGATTCCTGAAAGAACTGCTTGCTACACAGACATGACCGGTAGTAGATTCAAATTAAGCTCAAGTGGCATGACAACCAAAAGTATTCATCTCACGCACACACAACCTGGACAACCAAAAGTATTCATCTCACGCACACACAACCTGAAGACGACTGGCATTGGTGTCCAGCAGCAGTGATGAGAGTTTAGGAGTAAATCGGTTCAGACCAGAACGGGACCAGCTTTGGATTCTGCTCGCTTAAACCAACAAAAGAGTCGACCCTTGACCTGGAATAAATTAGTCCCCATAAACTTGTTTTGCTGTTGAATATATTCGATTCAACTAAAGGTTGAGAGAGTTTATATTCTTTGCAAAGAAACATTATACTGATGGTGACAGGAGTGGAATTCATAATAAATCAACAGATCTCTAAGGACTGATTACATTGAAACTCAATACAGGTGGATTTACAGGTCAAATAGAAATGGTAACAGAAATGGTATATTACATGTAATACTAGCCAACAACCCAATCACATCAAGGATAGGGGGTACGCTACCATAACATAAATCGGTAATGATACAAGAGGTCTGATACATCAAACCGCACTGACAATACAAATCAATTCACATCTTGTTCCTGATTCAGAATAATCATGTTATCACCCAGTCAAAGAGCAGAGAGCTCACAACTTCTTCCTGAAGTATAAACTTGTAAATCCAATGAAGCACAGCCGAAGAGAATAAATTGCCTGACGAATGGAAACACAAGGCCATGTGATCAGCCCGAAGAAGCATCAAGAAAAACATTGGGGGATAATACATACAACTGATGCGTGGCAACAGAACAAGGTCACGAGAGAAAAATAAACTCCACTTTTTTCTATCACATGGAACAGTGTCTCATCTTCAATTAGATCTTCCCTATCAAGATTTAATTAATCAGCAAATTGTAGGACTAGCTCCAGATGGTACTCAATCTGAACTGGAATTATATGTGCTACGATTTCGCTTTCTTTGTAGCTCTTCTAGTAGGAAGTTCGATGATTATGAGAAAATAACACCTTTCTGACTCCCGGATATATTGCACTTCGCCACCCATCAACTCGAGAATCTTCCTGCACATTTTTAGGCCAAGGCCCTCCCTTGTAACCCACTTTGTTTTGTGAAACATATCTTGGACAAGGTCAGCGGGAAGGCCATCACCAGGGCATGCTATTCTGCAGCAACAAATATAACCATGCGTTAATTGCAACTATTGACAGAAACAGAGTCGCATGCCCAAAAGCCAAATACATATACATAGTTTTTTCTATTCTAAACCGTTTCTTTTATTGAGCACTCTTTTATCACCTTTGCGCATACCTTTTTCTGGTATGCTTTCCTTTTCTCTCACTTTGATGTCTAGAGGTCACTTAGACAAGTGGTGGACGCATTCTTTATATAGCCCAACCAGCCATAGGCAGAGCTAACGAGATGATAAAACAAGTTGAATATCCTAAAAGAAAAATACAACCACATAATTTACTACAAAAATGTAAGGTTATGACTTGAAATATAGACCTCGGTAAAACAGATCAATCTTAGTTAGTACTGAAGTGATTCTAAGAACCAAAATGCTTTTTTTGCATTTAGCTGTGTTAACAACTGATGTATCGGTCAGTCACCATTTTTCCTCCTTACAGGAAGATAATGAGATGGTTCCATTTCCTTTGATTCTGTATTTCTATCTTGATCCAGGAGCTAGCTATACCAAAATGTTTCAAAGCATTGTGCGATCAGTCACTAACAGGGTTGGCCAGTGAATGGCCAAGTCGACAAGTTGACTTGGTGCATTTTGTCATGACCGCAGAAGCAAAACTGGGTGATTAAGGTTCGGAGACGTCTTCCAATAACTAATTGAATTTTACAAGGTGTCGACACCAAAAATATGCAGTAGGTAATACCAGGTTCACAACATTATAAGCATGTTTTAGTTGAGCTTTTGGTTCACACTGCGAACGATCAGGTTGGCAATGGTGTTGACTAAGTTGACTTCTTAAGCTAGTGGTCTAAGTTCTCCTCTTCTTAGATTCACCTTTTGTTTTCTTTTGGAGAAGCTAGGGCAACATTAAAAGGACGGTGATTGGCAAGGACTAGATCTGCACGTGAACTAGCTTCGAGCTGAAAAAAGTGATGCAGAACACGGCCCTTAAAGGAAATGCATCATGGGTTCAAACTCAAGCACAGCTGAAGCCAAGGTTGAATATCATGTTCTAGCTCTGCTCGGGTTTCGACCGACATAATTATGTAGACATGCTTGATTTAACCATAAAGAACAGAATAAACATATGGTGTTCAGTGGTTATAATTTGCAGGCAAGATATCTACCTAAATCAGTAAAATGTTTTGTTTTGACAAAAGATGAACATAGATAGTGTCTAGTTAAAGACAGACCACCACGGGCTTATTGGAGCCTAACTGGTGGAGGCGCAGTCTTGCCCAGTCCAGTAGTTACAAGCTGGACTCATGGATCAACCTGGATCATTTTTATTGGACTTGGGACTTGGCCAAGCCAAACCCCAAGCAAGGCCTCAGCCCACCATGTTCTCTAGTCTTCACATGGAGGCAGAACAGATGGCAGTGGGAAAAATTCACAAGAAAGCACTTAATTTTCCTGCTTATCCTCCTCTCCCTCATCTTCTGACGGACATTTAGTTTAGAAGAAAGAAGAACTAAAGTGCAAGTTAAGGGCAGGCTAACTTAGGGTGCACTCAGAAATGGTTAGGCCTGTAGGATCTAAGTCCGACAGAACCAGGAGAAGCCCATACGATCAAATTCAATGGTTCGTGTTACAACATGACGAGCACACCGAAATGAACCCATGCCTGAAGCACCATGGAAGAAGGAATGTTCATGCATACTTGTAAATTCACCTAAGAACACAGTAATTGCATACCACATAATCTCTTTCAGAATGTTCTACGTTTGCAAATCTTGAGGTGAACACTAAACTTATAATATTAAAAGAGTAAGATAATGGCAGAAAAAGAAGGGGAAAACAATGGCATTTCAAGAAGTTTTAACACAAAAATTGGAATGTCATTGTTTAAAAGCAAAGTGATGATTAATCTTCTAAAAAAAAACAAAGACAAAATAAAGAAGGAACATCTATGAATTCTTAGCAAATTATTCAAAATGAATTTTCTCCAGCAAAAATATAATATCGCTTATGTAAAGTTTGACTTAAGATGAAAAGCCTAAACATAGAAACATTAAATGCATGAGACAAGTGAAGCAGATTAGACAAGGTAAAACTAATCTTCCAACAAAAGTCAGAATTAGCATCCACTCCAATACCATAAAATTTTTAAATTTTAAAACTATTTGATTCCTGAGAAAGGCTAATATCAGCAGGCCCAATTCTTCCGTTATTTTTATATATGGATATTGAAGATGGTATTAGTTAGAAAAATGGGTGCATAAAGCAACAAAGATTGAACCATTGAACTATGTAGGCCAAGCAATTAAACAGTGTCTATAGTTGAAGAGAATAGGCTATGAACCTGAATTCTAGATGTCCAAGCTCGATGCCGTCAGACATCTTCAAGGTTGGCCGAATTTGTAGTTCAACCCAACCCTCCTGAGTTGGTGTATGTCGCGCTATATTTAGTAAGAAGTCAGCCAAAACTTGCTGAAATCTGAGTTGATCACCATATAAAGTCATTGATTTGATCTCCTCAGGGATCTCCCTGATCAACTGTAAACCTGTTTCCCTTAAGAGGATCATAATTTGGCTGACAACAGCATTAATAACACTCCCAAGTAGGAATTCTGCAACATCAAGATCCAGGGAACTGTCACAAAAGAAAAGGGGAAATAGTAAGGATCATGATACGTATCACATGAAGTTAAAAGATGGAAACGTATTAACAAGTAAAAACAGGCTGTAAACATGCTAGCAGGTGGAAAAAGCTTGTGATGGAGAATAATCTAAACTATAAAATAGCTGCTCATAAGAAATGATAACACAAATCAACTTACATTCTAAAAATTTCTACAGATAAGTGGCTCCCACGAAGAGCAATAACATTACAATTAAATAAGATCCAATACACAACTTAAAAATCACATACTTCTGGCAGTGTCAACCAAAATGCAAAAAATAAATCCCAACAGCAAAAACTAATGCAGAGAGAAAAAGGTTTGGCAACCATTTAGGATACGAGAGTCTGCTGGGGCATCAGGTTCTGGAATTCCTCTTTGAAGATTTTCTGTTGCTACCAACCTTCCGCTGGCATATGAATTTTTTTAAAATATGGCTGTTGACCATAACACAGATGCAAGTCTATGCTCTGTGGTTGCACCCACCAGCAATGCACGGATATGCATTGGAAAATAATTCAATGTTACTGAATTTGATGGGCCTACTTCCATCTTTGATATGCACTAAGTTTTAGATTCCCCAAACGTTAACTATATATGCATAAGTTATATTAAGGATTTAAGGATCGGATTGATCTCAATCTGACCTTATACTACCAACTAACAAAGGTAAACTTCTCTCTACTTTTCACATAATTATGAATCCCAGGAAGTAGGTCAGAGAAGTACAAGAAGGGGCCATCGCTGGGAAGCTTTCAACACAATATTGATTCTCAACCAGATCCAAGAAACAAAAAAGTAAACCCAAAAAAAATGGCCAGAGTTGCACGCTTTTAACCAAGGGGCCCACCAAAAGTCGTCCTTGATTTCATTAGAATGTTTATAACATGGTTACAGCTACGGATACCAGTGTATAGTCATTTTCATGAAACTTCTCAAAAGAACATATTCAGGGTACAGATGCAAAAGTGAAAATGGGAAACTTCAGTTAGGTTTGACACTTTCTCAATTCCTACAACAACTACAACTAAGCCTTTTCCCATACTAGATGGGGTCGGCTACATGGATTCTTTGTTTCCACAGAACCCCATCATGTGCCATGCTAGTCTTTCTCAATTCCTAAAAAAAAAATTCCACTATGAATTGGATTTAAGGAACTCCGCCTATGTAAGGAATCACCCTTGCATGGCCGGTCCCAAGCCCGGAAAAAGGAGGAGGGTTGTGTTAGGCTTCCGACAGCCAGCGTAAAACTTTGTCGGACTTAACATGGATTCTACAAAAAAAAAAAACAAAGAATCCATGTAGCTGACCCCATCTAGTATGGGAAAAGGCTTAGTTGTAGTTGTAGTTGTAGATGAATTGGATTTAAGGAATATAAAATGGGATTCCTGCAGAACTTTGTCGCTGATGAGAGTAAGGACAGGAGGGACAACAATATAATTCTAATCCACCAACTGAAACGACTTTGCGGTTTTGCTTTTAGGGTTCAATACTGCCCAAACAGCATCTTTATCACAATTCAGTTACATTTACATCCAGGGAAGAAAATTAAGGAAACCAGAACAAAGAGTCACTTACCCATCTTCTACCCTTTCCAACTCCACATCCTTTAAAATACTCATCATTTGTCTCTCACATGCTATGCTTGTCTCAACAAACTGTTTCTGATCCTCAGATAAATTGGTATTCTCCAGAAGTGCATTGGTAAAGCATATTCCACTCAGTGGGTTTCTTATTTCCTGGTAGATGTAAGCCAGTTCTTTCATTCTGGCCTTACATTTTTTCTCCTGCTGCCTCTGTAATTCAAGTGCTTGCTGCAACTCAGGGCTTGCAATCTGTAAAAAGCAAAAAGCTCCAATTATCTGGCCATCCATGCTAACTCTCTTGTTTGCAGTCAGTAGTGCTTCCACAAATTTCCCGTTCCTGTCAAAAAATGCAAAAGACAGCTTGTCAACGTCTTGACCACCGATTGCACCATGGAGGATAATCATAAACTTTGTCAGTGCATCTGGGCCCTTTAAACGGCAGCAACTGCCGAAAACCTCGCCAACAAGTAGCCTTCCAATAACATCCTCCTTTCCCCAACCAGTTAATACTTCCATCGCAGTGTTCCACTCTGAGCAGCAAGTATTTAAATCACATGCAAATATTGGTGGAATCAATGGATTTGGGCTGTGCACAATGGCCTTGTAGTCACCCTGTATATGAACGAACTTATCCATGACAACCTTTTGGCCAGTGATATCCTGACCGACGAAGCACACCCCAACAATTTTGTCCGTGTAGTCTTTACTTGAGCATGCATTTACAACAACGAATACTGCCTTTTTCTGCTGCTGTGAGCCGAAAGTCTTGAGCTTGATCTCCACATTCTTGTCTTCCTCACCTGGACATACCTGCAACTAATGAATAACCCTTCCAAAACGAAAGCGTTTCACAATGGACATTTTACCCTACATGATTGCAAAAGGCCCATCTCCATCACAAGCTTAACACAAAAAAACCATCTGATGAAGATCGTCAAACAATAACAAAAGGAAGTATTAATTAAGCACCAACTTTGCAACCATTGATACTCTGAAGACATTAACGTCCTTTCAGAAGAGAGCTTACTTATACTCTTAAAGATCGATTTCTAGTGGTCAAAATACTAAACATTTTTCTCCTAGTACCGTTATCACGACTAGATAAACCAACAAACCAAAAGAAGTGATATTAAAAGTGGAAAAAGAGAAGAAATCTACCGCTTAAAGCTCGAGAAAGAAGCTTGTCGACAGTCTCAGCAGATTCACTATAAACAAGATCATGAACCAGAGACTTCCCCATTGCTTCCTCTACCGTCAATCCCGTCAACTCGGCAACCTTTGCGTTCCAGCCATTAATTCCGCCCGATGCATCAACAGCAAAGATGGGCGCCGTGGCCGTCTCAATCAATCTAACCATCTCACGGGCAACCGAGCCCAGCTCTTCCATGCCCTGCAGCACCGGCTCTCCAAGCTGCCCATCAATCAGCATCTTCGTTCCGCCCTCTTCCGCAGCCGCGGCGGCATCCCGGAAAGAATCTCGCAGAATTAACTGAAGCGAGTGAATTGCGTCCATCTCCGCACTTTCCCACGGCAAGCTCTTGCTCTTAACGACCTCCAAGAACGCCTTGAAGGAAGAACGCGGGTGCATCCGCTGCCCATCGTCTTTGTCCTCAGGATCATGCTTGGCGCCTCCCCACTTGATCTCCTTCGCCGTGTGCGATCTAAACCAGAACAGGAAATCCCTCGAGAAGATGTTTGCAGCCGCCATCCCACAGACGGCGTCACCCAGCGACGCTGCCCCCGGAAATCCGGCGTCAGCGAGACTATCTGTGCTGAGTCCGGTGGAATCGTCGTGATAAGTAAGCAACCACTCTGCGATCTCCTTGATCTGAGCCTCCGTTGGCGTCACACCAAGCAACCAGCAATTACCTTGAAAGTACAGGGACGCGCCATCGCACTTCACCAAATCCATGATACTGGGGGACTGAGTGACAATTCCCGTCGGAGAATCGCGGAGAAGCATGTCGCAGAGGAGCGTCTGCGTGCGGAGTATCTTCTTCTCCATCAATTGTGCGGCGAGTTGTAGCTCCATGTTCAATTGAAGCCCAAACGCCTGCATCAGAAACTCGCACGCGTATCGCAGCGGGAACGGAATCGATCGCGGAGAAGAATGGTGGCAAACGACCAAACCCCAGAGCTTCGTCACTGGCTGCCGGAAGGAACTACTCCCTCCGCCATGGCCGTGGCCCTGGGCAACGTTGTCCTCATTGCCGCTGCTGACGATGACGGCCATGGCTAGGGAAGCGATCGATCCCATATTCACCATGTACTGAGCGTGACAGCCATGCGGAGTCCTGAGCGTGGATCCGACGAGGCAGAGCGGCTGCATCAAAGACGGATCTTGAATTACTCTGACCGGCACGGCATTGCAATCGTGAATCATTCTGACACGATTCTGCTTGAAAAGGAATCGAGATGCTTGCGGGATGTCCGTGGCCGGATAATGAAGGCCGAGATAAGGCTCGAGATCCTCGCGCTTGCTCTCGGCGACAACCTCGCCATGCTCGTCCTCGTGAAACTTGTACACCATGACTCGGTCGTAGCTGGTGAGCTCGCGGACGATCTCCGCGACGGTGTCACAAAGGAGCGTGATGTCTCCGCCGGGAAGGGACTGGAGACGAGAGATTGCGCGGACCGCAAGCTTCTGGCTCTGCACGGCGCCGGCGATCGAGAGGGTGGGGTCGACGGATCGGGCGGGCTCAAGGTCGATAACGATTCCGACGTCAATTCGGTGAAGAATAGCGTAGAACGGCTTGCCGGAGCTCCGACTATGGACCCACACGGGGTTGAGGAGCGTAATTTCCCTGGCCCTCGCGGCCTTTTCCAGAAGGAGGGCACTAGAAGGGGTGAAGAGTGTACGGACGTCGGTCCCAACGGCTATAGGCTCTCTAGCAGGGGTGCTCAGCGTAGGAACCGATTGCGGGGTGAGGTCAAGCATCTCGACGGCGTTCTCGCTGAAGGCGATGACGCAGAAAGAGGATTCATCGATGGCGAGCATGCATCCGAAGGGCTGAATCTTTCCGCCGCGCTGGATCTTGGAGAGGTAGGCGACGATCTGCTGCTCCGGCACCGATTCCACCGTTGAGCGAACCGACTGAGAGTAGTCGAAGAAGCGGCCTGACTCGCCAGACTGCTCGAACACGGAGTGAAGGCGGGCATCAAGATTATACTGAGCGATCGCCTTGTTCGCTTGCTGCTGCTCGCCCAGCTGCTGGTTCCCTCCTTTGCTCCCCGACGCCATCCTTCTCACTTCTTCCTTCTTCCTCTCGTTCAATCGCCTCCGCGATTCTGAATCCCTGTACGTCTCGACTGGATTCTCGCCTTCTCCTTCGCTGCCATTTCGGTTTATCCGTTCTGGGGTTTTAAGGGTTTTGATTGGGGAAAGCGGACACCTGAGACTGTCTGCTGCCAAGGACGAGAGTCTCTGAGAGTGCTGGGAAGCAGCCGGTGGCAACAAACGGATGAAGATAATGCACTATTTACGATAACACCCATGATCGTTTGTCTGAATACCGAACCAGTCCATATAGTAATCGTGTGCTCTGAAATTACGTTTTACAGGCTAGCCCGTGGAGAATGTGCGCATCACCTCATAGTTTGCTGATATTTCCCTTCTGGTGGTTATCTTTCTCAAACTATTCGTGGTAGGCTCTTTGTTGTTATGTTCTTTTCTTTTTTCCTGGTGCAATGAGGAAGCCGAAGCCACATGCACGCCCCAGGAATCAAACTCAAGACCTTCTACTTTTGATTTGACTCTTCAAACAGGTGAGCTATTACTCTTTGTGCTCTTTTGTTCTCCTTAACTCCTCACTTGGCACCCAAAGCGTCAGCGTGCCTTGATACTGAAGTTGCTGGTAGGGAGTTCGACTCCCAGGGAGTGTATGTGTGGTAGGTTTTGGCCTCCTCTTGTAACAAAAAGAAACTCCTCACTTGACTTGTTTTAAAAGATCAGTTGTGAAAACAGTTTCCATCCGGACATGTTCATGGATTTATAAGAACTCCCCACCAGTAGAAAGAGCATCAAACCGCCCCTCGAGTTAGGTTAACACTCTAATGCGGAGATTCTTTGATTTACTTCTTTACTTTCTCTTTTATTATCTTTTCAACACAAATACATATACATATACATATATATATGGATATATGTATGTATATATATACATATACATACATGTATATATATACATACACATATATATATACATACACACATACATATATATATACATACATACATATATATATACATACATACATATATATA
The DNA here is from genome assembly GCA_036023115.1 of Brasenia schreberi. Taxonomy (NCBI): domain Eukaryota; kingdom Viridiplantae; phylum Streptophyta; class Magnoliopsida; order Nymphaeales; family Cabombaceae; genus Brasenia; species Brasenia schreberi. The sequence continues at coordinate 5,046,315 of JAYKKT010000057.1, read as the reverse complement.
TATACATACATACATATATATATATATATATATATATATATATATATATATATATATATATATATATATATATATATATATATATATATATCAAGATCCTTCAGAAGTATGCACTCCTTAGTCAGTGGCATAATGAGAACCCAGGGTGACCTCGTTAAGCTTAAGATACTATATACACCAGAAGTGGCTGGTTTGGACTCAGCTCAGTGGTTGGAACCCGATCCGAACTGCCTCAGCTAGAACTGGATCCAAAGGAACCAAACTGAGGGGCCCCTCAGCTTGGTTACAGTTTCACCTTTCCGGAAATCAAACCCAAACCAGCAGTTCCAAACCTTATTTCAGTTCCATTTCCGAAATCCCATATTTCACATGTTCCTTTTCAACTGAGATTGGAACTAGATCAGAATTTGTCTCAAATTCAAAAGTATTGCAGCATTGGACCGAAAACCAACAAAATTGAAACCAAAACAAGAATAGGGGACTAGTTTGGTTCTGTTTCCAAGTTCCATGGAAACCCAAACCAGAAGTTTGTATTGATGAAACTGGTTCCACTTCGGTTGTGGTTCCGGTTTTATAAAAGATGAAGCCGGAACTGAACTGGGTGGTCCCCAGTTGTAGTTTCAGTTCTGGTTTTGGTTCTAGTTTCAACCAGTTCTTGACCTGGTTCTGTTTCAATTGGAACCGCCAGTTGGATTAGAAGCGGGTCATGTCTAAATGACCCAACACATGTTTTTTGGTCCAATATTCGAATCAAGTGGGACTATATTTCGTAATTGATTAGGGTTGTGTATAGCTAGTATGCGCCAGAGTCCAACGATACTTAGTTGTGGTTTCGGCAAATAAGAGTTCTTCTTGGTGTTCACAAACATTTTAACTATGTGGTTAATAAGATGAAGCTCGGATAAATTTGATTAATCTCAACACACAAGACCCAATTTTATTAATCTTCTAGGGGTGTATTCAAGCTGAGTCGAGTGATACAAGTAAGTCTCGACTTCTCAAGAAAATGCTTGGCTCGAACTCGATCTAGCTTTGATCTTCAGGGTCAAGCTTTAGTTGGAGTTGGGTTTGTACAACAAGAGCTTGGCTCGTTAGGCTCTTTCTAGCTTGGTGCAGTGCAACCAAGATTGACTAAGATTACGATTCAGAGATCGAGCATAGCAGGCTTGAATCCAACTGAATTATTTTGATGATGGAAGATTTAGATTTAAATCTATAAAGTAAAAAATATACTTGTATTTTTTTAGTACATTTTATTCAATGGACATTGTTGCTTTTTAAATTTCAAATCTCACCCATCTTTGAATTTGTCTTAATTTGTTCACCTAAGGTTGCTAGCATATACAAGTTTCTCTCTCTGTATATATATATACATACATACATATATACATATTCATATAGAGACTCATATATGCTATCAAATCTTAACAATTCGTCTTTGATGATAAATAGTTGATATTTAAAATTTTAAAAGCAATAGTGCTCATGTGAATAAATTGTATCTCCAAAAAGTACATATCTACTTTTATTTTATAGATTTAAATCTCAATCATCCATCACCGGAAACTTATAGTTGAAATTTATTTGGATTTGCTAACACATGCTTGCATATACCAGTCTCTCTCACATATATATATATATATGGATAATTTTGCTTTTTAAATTTTAATCTCAATTATTTATCATCAAAGATGGATGGTTAATATTTATTTGAATTTGCTATATATGTATGTATGTATATATATATATATATATATATATATATATATATATATATATATATATATATATATATATATATATATATATATATATATATATATATATTATTCTCCATTTTGTTTCTCGCACTCTTGATGGAGTGACCGATTCCTTACAAAATTATGCCCAATAAAATAACTTCTATACGTGCATTGAATCCGAGCAGGCTTTATTATACCTGTTTTGAATTCTGATTTCCACATCAAATAAAACTCCAAGTTATTGTTTAAATAAAACAAGGTCATTTAATACTTGAGGGCGATTCATCAGCACGTTATAATTTAAATAAAAGTCATTTAATATCTGTTTTCATGACTTGTTGTTGTTCATGTACCTTTCATGCTTTTCTGATTCACTTGTATTTGGGGAACGAACCAATGAGTCAAGCATGAAGCCAAATAGATAAATGAATAACATAAGTGATCCTGCGTGCTGCTCTCTATATCTCAAGAATTATAATTTTTTTATATTCAAAAATAGATAAATGTGTTCTACATGCTTAAAAGCAGGGGCTTTAAGGTACATTTCATACAATTTATTGGATCTTGCCATTTGCTTCTCTCTTTTTCAAGTTTCATTATGCATCAAACGGTACAACAGTAACATATGAAATTATGGTTTAATAAGTTCAAATTGAGTCAACAACTTTAACACGAAAGAGGAGATGGGTTATAGGAACTGGCCTAAGAGGCTTCGAACAAAAGCCCAAGCAATTGATCTGTATAGGGTACCCCTACTGAGTACATGGGGCTCGGGCATGCCAGAACATGTCTAAGAGAACACATTTTGCACCAAAACTTATCCTCCTTATCCACTCCGCAGGTGTTAGAGACTAAAGCTTGCACCCAACCCACACACATGACCTCTAGATCGTGACCCAGACCCAACTTGCACGCAGCTGGTTTTGAGCAACTAAAACTTGCACAAAAGTTGATATAATATAACAAACTTGTGCGTACATAAACTACAAAAATTGATTAAACAGAAAAAATCACTTATTTTAAAAGCTTAAAATCGATTTAGAGTTGGGGATAAATAGAAATATTTACTTCTACAATTTTATTATTTATTGCAATTATTTGGTGCAAGTTGAAGGAGACAGGGAGTGGACAACAATTGTTTACCTCGAGATCGAGCTTCATAACACTAGGGCTAGCTGTAAATGGTTGTGTTCAACACAAACTTCCGAATAGGAGTAATCATATTTTCACCATAGAGGATGCAAATAGTTTTCGTTTTTCGAGGAACCTCAATGGGGCTGAAGTAGCCGACACATCATGTTTGAGTTTGAGAGTGGATGAGTGTTAGTATGGGCAGTATCTAGTTTTCTTATATATATATGGGCACTTTTAAGTGATGAATGATAACAAATTCAAACAATCTTTTTTCAGTACACTTTATTCACATAAGTACTTTTGTTTTTTAAATTCTAAATTTTAACCATCTATCCTTCATTGACTATATGTGACACTTCCACTGCGAACTGAACTATGGTTGTGTAACCAGGCCCCTACATGAGAACGCTCTGACAACTCTATTAATAAACTCTCTTATGAGGAAAGAGTCCCGCATCTGAGTTGTAAGCGTGTCGCGGGCCACGCATCGTTATTTGCTATCAATACAATATGCTTTCTTATTTATTCTTAAGTATCCTTGCTATCTCCAAACGACACTCCCCTATCATCAGTCTTAAGCTTCCGTTGAACTTCTGCAACTTTGGTGAAAGGCTTGCTAGGTTGTATGCAACCTAGCGCCGGTCATGCGTTCCACACCGTCGGTAATTTCAGCGCCAGGGCGTGACAACTTTGGTATCCACGCGGTTCCGGTTTGGAGAATTGCGAGTGGGTGCGAGACACACCCCCTCCGTATTGATAGCAAATAGGTAACCCCTTCGTTAACGAAAGTCTCACGTTGACTCATGGTCACTGACACTAAGATAGCCGGCGACCCCATTCGTCATAGAAAAGAGAAGACAAAGGTTGTACCAGTGGTCGACCCTATCGAGTTTGCGTCAGGTATCATGCCTGACGTGGATGCTAGACTCACCAGACTTGAGAGGCTGGTATCAACACTAGATGTTGTTGTTACACGTGCTGCCTAAGGTTTCGATCGGTTGATGGAAGAGATCCACTCGGGCGTGCAAGATCTGACTGAGCACGTGGAAGTTTGTGAGAACAACCACGAGCTTTCACTGGAACGATTTGAACACATGGAAAAGCATCTCTATCAGACGGAATCTGCGTTGCTGACCCGGATGCTGAAACTTGAGGAAAGGGTTGCTGCGGCACCCACGGAGAGACATTCTTCGAAAGACTCTCAAGCAGAAATGCTAACTCAACTAGAGGGAGTCGAGAGATGGTTGGCTAATGGCGGTAGCCAAGGACATAGTGGGGGAGCGGAGCGATCGCGATGCGTCAAGGTTTGATAACCTAAGCCCTTTGTTGGGGGGCGTGACGCGCAAGTGCTGGAAAATTTCCTGTATCAAATGGAGTTGTACTTGAAAGTTAGCGAGTATGAGGATAATGAACTCAAGCTAGCCGCAGTTGCCATGTTCCTTGAAGACGACGCCATGTTGTGGTGGTGCCACATGCTGGATGAGCTGTAGAGGGACAGTATCACATTCATACTTGGAACGAATTTAAACGGGGTATTCGGGACCACTTCCTCTCACACAATACTGAAGTCGTTGCAAAAAGAAAGCTCGATGCGCTGAAACACTCTGGACCCATTCAGAATTACATAAAGGAATATTAGACGTTGATGTTTAGCATTCGGACCATGACACCGGAAGATATACTCTTCAAGTTTCTAAACGGTTTGCAACCTTGGGCAGAGCAAGAGTTGAACCGAGTTAACCCCAAGACCCTCTCAGAAGCTATCACGGTGGCAGAATGACTTATTGATAACCACCGAAGAGATGATGGCAAGAAATCCTCCTCCAAGAAAGACAATGGAAAGAAGAAGGAGGATAAGTTAGAAGACCGTTGAGGCAAACAGGGTGATGGTTCGGTCAAAACTTCTGACAACCGCAAAGATAAAGACAAGAACGATAAGTACAAGAAAGGGGAAAAAGAAAAAGGGACTTTCAAAAAGGAATGTTGGTATTGTGGCTGACCGCACTACTATGTGGATTGCCAACATAAGAAGGATGACTTTGTGCGTGCCAACAACGTCGTGCAAAGAATGGAGCCCCCTTTAGAAGAATCGCGGATGGGAGCGCTTCGACTATTGAACGCTGTTGGGTTTGACAACTAAGCCTTCTCTTCTACAACGCGCAAGGGATTAATGTTCTTAGATGTGACGCTGAATGGTAAAGCCGCTACGGCCCTGACAGACTGCGGCGCTTCTCACAATTTCATACGCCCTGAAGAGGCAAGGCGTTTGGGGTTGCGAGTAATGCCAAGGGATTGTCGGATGAAAGCTGTGAATTCATAAGCTAAGCCCATTAAGGGTGAAGCCATCAACGTTCCGATCAAGCTAGGAAGTTGGACAGGTGTCACCAGATTCACTGTGAGCCCCATGGACGATTATAAAGTTATTCTTGGACTAGAATTCATGCGCGAGAGTAAATGGGAGCTTCGCCCCACTGCAATACCATGGCTATCATGGATAGCCCGACCCCTGCATCGTTCAATTCAAGTTGGCTGGCGATGAACAGATGCGCATGTGCTCGGCCCTGTAACTGAAGAAAGGCATAAAGCAGGGTGAAGAAATGTTCTTGGTGACTTTGCGGGAGATAGAGCAGGGGGCGCTCGACGAGGCGACATCCCCTGAGAAGGATGTTGTATTGAAAGAGTTCGTAGATGTCATGCCCAACGAACACCCAATGAAACTACCCCCTCGTCGAGAGGTGGATCATCAGATCGAGTTGGTGTCAGGTGCCAAACCACCTGCTATGATTTTGTATCGCATGGCCCCTTCAGAATTAAAACAGTTGAGGAGATAGTTGGATGATATGCTGGCTTCAGAGATCATTTGGCCCTCCAAAGCTCCTTTCGACGCACCCGTCCAATCAAAGCATGACGGATCGAAGCGACTGTGCGTACAGTACCACGCTCTTAACAAGGTAACAGTTATGAACAAGTATCCACTATCTCTTATAGTAGACTTGTTTGATCAATTGGGACAAGCACGAGTGTTTTCTAAGTTGGATCTTCGATTGGGTTATTGACAAGTGCGCATTGCGGATGTGGATGAGGCGAAGACGACTTGAGTCACACGGTATGGTGCCTACGAGTTTCTTGTCATGTCGTTCGGCTTGACAAACACCCCTGCGACCTTATCGACCCTGATGAACAAGATATTCTACCCGTTCTTGAATAACTTTGTGGTGGTCTACTTACACGACATTGTGGTATATAGTTCCTCTATGCCACAACATATCTATCACTTACGGACAGTATTCAAGGTGCTACATGATAATGAATTATATGTCAAACGGGAGAAATGCTTATTTGGCAAACCGGAGATTGATTTCTTAGGACACGTTATTGGTAATGGGAAACTCCGGATGGACACGAAAAAGATTAAGGCAATTGAGGAGTGGGATCCTCCATCGAATTTAACAGAACTTCGGTCGTTCCTTTGATTGGCAAACTATTACAGACGTTTCATCGAGGGGTACGCTGCCATAGCTTCGCCTCTCACGACCCTGTTGAAAAAGAGCCAACGTTGGGACTGAAATGAAAATTGTCAACACACGTTTGATCAATTGAAGATGGTTGTAACGAGAGAACCTGTTCTAAGATTGCCTGATCATTCGAAGCCTTTTGAAGTACAGACTAATGCCTTAGATTACACCTAGGGTGGAGTGCTTATATAGGAGGGGCACCCCATCGCTTATGAAAGCTACAAGCTGAAAGACGCAGAAAGAAAGTACCTTGTGCACGACAAAGAGATGACTGCTGTAGTGTACTGCCTTCACCTCTGGTGCCACTACCATTCGTTGTGAAGACGGACAACGTTGCCACAAGTTATTTTCAGACTCAAAAGCGCTTGTCCGCTAAGCAGGCGAGGTGGCAACAATTTCTGGCTGAATTTGACATGACTATTAAGTATAAGCTAGGCAGGCTGAATTTCGTTGCTGATCCATTAAGTTGAAAGCCAAACTTTCTCGTCGCTATTCAAGAGGATGCTGGCGATAATGCCTGTTACATTCAGAGCGATCTGCTGGACCACATCCGCACTGGGTTAGAGAGTGACGACATGGCGAAGCAATTGCAAGCACTAGTTGATGAAGGTAAAACTAGGCGCTTCTGGAAACAGGACGGATTACTACTGACTAAAGGCAGACATATCTACGTACCTCACAAAGATTATCTAAGAAGGGACATACTACGAGAATGCCACGACTCTCCGTGGGCAGGACATCCTGGAATGGAGCACACACTCGTTTTGGTGGAGCGAGCTTATTATTGGCCTTAGATGGGATTTGAAGTCGAGACTTATGTGCGGACTTGTTTGATTTGTCAGCAAGACAAGGTTGATAACCAACGTCCAGCAGGTTTATTGGAACCCTTACTGGTGCCTACAAGACCTTGGGAAAGTGTATCAATAGACTTTATTCTGAATCTGCCGAAGTCCAACGGATGACAATCTATCTTCGTGGTGGTAGATAGATACTCCAAGTATGGAGAGTTTATGGCAGCCCCCATGAACTGCACGACTGAGAAGACTGCAAAACTCTTCGTCAAAAATATAGTCAAGTATTGAGGACTACCAGCCAATATTATCAGTGACAGGGATGCCCACTTTACAAGCAATTTCTGGAGGGAAATATTTCGTTTACTTGGTTCGAAATTATTCCTCTCAACAAGTTGTCATCCCCAGACAGATAGTCAAACGGAATGGATGAATGCCTTGCTCGAGGATTATCTAAGGCAGTATGTGAGATCCAACCAAGAGGACTGGACGGAATGGCTTGATATTGTACAATTCTCGTACAATTTGCAGTGAAGTGAGTCTACTGAGAAAAGCCCCTTTGAGATAATCATGGGACAACAGCCGTAGACACCACACACCCTCGCAGCATAGTACGAAGGCAAGACCCCCATCGCACACACCTTCTACGCCGATCTACAGGAGCAGCATGATATTGCCCACGCTCAGCGAAGCGTATGAAGAAGTGGGCGGACATGAAAAGGCGTGCTGTCGAATTTGGTGTCACCGACCAAGTCCTTATTAAGTTGTACCCAAAGCAAATGCAAATCTTTCGCGAGCAGCACGCTGGGCTGATCTGTAAGTACGACGATCCCTATACTATAACAAAAAGGGTAGAAAATTGGGCGTACCAACTCGATATTCCAGACCACATTCGTACGCATCCTGTCTTTCATGTGAGTAACCTAAAGGCTTATCATGCTGATATGAAAGATGCAGACCGTAACCAACCAGTGAGGGCACCTGTGCCATTAAGGACTCCGAGAGCTAAGGAAGTGGAACACATCCTCGACCATACAACAACAACAACAACAAAGCCTTTTCCCATACTAGACGAGGTCGGCTACATGGATTCTTTGTTTCCAGAGATCCCTATCGTGTGCCATGTTAGCAGTTAACTCCCAATAAGCTAGATCATTCTTTATTGTTTCTTTCTAGCACTTTTGTGGTCGTCCTCTACCTCTTTTAATACTTCTAAATTTAGTTTTTCTAACCTTCTTACAGGTTCTTCTTTTGATCTTCTTTCTATATGTCCAAACCATCTTAAATGATGTTCTCTCATTTTATCCTCTATTGGTGCCACTCCTAATTTGTTTCTAATAACTTCATTTTGTATACGGTCTTTTCTTGTATGACCACTCATCCATCTCAACATCTTCATTTCTATCACAGACATCTTTTGTACATGTTGATGATTAACTGCCCAACACTCAGAACCATAAAACATGACAGGCCTAATTGCTGCTCTATAATATTTACCTTTTAATTTTAATGGTATCTTCTTATCACAAAGAATACCTGATGCTCCTCTCTATTTTAACCAAACCAGCATTAATTCTATGTGTAACATCTCCATAAATTCTTCCATCACTTTGAAAAATTGACCCTAGGTATTTAAAACTTTCCTTTTGGGGAATGCAATGTGTGCCAATTTTAATTTCTATGTCCTCTGAAGTAACCAAATGATCAAACTTACATTCCATATATTTTGTCTTTGTTCTACTAAGTCGGAAGCCTTTGCTTTCTAATGTTCCTCTCCATAGTTCCAATTTTCTATTAACTTTTTCCTTAGACTCCTCCACTAATATAATGTCATCTACAAATAACATACACTAAGATACTTCATCTTGAATATGTTTTGTTAACTAATCCATCACCATTATAAATAAGTATGGACTTAAAGTTGATCCTTGATGTAACCCAATATTAACTTCAAAGAAGTCTGTCGTTCCTTCATGAGTCCTCACACATATTTTTGCACCATCATACATGTCTCTTATAAGGTTAATAGGGATACCTCTTTCTTTCAAAGTTTACCAAAGAACCTCTCTCGGTACCCTATCATAAGCTTTTTCTAGATCAATAAATATCATGTGAAGGTCTTTCTTTTTTGCTCTAAAATGTTCCATAAGACGTCTCAAAAGGTGAATCGCTTCAATAGTAGATCTGCCTGACATGAATCCAAATTGGTTCTCTGTTGTACTTAATACTTTTCTTAACCTACGTTCGATAATTCTTTTCCATAATTTCATAGTATGACTCATTAACTTGATACCTCGATAATTCACACAATTTTGAATGTCTCCCTTGTTCTTATATATGGGTATAAGTGTACTTGCTCTCCATTCCTCAAGCATCTTTTGGTTTTTCCATATTTTATTAAATAGTATTGTGAGCCAAGTGATTCCTATTTCTCCTAGTATTTTCCAAACTTCTATAGGAATATTATCTGGTCCTACCGATTTACCACTCTTCATATGTTTAAGAGCCTCTTTGACTTCATTCTTTTGAATACGTCGGTAGAAATTGTTGTTTATATACTTTTCTGACTTGCTAAATCTTCTAAACTAATAATAACATCTTTATTTTCATTAAAAAGATTATAAAAATAGTTTTTTCATCTATTTCTTATATCATCATTTGCCACTAAAATTTTTTCATCCTTGTCTTTTATGCATCTAACATAATTAAGATCTTTAGTTTTCTTATCTCTAACCCTAGCTATCCTAAAAATATTTCTTTCACCCTCTTTTGAGTTGAGTTTTTTATATTAGTTCTCCCAAATATTAACTTTTGCTTCACTAACGGCCTTTTTCGCTTCCTTCTTTGCTTTCTTATAAGCTTCTAAAGTTTCACTAGTTTTCTTAGCATAATGTAATTTGTAGCATGCCCTCTTTGCCTTGATTTTATTTTGTACTACTTCACTCCACCACCAAGCTTCTTTTTGTGCCGGTACACCTCCCTTAGATACCCCTAACACATCTTTCGCCACTTTCCTAATATGTATAGCCATATTGTTCCACATATCACAGGGTGTACCAACATAATTCCAAATATCTCCTTGAAGGACTTTCTGTTTAAATATATCTTCTTTCTCACTTTTGAGATTCCACCATTTAGTCCGAATAGCTCGATGCACTCTTTTCTTTTTTGTCCATTTTTTTATTTGTAATTCCATAACTAAAAGTCGATGTTGGGTGGTTAAGCTTTCTCCTGGAATTACCTTACAATCTTTACAACACGCTCTATCTTGTTTTCTACAAATAAAGTAATCAATTTGTGTTTGTGATAAGCAACTCTTATAAGTAATTAAATATTCATCTCATTTTTTGAAGATTGTATTGACTATAAAGAGATCAAATGCCATAGCAAAATTTAAAATCTCCCTACCTTCCTCGTTTATATCCCCAAAACCAAAGTTTCCATGAATCCCTTGATATCCTAATGCCTCTTTATCGACATGTCCATTTAAATCTCCTCCTAAACAAATCAACTCCCTTTGTGGAATCTTTTGAAACACCTTAGCTAACTCTTCCCAAAAAACTGTCTTTATCCTATCTTCTAGTCCTACTTGGGGTGCATAAGCACAAACTATATTCAAAACCTCTGCTCCTAACACTAATTTCAACGTCATGATTCGATCACCATATCATTGTATGTCTACTACACTCTCCTTTAAATCTTTATTTATGATAATACCAACTCCGTTTCGAGCCTTTTCTTTACCTGAGTACCATAATTTAAAATATGTATCCTCTATCTCCTTTGCTTTTTCTCCAACCCATTTTGTCTCTTGTAAACATAGAATATGAATCTTTCTCCGAATCATAGTATCTACCACCTCCATTAGCTTACCCGATAATGTTCTGATATTCCAAGAACCAATATGAATCTTATTATCTAGGACTAGCTTCCTTACCCGCCGCATCCGTCTATAATCAAAATGTGGAGACCCTCTCTGAATATTTTTTACTACATTTGGGCGGCAATATAGCGGGACTAACTTCTGCGCTATCTAGTCAAGTGGAAAGGATACGACGAAGCGAACGCTAGCTGGGAGAAGAAGCTCACCATACGTCAGTTTCCAAGACAGATGCGAGAGTACCATTTGCATGTTGGGTTGCCATGGATGTCAACGGTTTAAGCGGGGGAGAATGTGACCCTTCGACTGCGAACTGAACTATGGTTGTGTAACCAGGCCCCTACGTGGGAACGTCCTGACAACTCTATTAATAAACTCTCTTATGAGGGAAGAGTACTGCATCTGAGTTGTAATCGTGTCACGGGCCACGCACCGTTATTTACTATCAATACAATTTGTTTTCTTATTTATTCTTAAGTATCCTTGCTATCTCCAAACGACCCTCCCCTATCATCAGTCTTAAGCTTCCGCTGAACCTCTGCAACCTTAGTGAAAGGCTTGCTAGGTTGTGCGTAGCCTAGCGCCGATCACGCGTTCCGTGCCGTTGGGTGATTCCAGCGCTGGGGTGTGACACATCTATCCTTCGTTGAGATTTGTTTAAATTTGCTAGTCTAAAGGTATTAACATATATGAGTCTCTCTCATTCTCTCTCTATATAATATATATAAAGAGAGGAGTAAATTCCATTTGCCAACATTCAAGAAGTATTTCAATATATAAAAAAAGAAGATTTCATGTTATGTTAAGTACTTTTTGGTATGATGGAAAGGCCGAAACGAGATGCTCATTGTGCAAATGCATGCATGTATTGTTTTCAAAACAAGGGATCCTTTTCAAGATAAACCTTGCCGGCAACAGTCTGCCCTGCCTTACATGCCCCACTGCAGAACGCTACTGGTAAAGCCGCAGGCCGCACCCAGTGAAAGTTGAATCTGGGCACACGTTCAATTCAATGCGCCCTTGTTCGCGGCCCACCCTGGCCTCGTAGGCGTCCCTTAATTATGGACCACAAATTTGGCTTCATGACTCTGCAGCCAACAGAGGCGACTTGCACGCTGATACATACTGTGAAGGGTTGATTGGGACTTGAAAAGAGTAACGACGCATCGGCACATTATCTATCTGGACATCATTTACGCTATACGTAGCTGATATATCTTTTCGTACAGGCATCAAGATGGGGCACCACTAGCGGGGTAAGGCGACTTAAACGTTGTGCAGTCGCCCTCCGGTTTCTTTCCGGTTTTTTTGTTTACAAGCCCGAAGGCGAAGCCTCACAACACACACCCCACTCGCACATGCACCACCTTTTGGTCGAGTCGAACTCCCACCAGAAGCAACCGTACTAAAGTGACGTGCCGTTGAGGTAAGATAGTTGGTGCAGTCGCCCTCTTGTTTTTTTTTTATTAAAAGAAAGAAAAAAACAGACAACCGCGACCTATTTCCCAGAGCACTTCATAAGAGGCAGATCGAAGGCCTCGAGAATATTATTGCGTTTACATGACAAATACGTGATCTAAATGCCTGTATAAGACATGATCAACCACAATGACTACTAAGAGTCCATGTTGGCACGTTGCAAACCTCACTTACCATGGAGAATGGCTCATGTATATAGGAAAATCGGATAATATCCACCGACGTTCACTCATGTTCGATCATTGTTTCTTAGAGTAAGAGTGTAATTCTTAAAAATTGTAAAGATATTTTAAAATTTATAAAATACATACCTATTAGACATGTCACAAAAAAACAATAATCAAACGTGAGTGAACAACATTAGTGATAGATAGGATTCAATTACTCGTATAGAAGAATAGGTAGTGATAGACACAATCCAATCACTCATATAGAAGAATATGTAGGCTCCTACCTACTACTAACGTTGTTCACTCTCTCGATTGTTGTCTTTCGAGAACATGAGTATAATTTTTTAAAAATTTATAAAAATGAACTTATTATACCAAAAAACAATGGTGAACAAAATCTAATTGCTACATTATATAGGAGAGAGGAAGGTTCTATCATGCATACCTGTGACCATGCAAAGTCCTTCGCTCTCTTCACTTTTGGAGAGCAAGGATATCTTTTTCAAGTTTTAAAGGAGTTTTTGAAAAATAAAACAGGCAAACTTAGTATATCTTAAAAAGAAGAAAGTAAAGAGAAGGTACGAGTACACATGGTGAAAGGTGCGCAGGAAACCATTATCCCATACCTAAGATTTTGAATTAATCTGACACCTTGTATATGTAGTCTTCATTACAAGTTAAGTTGTCCAAAGAATGTTTTGGTGTCATTCATTAAGTTACCGCCCATACTGAAGAGGCAGCTAACAAAGATCTCAGTGTTAGACACCACAAGTTTAACCTGCCGGCATGCATCAGCATCTCCCCGGCGATGACCTTGAACCGTCGGTTTGACGTCGTCATCAATATACACCCACACACTTCATTGGCACAAGCAATCCTTTCCTCAAAGGCTGATGATAAGCATTATTTTATGCAGTTTTAAGCTAATAATGTATCACACAGTTCTTATGAGTACCATTATTGATAGGGGCATGGTCCCTTGTTCAGTTTTTGAATGGGTTTGTACAGAACAAACTGGTTGCAGGTACAAATTGCAAAGCATACATGACTTTAGAAAACCATTAGAATCTATTTGTACCTACATTTCTCATGGTAGGTTCATGAGCTTGATTTCACCTAGTTGAGTTATTGCATGGCCCCGGCTCACTGGTGGCTAAGGTCGACTGCTTCGGAACTCGTCGGTGCTCGTTTGAACTTGAACATGAACATGAACACTACATTTGTGCACGCACTGCATATATGGTCCAAGGGTTAAAACTAGCAACTTATGTGAAAATCTGATGTTGGACAAGTAGAAGGCGAAACGGGAACTAAACCTTACATAAACATCAGGTGGTCAATTTCATGGATTCTCAGTCGTCATTGAATGTGTCATATTAGCATTTAGCATAAAGAAAAAAGCAAGATCATGTTTTACCATTTTCTCCCAACACTTTCAAAGCCTTTGCCTTTCTCAAGATATTGACCTTTTGACATCTTATACCCTCTCACTGCAACTTCAGCTTACTGCCTTCACAAATATCAATACAACCACCATATCTTCCTCATTTTATTTTCACAATGCTATTACCTTCAAAACCAAATCCAAGCTGCACTGAGAGCATTAGCTCAGTGGCAGGATGCTCTACCACCGTCCCTGCTGGTGGGGAGTTCAACCCCATAGGGTGCATGTGTGGGTGTGGGTGTGTAAATCCAAGCCTTATCCTACACGAAGAGACATAACAGACGCTAATTTTATTTAATTAGTGCAAAAACTACATTAAAAAGACAAGGTTGTTATTTTTATCAGTGTGAATATTATTTACATTGGTCTTGATTCTGGCTTTGGTTTTGATAGGGGAAAACAAAGCCTAGAACTATCTTCCCACTAATTCAATTCGAACAGCCCCACTGAAGCTAAAGTCATTGGAATCTACCTTTAACGCCAGCCACAGTCGAACTTGTGTTAATCACTCAAGTCAATCTGATTCTTGGTGACTTTGTGGTGTGTAACTCTATAATCTGTACATGTTCTTCATCGAGTATGAAAGATTCTGTATACCTGTCTTCTATAACAGGAATTACCAAACATTTAGATTGAAGAGAATAAAGAGAGCACTTTGAATGTGGTGTTTGTTTCTCTGTGTGCGTGTGTGAGAGAGAGAGAGACGCACACACACAGAGACAAAGATTGATCACACAAGCACGCACACACATACACAGAGAGAGATTGATCAGTAATTTAATAGCTCCAATGAACTATGCTTTTATGCATAAAAAGCAAATTCTTTTTAAAAAAAGGATAAATTGTTTCAAGCCCACGTGACAAATGGAGCAATTATTGTCGTATGGATAAGATGCATCAAGCATCAACACAGAGAGAGATATTCTTAGCCGAAGACATGTCCTCTTCACCTTTGCGTACAGAGACTCTGCCTTCCAATATAGTGCAGGGAGAATAGTCTTTGAGCACACAACCATATAACCGTGGTAGGCCAGAGAGTGTGGATGCAAACACATGCAATGAATGCCCTAAAACCACCAAACCCCATATGGGCCAGCATCTATAAAGCCTAACCTAGACTGTTAACAGTTACAAAAGTTTAAAAAAGGGGAAATAATGATAATGACTTGATTTTCAACTACATACATCAATAATATATATAGATCACATGATAAAATCTTTCTGCTCCACTTATGGTGAGGGTTTGCCTTAGATTGCGACCCACATAAGACATTACATTAGCGAACGGACAGCCAGCATAAAACTTTATCGTACTTTTTCCCTTCGAATAATGGGTGCTTTCTAAGAGTACAAAGAGTCTCTTGTAAAAAGTAAAGAAACTTTTAAAGTTTTGGTTTCATGAACAAGAATTGTTAGGGCATTGTGTTAATAGGACATGAAAATACATCAGTTGATAGGGTTTTTGTTGTTTGAAACTGTCGGTTCCAGTTTTGATTTGAAATCACTGGTTATGATTTTAGTTTCCATTAGTCTTAGAATGTCTCATAATAAAAAAATTATTTTAAAATTAAAACTTTAAAAAACTGAAATCAACAAACAGCCAATTTTAGGTCATGTCTGATAGTATATCTACACATTACAGGACATGGCACCATTTATTTATTATCCTTCTTTTGGGCACAATGACAGGCCAAAGCCATATATATATATATATATATATATATATATATCTCGGATGTCAAACTCATGACCTTAAACTTGTGAGTCAACCCCTTACCCCTTAGATAAGCAAGTTATTGGTCTTTGTGCATACTTTTTATTATTTTAAATAGAAACATGGAGTCTTTCTTCATTGCATCTCTTAAATCTTGACCGTTTGATTAAGAGAAATAAAAGTTCAAATCAAAATAATAACAAATTACTTTTCTGACAAGCTCCAAAGTAGATAAACAAGTGTACATGTTACAAAGATCATTTAAGTATGCGGGAAGACCGTTACATTTCTATAATTTTAAAATGCCCAGTAGGGGATCTATGTCAAAACAAGGTGAGGCACATACCATTATAAAACAAAGAGGAATGTAGTCCACGGTCAAAACCATGGTATTTGCTTCACCAGAAGAGCTCATAGTTTTGCGGTAATACTCAACCATAAGAGGCAGATGTCTGACCACAACAACAAACAGTAGAGAACTCGTCTCATGAATGATATAACTAAGTTCTGTTTATTTAGTTATAATGGAGTTGGAATAACCCAGCATAGAACCTCATCCCAAAATTTAGGTATCAAGAAGATATAAGAAAATACAAGAAGTGTCAATTAATGACGAGGAACGGTGCGTTTGGTATAAGGTTCCAAGTGGGTTGGAACTCTGATTTTAGGTATTGTGGTGCCAAGGCCACACTCATATCAAATGTACAACGGTAGATGAGGTGGAACAGTAGTTCCATAGAACTCTTTTTTGGGCCAAAACTATGGCCTATATGAGAGAGTGGGCTACAGGATTTGGATTCAAGCTGCACTTCTTCTCTCGATCTTTCTCTCTCTCTAGTTGACGTTCTTTAGGTTCTTTCCTTTACCATAAGAAATCCTTCTCTTCTTTTTTGTTTGTTTGGCAGCATACGAAACCCTGATGTCTCTCTCTTCCTCCTAATCGGTCTTCTTTTTTGCTCGTTCTTCTTGCTGCCAAACAATTCAAACGAATTGTCGGATGATGCTCTATCAAACGACCCAAGTTATCGAATGATGCTCTATTAAACAACTCAATGTGTCAATGGTGGCCACATTCATATAAGCAAGACAAACATAGTGATGAAATCGTCGATCCCAATTATCAATCTCATACACAAATCAAACACGAAACTATGGCTCAATACTTGGAACTTGAATCAGACACACCTTAAAGTGTGACATGCTCAAGTGAAAAATACAATACTAAAGAGTTTTTTCCTTTAAAACCTTATTAAAGCTTGTGTATAAATAGGATTTAAATGTTAAGCTAAAAACCAACTACCTATGTTCTTACAAATGTCTAGAATAAAGTGTGGTTGCAAAAATTATAAGGCTTGAGTGGCGTAGTGAGAACCAAGGGTGTTAGTGAAGATGCTAGTATGCTAAAGTGGCCGGTTTGGACTCAATTCGGCGGTTCAAACTGGAGCTGAACTGCCTTTAGCTGGAACTGGAACCAAAGCAACCAAATCGAGGACCCCCTCAGCTTGATTACAGTTTTTCCCTTTTGAGAAATCAAGCTCAAACGAGCGGTTCCAAGCGTTATGTTCATGAGGCAAGGATCTCCCGCGCCCGAACGGGGAGGGTTCGAAAGGGGCGGAATCAGGTTCGGGTTCAGGGAGAGTGTGAAAAGGCCCGATCCCTGCCCCCCAAGTCCCCGACCCTTGTGATTCCCCTCCCCCTAGTTTCCCCTCGCTGTTGTGTTTTCTCGTCGTTCGCTGCTTCGTCCCCCCATCGATCGACTTCTCGGAGTCACACTGGCCATTGTCGGAAGGAACACCCAAAGCATCCTAGTATGCTCTCTCTCCCTCTCTCACGGCAACGATAGATCCAGTTGTGTGATGTGATTTCGATGGGTTCTTCTCATTTTCCCCTTTGATCTCGTGGCTTGCTTTCAATCGTATGGTTTGTTTGTGATTTTCCCCATCTCGACAAGGACCCGGCCATAACTCTCTAAGTTTTGCATTCAGGTTTTCCTTTTCGTTTTTATCTAACTCATGATTTTCCTCTTTTGATTATATCTAACTGATGATTTTCCCCATCATACCTCTCTACTCCATTGGAGGCTGGAGCTTCAGTTAGCATCTCTGAAGCACGGGTACGCCACTCCACTTAGGGTGGAGTATCGGGTACGTACTGGGTACGAATACGCGTACCGGTACGTGAACACTCAGTTTCTTTGATTTTATAAAAAAAGATAATGTCGACCCGTATTCAAAATGAGTTAATTTGATCCAAAACTCAAATTAAAACCGTGAAATCCCTAATCTCCTTCTCCTTTCACTCTATCATCTCTCTCGCTCTCTCTTGGCTCTCTGTTTTCCGGCAAGGCGTAGTTTTTACAGGGAGGTGGTTTCCTTTCTTTCACGATATCATCTCTCTCTCTCTCTCTCTCTCTCTCTCTCTCTCTCTCTCTCTCTCTCTCTCTCTCTCTCTCTCTCTCTCTCTCTCTCTCTCTCTCTCTCCGGTAAATCGGTTCTCTATTTTTCGGCGAGGCGTACTTTTTACAGAGAGGTGGCGGTACGCTGGCATATGGTATCCTCTCTCTCTCTCTCTCTCAGAGCATGGCACGGTGGCCTCTTTCTCTGTAGTGGGTCGTTTCAGTGTTGTTGACTCACAGAAACAAGGGGGAACTTGAATGCCCCTTGAACATGAGAACATATTATGCGACTCAAGCAGTATGCAAATAAAAAATTAATGTGATAAATAAAAATTAGCATTCGTGTATCCTACATATGTTTGCATCTGTTCTTACTGTACTCTATACTCTGTGGTTCCCTATTTTCATAATATGAACTTATGGGTGTATTCTAAAATTTAGTATGCCTGTGCTGATGCGTGGTTTCCCGTTTTGATAATATATTGCAATCTATTTTCTCCTATTCTATACAGATGAGATTCTGATATATTTGCTTGTTGTTTAGTGTTTATGAATCATTTACTTAAATAGTTAAATTTATCTTCTTATAGTTGTCAATTATGAATTGTCATATTTAATTTCATATCATTTTAATTATATATAATGTATATTGAAATTTTATATTTTTTAGCAGTAACATACCCATACTTTGGATTTTCTGAAATTCACTTATCCCCTACCCAAACCAGGTACCAGTACCGTAATAGGTTTGCATATTTTGGGACTAGCTTTCTTTGCAAGATGGTATGAAGTATGCATTTTAACTTTTAGAAAACATACATTTAGTTCTAAATAGTCCTATCACTGGGCTCTCGTATGTGCTATAGACTATAGTTATTGATTATGTAGAATATACAATTTAGACAATCTTGTGTTAGTTCCAGGTCTTGTTTAATTGAAAAGTGAATAAAGTTTGTTGTGTTCTGAATTAAAGTAGCTAACAAAGTTTCGGTGCGAAATTTAGAAACTGATTAGTTCAGTTCGGTATGAAACATCAAAACATTCAAAAGAAACAAACTTGAATACTTTTTGTAAATAAAAGAATTTTGAGAAATTTTGGTGCTCTGTTTTAAAAACAAAAGAGAGTGGAAATAAAATTTTAAGAATTGCAACTCCTCATAATGTTGAAAATATGAGAATCAATTTATCAAGTTTGAAGTATTTTATACCTCCCTCCTCATAATATCTTTATTGTTACTTTGGGTGAGATTTTTAAATTTAATGTATCCAGATCAATCCAAATTAAAAGATTAGTTTTTCCCCTCTGTGTGTGTGTTGAGGGAAGCACAACGGGCAGACTATCAGCGATCTCTGTCTCTCACTGTTGTCCACCTCCAGCGTCTCCTAACGTGGTCTGATCGCTCTTTCTCTCTATCCCACTCTCTTGTTGCACGACCACCGGCACTGCCAATCCACCACCTCTGCCAACCAGGCCCTTCCTCTATCTCCCTATTCCAATTAAAAGATACTCTTTTTTTTCTCTAAAATGTTCCATAAAGCATCTCAATAGATGAATAGAGTCAATAAACTCAATATTAGATATCCCTCATGTTTGGTTCTCTGTTGTACTTGATGTTTTTCTCAATATAAATTCTCTAAAATGTTCCATAAAACACTGTCAATCCCCCATACTTGATATCTCAATAATTTGCATAATTCTATGTCTTCTTTGTTCTTGTATATGGCTATAATTGCAAAATTTCTTCGTTTCTCTTATATCTTTTTGTTGCTCTATATTTCATTAAATAATCTTATAAGCCAAGTGATACCCGTCTCGTGTAAGAATTTTCATAATTCTATAAAAATATTGTTTGGTTATGCAGATTTACCAACCTTCGTAAGTTTAAGAGCCTCTTTAACTTCATGCTTTTGAATGGTTCATATATTCTTATTATTTCTCTTAAGTTAATACTAGTACCTACATTTTCATTAAAAAGCTCATGAAAGTACATTTTTCATATATTTTTGATAACTTCTCATCCTTGTCTTTGATATATCTAATAAAAGTAAGGTCCTTAGTGTTATTGCTGGTAAAAACATAGACATATTCTTTGACCAAACGATCAACCTAATCATGGTGTCTTTGTTTATCCACTAAACATGGCTATTCGGCTCTATACGATTATTGTGGCCATTCAGTTTTCCCCTGAACGATGATGATTTTTGCAGCCCTTCACGGCATCATTGAGGCTTTTACTTTTTCACTGAATCAGGGCCATTCAGTTCAGTTACAAACATAGCTATTGTCTCTTGGCTGTTCAGTTTCAGTTACAGAGTTATTTATCTCTTTGGAAGAGTTACTGCCATTGGGGTGAATGGCTTTATTGACACAACTCCTGATAGGTTCATTGCCCATCCATGATCTGCCATTTGTTTATTTTGGGAATCATCTGACAAGAAGGTGGAGAAACACTTCCACAGATGGGAACTATAAACACTTTGCAGGAGATGGACTTGTTTACTGTCAAAGTAGGTGTATGCAAGTAATTTTGTTCACTTACGGGACTGGCATACTCATTTTCTTTCACAGAGAGGTGATTGTTCTGCAAAACGTGTGAAAGAAGCTGGTCTTTATTTATCTTTCTGATGTTCTTCAAGGCAACTTCTTTTGAGAGAAGAAATTTCTGGAGGAAGTGTTGGAAAAAACTGAGGAGTGTTTTACGAATAGGAACATGAGATGTGCTTGTGATGACTTCCTTTTAGACTAACTTCTCAAGTTTATTGTCATGATAAATCAAAACCAGTGTATCCCTTCCTTCGGATATTAATTAAAGAGAAAGATATAATACTTACTAGCTTGAGAGAAACCCAAAAGTCAGTACAAAAGACTGATGAAACGTTAGCACCATTACATGGAGCTAATATATTATGTTGTACTTTTACAGGTTTCATAATGTCAAGCTTTGCAACATTATGTCGCCGGGTCAATCTCTCGGAGCTGATTACCAAAATGTCTCCTTATAGCGGACATGGTTGTATCCTTGGATTTGTTCTTGCAGTTAGTGCTTGGCTCCTGGTGGTTTCTAGTCTAGTTCACGTGACAATGCTGTAACTTCTTGCAGATGCCTCAGGTGCTGATGGCCTGAACATGGTGTTCAAGAGATGGGCGACGAAGAAAACAGCTGGATCCACAAAGAACGGTCGTGACTCACAACCTAAAAATCTCGGTGTGAAGAAATTTGGAGGCGAAGTATGTAAAATCTGGTGCTTGGTTCATACTCTGGTTCTAGGACAATTCTGATGAAAGTGCTTCCTTTGCAGAGAGTAATCCCTGGAAATATTATCGTCCGTCAACGGGGTACTCGTTTCCATCCTGGCAACTATGTTGGCATTGGCAAGGATCACACTTTGTATGCACTTAAGGAAGGACATGTGAAGTTTGAGAAGCATAAGCTCAGTGGTCGCAAGTGGGTGCATGTTGAACCAAAAGATGGTCATATTCTCCACCCCGTGTACATGAAACAAGCTGTGGATACTGCCGCAAATCTGCTATCACAAAGCTAAATATGGGTTTAGTAGAAGACATTGCATTTGGCTCAGTGACAATTGCCAACAAGGTTTTTGTACTATCTAAACTCCTAGTATTTCGAATAAAAAGTGCTTGTTTCACAGAAATCGCCTAGCTTGTGTCGCATATACTGCCCATGAAGAGGCTCTCTTCGTGTTAAGATTCTGGTAAAACTGCAACCTTCATACAACTTTTGCCAAACTGAGGCACCTTATACGCATGGCCCCGGGCATTAAACTCCCGACTTCAATTAGAAGGTTCTTTTGAACTGACCTTTAGCCCGAATAGCTCACAGCTCCCTGTGCAGTCTTATAAGAGTGCTTTAATTTGTTGGCTTGTAAAACTGGGGTTGGGAGTATGTGATGAATCGCCGACCAAAAAAAACTGTTGGAAAGATTCTCACGGCCAATGGCGTACAGGGAGATTGGGATTCTGCATCATAAGCACTCATCTGAACTGACCTGACTTCGAGTAGGCGGTTCTTTTCAACTGACCTTTAACCCGGATAGCTCACAGCTCCCTGTGCAGTCTTATAAAGGTCTGCTTTAATTTGTTGGCCTGGAAAACCGGGCTTGGGAGGTTCATATCTCAACTACCGCTACAAAAACCTGTTGGAAAGATTCTCACGGCCAGTGGCCTACAGGGAGATTCGGATTCTGCATCATAATAATTCATCTTCTAACTCATTGCATGGGTTATCTTCATACTTCTTTGGTTCAGGACGCAGGAAACTGCAGTGGGATTAACAGATTTTTCACTCACTAAGCATTGTTAACCCCTTACCTGCCTTAATCGTCAAAGGTGTGGCTTCGACGCACCCAGAAGCACGAATACCTGAAAACTGCCTCGTCCTGGAGAGCTTCCTGTTTCAATCTTGTGGCCACAGGGCATCCTGGATATTGATATCAAAACCTCCGTTAGTTTTATGCCTATTCCAACAATTAAATATCATTATAGTAGGCCATTCCTATATTTGATCTTTCATGAATGCGTTACCTTGCTGTCGATTTATTTAATTCTTTACTAAGATAAAAATAGATGAGAATCTACTTTAACGTACCATAGGATAAAAGCACTAGATGTACGTAGAGTACCATAATTAAGTTATTTAGCACATAATGCATGTTATTCAGCAAGTTTAAAATCTTTAAAGTTTATAATAATTACGTCACATGTGAAGGATGCAGAGAAAAATGTTGGAAATCTTTAATGTTTTTATGCTAAAAGTACAAACAAGTTAAATACTTGGGTTGGCATCTTGGAGGGTCTCTGCCTATCCCCAACTTCCTATCCGAAAAAAGAAACTGTTTAGGAGTCGTACATTAATCTATAATTATCTTATCAAAAAATGCTGAAATTTGATTTTCCTCTTACAGAAAACAGAAAAAGTGAATAAAGGATGTAAATAATGTGCAGTAGACTGGCATGTATTTTCTAAGGCCAATTTAAGATAGTAAAGAGAATCAAAGGCCTCATTATCTAAAGAAGCCATTTTTTTAAATTATTATTTTCAAGCAAACCAAGTACCGTAAAAATAGTCATCCTAGTTGAAAAGAAGTTGCCCTTGTTTATTCATGTAGGTGAAAGGTGCTCATGAAACGAAACTACACAACAATAACTAAACATTTTCTCACGTTAAGTGGGGTTGGTCGTATAGATTCTTTGGTGTCATAGAGCTCAATCTTGTACTAATTAGCAGCTAACTTAAGAAAAGTCACATCATGTTTAATAGTTTCCTTTGAACACTTTTGTGGTCTTTTCTATACTTTAATCAACATCTAGTTCCTGATACCTTCTTACAAGAGCTTCATTCTATTACCATATTATATACAACAACAAATACTAGATGGGATCGGCTACATGGATTCTTTGTTTCCACAAAGCCCTATCATGTGTCATATTAGCAGTTAATTCATAATAAGTTGGATCATTTTTTATTGTTTCTTTCCAACACTTTTGTGCTCGTCCTCTACCTCTTTTAATACTTTCAAAACTAGTTTTTCATACCTTCTTAGAGGTTCTTCTTTTAATCTTCTTTCCATATGTCCAAACAATCTTAGACGATATTCCCTCATTTTATCCTCTATTGATGTCACTTCTAATTTGTTTCTAATAACCTCATTATGTATATGGTCTTTTCTTGTATGACCACTCATCCATCTCAACATCTTCATTTCAACACTTAGAACCATAAAACATGACAGGTCTAATTGTTGCTCTATAATATTTACCTTTAATGGAATCTTTTTATGACAAAAAATACATGATGCTCCTATCCATTTTAACAAACCAACACTAATTATATGCATAACATCTCCATTAATTCTTCCATCACTCTGAAAAATTGACCCTCGGTATTTAAAACTTTCCTTTTAGGGGATGCAATATGTATTAATTTTAGGAGATGCAATATGTGCTAATTTTAATTTATCTGTCCTCTGAAGTAACCAAATGATCAAACTTACATTCCATATATTCTGTCTTTATTCTACTAAGTCGAAAGCTTTACTTTCTAATGTTTCTCTCCATAGGTCCAATTTTATATTAATTTTTCCTAAGACTCCTCCACTAACATAATGTCATATGCAAATAACATACACCAAGGTACTTCATCGTGGATATGTTTTGTTAACTCATCAATCACCATTATAAATAGGTATGGACTTAAAGTTGATCATTGATGTAACCCAATATTAACTTCAAAGACGTCTATCATTCCTTCATGAGTCCTCATACTTCCTTTGAGTAATTCACTTTTTGAGACATCATATAAAATATTTTAGAATAAAAAATAACAACATTCATGTGGTATTTATTGATCTAAAAAACTTATGATAGGGTGTCAAAAGATATTTTTGAAGAACTTTGTAAAAGAAAGGTATCCCATTAACATATATAAATATTATAAGAGATATGTATGCTAGTGCAAAAATATGTGTGATGACTCATGAAGTAATAACCGACTTCTTTGAAGTTAATATTGGGTTACATCAGGGATCCGCTTTAAGTTCATTTGTATTTGTATTGGTTCTTGATGAATTAACAAAATATATTCAAGATGAAATACCTTGGTGTATGTTATTTGCATATGACATTGTATTAGTAGAGGAGTCTAAGAAAAAATTAATAGAAAATTGGAACTATGGAGAGAAACGTTAGAAAGTGAAGGCTTTTAACTTAGTAGAACAAAGACAAAATATATAGATTGTAAGTTTGATCATTTGGTTACCAAAAGATATAAAAATTAAGATTAGCATACATTGCATCTCTCATAATGTAAGTTTTTAATACGTAGAGTCAGTTTTCATAGCGATGAAAAATTGATGAAGACATTATGCATATAATTAATGAAGGTTGGTTAAAATTGAGAGGGGCATAAGGGATTCTATATGATAAGAAGATACATTAAAGTTTAAGGTCAATATTATTGAGCAATAATTAGACTTTCTATATTTTATAGTTATGATTGTTAAGCAGTTAATCATCAATATATACAAAAGATGTTCATGATAGAAATGAAGATGTTGAGATGGATGAGTTATCACACAAGAAAAACTGTATACATAATGAGGTTATTAGAAACAAATTGGGAGTGATACCAATAGAGGATAAATGGGAGAAAATAGTTTAAGATGATTTGGACATGTAGAAAGATGTCTAAAGGAAGCTCAAGTAAGAAGGTATGAAAAACTAGATTGTGAGTGTTAAAACAGAAAAAAAAAAAGCACAAAAGTGTTGGAAAGAAACAATAAAGAATGATCTAACTCTTCTTGAGTTAACTGTTAGCACAACACGTGATAGCGCTAGGTGAAAATAAAGAATTCATGTAGTTGACCTCATCTAATATGATAAAATGCTTTATTGTTGTTGTATCCTATTAAGGATTCACCTGGGCCATTATATGAAGTTGGTTTCTTTTAATATATATATATATAGAGAGAGAGAGATGATCATGCCACTATTTATGTTGTCCTCTAATATTCAATTTATTGTTTTTAAGACATGAGTGCAATAACATTATACTTTATACATTTTTAAAAATCTTCTGAAACCTTTAAATTTCACTTATGTTGTTGAAAAGCAATGAATATTCATAAGTGAGCATGTTAAATGTGGGTAAGTTTAAAGAGAGAGAATGAGAGTTGTTAGATTAGGTTTCTTCACAGACTCTACTGCAAGATATGGACAGTTCATGCAATTGTACACACCGTACAAATCAAACAACCCATCTACCTCGTCTATAAGAACGAACAACTGGATCTATGCCGTCCATGCAATCGTATGTACTATCCAAATCTTTTAACCAAAGTCTAGAAGCTCCCAATTTCTCTCCTCGTCTATATATATGGAGAGAGAGAACTCGGACATGCACACTAGATGTACACCGCGCGTGCTACTTTGCTGCATTCCACCCCTCAAACCGGCCTCTGCCACCCTTTCTCACTTTGTGTGATTTCCTTTACCCATTATGTGATATATTGTCCTATGCAATGGTGGATCTACATTGAGGGATGGGGGGCGACCGTTCTCCTTAAAATTTAAAATTTTACAGTAAAACTTACAATAAATATATGGTTGAGATTAATGTTTCGCCCCCCTATCACGCTGAAATATGTATGTCGCCCCCTCCAACACTATTTTTTAGATCTGCCACTGATTCTATGGTGAGAGAGAGAGGGGGTTGCCTATTCTATTGACTCACGTTCGATAATGCCGTGGAGATTAAATTTGAAAATCATTTTTAAATGAACTAAAATGACAATGATGGCAAGTCATACATCATTTGGCTGCTAGCATTTGAGACCCATCAATATATATATAGAGAGAGAGAGAGACAGAGAGAGAGAGTAAGAGGGAGGGAGTCTTAGCTGCATAATGCATTTTGGTGCATAATCTTGTTAAAATATTTCTACTGTTCCATCTTTAAGATTGACATTGGAAATTCAAATAAATGTACTTGCATTTAATGTAGGTAGATGCAAAGTGATTTAAGTCTCTACTATTGGTATGAAAACTGTAAAATAAAGATGTTTTAGCAAGATTATGAACCAAAGTAAATGATGCATCATCTTATATTATTATATATTTATATATATCAAATATGTACACCCACACACAAAATCTGCTTCTAAGAGGAGTGTAAATGCTAATGTATCAAAAATATATCTTTAGATGATTGAATTAATAAAATAAACAATGCAGCATACTGGAAAGAGTAACTAATGCAGAATTTATTTTGAATTGTTCATGCAATATATTTCACAATTATAACTTACTTTGTTGGTTGGTTTCATGCATCCCATCCTTCCGGAAGAACAACAGCAGACATGGAGGTATTGGAGAATATTAACCTTCAGTGGCTCCTCCATGATCTACCAAGTAAAACTTGACCAGAGCCACCGATGCTGCACCCATGGACCACAAAACCCCCAGTATCGGTGGCACTGTCTCTGCGTTGGGCGGTGATAGATCCGTTCACTTGAAAGGTTGCGTACGGCTTAACCACAATTTCACAGCCCTGCATTATCGTGCAGACAGGTATCACATCACATGACACGGTCAATGACACGCCACCATAGTTCTTATAACTTTCTATTAGAGGTTTCTTAGATGAAAATCCAGTAATTTATTTTCTTTTGGTTTTGGCTTTTAAGAAAAGACGATCCTTGTTGCCGGATTAAGGCTTCCGTCATTAATCATTCTCTTCGTTTTAGCTTGACCTGTTCAGTACACAGATGGCACGACATTAACATGTAGAGCACATAATTATCACCAGGCTGCTGGTGTTGGCACACAACACGAAACCTGACAGAGACAAGATTCGGAAAGTCTGTTTGTTTAAGTGAAAAGTATTTGATGAAAAATTGTGTCTTGTTCAAAGTTGGTTTCTTTATGACACAAACATGAAATGACACGACACGAACACGATTCAAAGCAATATAACACACAAAATGAGACTTGACACAGACACGCCATAAACATGTTTCAGATATGACACAAACATGAAATGAGACGTCCACACGATTCAGAGCAATATAACACACAAGATGAGACTTGACACAAACACGCCATAAACATGTTTCAGATATGACACAAATATGAAATGACAAGAGCCGAACACGATTTAGAGCAAGGACACACCATAAACATGTTTCAGATGTGACACAAACATAAAATGACACGACCCGAACACGATTCAGTATTGAGCTTGTGAAGACATCAAAAAGTATGTACATGCCTGATACAGTGACTGGCCAAATCGGAAGATGAAATTCACGATGCCTTCAACGTAACAAAAGCTGTAGAAGTGCCTCCCCACATAATCATTCAAGGTGTCCTGCAACCCATAGAACGCCGACCTATGGGCGCCTACCGTCGCTGCGACCTTCTGGCGGGTGGCGGTGCCTACCGGTGTGAAAGAGTTCTTGCAGCAGAAGAGCAAGATCATTCGTGCACAATTCAGTAATGCATGCATGCATCAATATAATAATACTACATATACGTCGTGATTGATAAAGTGGTTCTGTTATTCATTTCACCTTAAAGCTTATGTATTTCGCCACAAAATCAGTGGCTAACACAGAGAAAGTTGCACTCGCTTCAGTCGGAGTGTTGGGGGGAGCTTCCTGAGAAGCATGGTCGCCCCAAACAATGACCGTCAGATCTCTTCCTTCTCCTTCAAGAAGAATGAAGGGCTTGCTGGCGGGTATGGTGACCTTCTCACTGAGGCGGGCTAAAGAAATTAAATTGAAGCAGATATGAGCAATGCGCTCCCAACAATTAGATCAAATTGATCAAGAGTGAGAGCATGTATTTATCATTAACAGGTCAAAATGAGAGTTCTACATTAAGGGCGAGGTCCCGACTTGCCAATCAAACAAAAATAAAAGATGCATAAATGTGGAAGGAAGACAAACGACGGAAAAAATTTACTTGTATGTGCGGCTTTGACGTGAATACGGATCCACTGGGTATTGTTATCGGGAACGGAATCAATTGAGGCTTGAAGTGTAGTAAAATCACCACCTCCTTTGTGATCTACAGTTATAGTCTTGCGAATATCTGATCTCACCCCACTTGCCCGTAACACCAAATGGTTCCATACAAAATTACTGCATTACGAAGCGCTACGATTTCCATTGAGCTCAAAAACAGCACTATCGAAAAAAAAAACGATAATCCACGGAGAAAAGAATACAAGATTGTAGTAATGGCAAAGAAGAGAGGTTAAAAACAACAGAAAGTGGTGGAGACCATCGAAGAAATTTTGGCGCTTGGAAGTTATTTATAATGCAGAAAAAATAAAAATTAAAAAATTGCCTGAAATGCATGATTAAGGAACCGAAGAGCAGCCAGTGAATTTGCTAAAAGGAGGCATAGAAGGCCTTGCATGACAAAGAGATTAGAGGTGGTGCCTTCTCACACCTCCTCAAGACCGACTGCCACCTTTATTCCGGAAGATATAAAAACAGGAAAAATGGATACCCGAGTTTTTGGCTGGTGGTCTTCGCTCGGGTTAAATGAGACAAGACAAGCTGCTCAGCAAGACGATCTGTGAACAAGAGAGGATAATCGCCATTTAGCTAACGTAGGATTGTGTACGTAGTGGATTGTATGCAATGCTAACCTGATTAGTTAGTTATATGGCTGCACGCCCTTATTAATAGATTGATAGTTTTACTTTTACCAAAAGCTATTTTTAACTTACATTAACAGTAAGATTAATTTTAAATAAAATTTTATAAAAAATCACATTTTTAAGCTCAATGGTGAAACTTATGTTCATCCTCTTACTCATCTTAGAACGAGTTCGGTTCATTTTAAATGAGCAAAACAAAGAGACAAGCAAGATCTGTGACTTTCCCAGTGGTTCGAGCTGACCATTGTTATTACACCCAACTGCCTATCACAGTTGTCGGTCATGTTTGCTTAATTGTCTGGATAAATCAAATTTCTATTTGTGTTTATATAAGAACAGCATAATTAGCTACTATTATCAATGATTATGCGATGGTTCTCTATCTCTCTCATACACACATGCACCCACAACAACATTTTCCTTCGTAATATTTTAAATACCTTTAAAACTTTTTAAAATTCCACTGACGCCCATAAAAAATAATGAGTGGGCAATTCAACATATCAAATGTGGTTAGGATTCAGTTTTCCTTATATATATGTGTGTGTGTGTGTCTATATATATATATATATATATATATATATATATATATGAGTCAATGAGAGGTGCTAGACTATTCATGCCAATCTAAACCATGAAATTAAATAGAATGTGCTAAATAAGAAAAACAAAATGTAGAAAAGTTTTAAATGAATGAGATTTCCCCAGATCTACACCAAATTAGCTAAAATCAAATAAAGGTTAAGTTAATTACATGAGCCAAAATCAGTTTTATCTCTTCTACCATTCTTAGAATAAATATCTCCCTCTATCTTCAGAGTTTTTAAAAGTTAACTATCCGGTTTCGTCTAGAAATTCATATAGAATCTTCAAAAAATTACTTCTTTTAGATCATCTTTTGTTTTTAGGTATAGACCATCCATCTGTACAATATGATGGTCTAGATTGTCTAACATTAATAAACTGGTAATTTATCCGTTAAACTTTAAATGAGACAGCACACACCGAGTTCCTGTTTATCCAACACTCAATCTTCACAAGCACAAGCTCGTGTTTCGGGAAGCCCCCGATTGGTTTTTAGGTTTATCACTGGAAACAAAAGCATGGATTCTTTAGCACCATTGTGCGTTTAATTTATCATTCTCAGCAAAGCTTCACTTTGGTCACTCCAGACATTCAGACCACCTCACGTGTATCTGTTTAGTACATTTCATCAGCTTTTTCATCATTACTTCATGACGAGTCCAAAATTTTCTTCTGCAACCAAACATCCCGCCGCCTATCCTTAATTTTCATCCCTTAAAATTCTAGACATGTTTGATATTGGCCAACCCTCAGCCACGTAAAACATTGGTCTTGTTGTTATCGTATAACATTTACCCCCATGATATTTTCTTATCTCGCGCAACACTAAAACACAACTCATAATCTAAGGAATTCCCCCTTGTGATTTCACGAAGGGGAAGTTCGCAATCATCTTTATTTTCAAAACATGGTGACCTGTCCAGTGTCGAAAGAGGTGGGTTTGATTTGCAACGGGATCCCAGTGGGAGCTTCTTGATGACTCTGAACAGAGTCAAGGCGTTGCTTCTCCATCTCATTGAAGGGACGTTCAGATCCGGCATCTAACCTGGGGCCTGACGCAGTGGCGACCTGCAAAATGTATTAGGGGGTATTTGCATGAACGACCCCGGCACGGAACTAAATTTACGGCGCCTCTCTCGCCCCTCCCGTTTCAAACGCGAGCCAACTCATCCAAGGGAACGAGCGGGCCTCGACATTGTTGAGCGCTTTACAAGAAGCGTTCAGGCTCCTGAGGCGGAATAAAGATGGCAGTAAACAACGCGGCCACACACGTTGATGCAGTACATAGCTATGTTTTCAAACACACCCTTAGGGGTGTGGGCAATCAACACAGGACAGGGCAGGGCAGTCCTCAAAATTTCTGATAATAGATACAGGGTTGGGAGCAAACGCCCCGCCTAGGCTCTTCCAACGCATAGTGCTCCTTACGTTGACATAGTATCCTCCTCGACAGAGAACAAAAACCAACGTATAAGCTCATAATGAAAACCATAACTAAAATCCAGCCTACCCTCACACCAAGTCGCTTGCTAAGCGATAAAATTCCATAATAAAAGGTGACACCCAGTTCACGTTGGTGGTCAACTACCTAAGATACCATTCCTTTGTCCAGGCTTGAGAACGGTCAGCAGGCCAGTTGACCATAAGCGTCCTTCCCACACCAAGACGTCGCCCAAAGTCCAACTGAGACGGCATAAACTGTCAGCAAAGTCTGGGTCGACATCTATTGGGCAAAACTGTCCAGAAACCGTGTTATGCTCATCTTATACACGCGCCCTTCGGGGACACGATATAAGTTCCACACGATTCTTAACATCATAAACTTAACGGTTGAAGTCGGAAGATATTACAAACTAAACTAAAATTAAAAAAAACTCCTACCGTCGGGTCCTACCTGTGTTGGCTTTCTTTTTCTCTTGCAATTTAAAAGTAATGTTATACAACAGTACTCCAATGCACATCTAAAACTTAGGGATCAAAGCTTCTTTTTGTTCATAAGAAGAAAACCATGGAAAAGCTTTACAGGCACTAAGAAAATGTGACTGCGAATTCTGACTTACAAAGTCATTTACCTATTAGGAGATGAGAAGAAAATTACTAAGAAATAAACAATGAAACCTGCAACGAGTATCCCTCCATAGATGAATGTTTGTGAGGATTGCACTGGCATCTTATACTTGATTTCACAGCATCTCATTTTTTCCTTCTCCGAAGACAAAACACGATCGACGTATCTGATGCATCAAACAGAAACAAAAAAAGATGAATGAGAAAGGTGGTAATTACAAGGTTTTCAAAGGACGGATATCTAGATATATTTTCCTCAGAAATCCCATGATTCTACATAATGAAGCTAACCTACATGTTAACTAAAGGTAAAGCACATTGAACATTTCACCCCTTGAAGCATTCCACACCGCATAGGTAAACTCTATGTGTGAAACAATAAGCGAAGGATCTCCTGGCTAGGGTATTCGCTCGTGAAAACTTAAGGTAGGAGATCACGAACCGAAGCTGGAGGAGAGCATATTGTAAGAGTCTGCTTGACCCCAAATTGCCAATATAAAAACAAATAGATAACAAGAGTGATTTTTTAAAAATGAACTTTTCATCAAGTTGGAAGTTATATAATAGCACTTTTGAGTGTACCACGGCCTTGGAAAACACAACATAAGGAAAGGTGCTTCGATGCAAGCAAATAATGAACCACCATGGCAAACTGACATGACAAGACAGCATTCCAGGAGACATTCCCAGCGTAATGGATACCCTTGAATGGAAAACTTTCCCAAGGCATAATTCCGGCATCAAAGACGATGAAGATGAAATACGTAAAAGCAAAGGCTATATACAGCACTCCAGTAGAAGATCATAAGCATCCTCTCGCTGGCTGAAGGTGTTAGGGTGACAAACAAAACATCATAAATTGTCCAGAGAAAGATAAAAGGAAAGTAAATGCTAACGTCAAGCTGTCGGAACAGAGGGCCACAAGTTTGACCATTACGAGGCCATCCCCAGATATGGCTAACAATCTGGAAAAGCTTGACAGCAAGCACTCGCAAGCTGATCCAATTTCTTATATAGCACAAATTTCTACCAATTCTAATGTGACAACCTTTCCTGGTAATATCAGCTCTTCTGTAGGTGTACTAGAAAGGCTGGGTGAAGAAAAAATCCATTATTTTCTATGAACACCATGTAACTTCGCAAGCTCACAAATGACAAACATAGGGCAAGTTTAATTGATGGAACTGCTTACTGCTGTGTGAATATAGTGCTTTGGAATATGTCTGAGCTGTTCAAATGTGCATCCTGGAGTCGATGATCATACAACAACGATGAAAGATCAACGAGTTGCTCTTCGAGACTCTGTCATGAAGAATATTACCATAAAAGGATAAGGATAAAAACACTGCAATGTCAGGAACTTCAGAATAGAAGAACAATGGAACTGCTTTCGACTACAAAGATTATCAGGAAAACAAGTTGCAATACTCAAATTAACTTACATCTAAATACTTTTCTAAGCGCTCGACCAACTCATGAGGAAGTGGTTCTGGTAAGTTGATTGTTTTCTTGTAAAACTTTTCAATCCACAACTCAGTGCCTGATTTTTTCTTTTTACCCTTGACTGGCTCACCAAGAGGTGTTTTTAGGTATTCTCCAGCAAAAACTTGCACAGCCTGCACCAATGGATAAATATTCAGAGAATAACAAGGCATGAAACGGAAAATTGACATTGTTACCTCTGAAGTCTCCCGTATTTTACGAAGTGAAGCATCAACCCGGGCATATATTGTGTTCCTCTGCAACACATTGTGCAGTCAGACTCAGAACACAATCTTTGAGAGATTATGCTGAGTGGGGAGAAAAGTAACAGAGAGAGAGAGAGATCCTTTGCAGCAGATGATAGAAACGATCGACAGTTTAGTTCAAGCTAATAAAAGAAAATAGTTTCAACTCATGAATAAGCACGTTCAAGCACACCAATTCTCTTCCATGAGACCACGTAAACCTTTAATTTATCAAACAAGAATGCATGTGTTCATATGTACATGCACAAACACGAATGCCAGTACCCAAAAAAATTAAGCATGTGATCATACATGCAGGCATTAAAAACAAGGAAGCAAGCACCATGCACACGAAAAAAATATTGATTTTTGGCATTCTTTGACAAAAAAACCAGAATAATATGGTACGAGAAAAACAAAAGGAGATACAGGGAACGATTTAATGATTAAAACATAGTTACCAATCTCGTTTTTGGCAATTTTTAGCATTTCTAAAATTTAATGCTTTTCAGGAAGATTTTAGAGACCTTCAAATTTTCAAATAACAGAAGTGGGAAACAAAAGAAATAATGGTTTTCAACACATTCAGTGTCAACATTTCAAATAGAATGGCAACCAGCTTAAATGCATCAAAGGCCTCGAAGTGCAAAAGATCATAAAGCACCAACATGGAAGTGCCTAATTAAAAAATCTTACTCGATAGCAAATATACCAGTATCCAGGACTAGTCTAGCAAATTACACACTCTAGCTGCCTTAATGATGTAACCTCACCAAAGCAATATCCTGAAGCATTTGGCTGATCTGAGATGAATTAGAAAATGGACCAAATGGATGACAGCCAGTGGCCCATAACCAATTCACAACTGGTCGTTCATGCACATGTGAGGTCTTCTCATAAGGTGCACTTAGTCCACCCACTACAGAAGCCAATCCAGTCAAAATATGGTGTTGTGCTAGTGAAGGTTGAGCGTGTCTTCTCTCTGTCTCTGAAACATAGCTGCCAGGCAAAACCGTAACTCAAAAACCATCCAATTGCAACTCGAAGAGGAAACAAAAGAAAAAAGAACCAAAACAGGATGTTCAAACCATGAGCAATGACTACAAAGACCAACGGCATAAGAAAATTGCAAAGTCCCTTGTTCACATGAAAGTAAGAACCAAGATTACCAAGTCATTAGATTACAAAATAACACAACGGAAACAACACCGTTTCGCAATAGCTTTTCACAATGGATGCATGTTTAGTTTATGCCAAAAGCAAGAGGACCCAGTGGTGAAGTCAGAAAGCATTTTGTCAGAATGGATAATTGTGAAAATCAATTTTGTGCTTCATGATTGGTCTACCATCTTTGACCTTAATTCATCGTTCCCCAGATCGGACAAATTAAACCGTGTTGTCAGAATGGATGCTGGTTATGGGTTACCCTCCCTCTCTCTCAGTTGCCAATCTCTATCAGACATTTTTTTCCAATCCATGAAAATCATCCTGAGCGCTACGATTTCCACTAGGAAACGATGACCAATAACCCTTTCAAGAACATCCATGGCATGCAATGCCCGCACGACACATTCATGAACAGTCAAGACCACAAAATGCATGACACGAATATATTCATCATATCATTAAATGGCTTACTTTAAGTGACCGCTCAAAGATTAGAAATGATCAAACAACGAATCATGGAGGAAGGTTATGTAAACAATTTGAGATCCTTAGTTCATAACTTCACATGATTTTAACAGGAAGAACACTTGAAAGTTGAATGGTAGGGGAAAGGCATGGACAGATGACAGAATGACCAAACCTTTGGACAGACATGTAGAAATTGGAAACTTGCCTCAAGGGTATATTATCGTTATCATGTTGAAGAACAATCACAACGTCATGGCCTGTCCACACCAAACTCTCGTCGTCCATCAGAAGGTCTGCATCCACGTCAGCTAATGACAGCACAAAGCTAGTAAAACACAGAAAAGACAATTTTGAGCTAAAGCATGGCTTCATTCAAAACTACAGATGATAGACTTATAACAAATCAGAATAAATTGTCATAGAATAGAAATAAAACTAAAAGAGATCATCTAACAAGATAACAAATAGATGCACGGTAGGCCACTAGGACTATTTCCAAGGATTTCACAAGAGACCCTTCTCTGTTTGCATGATACTGTTTTAATTACAAATGTATGCAAGGACTACATCTGTCACACAATGCGCACAAGGATATTGCATACCAAAGAATTAGAAATCCCTGACAAGAAAGAAAAAGAGCATCACAAAGACTCAGGTGAGAACTGATTATAATGTGATCTGGATCACAACAGCTGGAAAAGAGGCCAGAAGTCCTAAGTTGCCAAGGGATGACAAATCAAAAGAAGAAAGCAGAGGTACAGGATTTTTTATTCTTTATAATGCAAGCGAAGATTTTCAAAATTCACCCTAAGTGAGGGATCTCTTATTAGGAAACAACTAAAAGGAAGTGATGCAGAACCGAAGAAAAAGGAATCAATATATTATACCATTCAAGTCAAGGTTTTACTGATCATACCTTTCCGCCTAAACCATAAAGTGCATGTTAAACGATACTTATGTGATTAAAGACAAAACTCTTAGTTCTATAACCATACAACTACAAAGTTAAACGCTTCTTCCACACAAACACAATTATAATAAAGTTACAAGGCATTATTTCTTATCCTACTGGAAAACATCATCTAATGATTAATGAGATCTGGATGACTGGATGGAGACTCACAGCAACCATCCCATATTAACGGGATGCTACTTCAGTCTTCCAGGTGATATGTCATTCATTTTTGTTGTGGGGGTAACTGGCTCAGACCATAGTTTATGGTGATTTCTTGGGAAGAAATAGATTTTCAAAACACAGATATTTTGCTAAAGTTCAAAACTGCGACCTTTTAAAGAGGCAGTCATTTTTTTATGGACACTGGAAAAAATGGAAAAAGATGCTTGAAGAGAACCCTTTTAGCCCCTTCCCATTTTCTTCTCCTATTCAGACAATAATTTGCCAACCATTGACCGTCTTCCAATGTTATCCACTAATCTGATGACCGAAAAGATAGGATGGGGGAGGGAAGAGAAGGGATCCTTAGCCAGAAACCCCCTAACCATCACCGCGGAAAAAAAACAAAGAAAGAGAAGGAAGAAATTGTATTTCCTGGGGAAGGAAAGGGAGACACAGCCCTGTTTCCCAAGCCAAATAATGAAAAAGACCTACATGGCAGTGAAAGCAAAGACCACCTAGAGACCCTCTGTGTCACCCCACACATTTCCCTTAGCAACAACTGCAATTTAAATTGTAAAAAGTTATGCAAGACCCCAAAAATTAGATCACATGATTACATATTAAACAGTTGGAAATAGATCAGGCAGTTCCTATTTCGACAGGAATGTTACCTTCACATAACACTTTGTACAGTTATTTTGTACTTTCATGAGAATTTTGACTTCATACAACAACTGTCTAGGTTATATTTATACTTACACGGGAACAACCCTGGTCCCATAAGTTCTATATAGATTCCCATGTTTCTGCTTCTTACTCTTCTTCTTGTCTTTGGCATAGGAAGGGGTATATGTAGCCCAAAGTGGCCGATGCTTGATGATGGAATCTTCTGAATCACCAGGTTCGTCCATCCAGTGCTGAAGACATAATCCAAGTAAAGCCAGAGTTTTGAAAACAACAAAAGCAAAGCCATGTGTTTACTCAGAATATAATCATGTAAAAAATTGAAAGAGGACCTCATCACCAACCTGACGGAGGAAGAATTTGTTTGAAAGCGTGGGATCAGAAACTTCAAGCAAACCAGCAGCAAGCACATCAGTTGATCGCTCCATTTCCTACAAGTTAACAATCTTGGAATCTTGTCAATTAAAAGCAAAAGCTACTGCTGTATGGACATGACATAGTCATGACATTCACAAACAAGAAAAGGTCAACTATAAAGATAAAACTGGGGGGAAAAGACCCATGTGCAATTCAGACTTCAGATCTGAAGTTATAATAGGCTTGAACCCCACCCTTTAAGTTTAAGGTAAGAAGAAAGAAACAAAACGAAAGAAACAAAACAAAATAAAAAATCCACAAGATGCCTTGGAACCTATTCATTGCCACGGTGGTGTTATCTCAACCAAAAGCTACTTTTGGAAGGTTATCACCAAAAGTAGCTTTCGGCCAAGATAACAGGTGGTAAGCAAAATAGCTTTTGGCTGAGATAACAAGTGAACTCATGAAGGAATAATGGATTTCCTTGAAGCTAATATCGGATTACATCAAGGATCAGTTTTAAGCTCGTGTTTGTTAATTTTGGATATTTATGAGTTAACAAAGCATAATCAACATGAAGCACCTTGGTGCATGTTATTTGCAGGTAACATTATGCTAGTGAAAGAGTTTAAGGAAGAAGAAGAAGAACAACAACAACAACAACTAAGCCTTTTCCCATACTAGACGGGGTCGGCTACATGGATTCTTTGTTTCCACAGATCCCTATCGTGTGCCATGTTAGCAGTTAACTCCCAATAAGCTAGATCATTCTTTATTGTTTCTTTCCAACACTTTTGTGGTTCGTCCTCTACCTCTTTTAATACTTTCCAAATTTAAAAGAGTTTAAGGAAGAAGTTAACAAGAAATTGGAACTATGGAGAAAAACATTAGAAGATAAAGGCATCTAATTTAATAGAACAATAGATATAAAATACAAGTTTGATAATTTGATTACAAAAGACGGCATGGAGATTAAGATTGACATATTGCATCCCTCAAAAAGGAAATTTTAAATACCCAAAAAAAATATAGATGCCATGGAAATTAAAATTGAAAAAAATGAATGGAGATGTCACACATAGAATCACCATTATAAATAAGTATGGACTTAAAGTTGATCCTCAATGTAACCCAATATTAACTTCAAAGAAGTTTGTCAGTCCTTCATGAGTCCTCACACGTGTTTTTGTGAGGATACCTCTTATAAGGTTTATGTATGTCAATGGGATACCTCTTTTTTTCAAGGTTCTCCAAAGAATATCCCTTGGTACCCTATCGTAAGTTTTTTCTAGATCAATAAATATCATATAAAAGTCTTTATTTTTTGCTCTAAAATGTTCAATAAGACGTCTCAAAAGGTGAATCGCTTCAACAGTAGATATGTCTGACATGAATCCAAATTGGTTTTGTGTTGTACTAGATACTTGTCTTAACCTACGTTCGATAATTCCTTCTCATAGTTTCATAGTATGGCTCAGTCGACCCCGTCTAGTATGGGAAATGGCTTAGTTGTTGTAATTTCATAGTATGGCACATTAAATTGATATCCCGATAATGCGCACAATTCTGAATGTCTCCCTTGTTCTTGTATATGAGTACAAGTGTACTCGCTCTCCATTCCTCGGGCATCTTTTGGTTTCTCCAACTTTCATTAAATAGTCGTGTGAGCCAAGTGATTCTTGTCTCTTTTAGGATTTTTCAAACTTCTATAGAAATATTGTCTGGTCTTACCAGAGATGCTTGAAATTATGTTGTTATACCTTGTGATATGTGGAACAATATGGCTATACATATTAGGAAAGTGACGAAAGATGTGTTAAGTGAATCTAAGGGAGGTGTAACGGTACAAAAAGAAGCTTTGTGGTGGAGTGAAGTGGTGCAAAATAAAATCAAGGCAAAGAGGACATGTTACAAATTGTATTATGCTAAGAAAACTAGTGAAACTTTAGATGCTTATAAGGAAGCAAAGAAGGAAGCAAAAAAGGCGGTCAGTGAAGCAAAAGCTAAAATTTGAGAGGATTTATATAAAAAACTCAACTCAAAAGAAGGTGAAAGAAATATTTTTAAGATAGTTAGGGCTAGAGATAAGAAAACTAAGGATCTTAATTTTGTTAGATGCATCAAAGACGAGGATTAAAAAATTCAAGTGGCAAATGATGATATAAAAAATAGATAGAAAATTATTTTTATAAGCTTTTTTTTTTAGAGGAAAAAAGAAAGACCTTCACATGATATTTATTGATCTAGAAAAAGCTTATGATAGGGTACCGAGGGAGGTTCGTTGGAGAACCATGAAAAAAGAGGTATCCCTTTGACATACATTAATCTTATAAGAGACATGTACGATGTTGCAAAAACATGTGTGAGGACTCATAAAGGAATGACAAACTTTTTTGAAGTTAATATTGGGTTACATCAAGGATCAACTTTAAGTCCATACTTATTTATAATGGTGATTGATGAGTTAACAAAACATATTCAAGATGAAGTGCCTTGGTGTATATTATTTGCATATGACATTGTGTTAGTGGAAGAGTCTAAGGAAAAAGTTAATAAAAAATTGGAACTATGGAGAGAAGCATTAGAAAGCAAAGG
Source organism: Brasenia schreberi (assembly GCA_036023115.1). Lineage (NCBI taxonomy): Eukaryota > Viridiplantae > Streptophyta > Magnoliopsida > Nymphaeales > Cabombaceae > Brasenia > Brasenia schreberi. The sequence continues at coordinate 5,006,098 of JAYKKT010000057.1, read as the reverse complement.
CCTCCGACTTAGTAGAACAAAGACAAAATATATGGAATCTAAGTTAGATCATTTGGTTACTTCAGAGCACATAGAAACTAAAATTGGCACACATTACATCCCCCAAAAGGAAAGTTTTAAATACCTAGGGTCAATTTTTCAGAGTGATGGAAGAATTGATGGAAATGTTACGCATAGAATTAATGCTGGTTGGTTAAAATGGAGAGGAGCACCAGGTATTCTTTGTGATAAGAAGATACCATTAAAGGTAAAAGGTAAATATTATAGAGCAACAATAAAACCTACCATGTTTTATGGTTCCGAGTGTTGGGCAGTTAACCATCAACATGTACAGAAGATGTCTGTGATAGAAATGAAGATGTTGAGATGGATGAGTGGTCATACAAGAAAAGACTGTATACATAATGAGGTTATTAGAAACAAATTAGGAGTGACACCAATAGAGGATAAAATGAGAGAATATCATTTAAGATGGTTTGGACATATAGAAAGAAGATCAAAAGAAGAACCTTTAAGAAGGTATGAAAAAACTAAATTTGGAAAGTATGAAAAGAGGTAGAGGACGACCACAAAAGTGTTGGAAAGAAACAATAAAGAATAATCTAGTTTATTGTGAGTTAACTGCTAACATGGCACATGATAGAGCTATGTGGAAACAAAGAATCCATGTAGCCGACCCCGTCTAGTATGGGAAAAGGCTTAGTTGTTGTTGTTGTTGTTGTTGTTGTTAAGGGGAAAGACGAAGAAAACAATAAAGAATCATCTAGCTTTTATTGAGTTAACTGTTAGCATGGCACAAAATCATGCTTTATGGAAATAAAGAATCTACGTAGCCGACCCCAAAGGTTTAGTTGTTGTTGTAGTAGAAGAAGGGAAGGAAGAAAGGCAATCAACGAATGTGCCATAACAGCTTTTAACAAGAGATTGAGGCTGACATATGCATTTTCGAAACTTTTGGATAACTAGCAAGAGTTTTCAGAACTTATTAAAGAGAACACATTTTGTCCAGGACAGAATGCAACAAATAACTAAACCTTTATCAACATTGACATTTTTTTCCTGTTAATGACATGTTTACACTTAAACCTTCTCATAGAACCATAAAATTGTGCTTACTTCTTTGAGAAGTGCAGCATCCAAGTAAGTTCTCGTGCGAACATGAAAACGACCATCCTTCTTTGTCTCTTGAAAGGAGTGACCACGCAATGCTTTGGAAAGAGCAATAGACAATTTCTCATGGCGATGCAGAGCATGAGCACCTGCAACAACGACTACTTCTTGCCCAGCATGTACCAAATGTTTCACCTAACGATACAATCCAGATACACCAATAAAATCATATCAGACAGGACCAACATAGCAAAAGAAAAACATTACATCTATCATATTCAGTATGTGTAATTCATGTCCAGAACCATAGTTGCAGACAACAATTTTTCGCTATAGAATTGCATTATTGAGATGCAATGAGAAAACAATTAAAACACAAAATACAGCAATATTTCCAAATTCTAAATTGGACCTCTGTCCTTTTCTTATGTTATTAAGATTTAAGATTTGTCAAAAAATTTAATATTTTCCTGAGAATTTTTAAGAATCCTATCATCTTATCAACAAGTCGATTGAGCGTTACATTCATGACATAGAACAACAACAACAACAACTAAGCCTTTTCCCATACTAGACGGGGTCGGCTAATTCATGACATAGGACACCGTGAATAATTTGTTAGAAAGAAGTAGAAAAGAAAAAGAAAAACACCTGACATGTTCTAGTTCATGGTACTGAAGTAAAAAGGAAAGAAGACACAATGATGAGAAGAAATTACTCAAGGATCAAAATATAGACAGCAGACACTTTTACAATGCCCAGGCCCCAGGTAAAGGAAAGTCAAACCCTGCCCAATGGGCAACCACCAGAAAGCAGACAAGCCTTACTCCATGCAAAGATAACTTAAATCTAGAATAGACCATGGTGTGGACAAATGAGAACCCGGTTACTTACCAAATCAGGCCTACACCCAATTCCAGGTCAGCACTGCCTCCAAACCAAGGAGAAGCCCTACCAACATAGTAAAGCCATGAAGGCTCCATGCGTTCCTGCTTGACTATCAGACATATGCACTTGCCTAGAAACATGCATGTACATCTGCATGTGTATGCACACATAAAGCACTCATACATGTGTAGACATGGCCAGTTCCGGCTTGTGTAGAACCAGGAAACAGACCCCAACTGGTCCCGCTGGTACTGGTAGTGGTTCCATAACCGATTGTTCCAGGTTCCAATCTGGTTCTCTTATTTACTATATAATAATTATTTTAACTTTTATTTCAAACGATAAACTATTAAAAAGTAACAAAAGTACTGATGCATTAAATGAGCATGGTTTTTAAGTTTCTTTTTTAAGAAACGTCCAAAAGCCATCATTATAGTCCGTTTGGTCATTTCCCATTGACAGCAGTCTAACACAAATGACAATAACTCTCATTCTCGATAACAGCAAGGCCCATCATTTGATATGCCATCAGAAATGACAGACCCATAATTTGAGCCTCACATTTAATTTAGATATTGGATCTTGTGAGGTTCTTTTAAATTTTAATATTAAATTAAAAATGGGTATAATGGTATGGTTCTGTGATTTGTAGGATCGTAACCGAACCGAAGGTTCTCGAGTTCAGTTTGCCCGGTTTTGGTTCCAGTAGGTTTTTGGGCCAATCCAGGTTCAGAGTCTTCAGACCACCGCACAGGTTTAGAACCAGCCATGTCTATAGACATCACACAATCACAGGTGAAGACAATTTCCCTCCTTCAGTGGTTTAATCAGAAGTGGCTGCATAAACTAGCTTTGTCACCTATACTCATCTACAGTGTCTTCATTTGGTTTTAACACATTAAACAGACGTCGGTAAATTTCTGACTCAAATATCACAGATCAAGCTATCTGAATAAATTCCAACTCTATGAATAACTTTTCTTCTTTTCCTTGTGTGCAAAAGAATTTCAATCTTTCTAGTTTTTCAAAAGAATCAGATGAGATACATATTTGATGTTTCTTGAAGATCCATTGTACATGGTTATGCTGACCAAAAAATCCAGGACATAAGAAGGGCATACCTCTCTCTCAATTGCTTGAATATCAATGCTGTAATTATGGCCAACATCAAGCAAATTATAGCGATTGTGGTTTTGCAGGACAATTATAGGCACAAGTAACCGCGTATTCAGCTCAAGTGTTTCAAACCTGCAGTAAGGTAAGGAGTATTAGATATGTAATTTCCTCGAGTTAGAATAAGATCAGCAATTCAATTAGAAAAAATAAAATGCCATGCAGATACAAACTTCATTTCTTTAAGTCTCACCACTAAAGCATTTTTATTTTCTAGAAGTCGCTATCAATTTGGCCTCATATCATGAAAGCCCCAAGCAATATGCCATTAAGATGGTTGGCACAAACAGGAAGGACACTGGTTACTTCGTTATACAACATGGAGATGACCAGAAACCTTACAAACAACTACACTTCTTGATCTTATCAGCTCAGAGCAATGTTTTAAATACAGGTTCAAACTAACACCATTTCTTACAAAATGTGAACTGTTGAAAATTGCGACTTGAACTTCAAAGTTTTTACAGAAAATGCCATTGCATAGAGCATTTAATTGCTCATAACAAAGAGAGAGAAATAAAGTAGCAAATAACGAACAACACTCGGCCGCATTAAAGCACCAAAAGCTTACAAAGCCAAGAGTCAAGATAAATAGAAAGTGATACATGACTAATATGAAAAGTGCAAATAACAGAACTAGAAAACCTCATGAAACAAGGTCATGTCACAACACAAATGAACACATCAAATCTTGGACGTAAGTCAAATTTCTTAATGCCATTATTTTTCTTTCTATGTGGAATGACAGTATGCAATCGCATATCGAACAATTTCAGCAACACAAGTTTCTTCAGTGCACATATTATCTCCAAGGTTTAGAAAGATTTGCACGTGACGAATATTGCCAAATGCTCTGTGCAAAAGTGCTCACACTTTGCATGTATACATTTACGCATGAATGTGAAAGGTGTAAGATGTTAAGAAAGGTTAAACAACCATTATGAAAGCTGCAGGACAAAAATACACGGAGATAGAGAAAGGCGAACAAGAGTACCGAACATCGGGTGCCATAACATGCTCGATCGTGGTTGAAATCAGAGCTGAAAGTTGCCCTACAAAGACATCTTCAATGGAACTAAAACTCACAAGTTTGTCCCTTTGAAAAATCATGTTCCGCAACCTAGGAACCGTCTTGTAGCTGACACTCCCTTCTTCAGTTTCTATCTTTCCATATGTGCAAGGGCCTGCTGCAAGGTCAATGACAACATATCTGCAAAGAACACAAAACTTCCAATTGTCAAGTTACAAAAGTACCAAGCAGGTAAAAAGCATAACAAGGGTAAATTATGGTTCCCTAAGAGAATTCAAGTCCAAATCAGACCGTGCTACCACTCACATGCCAACAAACCGAACTAACAATTTTCCCAACAGATATGAACAAAAAAGCCACTTAAACCATATAATGAAATTTTTAACTTTGATGAAGCAGAAAGTGAAGAGGTTCAGTTAATGTTGAGAAGAAGGCAACTAACAAAAGTAGAACAAAAGGATTAAATAAATAGTTTCATCACAGTCCGCAAGGGATAGCAACAGTTAGAGTATTCTCCAGGGATGTCCCATTGCATGCGCATGAGGACACCATCAAAGAGAGAATAGAATTCTAGCACAGAACCAACATGACCAAATTTGTCTGCCTATGTCCTTATACATTTTGTCCAGACAACCAATTGAATATGATGCAAAGAAACAACCTTAAACCAATGCTTTTACTACTAAATATTTCAATGTTCCAGAGATCATCAAGGATACACGATTAAAATGCAGTCTCTACTTCCAGAAAGCATCCAAATTGAATTGGGAACATACAATCGCATTGAAGTTCTTCAAAACAAGAAATATGAAGCACATTACGAATGAAAATGTGCATTCATGCAGCACCCATAGAGAGGTAGGCACCAAAGTGGAGGTTCTACCTCCACATTTAGTGGTATACATCTAAATGATTTAATCAGTTATCCTCTATGAAAGATAAATTATGTAGATGTTTCATATGAACATAGATGGCAGAGTGGATCCAGCCATCAGGAGACAAACCCACACAAAAAAGACAAATGGGTAATTTGAAGGTCACTAGACTAGATAATGACTCCAACAATATTGAATGTTGCACAGTAAAGCAGAAGTTTAATTAACACTTTTCTCAGTCAGCATCTCACAATTGGGACTTACATTAAACATTAACACCATTTTGTCCTTGCAATGGACAACAGTCAACATGTACTTCAAATGGTTTTTGCCAAGTTATTCATGCAAAGAACAAGACAGGTGGATGAGCATGACAGGATCAGAAAGCAAAAAGTTCCCTAAAGAGTTAGGATCATGTTTTAGAGAGCCATGAGGGTCTTCCATCGTTTATAGATGGACATATGCTCTCTGTGAAAGGATGTGGCTTAACTTGCAATAGAAGGCCACCATCGGTCATGACTTCATCATATACCGTTTTCAATGGATCAGAATATTTACTGCCACACCTGACTAGAGGTCTCCGGAATCATGTCATCATCACTCATTCAAACAAGGAATCCAAAACTTATTGTCACTAATGGAGATTTCTCCTCAGACGAGGTTAGGGTTTCAACAGTCAACCAAACTTACCTGCCAGAACCCAACCAAACTTGAGAAGCACCACCTCCAGCATAACGGTAACGGTAGATGTAATCTGCCTCTTGTTTCTTTAGATCTTCTTCACTGAGCTCAGTCAGCCTTTCATACATTAGCCTATCAAGATCATTTTCCTTGTTTCTAGGGTCCATTCTGACCTGCAAAAGTAGAAGTCATACTTCTTCAACCTAACTAAAAAATGAAGGCAAAAGGTTTTATGCATATTTACTAAGAGAATTCCTTGCTGACAACAAACAACTATTTCTACTTAAAAAGTAGCTACCAACTGTCAACATAAAAGGAGGAGCTACTTCCTTATACTAGTTACACATTCTAGTTATTGGAACTCAGCATGGCACCATTCAATAAACTAATTCTTTTACCTTATCAAAATTCACAATGAATATGACATTAGGCACTGGCCGATCCTTCTCACCCGATGCAGACATATCCAAATCAAATATGAAGGAATACAACTGCCGAAACACAGGCTCAACCTTTGTGGCTTCTATCTCAAAGACAGGCACCGACTTCCCATATTCACTCTGAAATGCAAAAGAACTGTGACTTTTGTCTGCTTATATGCTGGGAAAAGCATTGATAGAAGATTATGAAAGCAATATTGATGTATAAGAATAAAATAAAGAAGAAATAAGCACCTCCCTTGCAGTTCCTGCATGAACCATAGCCTCCTTTAGTGCTTTCTCGAGGGATATAAGTTCTGGCTGTCCCACCTGGCACCAATATTTTACAAGTCATAATTTGCAGACAGGGAAAAATCCAAACAAAAGCAAGCATTACGATGGACATTGTGATAGGTTTAACTTGTGGCAATTAAGTTTGCATTTTCAGCACATAGGGCAGCAAATGGATCCCAGATGACTAAAAAGTATCAACGCTATGAAGTACATATAAAAACTAACAAACAATTTACCAGAAGTGTCTCTTATCTCTGCAGTGTTGTAGTATTACCACACCACCTTCAAGAGATTCCAGAAAAGGTTTCACGCATCTAATGCATTGTAGCAGGTCATGCTATAGCATTGACTTCAAAAGTTGCTACAGCAAAGAATGGAAGCTTGATACATTATCTAGTACAATTACTTCTCTAAGATGTGCTCAGAGGCATGACATCATTTCCAAGATATTCTTCAAATTTTGTAGACTGGACCAAGAAACATATGATGACCTCAAATTTAAAAAATGATGACATGACAAGGGAGAAAATAATGGGCAAAATAATATAGGTCCAGGACCAGAAAATCAGGCAAACCATTGGAAAGGGAAAATCTGGCGCATTCAGCTATCAAGCTCCAAAAAGGGACATGCCAATACTGTATTAAAGAATCTGCTCTGAAATATAATAATTGTCAAAGAAATCCAACGTCCGTAGAGTCGTTGACCATGAATGCCTGCATGCGAGTATCTGATCACAACTACACTCGTAAACATGCACTACCATGCGCAAGGACGATGCGGTTGTGGTGGGGAGAGACAAAAATATAGGACTCAGATTTTCCATGTCGGCTTTTTATAGATTTTTTCAATAAGAACCTTACGAACGCAAACGGTTACCATACAAGGAACAAAAGGCCAAAAGCATCCTTCTCTGTAGACCAATTTTCTAGGATATTAACCACTTAGAGATTCACGTATCCAGTGTAGAGATCCTGCGTGATGTGTAGAATCAGTAAACAACGGGGAAACCATTCTTTTACTTCTCTACCAAGCGTATGAACCCGTAACAGTGACACTTTCAACCACACGCTCCAACCACACCAGTACTTTTCATGCATCCCCACTTGGACACAAACAAATCCTGGACGATATCTGTTTCCACCTACTAAGCATCTGGTTAACACTGCGCGCCTCCGGAAATCGCAAAATTACAAGAAGGGAGACCACAAAAAGCTAGTCAATAAAACAATGCTACGCAGCGAGACTGTTTGCGTCATCATTAACCAAACGACGGAAGGAATCATTCACAAACTAAAGCAACCAGTATTTAACCAACTCACAGGGAAGACGTTGTAGAACAGTCGGTGTTCAATGTCAAGAAATTCTCCCGTCTCCAAACAGTGAGGCCTGTGCGTCGGGAAGCTGATCTTCAAAAAATCCTCTAATTTATGCGGATCGAGCGTGTATCTGTACCCACCGTCCCCGCTAAACCCTACCAGAACCACATTAACCTCCAGAGGAACTTGAAACGGCACCTGGAATGAAGAAAATAACGACCGGCACCATTCAGAAACCCCCAAACACCAAATGTAAACACGATCCGATGACCACGCGGTGAAGGAAACGAAATATTTGCAGATACACGCAATACAAACTATAACCCGAAACTATATCCCATTGAAGCAAATTGAGAGAGTAGAACATGAAGAATGAAGAAAACGGGCAGATCGAACAATGATATGCGCACGAAATTCGAATGAGAAGAATTAGGGTTTATTGATAACCTCCGCGCGCGTATGAAGCATCCGATGGACATCAAGGCGGATATCATCCTTGACCTCGTGGAAGGCGCTGTGGTGCCAGTGAGGGTGGCCGGGATCTCGCCTGAAAGCTTGCCGGACAGCCACGCATTCCGACAGGAATAGGTAGATACAGAGGACGGAGACGATCGAGCGGGGAACGCCGATCATAATTTCCCTTGAGAAGAAACGCGGGAGAGTGGATTTCACCCCCGCATCGCCCGATGGATTTCTTTCTCGCCAAAACCGCTCTCTCCATTTATACACAGATGCGACGTTGCAGTCAGCGGGCAGAAAGCAGCGTCCTGAACGGGTCGGAATGGATGGGTTCCCGATTTGGATCCCCATCGGATACGGATCTCATCAAGATCCTCTATAGGGGTGACAATTTTAGACACGATATAGAAATTGACACAAAGACAACCCTAAAATTATGAGTTCTTGTCCAACCCAAGGGAGAAGATAAAGTATATCTCATTTTTAGGTGAACCCGATTATGGTACATAAAATGAATCACACCAACACAAGTTACACAACCGAAGGGCGTAGTACTACTCTTCACCAAAGCCAATGGATCATGAACCAAAATCGGGTCGTGTTCGTGTCGACGATTTATGTAGCATGAACAATATCGGGTTGTGTTCGTGTTGACAATATATATATATATATATATATATATATATACGTTGAGGTGCATTTTATCCTTCCATTTCGTTTCAGTTGTGCATCTGAAAACTTGTATGCATTGCATTTGGTTAATTAAGTTCGGTCGTTTATATAACCAAATTTCCTCCTCATACGACGTCGATCATCGCCTTGTCCACGTTATCTTTAACGAGATAAAATGACGTTAAGATATCTATCCGCTGCTACCTAAGCAGAAAGATGGAGGCAACCCACCTTTGCTTCTCTGCAGATCTACCGTCATCATCGTCGCCACAGGATCATTTGTCAATTACCCGCAGAATCTTAACCATTCTGAATTCTAACTGCTTGTCACTGCGGCAAAGCAAGAAACTCATGCCCAAATTATCAGAAATGGGCTTTCCGGAAACGCCTATTTCATGTCTGCTCTTTCTAAGCATTGTGCTGATTCCAGCTTCTGCAGTGCCGATTATGCGCTCCAAGTGTTCGATCAAACTCCCCCGCCAAAGACGTTTGTGTGGAACAGCATCATCAGTGGATGCCTTCAGAAGAATGCACCAAGAGAAGCCATATTATTTTACTGTAAAATGGTGGTTCAGAACTCTCCAGCAAATAAATATACGTTATCTATTGTGTTCAAGGCTTGCCGTGCTGCAGGGGAAGTGGAAATAGGCAGGCAGGTTCATTCCCATGTCTTGAAACTTGGATTTGGGAAAGATGGTCATATCCAGAGTGCTGCCATTCAGATGTATGCGTCGTGCGGATGCATAACAAACGCTCGTCAGCTGCTCGACCAATGTCCCCAATCCGATATGGTATCTTGGAACGCTATGATTGATGGGTATCTGAAGCAGGAAGATCTGGAGGCAGCTAGGGAGCTGTTTGATCATATGCCGATCAGAAACATCGGTTCCTGGAATGCTATGATCTCCGGATATACAAAATCCAAGATGATTGAGTCTGCATGCCGATTGTTCGGTGAGATGCCTGAGAAAGATGATGTATCTTGGAGTGCAATGATCGATGGTTATATTCAAAATGGGTAGCTTGAGGATGCTTTGAAGGTCTTCCAAGCCATGCAGAGTAGTGGGATTCAACAGAGAAGGTTTGTGCTCTCGAGTGTGCTTTCTGCTTGTGCAAATATGGGTGCCTTGGACCAAGCAATATGGGTACATGCATACATAGAACGAAATTCAATGCAGCTCGATGCTGTGTTGGGCACAGCAATTATAGATATGTATGCAAAATGTGTGTGCTTCCCGATGGCACTACAGGTCTTTGAAAGGATGGACAGAAAAGAAGTCTTCGCATGGAATGCTGTCATTAACAGTCTCGCTATACATAGACATGCCGAAGAATCGATCGCGATGTTTTCAGTAATGCAGAATGAAAAGGTGAGACCAAATGTGGTGACCTTCGTTGGCATTCTAACTGTCTGCGCTCATGCAGGGTTGGTAGAAGAAGGGCTCCATTATTTCAGCTGCATGAAGCATGAATACAAGATAGAGCCAACCATTCAGCATTTTGGATGCATAGTTGATCTTTTAGGCAGGGCAGGTAGATTACACTATGCCGAAAAAATGATTCATTCTATGCCGATGAAACTAAATGCAGCTGTATGGGGAGCTCTGCTAGGTGTTTGTAAAATTCATGGTAATGTTGAGCTAGGTGAAAAGGTGGGGAAGCTTTTACTGTAGTTAGAACCCGAAAATGCTGGCCGTTATGCTCTTTTGTCAAATATTTACGCAGTCGCAGGTAGATGGGAAGATGTCTCGAAGCTTAGAAGATTGATGAAACATAGAAGAATAAAAACTGTTCCTGGGTACAGTTTGATTCAACTAGATGGGATTACTCACAAATTTGTTATGGGTGATGGTTCACATCCACAGATGAAGGAGGTATATTTGATGTTAGAGGAGATATTAACAAAATTGAGTTAGCTGGATACTTGCCAAATACTACCCAAGTGTTGTTTGAGACGGTCGAGGAAGAGAAAGAGGGTGCATTGTGTTATCACAGCGAGAAGTTAGCTATCGCTTTTGGAATACTTAACATGGCCCAAGGAACTCCTATCAGAATTATGAAGAACCTTCGTGTTTGTGCGGATTGTCACTCTGCAACCAAGCTAATATCACAGGTTTTAACCGCGATATAACAGTAAGAGATCGTGTTCGCTACCACTTCTTCAATGATGGCCGGTGCACTTGCATGGACTTTTGGTAGACTAATGGCTCTGATCTTTTAGCTGGTTCTAGTTCCATGAAAGGTGAAATTCAAATCAAATCGGGTGGTCCACGGTTTTGGGAGTGGACTGGTTTCAAGATCCAGTTCAGTTACGGTCTTGATTGAAACAGCAGAGCTGATTCCAATTAAACTGGTCATGTGTACCTATACGTGACCCATTATCAAAGGGGGTATATATGGGTTTGGTACATGTTGAGTAACATTCACATCTAAGCCTACAATAGCAACACTTAGGCCATCGGCCCACTTGATAGGGCTCTCGATTTGCATGTTGTGGACCACAAGTTCAACTACCACTGCAGTGCTTATATGCCCGGCCTCAGCCTTGCACAGTCGCGTGACGTCCCACAAGTGTCGACCAAAATGACATACCGTTCATACCACGTGGTTGATACCCGCAAACCGTTAACAAATACGAAGTCAACGTAACACATACAATCAAAGACACATCAAAAGTGCATTTATTAATATACAGTTTAAGATTTAACAAGGTAGTGGTATAAATTAAAAACTACAAAGAGCCTATCAACTTTTAACATCTAACAACAGAAGACATAATCTTGCTTTAACATTTTACGTGCTCAGCGTCTTTGCTGGTTATACCATAAAAATATTTAAAATAAAACTTGAGCACCACATTGTATTAGTAGATGGATGTGATCTTTTCACATATAATCATATTAGAGACATGCACCACTTAAAATCATGTAGTGAGAAAATATATATATATATATATATATATATATATATATATATATATATATATATATATATATATATATATATATATATATATATCATCTAACAAAATAGTATTATTACCAAACATGCATGCATACTCAAACATTCATCAACATGCAACTTAGTTTGGATATTATAAATTCTATAGTGTAATAATCATTGTTACGTCATACGAGTTGTTTGTACCATACTCCTGTTGTTTAGTCACGTGACCTCTAACAATGCTCTTAGCGTGTTGGACTCAGGATCTTGGTGCCTCAAAAGGACCCACCAAGTCAAACCTTTTGTGTTCGCGGGACAACAGTATCTTAATACCCCACTAATAATGTCATGCATTGAACTATATAATCACAACCATATCTTTAGTCACATCCCATATCCACAATAACATCCACTTGGTCATCTCTAAGTGTCAACATAATCACACCCACATCTACAACGGTCACATATATCCAGTTATTTCAAAATAACATATTCATATTAAAATTACACATTCAAATCAAGTCTCAAATCCATTCTATTCTTTACTCTTGTTCATTAGTTTCACTTATCCCAAACTCAACCATGTCGTAATCGATATGAGTTGCCCACGACAACTATAAGTTTAAACCAGTTCAACCAACGAAGTAACCAACACAACACAACACATCTAAGAGTTAGGACTATCTTATATGTCTATCTATAATCCACTAACATTATACATTGTTGCGGAAAGTATATTCATACCGATAGTATTTCATTCGCCTATAATGGCAACCAATGAGCTAACACTAACCGATATATCCATTTATAATCCATTGACATTTCATACCATCATGAAAGATAGTTTGATACTCGTTAAGTAGTTTACTCACACACAAGTACACTCATGTCATGCACTTATATAGTCATTGAAGCATTTTGAAGACTATTTCATAAGCCAACACATATATATCCATTTAAAAGCATTAATAAACATTTCACAATCTCATGCATCATTTAAAAGCAATTAAAACTACCTATAGCAAATAATCGAAAAGAGAACACATTCACCTACCATACGTTTATATATAGATCCCAATATAATGGTGTTAACTCTCCCATAATCACCTCAATTTAATTCCTAAATCATTATAAAAATATAATATTATTATTCTACATTCAAATACAAACTCAACAGTTAAAACCACGTTGAAATCAGATCACAAACGAGTTCAAAAACCCTAAAACCCAATTTCGATCCATATAGTTCTTTTTAGATCCAGTAAAAGAGTCCAGATCCAAATATATTTTAAAACGGATCTTGGTTCACTGTAGTCTCAAATTCATATCCAAAATCGTGTTCCTCCAAAGATATTGGTTCAGTATCTTGGTCGGTGTTGCCCGCATCCGATACGACACGACACGTTGTGTTGGTCCACTTGTTGGCCACCGATTCGACCACCAAAACTGGTGGTTTTGACCGGTTACTTACCTTCAATCGGCCACCAGTTCGGCGGTCTCTCATCGTTTCTGTTGTTTCTCTCTCTAGTTCTCTTTCTCTCTTTCTTATGCTGCCAAAAGGCGGTTGCCGCCTTCCTTTCAGCTGAACGGTGGCCACCGTGGTCACTGCTGAGCTTTATGGGACCCTGTGGCTCCCGTCCACTTCTCCACCACGTCGGGTCCCATGTGGGACCCGATTGGATAGGATCGAGTCCGGTCAAGATCTCACATTAACCCATCCAACCCTCATTCACAAAACAAAAAAAACAACTCTTCAGCATCAAGATGAACAACAATCATTAAGTGCGACAATTGTCATGAAAAATGATCGAATTTGAGCATTTGGTCAGAAAAGCCGGGTGCCAATATGGTTCTATTCGTTCTGATGTGTGTTGGATTGACTGAACGCGACCTGGCACTGAACACGTCAGGCTGTGTTAGTGTTAAGTTTTCGTGTCATGTGTTTATAAAACCAGCCACAAACTTAGCAAAAGTTCAGCCTAACCCCAAATTAACATGAAAAGAAGAGCCCAATGAAGGAAAGTCTCTTTAAGGCAAAATCGTAAACTAATTAATTAGCCTAATATAGGTTAGATTTAGCTTAAAATGGAAGTAGGGCGTTGCAGTTTTAACCCTATGAAAAAGTTAGGCACCATTTCTGAAGTTTCTCTAGAATATTTGTGGTGATTTTGAATTTCACTCACCCTTTAGCGTGTTTCCGAATATGCGCACACTACGCTCATTTTAGTATTTTCAATGTTTGCTCGAGGAAGACTCCAACAGACCCTTCGCGACTAAGATTTACAACGAAGGCAAACAACTATGGTTACTTTTTAACCCTATGCAAAAGCTAGGCACCACTTTTTGTGGTGGACAAAGAAGCCCCGTCCATGTATTCAAACTTAGCTAAATATGCTTACTTTTTAAGTGAAATTGTTTGTCCATGAATTCAAACGCGCCCTTGAGGAATTCTTCAGCCCCAACTTAGCTAAATATGCTTACTTTTTAAGTGAAATTGTTTGTCCATGAATTCAAACGCGCCCTTGAGGAATTCTTCAGCCCCAACTTAGCTAAATATGCTTACTTTTTAAGTGAAATTGTTTGTCCATGAATTCAAACGCGCCCTTGAGGAATTCTTCAGGCCCAACTTAGCTAAATATGCTTACTTTTTAAGTGAAATTGTTTGTCCATGAATTCAAACGCGCCCTTGAGGAATTCTTCAGGCCCAACTTAGCTAAATATGCTTACTTTTTAAGTGAAATTGTTGTCATTGAATTCAAACACGCCCATGAGGATTTCTTTCGGCCTAACTTAGTTAAATATACCCACTTTTTAAGTGAAATTGTTTGGTTTTAATTTAGATACCATCTGAAACCTAACCTACCTTGGCAGTCCAAAATTAAGTCAACAAAGACCCGACCCAGACCCAGATACCCACCGTTGACGTCATGCCACACGTCCTCCAAGATGCCCGCAAAACGACATGCCGCGCCTCTATAAAAGCTTACTTTCTCATTCGGCCAGTTCAACAACGAAGTACGAAGAAGCGATTCTCGTATTTCTTTCTCACCTCCCTCTCTCCTCTCTTTGGATGTGTCCCTCAGATAGGCACGCGCTGTCCGCGTCCGCCGGAAAGCCGGGACTCCGGGATGCTTTCGCCATACTTGACACGGACGGCGACGGGCGCATCAGCCCCGACGATCTCCGGGCGTTCTACGAGGGGTTCTCCGGCCGTTTCTCAGGCGCCGACGTCGACGACGAGATCCAGTCGATGATCACGTTCGCCGACGGGAACAAAAAAGGGTTCGTCGAGCTGGAGGAGTTCGAACGGGTTCTTGGCTCATCGCGAATCGACCGCGCCGCGCGAGCGGCCCTGGAGGACGCTTTCCGGGTTATGGATGGCGACGGCGACGGGGTCGTGGGGTTCTCGGACCTGAAGGCTTACATGAGTTGGGCGGGGTTTCCGGCGAGCGACAAGGAGATCAGAACCATGCTGCGGATGGGCGGTGGAGATGAGACGAAAGGAGTCTCCTGCGATGCTTTGATGAAAATCCTGGCCATCGATTTGAGCGGTGGATCGCTTAGAGGCGTGTTTTGACTTGTATGTATGGTGCGGATATCATGGTGGCATGGTAAATTATGTGACTAAGTTCTCATATATATGTGTGTGTTTATTTATTTGTTTATAGTGATAGATTCAGAAATTTGTTTCGAATGGAGCGGAATTCAAGTTCGTTTTAGAAATTTTCAGTTTCTCCTGAAATTTTTAATAAAAAAATTTCAAAATTTCGACATCCACAATATGGATCCACCGCTGTATATAGTTACTATTTGCAACTCTTTTATACTTTTAAACCAAAATACCGACCTTTCTTTATAATGAAAGGCTAACACACATACAAACTCATGCATGACCTAAAAATTAAACTCACCACCTACCATGTGTGGAAGGGGTTTCATGAGCTAATGTTATGCGTACAATATGAAGCAAAGTGAAGCAGGTTACAGGCATTCTTAGTTGTCGCAATAGATCCTACGTTCATTTTCTTATAATAAACTCATGACAATTTTCTTTTGAGAAAGTTGACCTGAAGATTCTCGTCTTCAGAATATTTAACATTAATGAAATGCAAAATATGACAAACGCGGGTGTCTATTGACCACAAGTACTAGGAAGTCAAATTTGCTCCTGATTTCCTGGCTAATTTTGTCAGAGTTTGTAGTTGGGACCATTGTACTACGGCTGACTTATTGTGGCTTCATTCGCAGCCATTAGCTTGTTTCTTTTGTGACCTTTGCTCACCTTTCACTATAAAAAAATAATAATAATAAATGAATGTGGGGTTTAAATTCTTGTGCCATATACACGAAGAGAGTCAGCTCAAAGGCAGGGTGTTCTAGAGCTGTTGCTGCTGGTGGGGAGTTCAACTCCCACGACGTACATGTTTAGCCCGTAGGTGCGTGCTAACTTCGGCTTCTGGTAAAAAAAAAACTGTAGGTGTGTGCTTGCTTCGGCCTCTCTTGTAAAACAAAAACTCCTGCCATATCAATCCGCTCTGAAAAAGAGTGTTGGTAACGCCCTAAGCAAGACTAGATACACCTTTTTTGGTTGGTTTATTATTGCTTTTATTGGGGTGCTCTTTTAAAAAGGACAGAATGAATGATACAGAAACTCCCGGACTCGCATCAGTGCTGGCACAAGTTCTACTCCTGGCGCCTGCATGCCAGGTTTCCGCCTCCTGTCCTAACCCTTAAAAACAGGGGTAGCAACAACCACGACGCCAACATAAAAGGGAGTTGGGCGTGAACGGCCACGGCTACAAAACAAGCCCAAGAGAAGCTGTTTGAAGCTTGTTGCTCAACTTAAAACTGGCATTCATGTCCGAATCGATGTTCTTGTCCGGGGTCAATTGAACACGATCTAAGACCAACCGGTGTATGTTAACTGCACGAGTCGAGCTGACCTCGAACACGTAACTTTTGAATCCATCTCTCGTTCAGCATAACAAGCCAGCTCGTGTTGGCTCATGTGGACCACAAACAAGCTGGACTCAAGCTTAAGCAAGACAAACAGGGAGCAGCCCGGTCCATTTTGCAGCCCTAAGGAGGCTGCAAAGGAAATACCAGTTTTAGCAACCACGAGACAATGACTAAATAGGACTCACAGAAGCCTAAACTTATATAATTAGTCAATCTCACCCAATCGTGAAGCATTCTTGGTTTTACAAAAGACCATCATACCAGACCTAACCTGAGTCTATATTAGTCTCAAAATCCAGATCCAGTTTAGACCTAATCCAAATGGAAACGAAAGTTCTACAACATATGGAACCTGAAAGGAGATCGAGGCATCTGAAGACTGAACTGGATCATAGATTCCAAACTAAAACCCGATCCGAAGTGCAGACGTCAACCTGAAGAAAATATACTTCAGTCACGTGAATTATCTTATATAATTCACAGCTGCCTGTTCGTTTCTGAAGATTCACGGATCACTCCCATCTTCAAGGACAAGCACAATTTTGTGGTTGGTCCTTCTAATTCTGAAGAAGATGCTGACAGCAACTTGCCAGAAGCGAACAGCCAGAGATGTGCGGCTTGCATCGCTCCACATGGCGAAAGGTCATAGGAATGACAAGTGGCATCTGGCATCTCAAACGAGGTCGATTCCTCCATTCTCCACAAGTGCTTTGATGGATTTGTAGCGCAAGATGTAGAGATCATTCGCGACCAAGTCCACTATTTCCTCCCCACTGCCACCAGTTAAAGGTAAGTTAAACCACGCCACAAGAAGAAAAAAGGAAAAGAAAATCAGTATTGAGATTCTCATGCAATATCGAAATAAGAGAGGTCTCTTAAGGTCATGCAAATCTGAGTCAGCTGCATGAGAGCCACATCAAGTATCACAAGTATTTAAGACTTCGTAAAACTAATGGGAGACCTAGATTTCAAGCAAAAGCATACCCTTAAGGTCATTCAATTTCCAGGATCGCATGGTGAAAGCTCTGCACAAATAAGGGATGGAGAGCTACAAGTTCTAAAGGAGCAAGGCTCACCAGCTAGTGTGTCCACTCTCTGATAGTAGGTCAAGGGTTCGATGACCGATTAGGCATCTGTAAGAGTCTGCCTAACTTCAGCTTGCTTCTCAAGAAAGCAAAAACAGGAAAAGGAAAGCTAGCACTTACTAGTCATCAAGCTGGAAAGATCCAACAGAGGCCCTGCTTTTGCAAAAAACAAACGTATCCAGCTGTGGTTCAGGAACTGCCAAGGAAAAATAACAGTCCATCATAATGTTAGATACATATTCAGTCCAGCATAAAAAATATAAAACAATTGGTCGAGGACAACACAATTGGTCGAATACAAAACACTAGAACAAATTGGTGAGCCTTGACAGATTTGGCAAAACAATATAATAGAACTCGTTACGTCCGGAAAGCTCATCCGAACCTTTTACATGCAGAAGCAGATTACGGAGTGCATTAGGAAGGCAAATGAAGTGTAAAGCACAAAAGTAACAGGGGAAGGCAGTCAATGATATGAAATGTTAACCTAATTGCAGGATACAGCATCAAGGATTTAGAGTTCTTCATATGCAATGTTAATGAGCTCCTGAAGGACTGCATGAGCACATTCTTTATTTTCGAAGAATAACAAAGAAACCAAGCAAATTCCAATAGTATGTATAAAATCGTGGCAAGCCACATCATCCATAGCAATTGCTAAATTATCATAAATGAAAAACTAAGGCAGTAAAAGCTTGAGTAGACAAAAAGAGGATCCATCCAAAAGCTTTTGGTAGTAGGTCAAAGAAGTGAAACCTCTATAAAGAAGCAAAGTACATATAGCTTCCCAAAACAAGATGCCTCAACAAGAGGAGGCATCAACTAAGCTGCTAGAGCCATGACTTGGGACCTTGCTTATTACACCATTCTACATGCCTAGATACCCACTAAGAGCATGAGATAATTTGAAGCATAGACTCTGGGAAGTGGCAAATTGGTTGGAAAAAATTGTCGTCATTAATGGAGATGTCATACATAGAATTAATCCAGGTTGGTTAAAATAGACGGGATACCATTATTAAAGTTGAAAGTTAATATTATAGTATCATTTAGACCTGAAACATTATATGATACTGAGTATTGTACAGTTAATCTATGTGCAAAAGATATTCCTGGTAAAAATGAAGATAAAGATGTTCCTAACAAATACAAGGAGAAACCTCATTCATAATGAGGTTATCGGAGAACATTTGGAAGTCACACCAATAGATAATAAAATGAAGGGAAATCGTTTAAGATCATTTGCACACATGGAAAGATAACCAAGGGAAGCTTTAATAAGGTGCGAGAAACTAGACAATGAATTCGTTGAGAAGAAGAGGAAGACTGCAAAAATTGTTGGAATAAAATAATAAAGAAAGATCTAGCTTCTATGAAGTTAACTGTTAGCAGCATGGTAGAGGAACAAACTTTATGGAACAAAGAATTTGTTTAGCTGACCCGATCTAGTATGGAAAAGGCGTAATTGTTGTTGTCCAGAACTTAGTCCTAGTCTCTTTTATTAGGTACAACCATTGACCTGATATCAGATCTTGTTTTGCATCATCTGGGAAATGTCTTGTGACACCTAAAAGCGGATCAGTCTCACCCTAGTAAGCTGGAACAGCTTGTCCCACTGTGATAAAACATAAAGGTATAGTGCACCTGTTTAAAAGAAAATCAAAGCATAGCACAAACTCATGATGGAAAGACATAATGCATAATTGCATATTCACATGCATAAGTTAAGGACCAACACTAGAATTCAAGGCATTAAGTTGTCTTGAAGTACCATGACATCATACTACCATAGTCTAAGTTATCTTTGAAGATTACAATTGTGCTGTTATCTTTGAAGACAAATCAAGATACAAAATGTGCGAGCAAGCATTCATATCAGTTATATGCTTATTGGCAACCTGAATATGTTTAGAGTCATCATCGTAATGAACAGTGCAACAATTCTGATTCTCGGAGTTAAAATCATAGAGAAGCTCCATTATCAAATGTAAGCACAAGTATTTTAACTGTCTATATCCCATGTGAACAGTCAATACTCAAAACTTCACAAGATCTGCCATATCCCAATTCAGCCAGATTCATGTGACAGATGATAGATGTCAAACAAAATATGCACTATGCCTCCTTACCCGCACACTGCAAGCATCCCAGCTGGGTACACAGACTGATTTATGAGTGGAAAGTGGAAACACATACTGGAAGTTGTAAGACAGTTGGAACATGAACATAAATATTTACATAAAGCAAGTGAATCATAATGATTGAGATAACCAAAAAAGTTTGTATATCTAGATCTTATAAGACTATTTATATGAAAGTTTCTGCAGCATAAGATTTCTGATTCACGGTAGAATGAGAACACAGGAGAAATTTAGATGAACGGCATTTACCACAGCAGCCTCCCTATAAACAGATGCAGTTTTCTCACACCGTTTAACAGTTTCAGACCATTATAGACCAGCAGCAACACTAAGAGCAGTTTAACATTATACAAATATACGAATAGCATATCATCTAATTCAAGTCGTAATACCAGGTAGATAGGACAAGTAAACACAGATAAGAAATGGGCGCATGTGCAGTAGGAAATT
This sequence comes from Brasenia schreberi, assembly GCA_036023115.1. NCBI lineage: Eukaryota > Viridiplantae > Streptophyta > Magnoliopsida > Nymphaeales > Cabombaceae > Brasenia > Brasenia schreberi. The sequence continues at coordinate 4,985,602 of JAYKKT010000057.1, read as the reverse complement.
AGGAATAGCTAAGTCACACAGACACTTCTAAGGGGTGGAGTGTCGACCCCAACACTAGTGCGACACCGACACCGACACCGTGTCGGTGCAGCAAGTCCAAAAAAAATTACAAAAAAAAAATTGTAACTCACGGATAAATGGGTCTAAATAATGAAGATTGATTTGTGTATTATGATGAAATTAGTAGTTTTTTACCATTTATATTTTTTGCTTTAATATAAAGTTGTGTACTTACTATTATAGCTTTATACAATATAAAGCTTCTTCAATCATTTTGGGTGCAAACAATTGGACTCCGTACTGTATGCCTTTGCACAGAATAATCTCTGTCACCAAACACATTTAAAGACCAGTAACATTGCCAGATCAATAGAATAGAAGAGTATGACATCACTAGTGGATCCTAGCACAAATACTAGTATATGTTATATCCTATAAAAGATCTTGAAACTCTTTGACAAATACTAGTATATGTTATATCCTACAAAAGATCTTGAAACTCTTTGAATCCATAACTTGGATATTTTGCAGCTCGTAAAATCACCATAAGTTTAAGATCATTATGAGGGAACCTGCTAATTGATACCTACGTGCACCCAAAATTAGCAAATACTAGTTGTATTATGATTGATTTATGTAGCTTGAATATTATATATAATATATAATATTATATACCCTAGCCGTGTCGCCGCACCCAAAATTTTTGAAATTTGCCGTATCCCGCACCCATGTGACATAGAGGAATAGGCAATAGTTAATACGTAGTGAACAACCATGAATAGTATCATCACATTCAGGTCATAGTACCAGGTGAATAGGGGGGGAAAACACAGAAAAGGAATGGATGCGTGCACCACCACATTCAAGGTATAGCATGAGAATAGGCGACAGTTAGTACCCATATCAATATCTTCACTAGAGATGGACTGCTTCAAAATGGACTGGTAACCATAAGGCAATTTTCCCAATACAGACTGTTCAAGGTGTTTCTCCATGATATCCGTACACCTGGCTGACACCATCATAAGCAAATGATATCAAAATAAAGTAAGCAGGGAAGGATACTATTTTGAGGGAATATTGGATGGAGATATCATCTTTTACCTTGCAGCAAAATTCTGCTCTTGCTTAGAAAGTCTATTCCAAAGTTCACTTTTGGAAATGTGGAATACATGTTTTTCAACCTGTGAAGTTAAAACAACGAAGAAAATAATGCATGAGAATCAAATATGACAAAATTCAAGAAAAAGCCAACCAATAGTAGACAAATACCTTCTGCAACCTGATACGCAGATAGGACCTCAAAAGAAATAATGTACGATCCAAGTCCATGCGGAAAAGGGATAGCATGAGTTCTTCAGCTCCTCCTCCCGAAAAGTTATCCATGATATCTTCCTGATAAGAGTCCATTATCAAGAGATGACGCCATTCTTTTTATGTTTAACCAAATAGAGCCACTATGATGGACTGGGATAACAAAAAATCTGTCTGAAATTGCTACAGGTGATGAGTAACAATTACAGTATTCACCAACCATTGGTTTATATTGAGCAATTGAAATTTTGGACAGAGAAACTTGATAGGAAAATGACAAATTCCACTTGAACTACCCTCACACTGCATCCCATTTCAAAGATTATAGCTTCACCAACTAACCTATCCCTTGCCTGGATTGACATAAATATCTTGCCTGATGAGCAGTCGCTTGGTTTCCTTGAGTCAATCACATTCCACTATGAATGGCAAGCCATTAAAATCTATGTCATCTGTATGATATGAATATAATAGGTTTTCTTGAACGAAATAAATAACCATGAATTTGCTTTCCCCAGACTGTATTTGAAGATAATTCTCATCCAAAACAGTCATCTAGCAATAAACACGGTCTGCATTATTAGACAGCAATTTAGGATTACTGAGGCTTCTATCTTGGACTGTGTCTGATGCTTACACAGAAAAATTAACTGGAATATTGTCACCCATAAATAAGATATGAAAGGATAAAAAAAGGATTTATTGTATGAAAGTTTAAAGAATCATATACCAATTCAAGCTGCATCCCAAGATAACGACTGTAATTAATACCACAGACATTGGCACCAAATCCAGGCAGCCACCTATATCAAATGACTAACTACATATAGAAACTGCGGTTCTTTCAAATTATGGGGAAAAGGTTGCAGGTTTACATCATTATGCAACAACACTACCTTCATTAACAAAAACGGCATTGCAAAAACCAATTTTGTTCATTAATGGTGGTTACTGCACGTTGTTAGGTTTCACAGCCATCACCAACATTCATCCAGGCATGATCACAATGTGGAATAAAATATTATGCATCTGATCATAAGTTTGAAATAAACAAGTACGGAGGACCATTTTATACTAGGAAACTGGAATCATCTTAAGTGATAAGCATAAAACAAATTCAAGAATCCGATAAACTAAATTAAGTACAACAAAATCCAAAGCCCTGCAACCAGAACAACCATTTTATCACCTAATTGATTGGAAGGCGTGGAACAAAAAGGCCTCTCATGATATCGGTGACGCAAAAAGGAGTATAACCCTCTTATTTCGTGCCAGCCACTCATTCCCATCATCGCAAAAAGCATGATACTTTGCCGAACTCTTGGTAGACACTTTGACAGCCTAACTCTTGGTAGTCCAGCCATCAAGTGCAATCTAGTAATACAGGTTAGACTACGGCTTTTTCCATGAAAAAAAGGCGTCAAATGAAACTTAAGGCTACTGAATTTCAGACCGGGTTGGCCAACATGGCTAATGTGCCGCTAATAGCGAACTTGTTGGGCATTTCACAAACTCTCTTCATCTGTTTCAAGTGGAATTTGTCCTACAGATTCACAAGGAATCCAACTCAGGAGTTTAAACAAGCAACAACCGAATCGGGCCAGCGATATTTGATGGGAAAAGAGAATTAGTCTCAGATTGTCTTGGATGCTTTTCCACTTAGAGATGATATAGTTTGAATTCTCCAACGACCAAATACTTCATCCAGAAGCCCACCATTTCACGTACGTGCGAAAGCATAGTAACAAGGCATCAACCCACAACTTCAAGCAGGAGACAACAAAATATGGGCGAAGTTCTTACATAAAGTGCATCCTTGAGAATTCTTCGGAAGGAGAATTTTCAGCCTTTAGTGAATTCTTGGCAGTCAATCTGAACACAACCTAGATGAAGATCTAAAGGCGCCGCAACTTGAAATACTTTGAAGCCACCAGAAATTATCAAAACCGCCACGGAAATCTTCTTGTTTTAGTTATTCGAACAACAAGGTAGTGATTATGCCTACCCGGATTTCTGTCAAAAATCAAAAAAAATTAGGACGGGAAAACTGTTATAGGCCACAGCCAACTGCTCGAGAAAATCATGATGAATTGAGTTATTACGTCAAGTTTCACTAAGGATAACTTTCCGTGCACTTGTATAGCCAAACACATGATCTGCACTGAATGATACAGAGGACATGAGTAATTTTCGGATATCAAGAAACGTAGCAGCAATTACGATAACAAATGCAGATGCCCCAGGATTGAGAAGGGCAAACTCACTCGCGATTGGATTTGCTTTCGGAAGGTGTCGACCAATTCCTCTTCGTATTGAAGGATCTCCGGGGCCGCCTTCTCGTTCCTCCACGCACGCTTTAGCAACTCCACGGCCGATACATCCGATGCTGATGAAGAAGAAGTTGCAGGGTCCAGACTTCCCAAAAGATCGTCTCTTGAATGTGAAGCCGACGCCATTACTGGAATTGTTCTGTGTGTGTGTGCGTGTGTATGATATAGCCTTCGGCTGGCGCTGCATCAAATAGAAGTCGAGTGTGTCCTCAAACGAACCATTTGAACGGTAATGAACGGCGGATTGATTTAGGTAGGACTCGCCGTCGATTCTGTACTGTGGATAGCGTTCATCATGGGCATCGACGGCTGAAACGTTTCTTGATCGCTTCGACGCTGCGGTGAGGCGGGGACGGCCTCACGAAACCGTTTGAAGAAAAAATGAAAAAGAAAATTAGGCCATCTTTCCCGCCCAAACTTACTGCCGTCGCGGGTTGGATCCCGGTAATACCCGCACGTAACATGATCATATTTTTTCTGATTGGGCTCGAGTCAAGGGTGTTTTTGATCGGTCCTGTTTGGTTCGGTTCTGATTTTAAACTCGAATCAAACCATGTTTCTCGTTCTTAAGAATCAAGCCAGATCATAATGAATCACTGAGCCGAACCAAATCAAACCATCAGTTCTTATCTGGTTCGTTCAAATCATGGTTCTCCATCTAAGAACGACATCCCTTGATGTTACGATGACCAATAGTTTAAGGTAAACAATGTCATGTAGGGGGGAAATGGAAGAACTAAGAATTTTATTGTTAATATGATTTGAAATTAATTATATTTTTACCCTCGCTTTTATTATGTATAAACATCTCTAAAGTTTGATCATTGAGATGAACATGGTTGAGATGACTAAACAAAAGAAATATAATATACATGTGATACATTAAATGCAAGCCATAAAAGTACAATAATACTTTTAATCCAAAATTTTAATGTTGATAAGTTAATCAAATTACAAAAATGTTTATACAAGATTATGCACCGAAAGATATGCATTTACCACTGTATATATATAGAGAAAGAAAGAGAATAGTCCATGCATGCACCATCTCTCCCTCCCTCTCTATCTAGTACTCACTCGACCTTCCCTTTGTTCTCCAACAACTATCACATCTCTCCCTTACGACAGCCCAGTCTCTCTCTTTTCCAACAATAAGTCATCACTTCTTTTCTATGGGGGTTGAGAGTGGCACATGATAGGGGCTATGTGGAAACAAAAAAATCATGTAGCCGACCCCGTCTAGTATGGGGAAAGGCTTACTTGTTGTTGTTGGTGGTGGTAGGTTGTAGAATGGTACAAAAAAGTTAATTAATTTATAATTACAAAAGAATCTAAATAAGAATATCAGTTTTCAGGTACCCTTCATTGTTGTATCTTCATTGTTGTTTTCAATATTACAATGCTTTCATAATTTTTATAAGGTACGAAAGTGCATGAATGAAATCGTTGTAGCTTTCATTGTTGTTATTTTCTAGTATTGTACCACATACAAAGTGTTTGCGGGAATACTTGTGAAAGGGTTCTATATATCAACTTTGCTCTTTTATATATTTGCAAAAAGATGTGTGAGTACATGCATCATTTTAGAGACATGCAATCTTTTCGACAATGTTAAGAAGTGTCTCACCTTCTTTTCTGAAGTCAAAGTAAAATTAGATTGTTTCATATATATATATATATATATATATATATATATATATATATATATATATATATATATATATAACAATCTTGAATGCTGTCTAGTTTTGTTGGCCTACCAACCTTCACTTGGCATAGATGCTATTGTTTACGGTCAAGTAACAAGAAGATTCACGAGGCAAGAAAAAACAAGCAAAAATAAAGATAGAACATATAAAGAATCTCAGCCTTTTATTAAGCATCGATTTACTATGGTAAATATTACCTTTTTTTACTTTTTGAGTAGTTTATATCATACTTTACGTGATACTTTGCGATTCTTTCACCACAAGGAGTGCATGGGCCTTATGATCTACCAATCACAACATTTAAATACTCGTTAATTGATCTTTTATTACATTGTTTATTGTATAAATGTCTCATCACGTGTTATGTCATGTAATCTTAGTTTGAGATACAATATCAGTATAACATTATTTGTTAGAGTGAAGCCAGTTAATCATCAACAATTAGTTTCAGAAAAACAATGAACGAAATACATGGAAAGCATCATAGAGCTAGGTGAGGGAATTCAAATATGGAGCACCTGACTGAATAGGTGAACAAAGTTCAGAGTAACCTCATGATCAATATACTCGAACCACATCCATACTAAATCAAGTGACGTCTCAAAAAGACATAATACGGGATCTTTCTCAATCATTTGTCACTCTACAATCGAGAATAAATACAACAACTAAGCCTTTTCCCATACTAGATGGGGTCGGCTACATGGATTCTTTGTTTCCACAAAGTCTTATTACGTGCCATGTTATGAGTTAACTCACAATAAGCTAGATCATTCTTTATTGTTTCTTTCCAACACTCTTGTGGTCGTCCTCTACCTCTTTTAATACTTTCAAAATCTAGTTTTTCATACCTTTTTATAGGTTCTTCTTTTGATATTCGTTCTATATGTCCAAACCTACAACCGAGAATAAATAATCAATTAAAATATCTTTTTCATAATGATGAGTGTATATACATACATTATGTTACTTTTGATGATAACTTGAAACATCACATACTAAATTATGCTAAATTTCTCTCAAATAATGGAGATATGTCAGTTGGTGCATGAGTTAACAGGAGGCCTTAATTCTGTGCAACAACGATCAATGCATGTAATCTTATTAAAAATGGCAAGATGTTTCATTGACTGTTTACGAACTTGTGACTATAATTGCATTTATAGCATTGTTACTTCCATATCGAGATTGAGTGTGTGCAGGTGCTCCATTATTGAGCATTAGCTTCTCTGTTCAGAAACTGACGTTTTCATCGCTTTGGATTATGCTATATTTCATATAGCATTTGTGTTTTTCGTGTTATTTTGGCATGTATGGCTATGTGTTAACTTAACTGTTGAAACTTTATATATGTAGTCCTTACTTAACTTCAGGCCAGGTCGAGAAACCAAGCCTGCATTGACAGTTCTACATACCGGCCTCGTAATCAAACACCCTCTTCATCCAAAGGATCCATGGCTGTCCTCGTTCGGATCTAATTCAGGCACTGGTATCTGACCTCATTATCGAAATCGGGTTCGAATCACGGTGAAGACCTGGCCTGTTCAGTTGCTATATAAAGGCCAGGAATAGGAGAAATACGGGTTCGTTTCCCGCTCTCTTTTCTGAACACGGAAGCACTCGCTCGCCTTCCGTTCCCGCCCAGGATGATGAAGGCGACTTCTTCGAGAATCTCCCGCAAAGCCACTCATTCAATGAGCGAAACTCGGTCGAGTAAATCCGACCCGCTGGGGCCGTCGCCAGAGGCCACGCCGGAGAGTGTACGTCTATTTTCTTCTTCGAGTTTCTTCGATCAGTACATTTTCGTTTTTGCGGTTCTGCAAGTGGAATTTCGCTACTGATCCTTGAAATTCGAGGGATTTTGGTTCTTATGGTACAAAGTTTCATTTCTATACAAGGATATCTGATGGATCGTGATCTTTAAAGGTCTAGTGGAATTCGGTTGCGGTTTCGTCGATCGGGGGAATTTCCTTTTAGTTCACGCAATTTTTTCGTCTTTTGAGCTATGCTCACCTCCTTTCACAAGATCCTTTTCTTCTTCTTTTCCCTTAGGGCGTTGTCAAAAGCTTGGAATCGATGATACTTGATCCAGTGGAAACAAGCGATGAAGTCGGCTTCAGTCCAGATTTAATTAGCCGTCTAGACAATAGTCTGATTTTGAACCAGAGAAACCGAGTAAATTCTACACAAAATGATGCGGTGGAATTCTTTATTAAGGAGATGCAGAAGACTCGATTTCAGATGATGAACGCATCTGGTCTTGAAGAACGTGTCAAGAAGTATCTGGATGCGATGATCAATATAATAATAGATGATATAAACTGCGTATCCAGCAAATCATTCAAAGCTGACAAACATTTGTGGGCCATGGTCATTGCCTTCTACTTGATTTTGTTTGCGAGCCTTTGGTCTCTGTTTTCGTTCTGGAATTCTGATGATGGGAATTCATCATCCGGCCTGACTCCTACATGAAATTTCGCCTGTAAGTCACTATTATCATTGGAGTTGAATGGAGAGAGGAGCGTTAGGACGTGCTTCGCACTTTACTTTGTTCGCCTTTGAATTTTTCATATTCATGGAATGAACTCTTAATAGACGAATGCTTGCATCGTCTTTCTTCTCTTTTTATTGTTTTTTTATAGTTCATTAATTTGTTACTAGTATTACATTGCTGTACGTTTGTGCTGTAATATATACTTCTCATATGATGACTTAAATATAACCGTGTTGTATATGATTAGATCGATCTCTTTTCACATGGTGAGTTACGTGTAACCATGTCGCATAGCCCCCAAGCAAGAAATTGAATTTGTTCATAGTGATTTTTCCAACAATACTTCCTCACTGAGCGCTTCTCATCAATGTTAGACCAGTCTGAAATATAAAACAACTCAGCAAGATATGAAACCTGTTATTTTAAAAGATGGGTGTATACTATTTTATATAGTTTGCACTACTGCTATTCTTCTTCATACTTTTGGTACTGGAACGTCTTAAATAATTATCAGGGCCGTGTTCTTCTTGGCAATCCATTAATTCGTTTTCTGTGGCTGGTTTGAGTTCGCCTTTAACATCCAAAAAGGAATTTGGCCTATTTGATAATATAACGTTACATATTCGCTATCTGAAATTCAAATACGTATTACATAATAAATTCTTTAAAGTTATCCTTTCATATTTGATGGCATCCATGATTGCATTAGGTACTGAATCTGTAGCTCATGTTCATGACGATTTATGCACTGTCAACCGCATTGCTTTTCATCCCATCCATTGTTGTTCAACTGCCAAGCTTTGTTTATAACAGTTTTAATGCGAAAGTTATGAAGAATTGCTTCAGTATGATAATTTTCCTTAATGAGATTAGTATACGAATATGGTGCTTCGTGGAGTCATATAGAGCACTATGCTGTCAGACCTGCTCTATTTGAACAAGAGTCAGGATTGAACAGCTTGTTTGAGTCAGGATGTAAACATCCAGTACTTAAAATTTTTAAATATACCCGAAATGTTTTGTTTGGCATCGATCAAAATCGAGCTGTCATGTATGATAGGGTAAGCTCATTTCCGCATCCGAGCTACATTGTCAAGGAATACAAAGTGATCCTAAACACGAAGGATATGTAATCTGTTCAGCATTAATTTCTCACCTTATTTTTCAGCATGGTTTGATTATCAATTGTTTGTTATGAAACAAAGCTGCATGGTGAAAGGCATACTGTTGCTAACAAGCTTCAGTTTAGGCTTGCACACCTGAAGAGGTTTTTCAATCTTCAGTAAATAACAAATTTGCCTTAACTGCACATCAACTTGATATTCAGTTTTCTCATAGAACATGTAATTTCTGCCTATTGGGGAAGCTTGGTAAGTTTCTGCACTGCAACAAAATATTGCTATGTATTAGTTGGTGGTGTTTTAAAAGATGATCTAGTGAACGCTTCCTTTTGGTGCTCAAGTGTTCTCTAAAGTGTGCTGTCCATTCAAACAATTATAATCTCAAAGCAGCAATCGAATTGGGTAAGTGAAAATCTAGCGAGTAGTTACTTCCATTGAGACATCCTGGAATCAACATTAACTATAGCTACATTTACCTCTTGTGAATCTTAATGTATAATTTTTTTTTGCTGCTCTCTGTGGATTGTATGGTTGTATCATGACACATGTATCAAGAATTCAAGACGAACAGTATATAGATTGAGTTGTTTTCTATATTTCAAAAAGGCTTATGATATCGTGCTCTCTTTCACTGCATCCGCATGCTGCACAATTTGCCTCCACTGTTTGCCATATCGAGTTTCTTAAAAGTAAAACATGTGTGAAATTATACATGCGCCTTAGCGCCTTGATGGACAGGTATGCTATGAATATGACGAGGTCGGCTGGTCAACTTATAGGCGGTTCGTGATCATCTGCTCTTGTTTTTCTTGTTATATGGTGTTTCCCCAATAATGTTGATTATGCCTTTATGACACGGTCAGCTAGTCAACTTGTAGGTGGTTCTTGATTATCTGCTCTTGCTTTTCTTGTTATATGGTGCTTCCCCACCAATGCTGACCATTCCTTCACCATTTTTGCCATGACTATAGTATTATGAATTTAGGACTTCGTCAACTATATTGACTTGTGGACAAGGGTTAAATGGTTAGTCTCAATTGACAAGATGAATATACATTCTAACTTTTGGTTCTTGCTGCTTCCAAGTATCTACAATATATACAGTATTTAGAGAGGTACTCCGTGTTATGTTTGTTCTGCGAGTGATGTTCTCAAAATTCAAATTTTATTCGCGTCTCCTCTTTCATGATATGATATACCAATACAAAATTTTGATACATTTGCTGATTTAATGAGGTATTAAGATATTCGACTTTATGCTGGAATTTCTTAGTTATACATGTTATAATTGGCTGCCTCCACTACAGAAACAACTGCGGATTCAGGAAATAGTCGGTACCAGATGATTCAATGCCGCTGCAAATGCTTGGCTCTACAGTTGAATTTGGGACGTGAGCAATGACACTTACAAACGCCTCTGATCCATCAGGAAGACACTCAAATTTGTGATTGAGCAGGTAACACTAAATGTGAGTACTTTTGTGATGCATCACTTTTCCCTCTTTCCAGATGGAACTGGACTTTACATAAACATAATCACTGTGAAGCATTCCACTTTAATATCCAACTTTGGCATGTTTCTATCCATCTACGTAGGGCTGGTAAATGAGCTAAACGAACCAAGCTAATTGCTAGCTGAGTAATCTTTGTTCGCACATGCTCAGCAATGGTTTGTCCTTTTTAACGAGCTGAGTTTGTGATAGGGATAAGCCGAACCGAGCAGAACTAAGTATGCCTCGGTTCCTTTACCAGCCCTAGCTGTATGCCGTGTGGTGAAATTTTAAATGAACACCATAACAAAACGTAGAAGGCGAAAATTTTAAGTCCTGAAATAAGATATTTACACTGTTCGGCGATAATTGGTTAAAGCTGACGTAGGTGAGAGTTCATGATTTTAGAATAGTTTGTGGCTGACTTGTCGTTCCGTAATTTACTGATGCCTTGTTTGTTTTAGACATAAATTTCTGTCATGTGTTTCTATCGATCTACTTATTTGTCCGTTTATTTGCTTATTTATCCAATATTCAGCATGCTGATTTGTGTTGTGTGCTATTGCAAATACCACTGAATTTGCCAACCCTCTTGACGTTTTCTGCTTGCATAAACTATGCTGCATATGCATGCCCATATGGTGCCGGCATTTATTGGCGTTATGAGTCAATTATTTGCAATGTTCTAGCGATGTCAACTGTTGGGTTCGGCACCCAGCGAACCAGTTGGTTTGGTATTGGCTCTAGGTCACCTCAGAGTATTTATGTGCATATACATAAACCTGACCTGAGTCTGCTTTCTTTCTATATAGTAGCTTGGATAAATCTCCTGCCTAGGGGTTTGAACAACCCAGCATCAAACTCCTAAATCAGGACCCTTGCCCTGAGTCCAGGTAGCATGTCAGCTTGGTTTTTATTTGCGTTGAGTTTTTGAGACGGAAATGAAATGATAAAACACAAACACGACTCAAGCACCAAGTTGCCGCCCTCCGTAAATATCAATATATTTTATCTTTCGTCACACAAAAAAAAGTGTCTTTGTGTGCGAACAGTTGCAGTTGGTGAGGTATTGAGATCTTTATGTGAGGAGCAATAAATCATGTAGCCATTAAATTAGGCAATATTGATTGTCGTCTAACGTGGAAAGATGAGGACATCAAATTATTCTCCGCTTAAGGAGCTAACTATTTTAACTTAAAAATTAAATAAAAGGCCTACGAGATAAGCATGTATACAAACGAATCCTTAGGTCAACAGCCTATATATCAATTCGTAACACGTGTTGAATGCTACTTGTGATCGTTGTTGGTCCTTTTCATAAAATGTTATTATTATTTTTGTTGCATTTCTTGTTCAACTATCTGATAGTAATGGTCTGCAAAAGAGAAGCAAATGAAGGCCTTAGGATCGTTAAAATCATCGCAAAGTTTGTCATTATCTTGACTAAATATGAGGCATTCATGCAAGAGAAGCTTGACGCAAATCCAAAAAAGAAGTTTGGTATTACGAAAATGGCAGGAATATTTTAAAACTATGCGTAGTGAACTGATTATATGGAGAGCGCTTTCATCAAATTGTAGAACTCCACAGTGAAAGGCTTGTTATATGTACAATTTCTAAACTATCACAACCATTTGAAGATTAGGATATACAATGTTGGCTATTTACTCCTTTTAACTTTGTATAAATAGCTCGTGGCTTGCACAAGGAGCCATGATTCCTCCTTTCTAGAGGGCGGACATGTTTTGAACCTTCAAGCTAAAGGTCCTGATTTCGAAACCTAGGACGTGCACACGGATCTGGCTAACCCCAGCTTACCAACAAAAAGAAAGGTTGGTGGCTTTTCTTTGTCCTGATCAAATTGGTCGTGTTTCTGGTGAATAGATAACCCCCAAATGTAGCTAACCGCAACAGCTTAGTGATTCAGCTCTTCCGGAGCACTATAACAGAAGTTATCAGCAGCTTGCTTCATTTAGGAGCCCTTTTACTTCTAATCACTTTAAAATACAAGATAAAATATGTTAATTATTCGATAATCTTTCTCTAAAGAAAAGCATTGTTGATCTAAAAAAAATGCAATGAACAAGAGACACCGTTGAACTTCGAACTTCCATCTGATATTTGTCTTTGTTTTACAAAGAGACTCCATTTCGCAACTATAGTTAGGAGCCAGAACTGGGGTTGCGCATCTGTTATTGCATGCTTTACCTCAGTATCCTTACAAGGGCGGAAAAGGGTGGATAAACTGAGAGAGACATCACTCATACCAACAGTCTCCTCACCGGTATGCGGCACGGCCACTTACCAATCAAGATTTGACGTGTCACCCAATATAGTGCGTAGCTTTCTGGTCAAGATGCCTTAAATGCTAAACCACGTGAAACCACGGAACTTCACTTTTGGAATAATCTCAGATCAGGAGCTCACGCCGCTTTTCGCTTTCACTCGTGCCTGTAGGCCATGACGGGGAAATGCAACACAAATAAGACTTCTTCGTGGTGAATTGATTTTCTTTTAAGAGGGTTGTTCGTTGTCAATTGATTTGGATGCACATCAAGGTTGTTTCACAAAGAAAATATTGTTCTCAATATTTACGGAGTGTATGGTGATATATGCTTGCAACATTACATGGTAGCATATTCAAATAAATTTTAATTGGTCCGATTTTATAAAGAAAAAATTTGTTTTTCTGAATTTAGTATAGTTGCTTAAAGTATAAGTATATATTTTTTACTTTTTAAATTCATATATTTTACTAAAATATAACAAGTTTCTTATATTATATGTTTATGAGAGAAAGAGAAATTGGTACTACCAACCTTTGACATGGCCACCTCTTTTTGGTACCATGAGTATAGTAATTGTTGGGCATGAGTAGTTGGCACTTATTATTAAATCTACTTTATCATTTCAAATGGTTGATCTTTTAGATAAATGATTGAGGTGATAAAGCAAAAAGTATTTAATACACAATAAATACAAAATATAATAATAGAATGATACTTTTAATTAAGATCTACAATAAATACATCGAGATCTTTGAGTAGATTCAATCATAGAGTTTAAACATATTGTTTTATGATAAATAGATTGGTATTTTTTATTTTTAAATTCAAATATCTAAAACAGATCAATCGAATGATGAAAGTGGATTTAAGTATGGATATGTGTGCACATATACCAATTTCTCTCTCTCTTTCTGTCTCTCTCTCTCTCTCTATATATATATATATATATATATATGGTGTATACTAACACTTATATGCTAGCATATCTAAAACAGATATCAATCATAAAGTACATCTTCAAAAAGTATAGGCACACTTTTTGCTCTTTAAATTTAAACTTCAATTATTAGTCTTTCAAGATGAATGATCGTCATTTGTTTGGATATACTAACATAAAATGCAAGTTCTCTCTCTACATATCACATGTGTGTACGAAACTGAAATATAGTAGTTGAATTATTGCTCGATCGTACTCCTCTAGTCTATCCAATCTGGGATGACAGATAGAAACTGTAACACATGTTGGGCACTGATCTACACTCTTCTTTCGTGGATGAATTGTTTTTCCTTTTCTTATGATCCACTATGTTAATCACATGCTTATTGTCAAAAAGATTTACATGCTTCATTTCCTCTTGTCCATTTTTTTTAGTCGTAGCACTTGGTGGTCGGTGAAAAAATATTGAATCAAGTGATAGGACCATGTAATGCACCTAATAGGAAGGATTTTCTATCAACGATTCATCCAAAGTTAGCACCAAAATTGGCTGGCACCTATTATTAGTTACTGTTGATGCTGAAAAATGAAGGAATATATGTGGATTAAGAGTTTCGAGAAGATAGAGACATCTACAATAATTATTTTATGAAACGAAGGAATATTCGTGGCAAAGGATTAAGAGCCTCGAGAAGACAGAAACACGTACATCACTACTTTATGTATTGAGAACTACACATTCGTCAATCTTGCTTGGCTTTTAAGGTGGGTCTCAAGGCTAACTTGATAAAGGAAACTGCGGTTTCAAGTTATCTCTAGATCATAGTAAGGCCGATTAGGCTGGCTGATGGTAGAAAGGAGGACGCCGTGTCGAACAAAGAAATAGAACACGCCCCAAACGGGCATACCTCACTGACTAGGGGTGTTCATTCTCTGGCAAAAGATCAGGAGGTGCGTATATAGTGCGGGGTCTGCCTAATCCCAGCTTGTGTATAAAGAAGAAGAGCGCACGCGACAACAGAAATTGTGCTCACCTGTTATTAAAAAGCAAAGAAAAAAAGAAATGCAATGAAAAGAAACGAGGGAAGCATTTAAGCCAAGATAGCTGCATCTGCGTGTTCCACGCTATTTAGTGGTTGCATACTGCCACAATGAATTGACCATTGATCAGCATCTGCAATTGTAGAGGACTGTGAACTTTAAAGCCAAGTCACCGTGACACGTCAAAATGGCACGCCGTAGTCGACTTTGTGCACTTCGCAATATAAATCATCATAGGCCGGAGCATGACACAGGAGCAAGATGAAGTGTCTCGGTTCAACTCCTGCAAATTGCTATATACGAAATTGGAAACAAATCTGTAGACGAATGGATGTATTGTGAAAAGAGCAGTTTAATCCTCCTTTTCGTGTCCTTTGAAAGCTAAACCGTTCCTGTTCGAGCTTAATTAATACGTTGCCCATGGCCAAATAATATTTTCATGTGCATATAAATGACCAGGTCCGGAACAGGTATGTCAATGCCTGTATCGCACTTTCTTTCTTTGACACAATGTGAAGGCCGAAACCAGATACAAACCCTAGATATTGAACTCATGGCCTTCAACTTGTGAGTCGACCCGCTAGCCTGGTGAGAGCTATCATTCAATGTGCGCCTCTATCCCACTTTAAGAAGCTAGTACTACACATTGGACTAGCTTCTATAAGTTCTGTCGTGACAACAGTGATTCTGGATCCTTCAAATAAAAGTGCAGATGATTCCGGACGATACTGCCAAAGTTGTATATATTTTTTGTGTTTCTATAATTTGAATGCATTATTATTGAGTGGGTCTTTCTTGTTTTGATTATACCCATGATTCATTTACAATGCGTGCTCACTTGCAGATCATATTTGTTCGAGTAAATAACATGCCCTATGGGTTTTACATGCTTTTCTAGAGCAAAACAAACATCAACCTCACTACCACTCGGATTGTTTCGTGTCAATTTTTTATTGGATAGCAGTGCAGCCATTCTAAGGTACGTTCGTGTCAACCTGAAACTGACATGCTTAAGTGCACGCTGCCACTCACTAACCTTGTTGTTGTAAATAATAACCAAAATAATTTCTAAAAAAAACTAGAGTTTTGATGAAATTGGTGGAGTTTCTTTGATGACGTGAATCACGTCGCACATGATGAGAAGCGGCGGCACCATGTGCGTGCTGCTCATGAAGAGGCCCCACGCTGGCTCTCCAAGAAAACGAACAACTGGCCGGACAGAAAATTTTTACTTGAGAGGGGGGGCCATGATTTCATGCGAAATGGCCTGAACAGAGCCGTCCGCCTCCACATGTTGCTCTGGCTTCTGAAAGAAAGAAAGGCCCCTGCACAGAAAATCGTCCAACCTGTTAGCGCCTTCTCTCTCATCTGCACCTGGGGGCATTCCAGGTATTTGTGGAAAAGAGAAGTTATTTTGTCTTCTATCAGTTTAATGGTTCGTGAACACACGCGCACACACACATGTGTGTATGTAAGCACCCATTTAATTCAAAGTGGGAGCCACCTCCAGCTACTTCCAGCTCTTTTGTTGGCCGAGCGACCAAATTATCACAAAAACAACCAATCAAAAGATAAAAATAAATTATAAAACAGCACCGCAGAGAGAGAGGACACTGTTGAATGTGAAGGAATAATTGCAGGATCTGTGTTTTGTATAGTCAACTGTACATACAATCTAGTAAAAACCATATATTTTACATGCTTTCAACCGTATCCAGTAAAAATTAAATGTTGCAGGAAACCGGTAGCTCACCTGGATTAGGGAACCAGAATCACATGCTGCAGGTCGTGCTTTTGATACCCGAGACGTGCACACCTGCCTCTGGCATCCCCTTGTAAACCCCCCCCCCCCCCAACACACACACACACACACAAAAATAGTGTTGACATGAAGAAAGGTGTTGCTATGTTTCTCTTCTACTGATAAGCTGGACTTCAACCAGGTAAAATATCCTCGCACTTGTATGAACTACATGTCCTTTAACTCAAAGCTCTCCTGAGCCAACCCTCTAGCTAGGAGGTTCTTCTCTCATTATGCATTGTTGTGGGCATTGAGTATCAAGTTGCGAGAATATTGCGTCGTTTGTCAAGTGGATTATGTACGTTTTAATCGACAACACGACTTGGATGATGGTTACAACACGATGTTCCCGATCCAAAATCGAAATAGTTTAGAACATCCCGATTATATTGATTCGAGAAATGTAATTTTTCATAAAACACGAATCCACATCCCATATTTGCCTCAATACAAGTTTGTTTTGAATGGGTCATCTAGAGTTCTTGAATATGCCCGGCACCGTAAGAGCCAGGCACTCAAATTATAAGGTGATCCATTCTATAAAGGAAGGTCCTACAGTCTCTCTCCCTTTAAAAATAGGGCTCGATGGATGCCGCTTGGTTTCAACTAGGTTTAGGAGCGAGAATTGCACTCCCAAAAAATATATTTATATATATAGAGAGAGAGGGGGAGAGATTATGCCTTAACGTTGGAAATTGTTAAAGGCATTTAATGTGATTGTAGGAGTGACACGTTTCCCGTTTGATTCTTTAAAGAGAGAGAGAGAGAGAGAGAGAGAGAGAGAGGGAGTCTCCCCCGTCATATCTACCTCTCTCATGAGAGTCTGTCTCCCTCTTTATATCTTACATCTCCCACACAACAAGGAGGCGTTGACGTGGCCCATTCTCTCGTCTCTCTTCTTTCCGAATACCCCCAGAACAAGTAAAGGCATCTCTCTCTTATCGAACTGAAGAATCCGGCCGCCGAATACGAAAACTTACTGATTCCATGAGCTTCTTTTCACCACCTTCGTTCCTTTCCTTCTGCTGCTGATTTCCCTTTCCCGGCGTTCGCTTTGTTGACCAACGTTAGGATCACATCCTTTTCCGGCGCTTTATCTTTCGGAGATATCGGAATTCCTGGATTCTCGAGGAATGCAATAAAATCTTCGCGTTTTTTCCTGCATTTTCCTTCTCGTTGTTCAGGAATGGATTCCTTGACAAACAAAGCTCACACCGTATGGGATACCGGATTCCAACACCGGAGCTACGCTTGCAAATTGATCCACGCCTTGCGCCACATTCGCCGCCAGAGCCCTACGGCCGCACCGCCGACTCGAGCCGTTCGGGCAGCCGCCGACCGGACACTAGCGATCGCAGCGAAAGGAACGACCCGGTGGAGCCGAGCTATTCTCTCAACCCGAACGCACCTGAGGCTCACGAGGAAGGCGAAGAGCACTCATGCCGCCCGTGACCGGATCTGGAAACTCATCAACCTGCGGCAGGCGCGGAGCAAGAAGAAATCAGGGCTAGAAGGCCGGGTTCGGACACTTGGGAGATTGGTTCCGGGCTGCCAGAAAATGCCGTTCCCGGTGATCCTGGACGAAGCAATGGATTACATCGCTGCACTTGAAATGCAGGTGAAAGCCATGAGAGCCATCGCCGAGCTGCTCTCGCAGGCGGCTCCGTCTGAAGTCCCTCGGCTGGACCGAGCCGCGCCAAGCTCTGTAGCGACGACAATTGAATGACTCAGGTGTCATGTCTTTTTTTTGCGTATGTGGAATTTCTTGTTCTCTTTGTTTTTTTTACTGTATTTGTTCTCCGGTATAATTTAATGGGGTAGAAAAACAAATTTTGCTAGTGCTTCACTTCAGAAATTGCTGCATTTTAATTTTCATCTTTAACTCCAGCCTTATCACAACACACACACACACACACACACACACACACACATATATATATATATATATATATATATAGAGAGAGAGAGAGAGAGAGAGAGGAATGGAGACGGGGATGTGAGGGAATTATTGTTCAACTTCATTCCTTTGGCCTTTTTCAATCCCTCCGGTCAAGAGGGGAATGCCTCTATAAGCCAGTGTAGGCTAAGTATCAAACCCACTAATGTGGGGGAGGAGGCTTTGTTTTAGTTCGATCTAACTTTTCCAACTGCTGGGCTACTTAGGGGTTCCAAGTTGAAGGTCACGAGTTCGATATCAAGGGGCGGCTTCCATATCTTGCAGATCTGCCTAACCCCTATCTTGCCATTAAAAATGGAAAATGATCGAAGCAATGGCATTTGATTTTGTAATTGATATATGTGTTGTTGCAACTGCATATGTTGGTATTTGTTATTTAGCTTGATTGTCACAATGGCACTATTTCGCTTTTTCATAAATCTCAATCAAAAACACTTCACAAAGAGACAATTTAAGGCCACCTTGAACTGTTCCTGTGGCACAGTTGATATGGAACTGCTCCAAAGGTTGTATTAGGCCCGATGCAAATCTTAATTTAATTTATGTATTTGATTAAAAGTAATATATTAGTATGGGAAAGGCTTAGTTGTTGTTGTTCATTAGAAACAGTGAGTTTGTGATAATTTCGATATGGACAAAGATCAACGGTTTTCATGGTATCATAATTATAGTTAAGAATTTGGATTTAGGATGCCAAATATGAAATATTTTTCTTGTTTGGCTTCAAGATGCGAAAATGGGTTTGTTTCATATGAATAGCCATCTTTTACTATGAAATAAACATACAAGTTGGGACTTATTTTCCCATGTTAGAGTCCTTCGTAAGGCTCCAAATTGAGCACTATTCCAGGTGCCCTTGGTGTCCTCCCTCACAAATCGCATAGTCAAGAGATTGAAAAGAAAACAAGACAGCCTTTATATTTTTCTTGTTTAATAAATGCCAGCGGTGTAAAAAGGTTGCCCTTTACATTTTGGGGCCCTACCATGTGGCAACCACAGTGGGGAAAATCTCATCCCATTAAGAATGTACCAAACTTTACTGCCACAAAAGGAAGGCAGACCCCCCGACTCCTGGAAATAAACACACAAATGCCTGATCTACCTGTATTTGCAAGAGTGGCTGTTGTTTGTGGGGATGACAGTGAGGGCTTTGATCATCATTAGTGCACAAGCATTTGTGGTCTCACTATTTTGCTCTCTATATTCCATAATACTTCGTCCTCACAGCAGGCCTTGTCATGACAAAAAAATACAAGTTTGACATATATATATATATATATATATATATATATATATATATATATATATATATATAGAGAGAGAGAGAGAGAGAGAGAGAGAGAGAGAGAGAGAATGTCAATGATGGGTTTGATGGGAACCCGATTAGTATCAAACATGCTAGAACTGGGATTTCGTTGAAAAAGGCAGATCCAAATTTGTTGTCTTGGACTGTCAATGATGGGTTTGATGGGAACCCGATTAGTATCAAACATGCTAGAACTGGGATTTCGTTGAAAAAGGCAGATCCAAATTTGTTGTCTTGGACTGATTTGCATTATCCAACCAATACCTTGAATCGTATATGGTTTATAAACGCAACTTCCTACATAAACATCTGGGGTTTAAAAATCCATTTTGAGATCTTACCAAAAAATCTGACATCTCATTCTCAATATCTGTTTATATATATATATATATATATATATATATATATATATATATATATATATATATAGAGAGAGAGAGAGAGAGAGAGAGAGAGAGAGAGAGAGAAATAATAATACATGTTAAAACTCATTTATGTCAAACATTTTTACTGTTCGATCACGATCAATGATTGAAATTTTAATTTAAAAAATAAAACATATTATATTTTTCATGATTTATATTTAATGCACAATGATGTATTTATTTTTAAAATTTAAAACTTCAATTTTAAATACGAACTACTATCTCTCTTTATATATTATTGCTTGATTGTTAGTCTCATATTCATTAGTGCTAGGGACGCTTTTATACAAGACGAGTCTCATATGAGAGAGAGAGAGAGAGATGATGAAGGGTAGAACAGGATGGCCCGAAGGGTGATGGGAGTGGGGTTGATGCGACGAGGAGGTTTGTTTGTTGTGGGTGGGACTGGACTGGCTGTGGATCATGTATCCATGTGTGACATTTTGGAGGGTTTTGTCCTTGCACACACACACTATCATGACTTCACATGGCCATTTCAGCCTCCCACCACCACCACCAATCAACACAACTCACTACCCACTTCTCACTTTTGCTTTCCTTTCCACCCCTGACAAAGAGAAATATCAGTCCTTAGAGGGGTTTGTGTCCGTACACGTTTGCAAGGATTCGGGCTTGCATTTAGACACGACACGGCATTTTGAGATACAAGTAATGGGTCTCCGTGTCCACATCCAAGATAAGCTCAATTCAATGACTCATGGTACTTAGAAACTGCTCAACACAGCGTTGTCGGGTTATCAAATTATGTATGTTTTATCCATTAGATTGATTCTGACCTATTGGCATCCATCCACATCAATGTCGTCGTATCTTATCCGAACCCACAGCTTTCATGGTACAAATACATGTATATCATACCACATCGTATGAAACTGTATGAAATGTATCGTATCTGAACTATTACTTGACTGGTTCTGGCCACCCCTAAGTTTGGATTGAACCATCTCTTAGCTGACCCTCCCATTCATTAATCACACAGCTGCATTTCATGGGCCCTATGGCTCATGGTTGCTGCCATGTTATTGGACATGACAAAGGATAATCGGATCCGGCCTACATCCAAAATGTCCCGACGGATCCGACCAGAACCAGTATCGAGGTGTTTTCGCCTAAGCCATGTTTGAAAACATGATTATCGATATGGGTTTTTCCGGGAATGAGTGGATATCTTGATAATATGATGGAACTTGTAGCAATTAGTGAAATCAAGCCATGATCTAGCCGGCAAACCCAAGAGAGCTAACTCGTTCTCTGTTAACCATTAGACCATGTCCGGGAAGGTCGAACCAAAGTGGATCCACCAAGAATCAAGGGCTTGCATCTATGAGCTGGAACTGGGTCCCCTAGTACCAAATAACAAGGGAACAAAGATAGGAGGTTAGGTTATATAGGAGCCGACCTACCCAGATTTGTATGTCCATTTTTGTCGTATTGGATCATGCCCCAGATCCAAATCTTGCCGACCTATCATATGGGCATGTTCATGTGGGCAATTGTGGTTCCATATATATTATAAAGGAAAAAAAATAGGGCAATATTTGAGAACTAGCAATTTGGGAAGGATTTACACAAGGAGCTATGATTCTCCTGGCTACGGTGTTGACTGGAAAGAGCGTTTAGAGGAAAGGTCTTGAGTTTGATTCCTAGGTTGTGTGTCTCTCTCTATGTATATATTTAGAGAGAGAGAGAGAGAGTTACTAGACAGTTCATGTAGATCAGATAAATGGATGATCTAAATAAAGAAAGCAAAGATAAGAAATTGTTTTATGGAAAAGCAAAAAGTATAAGAGACATTATGTATTTTTTATGTTTTAATAATTTTATTTAGACTATCCATCTATGATCCTAATTGGTGTGGATGGTTTAATATGAACCAAAGTTAGGTGATTCCCACCCTTTATGTATATATATAAGAGAGAGAGAATATGCCCTCAAGTAATTGTGCTAAATCATTTTGAATTAGTACAATCATCCTATCAAAGATATTGATAGTTGAGATAAAAGAAAAGTTGAAATACTTATACTTTTTACAAACAATATTAAAAAAATTATTTTTTGGTTTTTTATTTCAACTATCCATCTCAATCAATCAAATATTTATATCAGGAAGGGTAATTCAACACGATTACTAATGCACGTATTCTATCAACTTTCTCTCTCTCTCTCTCTCTCTCTCTCTATATATATATATATATATATATATATATATATATATATATATATATATATATATATATATGTCCTATTGGAAAGGCAGGTGATAGTCAAAGTATGAAAAGGTACTATTTCTACTAAAAATGATGTCATGACTCGGAATCGTATTACTGCCATTTATGAAGGAGAAGGACTAGGCTCTACAAACCGAAGTCCAAAATGGGCCATTGGGACAAAGGCCCTTCCTTGACTTAGAGATTTCGAATATCACTCTGACTGGTCCAAGTACAAATCGCGCGAGGCTGGTTTCTCGGCCAGTAAAAACGTTAAAGAAAAATAATTGTCGACTTGTGTTAAAAATGCATGCATGGCCCATTGGCAATTTGGTCCTACCATGTGAACAAAGGAAGAGACTTTTTTCATGTCATAGATTTCAGTTTCTGCACTAAGATGCGATGATGTCAAATTCTTGCCACAAGATGCCAACATTTGTTGCCAGATGAATGCACCACGTACCTCACCTCTTTAATACATCTTTCTTGATAATATATATATAACAACAATTAGGGGATACAAGTACAAAAGAATATACCATTAAAGTTAAAAGGTAAATATTATAGAACAACAATTAGGGTTGTCATGTTTTATGGTTGTGAGTGTTGGGCAGTTAATCATCAACATGTACAAAAGATGTCTATGACATAAATAAAGATGTTGAGATGGGTGAGTGGTCATACAAGAAAAGACCGTATACATAATGAGATTATTATAAACAAATTAGGAGTGACACTAAAAGAGGATAAAATGAGAGAATATCTTTTAAGATGGTTTGGACATATAGAAAAAGATCAAAAGAAGAACCTAGAAAAATGTATGAAAAACTAAATTTGGAAAGTATTAAAAGAGGTAGAGGACGACCACAAAAGTGTTGGAAATAAACAATAAAGAATGATCTAGCTTATTGTGGGTTAACTGCTAACATGGCACACGATAGGGATATGTAGAAACAAAGAATCCATGTAGCCAACCCCATCTAGTATGGGAAAAGACTTAGTTGTTGTTTATATATATTATATATATATATATATATATATATATATATATATATATATATATATATATATATATAAAGAAAACTAATTGTTCACTCATGTTGATCATTTTTTCTTATGATAAGTGTATAATTTTTGAAGGTAATAAAGGTATATGAAAATCATGAAGAATGTATTTACTACACCCATTCCATCTAAAAGCACATAACATTAATAGTAGACAATATATATATATATATATATATATATATATATATATATATATATATATAAAGATGTTGATGGATCTGGAGTTCGGGTCTCTAGCTTGCACGTGCTATAAGGTCAGTGTGATGAGGAACAATATATTCCTATGCTTTTTCCTATTGCTGAAGGCCACATTTCATCATTTAGCTTTATTTTGGCGACATTTATTCCGTAGGTGTGTATGCTATAACTACTTATAGGACCTGGACAGTGACATGCATGAGTAGTCCTGTATGACAATGACATTTATGTGTATTTATATATATATATATATATATAATACATATATACAACAGAACTTGGTATATGTTAGTATAATTAGATACTAACATATGTAAAAAAATATCAATCATGGATGATTGAAATTTTAATTTAAAAAGCATAAATGATGTATGTAAATAAAATATGCTTCCAAAAAATATACATATATTTTTTAGATTCATCACCTAATATGAATATTTGAGATTTGTTTGGATATATTAACACCTACAATAGCATAAAAGAGTTACTCTCTCTCTCTCTCTCTCTATATATATATATATATATATAAAGAGAGAGAGAAAACACATGGTAAATACACACTTATTCATGCTTAAATATGCTTTCAATCAATACAATGAAAGGTAGAGATTTCAATCTAAAAAGAGAAAATTATCATTCTATATTTCGTACTTCACATTTAATGCACATAAGACATTAAATGCTTTCTAAATTCGAAACTCAATTATTTATCTTACTTATGAATATGCAGATGGACATCTCTCTCTTTATATATGTATATACACACACACGAAAGAGAGGGAGACTAGTTTAGATCTAATAAATAAAAGTATTATTTTTTCTTTCATCCATGTTCGAATTAGTATTTATAATTTCTAGCACTCAAACCATGACCAATTTAAACGTCCTGACCAAGTAGTGGGATTTTCCCCTGGTGAACATGAGATGACGTGGCGGTGACGGTGACAGCACATACCAAGCAATGATGAGTTACATGTGACCACGTCATCAGGCACATAAGTTGCGTGGCCGCTTTTTGGCCAGCCACATGCCAACATGGCAGTCGCCCAATTTCAGTCATTGCTACAGGAAAATTGGATGGCAAGATGTCCCAAAAAGCCCATGTTCGTGTCCACCCAAAGTGACACGAAAATAATTCGAGTTGAGGTTGGGTTAATCTGGTTTCACACGACTTCGAAGACATACAACGCAAACACGAGCGACTAAACTGATGGCAATTACAGAGGAGTCTAACACTAAAATCCAAAGTATTCATGACCAAAAAGGTCCGTGTGCATGTCTACCCAAAGCTATAAGGAAAAAGTGAATCGTGCTTGGCTTGATATAGTTCTTACATTATGACGAATGACGTGAGTCGAAACATGTTATTGAATCCCTATTATAGGTATTTAAGGTGTGTTTGATAAGTCGTTCGAAGAAAATTAGA
The DNA here is from genome assembly GCA_036023115.1 of Brasenia schreberi. NCBI lineage: Eukaryota > Viridiplantae > Streptophyta > Magnoliopsida > Nymphaeales > Cabombaceae > Brasenia > Brasenia schreberi. The sequence goes on along the minus strand of JAYKKT010000057.1, from coordinate 4,960,469 downwards.
CCTTGATTTTTGGTACTCGTGATCCTAAGTTCCATTGTATATCAAACCAATACGCAAAAACCCAAGCATTAGTTTAACTCGTCCATGAAAAATAGAACTATAGTTCCTCATAGCAATGTAAAAGCTCATCTGGGTCAATGTCTCGTGTTGTAATACCAGGGAACTGAACCCTCGAATCAAACACAGACTCAAGTGAACTGTGTTCACCTTTACCATATACGCACTATGTGCACCATCCACATGGTCGGCTCGATTACATCCAGCCCAATAACATGCTTTTGTTAGACCATGCTAGCCCAAATAGCTGGGTTGATCTATGGATACACCCACATGGTCAGGAGTGGGGTTCTTACTATCGGGAACGGGCTCAAGTGTTCATCCCGAGTTCATAAAAGTAAGAGTTTCTCGACATCCATGGTTTAAGTGTGGTCAGCTAGCTTGGCTTGAGCTTACTCAGTCCGTAGTTTCTATAAGTCCTGGCTTGTCTCTACTTAATGTAGCGAACGAGAGCAGCATGAATACCATTTGAAGCTAACGGCAAGCCCGAAGGGGTTCTGTTAAGATCGTATGGCTTATTAATGGTCTCGGTTGAAAAGCACAAAAGAATGAAATAATGAGTCAGGACAGGCCCAAACTTAGCCCATGTAAGGCTCTATTCATGCACGACATAGGGCAAAAGACTAAATAGAGTTCAATATGCCCATAAATGTTTCATGAACTGGGTTCAGATGCACATTGAGATGCTGTTAAGCATAATATTTATGGAAGCAAATATCGGGCACAGTTATGTCACCAGAACCCCATGACAAACACTCAGAAAATGTATGCTCTACGGCAAGTATCGACCTCTCTATCTCACTCTATATAATATATATATATATATATATATATATATATAGAGAGAGAGAGAGAGAGAGAGAGAGATTGGATCCTGCCCAATATATACAATATATATATATATATATATATATATATATATAGAGAGAGAGAGAGAGAGAGAGAGAGAGAGATTGCATCCTGCCCAATATAGAGTGATTGGGTCTGTTCACCATGGATGATGTTTACTCATATTCGACTATTGTTTTTTTGGAAACATGAGTGTAATAACATTGATTTTCATCTTCTTTAAAAAACTCTTCTTTTCTAAAATCAATACTCATGCTACTGAAAAAAATGGATAGAAACATGTCAATAGGTGGGTAGGATCCAGTTTTAATGAAACAAAGGCCCTAGATGAATGCAGCAAGTCTGGTCAATATTCTTGTACCACTGGCAAAACAACTCCAAAGATAAAGAAGTATAGGTAATTTCTTTGTTAACGATGCGCGAGGTCTAGTTATTAAAAACTTGTATGCCCTTTGTAAAGTCGAATTAGATTGACGTTCTAATCACATATGCGAGGTAAGGCTTAATCTAATGAAACAGCCTGTTTGTTTCTCGTCACCTTTAATATTGGATTCTTCTCATTCTCGATTCTACTTGTAAATATAATTCATTTCGATGAGAACAAACAGCAATAAGGATTGGATCCCCGATGGGGAGTCAAGGGTTCTACCAGTGGTTCAGGTCTTTTGTTTCCAAATTGATCTACCGGAAGAAGGGAAGAAGCTCCATATGTTGTCATCAGAGCCTTTCAGAAATCCTTGTTGAAGCAGTCGACTGTATAAATGTTTGGTGTGCTCATTCTTGTTATGCACCAATCCTTGACTCATCGAGGGCATGTGAGCCCTTCTTTGGATGAACACTTTTCCCTAGCATACATATGTTCATGAATGTTTCATCAAATTGGGTTCAAATGCACGCCCAAAGCGGTAGCTCAATTGGCAGGGCGCTCTAGCACCATCACTGCTGGTGGGGAGTTGGACTCCCAGAGGGTGCATGCTTGTTGGGCTTCGGCCTCCTCTTGTAACAAAAGAAACACACTCATCTCTAAGTTGCCTTTCAAACACCTCCGATCAATCGAGCTTCAATTTTGCTTTTCCTTATTACGGAAAGTCGGAAGTCAGGTAAAAGCAAAAGTCATGTTGGGTAAGATCCCACTATCTAAATGTTATTTCCCATGAAACTATGCGTGTTTTGTGTTTATACAAACACACACACTTAGAGAGAGAGAGAGTATTGAACTCCTGACCGACCTTCAAACAAAACAATCCCCAAACCATGCTGTCTCCTTATGGCAATTATTGTATAATAACTATGACAGGTGCGTATTATTGTACACACCGACGTATGCATGTCAAGATGATCCATGCTAACAAAAAGGTTAGAATATCACATGATTATGGTGTTTTTCTTACATATACATAAGTTAGGTTTTGGGTGGTATTTGCAATATTTGTCAATGCACGACCTTAATAAGGAACATACTAAATGCATCAAAGTTTTAGGCTTCTCTAGGTTCTAAATGTTTCGTATATGTCATCCCTCGTCTCATTCTTTTGTTTGTTCGATAAAATAGACCACAATATTTACATGATTGCATGGCATCCCAAAGAAAGCTGGAAACACCATCAAAACCGGGTTGGAGACAGTGGGTTAGACAAACCTTCATCTTCACCTTTAAAAGATGGAAGGGCTGTATAGAAAGCTCATCAACCGAGCTCGTCATAGAGATCAAAGCCAAAGCCAACATGAAGAATGGTTGATTTAAGGTTACTACGTATAAGGATGAACTTAATTACTATTCATACACCCATTTACAGAAGATTTTCGACTTATAAATCTTGCATATTCCCTCTCTTCCTCTCTTTGCATACCAGTTGCTCCTCCTAATGATGTGTTTGCATATCGTCAGTTTCTCTTTTCCTCCTAACAATCTTTTTTGATCTTTCTCTTTCCTATAATCTTCCCTTCTCATTCTCTAAATCTCGTTCTCTTCAGTTATCCTTTTCTGAAACTTTTCAATTTGTGTTTTATCTTTTTTATTGATTTATTCTTAAAGTATTTCTTTGTTACACTTAACCTATATCTCGATCTCACGATCAATCTCACAACAAATCAACCAAAAATCGGATTCTAGAAAGTCAGTCAATCAGGACAAACATGCCTAAGGTGTATTTTTATTCAAAGGATAAATGTGTTTACAATGACATCATTATTTGAAAAGGAGTGTGGAACAGACACATTTTATCCTTAAAAGATGATACGACTGAACTATATCACCTTTTATGGCTAACGATGGGATGTAGTAGTTAAGGTGTGTTTTGTTTAAAGGATACATGCGTCGTTGTAGGCACATTGATGTTTGAAGAGTGACATAGGGCGAATATGTTTATTTTTTTAAAAAGCGTGCAAAAGGAGAGAGTGGAAGAGAGAAATGTGAATAGGGATAATTTTTTTTAAAAAGAACGAAATGAATGTATGTTTAGTAAAAAATAGTATATAAATAGTATAACTCAAAAGATGATGTGAAGTGAGTGCTTTAATATAACCCTACTAATGAAAGGTTGAGAATGTCATCTAGAGAGACATCAACATCTCTGCAATTATTTATTTATTTTGTGTGTGTGTGGCCAAAAGAAGCTAGGAATTGAAAGGGGGATTGATAGTTATGAGTTCAGTTTGGATCGAACCCTTGACCAGTGGTTCCAAGTGAAAGCAGAACCCGGTTGACGAAACTGACCTCGCGCAGGACCCGGTTTGACCGGAGTTTAGAGGAAACCAAAACCCGGTTTCATCCCGAAGGCTGTTTCACGACAAAACCTGGTTTAGAGAATCGGGAAAATGGTGCTCTTTTGTTCTTCTAGTACCGCCAACCCGGTTTCAGATAGGGCGCGAAACAGAAACAGCTGATCCCATCTCTCTCGTTCTTTCCGAACGGCGGCGACATTCTCCGGCATCGGCGGCTCGTTATCCGTCTGGTCTCTCTCTCTCTCTCTCTCTCTCTCTCTCTCTCTCTCTCTCTTGCGCGTAAACTAGGGTTTTTCACCAAAAACTTCCCAACCAGGCGACCGGCTGGATTCCCCCCCTTCTCTCGCGCGCTCAAACTAAGTTTCCATCGAAAAGTTCCCTTCGTGTCAGCCGGAGCAATTAGGTATCTCTGACTGCGTCGTTATCTCTTCCCTTAATTGCTCTTCTACTTCTTCATTTAACGCTGCGATTTGGCGTTCTTCGTTTCTCGTTGTTCCGATTAATGGTGCGTGGATAAAAGTCGCTCGGAAAGTTGACATTGCTTTGCCTGGACTAGGTTTCAGCGTCTGCACGCTCTTTTCTCCACCGAGTATTAGGTTAATATAAACTACATTTACACATGACTGTTGGATGCATCTGTTTGTCAATAACATTAAGGTTTTATCTTTATTGTGGATGCAGTGCGTTAATTCATCATAGGTGCAATAGCCTTCACTAAAGTATCATTAACGTGATAAGTATGACGCAATCAAAATGGATTTGGCTGTGAATTACATAAGCTTGATTATTATGCTATGCATATTTTTGGAAAGAGAAGCACTTGGATCAGTGGTATTGTTGTTTCCAATGGCTACTATGATGATCTGGCCAAGATCAACCATGCTGCAGCTCTATAAGGGTCACGAACAGAGAAATTTAAGGAGCGATGTCAACTATTTCTGTGAAATGGAAAAGTAGATTCGATTGTTTATGATTTAAGTATCGAACAATTGATAAAATCACGATTCTTTTGTGTGAAACATTTGTAAGAATCAATGCACAGTTTACCTCATTTTTGGGCTGACTAGTGACTGCAAATTCATATCTTTTTAATAAGAAATTCAATAAAGCAAGAATTGTTAACTTCCTTTTTTTCAGAGTTCATACTCTGATATGCTTTGCAGGTATGCCGTACAATGTGGTGGACTGATCTCATTCAAATTTGAAGCAGTGGATTGTGAATTGAGGATTTTATGTTGTCTATGCAAATGTAGCTGCTCTCATCCTGAAATGTGTAAGCAAATCTATCAGCGGTTTAGATTTGAAGGGAGGAAAAATGAGCGGGAGTCTCATCACATCCAAATTTCCTTCTTTGGTGTGTTTCAGTCCAAAAGCCGCATGATGCTTTGAATCTTGATATATATGAGGTACTGCCTTCTGATGTGCACCTTGATGTGCTGTTCGATTTGAGTTCCTGTTCACATTTAGATTCTCAAATCAGGGGAGAGTAAACAGTATGGACAAATTAAATTGTTGTTTATCAGAGTTGATTGCCATTCTGATGGCAAACTAGCTTCTTATTGTTACATTAGGTGAACCAGACATGCCACTAACACCTTTTCTTCTTGTTGGACTTGGAGTTACTTCACAAAGTAATGTTGTTCAAGTAGGATGGAACCAACATATTTGGAGAGCATAGGATTGTATGCATGTTCCAGTAGGATGAATTGCGAGTAATTATTACTTAAAGGATGAAGTCCCTAGTGCAAGTCCACAATAATTTTCAAGAATGCTATCCAAGCATATGCTAAAAGATGAAGATCGTCACTTTTCACTCATCTTTTTAAGGGCAAAAATAACGAGAGAAAGCAGCCTTCAAAACTTCTCAATCCCCTCTAAAGTTGAAAAAGTTAGTTGGTGGGGACAATGCTTGCCAAGGAAAGAAACGATTTAGAGTCAAGCCTCTCAGTATATCACAGCTTTGTACTTTTTGACCAAAACAAACATGCTGTGGCTACAAAAAGCATTTAAATAATGATATTAGCCTAAGTCAAGCATGGTTTTAGCCATCACACTTTATAATCGTGTCATTCTCTGCTTCTTATTGCACACCTTAAGGGCTTCTTTCAACTGGATCTAGACATCGAACTTGCACCTACATACTCAACACTCTGAAGGTAAGATTCTGGAGAATACATAGGAAGGCACAAACTCCTAGAACAGTAAGTGATGCACTTTGTATTAGGGACCAGAAAGTTCCAAGCTATTAAAAGTAACTATGTCAATGAGGAATTACTGACCTCTATAAACTAATGCCTTTTGACTCATGGTTAGCTATTTCTATCTTTTTCCCCCAAAGGTTGCTTCCTGTGATTAATAACCTTGATTCTCAGATGTTTTTTCTGCATCATTGTGCAGGTTATTGTATGCATCTGTAAATGCATATGTTTTCTTTGTTACAAAGAGAAAAACTGTATGCTATTATTGTATATTGTTTCTCAATTGCCTCACAATTAATATCTAATTTATCTGCTAACAGTGCAGTTCTAGAAAAAGTATTCTAGAGGCAGGGGAAGTTGAGTGCATGATTTTCGGGAGCCACTCTTCTAGTTAAGAGTGATATGGGTTCTGAAAGCTTGAATACCAAGGGCAGTTGCTGCCCCAAGAACAAAAATGTTATGATCGATGGAGGCCGTTGCGAGAAGATTGAAGGGGAGAAAAATAATAAGCAATGTGGGAATGGAGGGTGGCCGCTGGATGTATTTGCCAATCGTCCAGCCGAGAACATCTCTCAGTGCATTCAGCCTACTGAAGAGAGTTCTAAGATGAACAGTGATGCTTGTGATTTCAGCGCCTCCCCAAATGGAGTCTCTCATGATTCACAGCAACAAAAAAGAAGATATGGGGACAATACCTTGGAGGACCTGATTAGCCTTTATGCGGAAGACCAGCTTGAGGAAGATAATGATGAGGATAGTGATTGGGAGCCTCATTCACAATCCATTGTTGGTGAGAAATGGTTCTGCATCAACTGTACCATGCCAAACTTTGATGGTGTGCACTGTGATGTATGATCAACCTCTTTGCTTAACTTTGGGTGTCTGTGAGTCCAATGAGTAATATGCGTGCGGTCTTTGTGTGTGCTAATGTTTGTATAACATATTTCCTGTTTCATTGTTCTTGTTTCAATCATGTTTTCTTTTTCTGCAGGTCTGTGGAGAGTTCAAGGAGTCCAAGGTAGTTAGTCAAGGGTTCTTTGCATCTCCTATCACTCGTGAAGGGTTTTCCACTGATACAGAGGCAATTCTTGAACAACGCCAAGGTACAGGCAACTTTGACCTCATCATGGTTTGTGCTTCTTCATTATCATTAGCAGCATTTGTTGTAGCTGGTAGGAGTAGCTGCATATGCATTGAGCCTTCTTTGGAGGTGGATAACAATTTCAAACTTTGATTCTCTTCTTCATTTTAGGGTGCGTTTAGATGCAAATAACATTCCCACGTTTGGTTATTTAATGGTCTAAAAGATCAACCTTGTGAACTTTCGAAACCAAAGGCAATGTATTAATTGCAGTTATGTGTTTCTTGCATTTGTGAGAGTGATAGAGATCATACAAATGTGTTGCTTCTTATGGTGGACTTTGTCTTCACAAACCTTTCATCAGTCTCCAAGTTCCATTTGTTGGTTTGAATCTTGAAGCTGTTTAGCCTGTTTAACCATCAAAAACATTTGTGTTCAATATCTTCTGTAACACACTATGGAAAATGTAGCGGCTTCATTCTAGGTGAACTTTTGGGGTTTTCTACTTGATGTTCACGGTGATCTGTGAAACTTGAAAACCACTCCTTGTTATTCCACTTTGATGCAATAAGGTTTTCATGTTCATTGTTTTTCTTTTCCTCCTAAATTGTCATTCATTGCTGTGTTGTTTTCGGCCCACTTGTGCGAACTGATGCACCTTAGTTCGAGTTCCAGTGAGATTTTTTTGGGACGATATGTATTTCAGTAGCTGATTAGGGCTTCCAATATATTTTCTGCTGCTATCATAAGATGTTCATGCTTTAATCTTCCAGAAAATAAGGTCTACCTGTTTCAGGGCAGAATATTATTGATCAACAATGCATGATTTTTGTTTTGCGTGTAACTGCATCTGCATGCTATGTAATGAGTGATTGGTGGAATTGCCCTTCGTCTTCTCTCCAACATTGTATTTCATGTTTCTTTTTGTAGAACATTGTGCTCAACAATCATCAGTAAATGGTCGTACTTTAATTGGTTTTGATGAGAGAATGCTACTCCATTCTGAGGTACGATAGAAGTGTTCTTCTATGGTTTCTTTTGTTGCAGCCATCAAATTATTATATTCATGAGTATTGAATTCACTTGCTGGAGTTGCTTTTCTTCTGCTTACTGTCTTGTTTTTGTTATTTATGTTACTGTGAACAATTATTTCGAGACCATCAGGGGGTTGAAGTGCTTTTATGTTCCGAATCTAGCAAGAGAGGAGGGAAACCTTTTTCCTGTTAGAAGTTTTTAACATATATACCTGCAGGGTCGATGAGTCCGGGTTTTAAACCTTTTATGGATGTTAGGAATGTTCAAATGATTGAAATGAACAACACCAGATTCATTCTGTGGGTATATGTGCATGGACGGGCACACGTCTCTGTTTGTATGAGTATAAACTGGTACTGGTAAAAGTTAATGAGTAGCTACAACTTTTTTAGTTACAGATTCTGCGTTATGTTCAATTCCACCACTACGTCTGAAATCAGTGGATTTCAGGGTAAATACGAAGTCATACTTTTGAGTGATTGAGTTCTTGTGGCCCACCAGAACTAAAACACCAAATCCCATGAGAACTCTGAAGTTGAGCGTGCTTGGGCGAGAGTAGTACTGGGATGGGTGACCTCTTGGGAAGTCCTCTTGTTGTACTCCTTTAAAAACTCTGCCATCGCCGGTCCCAAGCCCGGATAAAGGAGGAGGGTTGTGCTAGGCTTCCGACAACATGTGTAAAACTTTGTCGGACTTATGTACTATGGATTCTACAAATTATGATAGGGTTATGTGGAAACAAAGAATCCATGTAGCTGACCCCATCTAGTATGGGAAAAGGCTTAGTTGTTGTTGAATTCTTGTGGCCCACATTCTAGATCCAGCCGTTTAATCTGTAATCAAGAGCCGCTTAAAGTCATCTCCTTTCTTCTTCATGTGTATGGTTGCAACAGCTTGATGGTTGCTATTGTATATGTTCATCGTGCAGGTTGAGCAGAGATCTCATCCCCATCCAGAAAGACCAGACCGCCTTCGAGCTATTGCTGCCAGCCTTGCAGTGGCTGGTATTAACTTCCTTCTGGTTCTCTGTTCAACCATGCGTGTCTTTATCTGCAAACAACCAGGCACACACATGTATCTATGCTTTATGTTTGCTGCTTCTCTGATTTTTTTGGGTTTGTTCTCATTTGGATTTTTTTGGGTTTGTTTCCCTTTTAGGTATCTTTCCTGGAAGATGCGCTGCAATTCCTGCCAGAGAGATAACTCGTGAAGAGCTTGGGTTGGTAAGGCTTTGAATCTGTTAGATACAAGTCCAAGAAGATCAAAATTGAGATTTTGGTATTGAAAAAAGGAGAGGTGATGAGAGTGGAAAAACTTAGATCGTGTTTTCAGTATATAAGTTCTTTTGAAGATTAGCGCTTGGCAAGGTTGAGTTTAATTATAATGCCCAAGATCAAAACTGGGTTCCTGTTTGCAAAGCTTTTGTAAAAAAAAAGGAAAAAGCTAACTTGCTGTCGCTTTCTTGGTTGCCTAATGTTCTGATGAGGTGATTGAAAGAATTCTTTTTGCACCATATACATAGTGCACGGGGAACAATCCAGTTTATCTATGTAAGTTAATGTATCTTATTTTTGAATTTGTGAACTCATGTGTAAAGCTGAACTAAAACTGCAGATCCACTCTTTGGAGCATGTTAATACAGTTGAAGCAACTGGCTACATGTTGTCAAGGTATAGATAGCTAGCTGATCTTTTGTTTACTAGGTAGCTTATGTGTTTCATTAATTATTGGCTGTACTAGATCGTTCATAGTGTTGCTTTAGAATAATGTAAACTAACTAATCATACCTAGCTTGTTCTTTTTACATCTCGACTGAATACCAATTGAGAAATTCTCAGGCTGCAACCATGTCACATAATAAATCCACCTTGGACAACAAAAATAGATATCTTGCAATCAGCTTGATCAACCCGGATGTTCAATTTCTGACATTGAGATTTGTTAGAGAGACCTTATTTGGATCCTGGATCATGTATTGATCTAATAAGAGCCATAAGGCAGGCTTTCTTTAGTATAGGGAGAGATTAGTCTTTTTGTTTATTTTGTGTTCTTTTTAAACAACCCTAAACTTATCGTGTAATCAAGATAGAAAGGAGAGTAGAGAGGAAACAGTGTGGGAGGTGGCAGCCAAACCAGCCCCCTTTCTCCGTTTTCTTCTTCGATGTATCTTCTTATTAATTAATGAAGATTTGAGTGGAAAAATAAAAAATGGTATCAAAGCCTAATCAGCGTGATTAGGGAAGACTTGTGGTCCAGTGCAGTTGTTCAAAGCAAGCATGGTTGCTTGGTGAATTCTAAGACTCTTGGGCACTAGAAGGTGTGGCAGCATCAGATTGGTGCGGTGAGCATGGAGATTTCCAATGCAGAAATCTTCAACGTAAGAAAAGGGGGTCAGAATCTATAGTAAGGGGGCAATCATGATAGAAAAAGGGAAGGTGATGGATTATCCAAAAATTTCTAACACAGAAAAAGGAGAAGGTTTTCATATAATAAATATAAAACTAGATGACAAAAATTATTTAGAATGAGTAAGATCGATGGAGCTTGCGATTATGACTAGGGGGTGATGGAAATATCTACTAGGGGAAGTCCTTAAGCCTAGCGTGGATGACCCTACTTACTCACAGTGGCGTAGAGAAAATGCTCTGGTAAGTGCATGACTAATCCAATATATGATTCCTGCGATTAGCAACACGTTTATGTTTCTGGAATCAACATATGAAATATGGATAGAAGTTCATGATGCATGTGCCTAGAGGAAAAATATTGGAAAGAAGTAGAAACTTATAGAAAAGATTCAGAAATGCATGTAAGAAGAAAGATATATTAGTGAATATTATGTAGAACTTATAGGCCTTTGGGAGGAACTTCAATTCTCGTGCAAGACAAAATGTCAAACATGCACTAAAGAGAAAAATAAGTAGTTTAAAGAAAATAAGATCTTTGATTTATTATGGGGCATTTCATCTGAGTATGAAACTGTAAAAAAGAATAATTTGAGTAGGGAAGAACTTACTTCATTAAGTATTGTCTATTCTTTACTGCTAAGGGAGGAAGACAAGAAGAATTTGTAAAAAGAAGGGAAATCCAGTACAGAAAATACAACATTTGTAGGGAGAAATCCTACACCTTGGTATAGAGTTAGAGGTGGATCCAGTAACAGAGGTAGAGGTAGATATCCGCCTACATTCAACGAGAAAGATAAACTAACATATATACATTATGGAAAATCACGACAAACCAGAGAAACTTGCTAGGATCTTGTGGGCCGATCCAAGTACAATTAAAATAAGGCATACTATAGTGATCAGAATTAAAAGATCTCACTAGAAGCATGATTAGGCTCACTAGCAAAGATAAAAAAGATGCTGGTGGAACTTGAAACTCAACTAGCATATTCATGGCCGCCTCCTCCTCTATAGCTTCACAGTCTCAAGCAACTATGTCGGACCCATTCTCTTTTATAGCACAGGATAATGTGTCTTCCTCTTACTCAAGGGTTTGGGTAATTGACTCAGGCGCTAAAGATCATATGGTGGGGGGTCAGAGAGTATTTTCATGATTATCAGATAATCCAAAAAACAAACAAAATAAAATTAGCTGAAGGATCACGTACTCCCATAATGGGAAAAGGGAGTATTATTACGACTTTTAGAATACTCTATAATGTGTTACATGTTCCTAATCTTTTAATTAATTTATTATCTATAAATGCTCTAGCTAGAGATTTGAATAGTAGAGTGACATTTGATTCTACCCATTGTGTATTTAATGAAGTGAAGACGGGGAGGATGTTTGGTCGGGATAACATTAAAAGAGGGCTCTACTTCTATGAGGAGACCAAATGGACAAAACAACAATCAACTTTTCTGGCAGCAAATCAAAAGGGGAAGTGGTTCTTTGGCATTATAGATTGGGGCATTTGCCACTTTCAAAAATTAGAACCGTGTTACTTGAGTTAGCTATTAGTTAGCTAGTGCTATGTGGAAACAAAGAATCCAGGTAGCCAACCCCGTCTAGTATGGGAAAAGGCTTAGTTGTTTTATTGTTGTTTTGCGGTGTTATACTTGTCAGAAGGCTAAACACCATCGTTGCCTTTTCCTATTAATGAAACCAAAACTTCTAAGCCTTTTAAAATTATCCATTCTGATGTCTGGGGTCCATGCTTTACTATTTCTTTACACGGTTATAAATACTTTATCTCATTTATTGATTATTACACCAAATTCATCATGGTTTACCTTATGATATCCAAATATGAGGTAAAAGATATTCTAACCGCATATTGTTCATTTATCCATACTCAATTTCAAGAACCTATTAAGGTTATTCATACTGATTATGGAGGGGAATTTATGTATCACTCCTTGGATGCATTCTTGTTAAACGTGGTATCCTACACCAAACATCATGCTTAGACACTCCTCAACAAAAATGGTGTTTTAAAGAGGAAAAATCGTCATATATGAGAAGTTGCTAGGAGCTTGTTAATAGGATATAATGTTTCCAAGCATTTTTGGGGAGAAGCGGTCCTAACTGCTACTTGATAAACCATATGCCTAGTATTGTACTTAAGAGACTCACTTTTCTATTCCTTATGTCCAAATCAAAAACAATTTCATGTTCCTTTACGAGTATTCGATTGTACGCATTTTGTGCATGCATATAATAATACAAGAGATAAACTAGATGCTATAGTAGTGACATGTATTTTGCTGGGATACTCTTCTACCTAGAAGGACTATAAGTATTATGATCTAGTGAAGAAGAGGAGTTATGTCACAGTGGATGTAACCTTTCATGAAGAGATTCCATTCTATGATGGAAACGACAATATGGAAATGACAATAGCTTATCAATTATTCCTTCTTCTACAATACTACCCATCTTACCTGTAGGAGATTATCAAGTAATTGAAAGTGAAGAGCAAAAATGTACACTCTAAGAGGACAATAACTGCAAAACATATTCTAGAGGAGACAAAAGGGTTGTCATGCTTGATCTAAGTGCTACACTTGATAATAATCTTCACCTTGAATCAGTTCCACAAACTCCGCAGGTAAATCCTATAATTTCTCTCTCTGATATTTGAGATGATTTACCCATTGCCTTACGAAAAGGAAAACGTGGAGCAACAAAGTATCCTATTAATCAAATGATCTCCTATACTAATTTTCCAAAAGAATATCAGTTGTTTGTGATGAATGTAGAGAATTTATTATTCTAAAACACTTTGAAGAAGCTAAACATGTCACAAAATGGAAAGGTGCAATGAAAGATGAAATTATAGTATTAGAGAAGAACAAAACTTGGATACTCACATACCTTTCACCAGGTAGGAAGACAGTGAGTTGCAGGGTTTATACTATAAAATTCAAGGGTGATGGAACAATCAAGAGGTATAAAACAAGATTGGTGGAAAGGGATACAACCAATCCTATGGTAATGACTATATGGAGACATTTGCTCATATAGCAAAAATGAATACCATTAGGGTGATCCTCAGTGTAGATGAGAATAATGACAACGTGATGTGAATAATGCTTTTCTCGAAGGGGATCTCTAAGAATACATTTACATGGACCTACTTCTTTGATATAATGATAATATAGGTTTAGAGAAGGTATGTAAATTGAAGAATCTATTTATGGATTGAAGCAATCACCAAGAGTATGGTTCGAAAAATTCAATGATGGGATACTTAGCTTGAGATTCAAAAGGAGTGTTAGTGATCATACTCTATTGATAAAACAAAGTGAGAAAATTTTCCTATTAGCAGTTTATGTTGATGACATTATTATTATAGGAGATGATGTCAGGGAAATCCTTTCACTAAAGGAGTAGATACATCAGTTGTTTGATGTAAAAGATTTGGGGAAGTTACATTATTTTATTAGCATTGAAATAATTAGAAGCAATGCTAGTATGTTTCTGTGTCAAAGGAAATACATCTTGGACTTGTTGGAAGAAACAAAGATGCTAGATTGTCATGTTTGTATTGTTTTGATTGAAGCTTTAGAAAGGATAACTGGGACAATTGAAGAACCATACGAGGATGCCAGGAGATATCAGAGACTTATAGGTAAACTCATATATCTTATTATCATGAGACCACATATTAGCTTCGCTGTGAGTTATGCTAGTAGATGGATGCATACTCCCACTCGATAACACATGAATGCCGTGTTCCATATAATCCAATATATGAAATCTACTATCATACATGAACTTTTATACTCACTGCACAATTCATTGGACATTGAAGTATATTCAGATGTAGATTGGGAAGGTTAAGTGGATGATAGAGAGTTTACATCAAGCTATATTGTATGTGTAGGCAGTAATGTGGTATTTTAGAAAAGTAAGAAATAATATGTAGTTGCAAGATCAAGTGTAGAGGTTGAGTATCATGCTATTGCCCTTGGTATGTGTGAGGGCTATAGGCAGTAATGTGGTATTTTGAAAAAGTAAGAAACAATCTATAGTTACAAGATCAAGTGTAAAGGTTGAGTATCGAGTTATTGCTCTTGGTACGTGTGAGGGCTTATGGGTGTTATCACTTATGAAAGAAATCGGTATTGGAAGCTCGGTTAACTTCTTTATAGATAGCAAGACAACCCTACAAATATCTTGAAACCCTGTCTACCATGAGAGAACCAAGCATATTGAGAGAACTAAGCATGTTGAAGTAGATTGTTACTTTATTCGAGAAAAGTAACTTAAGGAATATTCAACTCATTTATGTGCGCTCAGAGGATCAATTGAAGATATCTGGACCAAACCAATGATGGCAAGTAGCTTGAAGAGAGCTCCTAGCAAGTTGGGCATAACGAGTTTCCTAACCCCTACTCGAGGAGGCGTGTTAGAGAGACCTTATTTGGATCAAGGCATACTTTCTTTAGTATAGGGACATATTAGTCATTTTTTATTTATTTTTTGTTTTTTTTAAACAACCCTAGACTTATCGTGTAATCAAGATAGAAAGGAGAGAAGAGAGGAAACAGTGTGGGAGGTGGCAGCCAAGCCAGCTCCCTTTCTCCATCTTCTTCTTCGATGTTTCTTCTTATTAATTAATGAAGATTTGAGTGAAAAAATCAAAAGATTTTGTTCCGATAAGAGGCTTTGATGCTGAAACAATGGGAGTAAGGAATGAAATGATAAGATCACAAAATATTGAAACTATGGCAACATAAAGTTGTGGGATCCTTTCTTGTCAACTAAGTCACCCAGACACTTCTAAGGGGTGGAGTGTCGACCCCGACACTGGTGCGACACCGACACCGACACCGTGTCTGTGCGACATGTCCAAAAAAAAAATTGTAATTTTTTTTTGTAACTCACGGATAAATGGGTTCGGATAATGAAGATTGATTTGTGTATTATGATGAAATTAGTAGTTGTTTACCACCCAGACACTTTTAAGGGGTGGAGTGTCGACCCCGACACTGGTGCGACACCGACACCGTGTCTGTGCGACATGTCCAAAAAAAAAAAATGTAATTTTTTTTTGTAACTCACGGATAAATGGGTTCGGATAATGAAGATTGATTTGTGTATTATGATGAAATTAGTAGTTGTTTACCATTTATATGTTTTGCTTTAATATAAAGTTGTGTACTTACTATTGTAGCTTTATACAATATAAAGCTGCTTGAATGATTTTGGGTGCGAACAATTGGACTCCATATTGTATGCCTTTGCACAGAATAATCTCTGTCACCAAACACATTTAAAGACTAGGAAAATTACCAGATCAATAGAACAAAAGAGTATGACATTACTAGTGGATCCTAGCACAAATACTAGTATATGTTATATCCTACAAAAGATCTCGAAACTCTTTGAATCCATAATAGCTCGTAAAATCATTGTAAGTTTCAGATCATTATGAGGGAACTTGCTAATTGATACCTACGTGTACCCAAAATTAGCAAATACTAGTTGTATTATGATTGATTTATGTACCTTGAATATTATATATAATATATAATATTATATACCCTAGCCGTGTCGCCGCACCCAAAATTTTTGAAATTTGTCGTATCCCATACCCGCACCCATGTGACATAGCTTGTCAACTTTGCCAAAACAAGGGATGAACCCATATGCTGCTGCCCTTAACTCTGATGTTTTTTCAGCGGCCCTGACGCGAATGGCATGCACCATTCAAGGGGGACCATCACCCTGAGGGGTAAACGGGGAGTCAACATGCAGTATCATTTCAGTGCGTTGTCAGTGCTGTCATCGTCAAGAGTTGCCCTAGGATCAAGGACCAGAGTGTAAGATGCCAGAAGATTTCTATCTCCATTGTCTAGCATCAACGTATGTATACTTCAACAAAGTGCTTATGGGAGTTCATGCCATAAGTATCTGTGGAGTTAGATGTTAATGTAATAGGGCACGGGCCATTATGGCCCATGCATTATGGTTCCAGGCACAGGGCCAGGGCCAAAGTGGCCTTGGCCACTACCGTTGGAAGGCTCCAACAGCTAGTGGCTGGCCAAGGGGCCAGCCAGCAGCCCCTCCTTATGGGCCTCTCTCTCTCTCTCTTTGCCTTATGTATACTTCTTGTAAAGTCTATAAATACACGACTCTATCATCAATAAAAGTATGATGTCATCGTACAACTTTTGACTTTTATTTTGTGTGCTTCCGCTCTCTTGATTGATATATTTGAAGTTTGGCATCCATGCTTGGATGACTTTGAAATCTTGTCGAATTGTTGGAGTTACATCGTGAGCATCAACCTTCGATCATCAACACTTGTTTACATGGTATCAGATCTCAGATTGAAGAAATCGAGTGCATTCGGAAGCATGCCACGGGTGCAAATTTTGAAGAAACATATCAAACTTGAGGTTAGTTCAAATCTTTTGATTTTGCACGAAATGAAAAGCAAAAATGAGATGTTTAGATGTATCCATGACCCAAAATGTTATCAAAGTTGAGCTAGGACTATGAAAAATAATTGTTTTTTCAAAAAATTTTTGGGACTACATTGATGGAACTATAAAAGAACCGATTTTGAATATTGATGGTTTGAATGATGATGAAATTATTAAAGCTCATGCAAAATATAAGCAAGATTTGAAAATATGGGAAAAAATGAATGCAAAAATTATGTGGATTATTTGTCAAAATGTTGATAACAAGCTAAGAAATAGAATTAGTGCTTTCGAAAATGCATTCGAAACTTAAATATTTAAAGAAACTTCATTCCCAAGATGATTTTGTTTTCCAAATTGATTTGATAGAAAGAATGATAATGCTTAAACAAGGAAATTTAAGCATTAGAGGCTACCATAATGAGTTTTCAAAACTATAGACCCAATTAAGAAGCTTTGATAAATTTGGAAATCTTCACAAATTAGATGAATTTCAAGAATTCTTGAATAAGCAATATTTCTTTTTGTTTATGCGTGGGTTAAGAGATGAATTTGAAAACATTAGATCAAACTTAATACATAGAAAACCTAGACCTAGAGGAGACTCCTTTTTGGCCGACCTTGTTATGGAGGAAACAAGATTAACAAATATGAATGTCGCCAAAGAAGCTGCCCTTGCCGCATCCAAACCGGGAGCTAACTTGAAGACTTACAAGCCCTCACATGCAAAAAATACCGAAGGCACATCAAAGAAACCCATGAGACCGTGGCCTAACAAGGACACCATTTGCCACTATTGCAAGGAAAGTGAGCATATCAAAACCACTTGTCCTCTTCTCCGAAAAAAGATTGGAAAGTGGGAGCCGTAGATGAAGGAGGAGTCTTGCCCAATAACATTAAGGCATACATAGAAGAAATGTTCAAACTTCAAAGAAAAGGCAAGCATCTTCGGAAATGCTCTATCCACTTCTCAAGGTATGTCTTGGTTTTTAGATTCGGGCGCATCTTTGCATATGACACATAGTGAAAATTCTTTAATTGAATCTCGTGAAACCATTCTAAAACATGTGTTTACAGCCGACGGCACAAAACTTCAAATAAAGAAAATAAGAAATTTTGAAAAAAAAAAATTTAAAATTTAAAACGTAAGCTTTATACCTTAACTTAACTTGAACTTACTTTCGGTTACTCAAATCTGTGATAATAATTGAATAGTCACTTTCTCATCCAAACATTGTGTGGTGCATGATCACCTATCGAGGAAGGTGATTGGTCAATGCCATAGAAAAAGTAGACTATACAAAATGGATTATCTTGTTATGCCAAACTTTGATTTTTGTAATGTAGCCTAAGATGCTACTCTTTGGCATAAAAGACTTGGACACTTGAACTCACAAAAATTATGTAACATTCCCTTGATGAAAAAAATTAGAGAGCAAAAGTTTGAATGTAAAGATTGTATTCTTTGAAAAATGCATCATCTCTCTTTTGGAGAAAAAAATTATGTACCAAACAAAGCTTTTGATTTAATACATTCGGATGTGTAGGGTCCCGCGCCTGTTGTTTCTAAAGGAGTAATTCAATACTATGTGATATTTGTAGATGACTTTACTCGCTTTACCTGGATATACCTCTTAAAACATAAATCAGAAGTGTTTGAAAAATTTGTAGTCTTTTACAAAATGATCAAAAATCAATTTGGAGCCACCATTAAGATTTTTAGATCGGATTCAGGAGGAGAATACATGTCAAAAATTTCAAAAATTTATTGAATCAAATGGGATTTTACATCAAAAGTCATGTACTAAAACCTCCTAACAAAATGGTCTAGCTGAAAGAAAACATAGATATATTATTGAAACATGTCGAACTATGTTAATTGCTAGTAGAGTTCCTAAATTTTTATGGGCCGAAGCTAGACTTACTACAGTTTATCTTTTAAATATAATGCCTTCATCTAATCTTGAAAATATTTCACCCTTTGAAAAATTATATAATATCTCTCTATATTATGAAAGACTTAGAGTTTTTGGATGTAGATGTTTTGTGTATATAGATAAAAATGATAAATTGTTACCTAGGGCTGTGAATGTGTATTCCTTGGTTATGGCATAAACAAGAAGGGTTATAGGTGCTTTGATCCCATTGAAGACAAATTATATGTTTATGAGGATGTAAATTTTTTTGAGAATGATGCTTACTATAAGTCTAAATCCTTAGAAAATTCTGAATCTTCTATATCTCAAGATTTATTTGATCTAGAAGAAGACGATGATTGTGACTCAGTAGATCATCATTACAATTCTCTTGAGAATAGTGATGCTTCGAATACAACTATTGATTTCCAATCCATTGTTAAATCCTTTCTTTTACATTATACAAGATGCCTTAGAGAATCTAATGATACCCGTGTAGAACCTGATGATACATGTTTAGAACCTAGGGTCTCAAAACCTCTCCAACGTTTTGTTTCCTATGAATCTTTTGAACCCCAACAAAAAAACTTGATTGCTACTCTTTATCAGGTTAGAGAACCTAGGTTTTATCATCAAGCTAAAGGTATTCTAGAATGGGAAGATGCTATGAAAGATGAACTCAATGCTCTAGACAAAGCTCAGACATGGGCAGTTACACGTATACCAAAGGATAAAAAGGTTATTGGATGTCAGTGGGTTTACAAAATCAAAACTCATAGCAATGGTCACATTGAGAGATATAAAGCCAGACTTGTTGCAAAGGGTTATGTCCAAGAATATTGGATTGACTATGATGAAACATTTGCCCCGGTAGCTAGGATGACCACAATTAGAATTCTCATAACTCTTAGTGCCATTAGGAAATGAAATATATATAAACTTGATGTTAAAAATACTTTTCTAAATGGTTTTCTGAATGAAGAAGTTTATATGAGTCCTCGTGGTTTTAATGTTCCTCATGGCCATGTTCTTAAATTACGAAAAGCCTTGTATGGTTTGAAATAATCTCCTAAGGCTTGGTTTGATCGATTTGAAAAATTCATGCATTTGCATAATTTTACAACTTGCTATTCTGACATTGCCTTGTTTGTACGAAAAACAGAATCAGGTATTGTTATTCTACTTTTGTACGTAGATGATATGATCATCACATGGAGTGATAAAGCAGAGATTATAAAAGTTAAACGTAATCTTCATCAAGAATTCAATATGATAGACTTAGGCTTTCTAAATTACTTTTTAGGCATTGAAATCACTAAAAACAATTGTGGGTATTTTATGTCTCCGAAAAAATTTGCAAATGATATCATTCAAAGGTTTGGTTTCACAGATACCAAAATAGCACACACCGAAAGTTCTAGGTACCAAGATCCACTAATGGTGAAAATTAGTTGATCCCACCTCGTATTAACAACTCATAGGTGCCCTTACCTATCTTACTATTACCAGACCAGATATTTCTCATGCAGTTCATACAACGAGTCAATTTCAGCAGGCACCAACTTCTGTTCATATAAGTGCTGTTTTACGCATCATTCAATATGTTAGAAATATTTTTAATAAGGGGGTTGTCTAACTTCTTCGTCTTTTGATTTATCTGTATATACGGATGCTGGTTGGGGTGAAGATGTCTAAAGTAGACACTCTATGACTGGTTTTTGTATTTTTCTAAGTGAATCTCTTATTTCTTAGAAGTGAAAAAGCAACAGAAAGTGTCACTCTCATCCACTGAAGCTGAATATCAAGCCATGACTACTGCTGCGATAAAGATCTCTTGGATCACAACTATTCTAGTGGACATTTGAGTTACTTTGTAACATCTTGCTATCATGTATTGCGACAACAAAAGCATCATGTATATTGCCTCAAACAACACCTTCCATGAAAGGACGAAGCATATCGAGATAGATTGCCATTTTGTTCGTGAAGAATGTTTAAACAAGAAGATAAGTCTGTGTTATGTTACTTCAGAGATCCAATTATCTGACTTTTTCACTAAATCTCTCTCGGCCCCCTGTTTTCAATTTTTGCTGGACAAACTTTCGGTATATACCCCGTAAGTTTGAGGGGGAGTGTTAATGTAATAGAACACGGGCCATTAGGGCCCGTGCATTATGGTTCCAGGCACAGGGCCAGGGCCAAAGTGGCCTTGGCCACTACCGTTGGAAGGCTCTAATGGCTAGTAGCCGTTGGATTCCAATGGTTAGTGGCTGGCGAAGGTGCCAGCCAACAACCCCTCCTTATGGGCCTCTCTCTCTCTCTTTTTGCCTTATGTATACTTCTTGTAAAGTCTATAAATACACGACTCAATCATCAATAAAAGTATGGTGTTATCGTTCAACTTTTGACTTGTATTTTGTGTGCTTCCGCTCTCTTGATTGATATATTTGAAGTTTGGCATCCATGCTTGGATGACTTTGAAATCTTGACGAATTGTTGGAGTTGCATCGTGAGCATCAACCTTCGATCATCAACACTTATTTACATTAGATGCATTACAGTTTTACCTTCCACCCCCTAGTTCTTTTACAATGTTCAGAAAAGAAAATGTGGAGTGCTTGGTTAAGGATCTTCCTCTAACGTTGTACATAGCTAATGCTAGCCTGTGATTTTGGAAAGCCGTCTGGGAAAGGATTATGTGTAGAGGACATTTGTCTAAATGGATGAAGTACTGGTCGAACAGTGGGTACCGAATAGGAATATGGAAATCATTGAACTAGGTTTTAGTAGTTATGTATGATAGTTTTTATATCTGCCTTAATGATTTTTTAATTGTTTACGACAAAATGTATGGGTGAATATGTTTAAGTCATAAATTATAGTTCCTTCCTATTGTTGAGACTTGAGACAAGTTATGGCTATCCTTTTTTTAATTTTTTTCTAATGACAACTTTATCCTTATTTCCACCCAGAGAAAAGAGTTCTGTCAGATTTGGACCTTTGTTTACTTTCTCTAGCAGTCTGCCTATGCTGATCCATTATCGATTTCTAATGTTAATCCATTGATTGACCTTTTCATGAGATTAATTTTTCTCCTTTTAATTTTTGCTTGAGTGGCAGCTATTTCACACCTGATACATATGCCAATGAACATTCAGCTCGTGCTGCTAGACTTGCGGCAGGATTGTGTTCTGATCTTGCCTCAGCTATTATGAAGGGACAAGCCGGAAATGGTTTTGCACTTGTAGGTTGAATACCTATTCTTCTTTCTGTTGATTCTTTTTTTTGTCTTAACATTTATAAAGGATACTTTCAGATCAGTCCCATTTTCGTTCAACCATCTGCATTTTTTTTTGTTTTACTCAAGCCAGGTTAGGCCTCCTGGACACCATGCAGGAGTGAAACAGGCAATGGGCTTCTGTTTGCATAACAATGCAGCAATGGCCGCTTTAGGTGCTCAAGCTGCAGGTGCAGATCGAGTATTAATTGTTGATTGGGTAATATTTAAGTACTCTTCTTGGGTGTTTTTGTGTTATTTTGTAGTTACATTCCTTGGAGTTTTATGTAGTTTATTTTTTAAATGATTGCTTTTTGATAAATTATTGGTTTTCTTGGTACTACAGGATGTGCACCATGGCAATGGCACCCAAGAAATTTTTGAAGGAAACAAATCGGTGAGCCTTGATAATAATCCGTAGTTGTTTCACCTTCCACTTGGTTATGCTACTTTATTTATATTCTGAAGAGATTTTCAGAGTTTGTGTTTAGTGAAGATAATGATCGAGTGTATGTACCAATGACAGTAGTTAAGCTTTAGTTCTGCTTTGCCACCAAATGCTTACTGCCATTCACATAGATGCTGGACTGACATGCTAGTTGCAAACTGATGCCATTTACTACCAACCTTTGGTTGGTCGACTGTTTTTTTATGTTCGCACCAATTTTCATTGATCTCTGGATTTCTTTCCAAGGAAGAGGTCAAATTACTTTATTATCCAACAATGCCAGAAAAGCCTTTGTTTTGTTCTAAGGGCTTGGAAGAAAGTTGCAATCATATCCATCATGTCTGTAATTATAGCTGGAACATTGGCCACATACAGGACCAGCATGCTAGCAGAAAAGCGCCCATATGCTGAAGCCATATCAGCTGTCATGTGTTCTCTACAGATAATTCATTCTGTATGTGTACCTTATGCCAATGTAGCACCATGTCAGCACAATTTAGGAGTCCGAAGTTGTGAGCATGGATGTGTCAAGTGTGAAACAGGTGCATATTAATGAATTTGTAATGCCTAATGGGAATAGGAGGCCAAATGGAAATGAAAGTCATTGAAATAAAATATGAATGCAAGGTAAAGACCAATTTACAGTGTTCTAATACAAGAAAGGGAGCAACAGGAAGAGCGAACCAGTAGGAAGTACACAAGAAGCCAGCCAATAATTTAGTGGGAAGCGTGTTTGGGAACAAGTAGAAAACGTTGGCTCCATGAATGGAAAGCACTTCCATTGGCCCTTCCCCCTCTTTCCAGGAAGCATAACGCTGTTGCTGCTGATGTAGGCTCTTTATTTTACCTATGTGCTTCCTGCAACTATGAACTATGAACTATGAACGATGATGGACATGACACTTGACACTTTATGGACACAACTATGTCAGGCATGTCAACACCGTGCCCCTTATTTTGTTTATTTCATTTTACCATAATAGTTAATTATACTCGTGTTTTGTTTCAAATTTTGCTCTTAATTATATTGAATCTGAATCTCTATATTTGCCGTGGATTTATTAAGAGTGTAATGGTTCAAGAATTCACATGCTAGATTTTATTTATAGTTTAAACAGTCATGGACAAATGACTGTGTCCAGTGTCTTAGTTCTACACAATCGGTGAGGATGCGCAAAGCATGTGATTTATGTCTCATATTTATGTCTTTGCTAGAGTGGGCTCATCAGCAATAAAGATCCTGAAGTTCTGTGTGAAATGCTCAATTTTCTCTCATTCCCATTATGAACTTGAAAAACCTAAAACCGTAACTTTAAAGGCTTGAAGTGAATGATGTAGAAAAGGTCAAAGTGGAGGCAACCACATAATAGTGTATAAGAAAATATTTTATCCTTTTCCTGAACCTTCCATTTTATCTTTTCTAGAGCCAACCTTGTCCACAACATTAAACTGGAATGGTATAAGGAATCAAGGTCCACTAATAAAAAGAATCAGGGCTATCTGAATATAGATGTGATCCTAGTTTGGCCAAGCAGGCTGAATACTCACCTTGAGAAATGAATGGTATATCGATAATTTGAGTTATTTATCTTGATGTGATTTACCTTAAACATTTCATAAAAGGGTAAGGAAATTGTTTTTTCACACTAATTATCCACTATTTCCTTTTTCTTGGAGTATCTTCTTCATTTTGAATTAGTTTTTTAGATTTGGTTTAAAATTTAAATTGACCTTGTGCCGATAATGTAATTATCAACATGAACCCCTGTCACATGATTGCACCATCATAATGTTGTACTTTTCATAACAACAACAACAACAACTAAGCCTTTTCCCATACAAGACGGGGTCGGCTACATGGATTCTTTGTTTCCACAGATCCCTATCGTGTGCCATGTTAGCAGTTAACTTTGTACTTTTCATAAAAACCAAAAAAATCCCCCAAATCCCAAAGATTTGGGAAGAAAAGCAGATGAAATGTAATAAGCAGAAAATATAATAAACACCATTATAATGTCTTATCCTGCATGTGTAATCAGAAGCTTAATTTAGAGTAATGCATGGGAATAAATAATCACAATGATAAAATAATATTACTTTTCTCCATAGCCTTCTACAAACATTAGAAACTTAGAGGAATACAACGCTTATAGGTAAACAATGTAATAAAAGAAATATAGGCAGATGATCCTTCTCCATACTGTTGTGAGAACTTGGATATGTCAGATTAGATATGAGATCCACGATACAAATTTAAACTAATATGAACAAACAACAAGCTGCAAAGTTAAAATAAGCTTTTAACCGTTGAAGTTCTAATAGGTGGCTTTTGAAGCCGCCCTTTAAAAACTAAATTAGAAACTTTATTGGGTTAAGGGCCATTTGTGTGTATCCTGTCTTCCATGTCCTGGTCTGGTTGGATGTGCAAGAGGGAGCAATGGATTGCACTGGCTGAAAAAGTTAGTTTAAGCCGAGGAATTTGAAGAATGATGGCTATCCAGCAATTGTTTGATCTTTGATAGTCTTCTTGGGAATCTTCATCTTTCAGAGGTTCCTCTCCTGTTAACTTATATAATTTTAATTTTTTTCCATTGCCTCTTCAGCCTGTCAGTTTCCTAAGGTTTTCACCTGGTTATGCCATTTTGCATTTAATAGCAGACTATCATGTTTTTGTCCATCCCATGTGTGTTATTCATCTTGTGCTTTCGCGCTTGTAGTAAAGTTGCCTTTCTTTCTTAGCAAATGTTTCTTAGCTTGTTTTAGTCTTGAGTTGTGCCAACATTTATTGCTCGGTTCACTTTTCAGTATTGTGCTGTGCAAAAATTTTAGTGGTATAAGCCTTGAATTTACCCATTTTGACTGATGTGTTTTTGAAGGTACTCTATATCTCTTTGCATAGATACGACAACGGGCGGTTTTATCCAGGAACTGGGGCTGCAACTGAGGTATCTCACTTAAGCAATTTTGCATGCTTCTGCTGCCAGCAACTAACCTATCACAGTTTCTTGATTTGGCTAATTTCCACTAATGTGTTGTCTTTTAGAAACTTAATGTTGCCCATCTGATTTCGTTCATTCATTTTTGAGCAAAGGCCATATCAATAATTTAAGATATTATTCTCGACATGTTTTTAGTCGCCATCTTGGTCTCTGATGGATCCTGCAAAAATGGACATACCTATGAGACATCAGAGGGAGCCAAACTCCATTTAGCAGAAACCAGAGCCAATAGAAAGAAAGTCTAATATTGCATGACTGATTCATGAATTCTAACTGAACTACTGAAAATAGTTTCCCATCATAGAAACGGAAGTACCAAAAAGAGATGTGAAATTCTTGTAATATATTTTTCAGGTCAATGTAAATAAATATATTTGATGAAAAAAGAGTATGCAAGAATAGCTGTCAATTGCAAAGGAACATTCTGAAATGGTGTATTGGGATAGAATTCTGATTATTGGAGGTGTAAAGTATTTCAAGAATCAAGTGTACAAATGTGGTTCTGCAATCATAAACACCTATACGTTTAACGGAAAAATGCAAAGTTGGAAGGGATCTTTCCAGTGCTTTAGCATGTCTAGGACTTCGATGTATCGTTTTGCAGACTCGAGCCAACTGCAGGCCTGAGCGATGATAAGTTCACGAGATAGTTGGGTGCCTACAACTTATGCTGTTCAGGCAGTGCATATGCTGTTTTCTTTTCACTTCAATTGATGTAAATAAACTGAGTCTAATTGTGTACGTGTGGACTTCATTTGTCTTGTTATTGCTTATTACATAATTGCATCATGTTTTCAGTGAACATGTGAGATTGCATAAATTAAATTTTTTAACTGATTCTTTGATGTCTGGTTAATTCTAATACTGGTCTCCTACTGTGATGCAGGTAGGAAGCTTCGGTGCAGAAGGATACTCTGTGAATATTCCCTGGAAGCATGGGGGAATTGGGGATGATGACTATGTATTTGCATTTCAGCATATTATTCTTCCCATAGGTCATCTACTCGACCTTCAATCTTGGCTTCCTTAAACAACACGATGAAGTGATTTTAAATCTATGTTGCATCATGAGTGCTGTTATTCACTTACGCTTGGTATCTTTCCTTGAATAGTAAGATACTACTTTCTGTATCTATTCAGCCAGATGATCAAACTCACCAGATATTTGTTTAGACTGGATTTTTTATGTTTGCCTATCTCCTTTGATCCAGATGGGTTCAACCTTTCCAACGGTAGTATATGTGATCTTATAACCATACATGACTGTCGAATTGGATTTTCTATAGAGCCCTTTGGCATGTGGTCCCTGAATCTCAAGGTCTTCATTGTGGTGCCTATGCAATAACAGGGTTTAGAATTTGATTCATATTTTCAAAATTCATAGTGTTTTTCTACCATGGCAAATCTGAATCTGGATAAGAAAACAGAATCTATATCCAAATTCCTTGTGATTCACCTTATAGAATTTAGATCCAAGTCTCACTCCAAGACCCCCTTAGCATGTTGAAATTGAAGAAATAAATTAGCTGCTACTCTTTTCTTTTAAAATGCTATTGGCCTCTTGCTGAGAGTTGGATCTCTCAAATAGCAAACCCTCACAACTAATACATTATTTATTGTTGAGTTGCAGCTTTGCAGTTTGTTCCAGATTTGACCATTGTATCTGCTGGATTTGATGCTGCACGAGGTGATCCCCTTGGTGGTTGTGATGTAAGTCAACCTTTTTTTCCAAAATGAAAAAGTTTCCTTATAATGGTTACAAGAGGAAAATATTTGCTATCTTGTGCATTAATCCCCTAGTAGAACAAGTGCATTTTATTTGTTTCCTATTAGTTCTTAACAAGACAAACCCTACGGATGTGGTATATTGCTAAGTCAAAAATAGGATTTATAATAAGCAACTTTTTAGAAAGTCGTGAATATTCATCAAGATTTGATGTTTCAATTAGATCATTTCTTTCTTTTTTCCATGTTGAGATCACTTAATCCAGAATGCATTTTCCAATAAAAATGACTTCTCTGGACACAACTGTGGTCATTTTAGTAAAGCAAAGCTTGGTTCTATGACTACTAACTAGATAACATTGAACCTTATATTGTAGCCAATTTTGTGTCTTCTCTCAAACTATAACTACACACAAATCCTTTCTCCACACTAATTGCGGTCAGCTATGTGATTCTTATTCTCCATTTTGCTTGATCTTGTGTCATATCTGTTCTTAACTTGGAAAAGAACAAGGTTGCATGCTATCTTTTATTGGTGCATATCAACCGTTAGAAGGATCATAGCCAAAAGAGTGTGTAAGATGAAATTACAAAGTAGTTCCTACAATGGCTGAGATTTTTGCGGGCCAAAATCTGCACGACCGTGCATGCCTGTGGATAAACTTCCATTATTTGGCTAATAGTGTGAGGGCTTAGCATTTTTCTGTGCACGCTTACTTTTATGAATGGCTTACACAGGGGACCAATACAAGACAAAGTATGTATTTTCCCAACAGTACCTAACATCAAACTTCCTGGGAATTTTAAATGGCTGAAAGGTATCTGTGTTGAAAATGTGTGCCATTCTGTATTTTGGGTTTATGTCTCGGCTTGACGTGGCAAGACTAAATTCTTTACCCATGCCCACTTTTTGATGATGTGAATACTGTTGCTTACTGTGCATTGGAGCCTCATATTGCATCATCAACAGAGAACCCTCAACAGTTCTATTAGTTATAGAATTCATGGTAGAAGACCCAATTTACCCAACTGAGTTTACACTGGCCATCAACAAATTAACACAAGTCTCCCTTTTCTTTAAGCTTAGGACTGGCTATGAAGAGAAAACACTCACCATGGGCAAACGTTTCTTCTCTAATTGATTGAAAGTGATAACAGCATGCCTCTTTCTTGATATTCGGTTTGATCATACTTTGAATTTTACTTCCCTTGAGAATGCTTTCTTTAGCTGATTTGTTTATTTCAGGTAACCCCTGCCGGCTTTGCTCAGATGGCACATATATTGAATGGTGTCTCAAATAGAAAATTGCTTGTTATTCTCGAAGGAGGGTATGCTCCAAATTTTGTAATATGATTTGTTTGTGTTTAACAAATAAAACTTGACTTATTTTAATTGTGTCGACAGGTACAATCTACGTTCAATAGCATCTTCTGCTACTGCAGTCATAAAGGTAGTTGCAATAGAATGGGTGAAAGGAACATCCATTCTTGATTATTTAGAATGATTCTGATATGGGGGTAACCTGTAGAGGTTGATTTATGTATTCAATGCTACGTTTCTGTAACTCTGTTTATGATAAAATTGTGTATGTGTGTGGGAATGATAGGGTATTCTGGGAGACTCCCTGAGTACCACAGTCCGGTCACTCTTGATGGACGATTGGGGACGGCATGATCCAGGATTATATACTCTCGGAGTTACCCTATCATTCCTAATATATATATATATATATATATATATATATATAGTTGATGATTTTAGTTGCTTTGTCAAGTATATCAGTGTATAGTCTCTCTGGAATTGTTACTCATATTTTGTCCATTCACTGTTTTTCTCAAGCATGTCGTAGATAACCTTGTTCATATCTTTATTTATATCATGGCCCATTTCTTATTTAAGGTGTGTTAACACATTGAGTATGTGGATCAGAAAACAAGCGTATTCCCTGTCCATTTCTCCAACCAGTTATGTGGAGTGGGGATTGCATTAATCAGGATTTCATTTTGCTGAGGGCAATCCACTTGTCACTTTAAATTGATCCTTCTATAATGTGCTAATTGTTGTTGTTCGATGGTGGTCTGCTGTATTTTGTGGTTAGAAATGGCTAGGACTGTCAATAAATATAGTTTGTCTTTGAAAAATTGGATTCTATGACGATCCAGGAGAGTCTGATGAGTTTCGGTTAGTCTTTCAGGTACCAAGAATTAGATTGCTGGCTGTCAGGTAGCTCATGAGAGAAGCATTTCCTGCCACTAGGATCGTTCAAGATCAGGGCCTTCCACTTGAGGTTTCTGAGCCTGATTATGCCCTTTTGTGTCCTATGCAACTAAATCCTGTTGAAAGTGAAAATATACGAACATGGGTTTTGTGCCCATGTTGTATTACAAATATACTATGGCAAAAATGATTTTTGGATTGCTGCGTCTTGAGGGTTCATCAGGTTACAGCCTTTGTTTAGATTTTCTGGCACCATAAAACATATGAATAGCAATTAGACCTGTTATGTTTTATGGTTCTGAGTATTGGGTACTTAATCATCAATATGAACAAAAGATGTCCGTGAGAGAAATGAAGATGTTGAAATAGATGAGTTGTCACAGAAGAAAAGACCATATATATAATGAGGTTATTAGAAACAAATTGGGAGTGACATCAATATATGATAAAATGAGGGAAAATTATTTAAGATGGTTTGGACACGTAGAAAATGAGTAATAAGTTAGGAGAAACTAGATTGTAGAAATGTTAAAAGAGGAAGAGTAAAACTATAAAAGTATTGGAAAGAAACAATAAAGAATGATCTAGCTTATGTTGAGTTAACTGTTAGAATGACACATGATTGGAAACAAAGAATCCATGTAGCCAATCTCGTCTAGTATGGGAAAAGGCTTAGTTGTTGTTGTTGTATAAAACATATGAACATGAGTTTTGTAACCCATATTTAAGCTAAAGAGGGGTCATTCAGCTCCTATTAGCTTCTAAAAATCCCCTTGCACTCTTGTGCCAAAACTTACCAAAGTCACAAAACTTGTGTTTGTGAAGTCCACCTGCAAATCCTCCCTTCCCCATTCAAAGCCCAGATTCACGTGATGTTCAGTTGTTTCTGTTTCTGTAAACCTAGTCTCCTAAGTAAATATGAAGGCGATTATGTAGGAGAAGAGGGGATCTATGTCCCACGACTGCCAACACCATGAATTTGTATGACATCTTCGTTCCACTTAGAAGGTTAGATTTTGATTTTAAGGCTCATTGCATTCCTTCTTAGTATCCGTATGGCGGAAGAGCACAAGATCTAACATATCGATATTGGAAGTAAATTACTACCACATTCATCTTTGGTGGATGTTTGTAGTAGCATCATCCTTGATGCAATTTGTCATGCGAGTGACATTTCTTGGGTTGTAGTAACAAATAGAGCGGATGCCCTTATCCAATATTGGATGAAGCGCTACCAACTAGTTTGCTTAAAGTGGAGCAGCAATGAGCTCAAGGGAGGGAAATGATTTGGTAGCATGAGCACAACAAAAAGGAGCAAGATGGGTAACAGCAAGCTCAACAAGAGTGAGCTTAGTGACAGTGTGTTACTGCGTTTTTGCAACAACTCCTATCCAATGTTGTTTCTGATAGTTTCCAGATGATAGTCTCTGAGGATGAAAATATTCCCATTCCATGCCAGAGATTGTCCTAACTTTGAAGATGAGGATGATTGAAATGGTAGTTAAAACTCAAGTTGGAACGTTTATTTTGTTTCATAATGCTGCTTGTAACTTTTTTTCTGAAGTATCTAGCTACTAGACTGAAAGCCTATGGTTCTTTAGCATGAGCTGCTTCCAGACAAGCAGTTGAAATGAGGCGCCTGCTCTCTGGACTATGGTACTTAGTGCACAAAGGTCCACTGTGCCTTACAGCATGCCAGCAATGCTTGTCTTTTACCTTTTGTGGCTGGTTGTAGCCCTGTTGTTAAAGAAATATGTTTCTGATGCGGACTTATTATTTGTCTTCTGTCTTGTGAAGGTCCTCCTTGGAGAAACTCCTAGATTTGAAATGGCTTCTGTTATGCCGAGTAAATCAGTGTTACAAACTTTACTTGAAGTTTTGAACATTCAGCTAAATTTCTGGTCAAGTCTCAATTCAAGCTATGACACAATTCTCTCACTGTGGGAATCATCTCATGCACGAGGAAGAAGTAAGTATCAAGACTTCTTATGTTCTGTTTACTTGAAAATTTTTGCACAAGGAGACAACTGTCCTGGGTAGGTTCTGACTCAAAGAAAGATATCGCTGAAGGTGGTCGCTAGTTTAAGTAGCCTAGGTATGCTTCTAGTAGTGCTCTTCCTGTTCTTAGCTTGCCATTTTAACCAAGCCTTTTTCCCATATACTAGGCGAAGAACTAGAGGGTGCAAAATGAGAATTTATAATTTTATAGACAGTCACATCGTCCTGGGATTATTCCTGTCCATCTTCACACACTGGTCTTCAGAGTTCTGATGTGATTGGGTCTACTAGTGCTGAAAAGATTCTGCCCCTAATAAAACATCCAACAGCTATCATCTATCTAACACTACCTTCTCCTTTATGCTCACGTTCCTTTTATTATTTTCGGCTCCATACATTATGGTATTCTCTCCATACATGCTTCAGCTTCTTCTTCTTTTCCTGAACTTTCTAAGCTAAATTAATGGTTCTTATTTCAGTTCTGATAAAGATGCCATGTCAAATTTGTCGTGACAATGGGAAATATAACTTTGTACATCACAAATTAGCAGATTTTTTTTGCAGAAGGTTAAGTGGATGTGATCCCTTATGAGTATATCGTCAATAAATTATGGACCCATCCTCTATGGTGTTTGAATCATATATTACATATGGGAAGTGGGCAGGTCCAGATCTGTTAGATTGAATCCAGTAATTAGAAAAATGGTGCCTTCAGTATGACACAAGGAGCAATTAGCTTCATCCATCTCTCTGCTGCTCTGTAGGTTTAAAGGTCTTCTATGCTGAAAAGATAAGGGTTACTGTGCTAAAAAGTATATGCGATAATTATTGGGGCTTGAGACTTTAGTGCTGGGATTTCTTGTGCATCAGTATCAATTCCATCAGATAGTGATGCACATCATGAACACGTCATATAGTAAATTTGATCCATTTAGGTGCGGATAAATAGTGAACTAATGAAAATTATATCAGTAATTTATATGTTTCTACTTTTACATCAAACTGTCACATATCTAAGATTGTAGTACATATTACATTTTTGAATTCCTACTGTTACAGTGATTTTGAACATGCATTAACAATAGGACAATGCAACTGGTTTTGCAACAATTAGATGCTAGCCGAGACTGATTGAAGGTATGTCACGTAACCTGCCATGCGGCCCAGGAACCACAATTAAGTCAAGTTAAGACCTTGAGCCATAGTTGATGGAATACAAACAAGGCCAAGCGCTGGATTACATACAACATGTTGAAAGTTGCCATCTTGACATTAAATTATAGGGGGCATTCCATACTCCCAGCAAATGCTACAAAAATGTGAAGACCCAAAGCTTGGTGCACAAAGGCAATTCCTATGCTTGTAAAGAATTATGAAGTGTTTAATAGTACATGTGAACTTGTAATAGGCACTCCTATCAAGTGTTTTATAAGCTAAATGCCTGAGTAAAAGTTTGACCCAAATGGACTGGGGGGATAGAATAACTGAGGGGCCGCATTGACAAATTTGGTGCATACGATAGTCAAGTCTTATTTCAGGGCTAAGAACAGTCTTCAAGAAGGCTGAAGTTTAATCATAATTATAACACTAGAAAACGAACAGGGAGCTTTCCCTGGAGTGGGTTCGGCTGGTAGTTGAGATGATTGAGACATTTGCCCAGCAGATTGTCTGAACATATAAGTACAAGATTAGTTGGTTAGAGTATGAGCGGAAGGCTGAGACTGAATCAAGGAAATTGGCGCTCATCAATGGTAAAGATTCTATAACAAGCTACATCCATTTCAAATTTGAACCTTAGGAGGCAAAAACGTATAAGAAAGTGAAACACAGAAGTCCAGCTAGCATTTGAATTTGAATGGTTGCTGGAGTTCAAATGAAGATGGGATTCCTTGAGTTCATATGAAGGGACATGCTCGATTTTAAGGTTCTAGCAACATGAAGGTCAAGATCCAAGATTGGCCAACCTAGAAGCTCCTATTCCTGTAGGTTATGAATTCTTGTAAATAATAAGTCCTGTACAAATAGAGAATGTCCACCACTTGTATTTGAGCTTATGTTAAGGCATGAATTCACGTTACATCCCTGAAATTGTCTTGAGTGTGAATGAGTGATCTTCCTTTCTTCTTAAAGTGAGACCTTTCTCAACCCATCCTCAATCCACACCTTCACCAAATCCTGTCCAAAGTGAGACGTGGCCAGCAAACAAGGAGAAACCACTGGATCTGAGCAAGGTGGCTGATTCTCCCTGACAATTATGACGGGTAGAAGGAAGCTGGGATTTACCATCCACTTTTGGGTGCTGGACAACTGCTCCATCTGTATGTAATGCACTCACAAACATTTAATTGAGGGGTTCAGCAGATGCATTTTTTATTTGATTGAACATTGTCAATCTAACTTGCAATAACAAATCCTCAATTAGATTCTGATAACCCCACAAGGAGTTTAGAATAGCCATCATTTCCAATGAGGGAGTACCACAATAACAATATTGTCCTTTCTTGCTCCACATGGCTGAGACCTCTATGACACTTGGGATAAATGGATCAAATTGCTAAACTTTCCTTCAAATTCAACCCATACAGCCTCAACAAGTAGTGGGGTAACCAAAGATACATCTTGAACTGAAGGTCACATAGCCAACCCTGGTATTAAAGTGCTTTTGCGTACAGAGATACAATAACTTGATACATCATTTAGTCATACCATATGTTACAATGAGGTACGGTATGATATAGGTGATTTTTAAAAAAAAAACATAGAAAACACAAAAGAAATTTTAAAAATCATGAAAAAGTTCTCATACACCCCACTAAGAGACAATGTATTCAATGTCAAAACAAACCAAATCACATGTATACATTGCTCTCGGGCTTCATTTTAAAACTTAGGATTGATGATTATTAATGAATGGAGAATACATATGAGATTTGTAGAGAGGAAAGAGTAGACATGCAATAGGAGACAAAGAAGCTAGCGTAGAGGGTGTTTAAATATACTCAAGCTTTAATTTTACAATTTTTGAAACGTGTATCGTATCGTAGAATATGGGGTGTATCGTATGATACACTTTTCATATCACATCATATCATATGATATGTCTCGATAAATGGTGCTTCACGATATAGGTACCTGAATCGTATCGGTTCAGGTACTGATATGCATGATGTGATACACTTTTTATAACATTGGTTAGAACAATGTGGATGCTCATTTTTTAGCTAAATGTGGGGCTAGTTTAGAACAAGTTTCTAAAATATGGACCTCCCCACCTAAGGAATTACAGATCTTCTAGTTTGTACCTTTGTGTTTATAATATTGTATAATCCATTTGAGATGTATTTTGTCAGCTGAATAATAATAAAAGGTCCGTCTCTTTTGTGCCTGAACCAAAGCAAGTGGAATAATGCTCACAAAAAAGTTGCTGAGAAAAAACAAGCGTAATACTAAATTGACACCAAACATCACTCGAAAGTGCTACATATATGAGCATCTTGATAGCACCGTCAGATCTTATGCTAGTATGTACTATCTAATTGTTAGCTTCCTTTGCTATCTCATATTTGTGAATCTTTTGCTATTTCAGGAAAAAAGGTTAAGAAAAAGAAGAGGGTGTCTAGGCTTCCTTGGTGGAGATGGGGTCGCAAGAGGCTCTTTTATGCGCTTCTGTTTGCCCGTTCCAGTCGACCATCCAGGAGTTCTGTAAAATGACAAACTGTTCTTTGTTCCCACTGTAGCAGAATCACAGAATCGTAGAACTTTTACAATATTGTGGCTCTATAGGGAACACGCATATGCCGTATCTGGGCATCAGCCGTGTTCCCTTTTTCTTTCTAATTTTTTTAGCTATTGAAGAGTTTGCAATTCTATGAAGCCATTCATTTGCTACCTTTTGCTTTTCCCTTTAAGTTGATGAATTGAAGTGCTGCTTCACATGGTTGGTGAACCCAGCAATCCAACTCAAGAGTCGCCGGAGTCAACTAGGATACCCATAAAGCAATCCGCAATAAAATCTAATATTTTTAGGGTCTGGCTTGCTGTTGAATCACCAGTTCTTACCAACATGTTTATGTCATCTTTTCCTTCATGCGTTATATTCTCTCAACTGCAGTTAAGCTTGTGATTGTATAGGTTTTTGTGCTTTACGTTTCCTTTGTTGAGCACAATGCTCACTTGGCTAGGGAGTTGGTTCACATGCTAAAGGCCATGAGTTCCAATACACGGGGTGTGCATAGTCTTCAGCCTCCCCACTGTACCCAAGAGGAAAAGGTTCCTTATTGCTTTAGCTTTGATTATTTCTGTTTCTATTTTAGAAAAATCTAAAATTAGACTTGATATTTCGATGGCTTTCTTTAGGAAACACTTAAGAAGGCGGACATATATTGTGGTTTCGAACCACGATACTGTTCTGTGATAGCCCATTCTTGTTTGCATGGATCTTCCTACCAAATGTTTAGGTTTAAGCACAATGTTCTCCCTATTGTCTATTTAGCATGTTAAACATTTTGTCATGTTTAGCGCACTGTAGTATTGTCTTTTCAAAGCACTCAGGACAGTAGTTCGCCTGGCAGGGACCTCGAGTCACACGGTGCAGGTCGTGAGCTTGATACCTGGGGTGGCCATACCTGGCTTCAGCCTCTCTGTTCTAACGGGAAAATATAGTTTTTCCGAAGGCAGGCGAGGTGAAGCAGAGCCCAACCAATTTCAATTGCCATGAATCTATTGGCAATTGAATCGCTGGCTGTCAATGGATTCAACACTCCACTACCACGCTGCGCAATGAGCATCAGCAGCTCGCAATTTAAATGTCAGATAATTTCACACATGAATTTAACATACGTTAGATGATCATGTTTTGCTGGAGGTTGCTTTATGCACTCGAGGTTAGAGTATGTGGCCGGACAGTCAGCGGCGA
The DNA here is from genome assembly GCA_036023115.1 of Brasenia schreberi. Taxonomy (NCBI): domain Eukaryota; kingdom Viridiplantae; phylum Streptophyta; class Magnoliopsida; order Nymphaeales; family Cabombaceae; genus Brasenia; species Brasenia schreberi. The sequence goes on along the minus strand of JAYKKT010000057.1, from coordinate 4,924,144 downwards.
TCGGTGTATGCCTTGTTGCGTATGTACTCGGCTAGCTTAGTTGCTCCATCGAATGCTAGTAATTCGTGCAACAGAGATCTGGCATCATGCTAACATTTATGCATAAAATGGAAACAAATTGCTCTAAGCAATCGTATGTAGCGTGCTCCCGAGGTGAGTGGGGTCAGAGCAGCATCAAGCAGGTATCTCTACATGGCAGTATGGGTCCTCATGTGGCACTACGGGTCTTAAAGTCAATCCTTACCTGATCTTATCAGGTGCCTTTGGTTATATAGCGAGGCTGCAAAATGTGACGAATGACTTGTTGGGCTTATTTGGGATGGGGACAAGCTTTGTGTGTGTGTGTGTGTGAGAGAGAGAGAGAGAGAGTTGGGTCGGTATATCCTTAGTGGGTCAGGTACTTTCACAATAAAGATTGCATTAACAAATCTTAACTCGAACACAGCAGGGGCCTCATTTTACCAATCAAGACTGCGCATAGTTTTAACAGCCAAGCTCGTGTTTTCAGCTCGGTTAAATCTCAGCACATCTCAACCTGAACCCAGCATATGAGGAAACACGATCGGAACGAGTCACCTTGTGGTTCATTTGGATCATTCCAAAGCCCTAAAGTACTTGATATCCACAACTCGAAGTTTTTCAATATGGTTTGCAGTACTAAATGTTATTATTCAGCGATAAATTATGAAATGCTGGGAGTGAATGTGATATAAAAGTCGTGCACGCTCCTGCTATATATATAGAATAGGGCCCCGGAATGTGTAGCATATACTCGCTGGCATGCTTATAAAGTTCAAAACCTTGTCTGCCATAGTTCATGTTATTTAAATCAATTGCACGAGTCTCGGACTCAAACGTGGCTGATCATTGTCGCCTACAAGGTTAATTTAAGTTTGAATTTTGTTTCCATAATAATCTAAAGTGGAGGGTTCTCATAATGAAGACATGTAGTTAAATGATAAGGAATCTTATGACGTCGGTGACGTCCACCGAATATTGCTGTGATCATCCTAGTTCACGAGCTTGAAATTGAACAAATGTAGCCCTAATAATGCATTCATCCATAATAAAGACAAACAAATAGATAGTCGTGCATGCCTGTGTATTTGCGTGTCTTGTTCATATTTCTTATATATATAAATATATATAAAGTGATTGGATCAAGTCCGCCACTGACCCTGCACACTCATACTCAGTCACTGCTTTGGAGTGGCATGAGTATAATAACAACATTTTTAATACTTTTTCAAATCTCTTAAAAATTTTAAATTATACTTATGTCACTTAAAAGTAATGAGTGAACATATGAGAAGCGGATAAAATCCAGTTTCCCTATATATATATATAAGGCGAATGATAGACGACCCAAGGATGCTCTCGTATATGAAAAACTAGATTGTGAAAATGTTAAAAGTGGGAGAGGACGACCACAAAAGTGTTGGAAAGAAATAATAAAGAATGATAGTTTATATTGAGTTAAGTGCTAGCATGACACATGATAGGACTATGTGGAAACAAAGAACCAATCTCAAACATTTAATTGAAGAGCATGAAAATTTGAGATTGAAAAACAAAAGTATTGTATATAAGTAGTTGCATCATCTAACTTTTATATACATGTTTGTAATGTATGTATAATGTGTATGTAATACATGAATGTTTTACATCAACACATGTATAAGTATGTGCACATTCATGAAACTACAATTGTATACGTACATGTATTGTATACGTCCGCATATCATATTTGTCATAGATTATGCACGCATGGATTTCTTTTTTGAAAGCAATTTAGCACAGTTGTGACTTTGGAACTGCCGATCATTTTGAGCTGGAACGAAACTGGGTCCCTAATCAGTCAAAACTGGAACCACCTAAATGGGCCGGGGACGGTAACCAAACCAGAAACTTCCCCTAGTTTGCTAACAGTTCATCCTCTCATGGAACTGGAACGCAAACCTGGTTCCAGTTTTTTTTTTTTTACCTTTACTTTTTTTGGGGGTTCAAACTGGAACCATATCTAGAACTGTATGGAATCTAGTTCGGTTAGAGTTCATGGTTCCCGGTGAACCAGAACTCACCATGTTTATATACACTTAGAGATGGTTCATATACAGGAAACATCATTAATAATAATACAAGGGAGTTATTGAAGGTTCAGCAAGTATAAAGTTTGGTGTGATTTAGTTTTCACGCCTCTCATTTCTCTTTATGATTTTGAATGTTGTACCTGAAATATTAAAATATTGATAAAAAAAAGCTATTTGGATTAGGTCTTCAGTAACTGGGCAGGTCATTCTTTCTGTTTTACACCCTTCACTCTCAAAATAGAAAACCCTTTTGTGTCAGGCTCAGTATATTCAATTATTCAGTGTCCCAAAAAACCACTTCTCAGTCAGACTTCGGATTGCTAAACGGCAAATAAATTCTTTTAAACCATTGTGACAATTATCAACTCTGACTTCCCGAATTAAAACCCTTCCTCATGTCAGACTTAGTATATTCATTCGGTTATTATTTTATCTAACATGTCATTTACTGTGCAGCAGTGATGCATTATGGCCATGCATCTGCATATCTCATGGTTGCCCTTATGACCATTAATTGACCTTTGTACTAAGGATATTAATACCCACGGGTACCCAAAACCCACCCATTCCTACATGTGATAGGGCCTTCCTTATAAGGTTTAGAGTTCTCCCCGACTCACATGACTGCCCTCCCCAACTTGGGACTGTTCCAATTATCAACAATTTTGAGAAGAGTGGCTGTTGTGCTGGGAGAAGACACACACACACACACATACCGTGCATTGCTGCCGCATATAAGTTCATGATCTCTTGAAATTGTGTTTCCGTGATCGAAATTCATCTCTCTACCAGAACAACCATTGTATAGCATGAAGTAACTATAATCCTTTGCGTTTTCCAAGCACGAGCACGTCGGAAAACAGATAAGGATATATATAGTCTATTAAGAAAACAATGATACTGTTGATTCATGGCAGCTAAAGGGTCTCCCTCGTGGTGAACACCCCCATTCTTGAGCGCTACAAACATGAAGGCCTACCATTGAGCAGCGCCACATAGAAATACATTGTATATTAGACACTCCCAAAGCAAAGGAATAATCCAGGGTGTGAAGATGAGGAAGAGAGTAGGTTGGTAGGTCTAAAGAGTCATGTGAGCGCATGTGCATGAAGGTGATCAAGAACATGCACCACCAAACATGACCTATGGCTTTTGAGACATCATTTATTAATCTCATATACTAGCATGACACATGATAATGTGCCTAACTTCTTACCTGATACAAACTACAAGTCCTTAATCTCCCCCCTCATTGTGTATAAAACCCCCTCACATTCACAATAGTATGCAGTGAATCCTAACTCCATTGATCTGTTCTCTTAGTTCCCGAAAAACCAATTCTCAATCGCCTTCGGCATTCGATTTCTCATTATCCTCATGGAGGAATACCTGCAAAACCAGCTTCTTGGCCTTAGCTTGAAGGAGATGACCCTAGAAGAGAAGGGCACCCCAAAAGATTTTGATAGCGCTGATGCTAGAAGAGCTCTTGTGGTTCAGATCATTAGAAGAAGGTTGATGGAGAGGCAGAGGAGGAAAAGAAGGATCCATGGTAATATGGGGAGTAGAAGAGCCAGGATGTTTCTAGCAGCTTCCAGAAGGCCTTCTAATCTTTTGGACAGAAAAGTGAAGAGTCTAGAGAGACTTGTTCCAAATGGGAAACATGTGGGTTTGGATGAGTTGTTTGTTGAAACCGCTGATTATATTGAGGGCCTGGAGATGACTGTCAAAGTCATGCAGCATATGGTGAGACTATTTAGTGAGTCATAAGTTTGAGTTCATGAACTCTCTCTCTCTCTCTCTCTCTCTCTCTCTCTCTCTCTCTCTCTCTCTCTCTCTTGTCTGCCTTGTATTTATTCTAAGAGAGAAGGAAGCTTTGTGTTGTCGAGTTAAAACAGGTTACTGACGCCTTACGTGATCATACCTCAGGTGTCCATTGTGCAACTATTGTCGACCTTGAATTCTTATGTATTATGCATGTTTAATGCCATATTTCTTTCCCACGTCGATATAAATATCTGTCTTGTATTTGGCCACATAGCTCCATGGGAGAAGGCCTGGTTTTGGTTTGATCAAAAGAAAGCTTGGAAAACTTTATGCAAGTCGCGAACTAAACAGGTTTAGAATACGATACCAAGTACTGAATTTAAAAAAGAAGAGTGATAATTTATATGATAAATACGAACAAGTTTATATCAAAGTTCCTTACCAAAAAAAAGGTTTATATCAAAGTTGTAATTATCATATGATCTCAAATTCGTTCGCAGTACTGGATAGAACCATCCTCGTATTGTTTCGTCCAATTTATCAGTCTATCTACAACTATATAATAATCCATATAATGTACATATTAGTATGGTAAGGACTTTGCCAATTCTAAATTATTTGCCTTCTTTAAGCCAAGAAAAAGAGTACAACTATACCGTATTGTACGATACTATGTATATGCATCAGTATTGTACGATAAGGGTATGATGCAACACTTGCAACATTGGTTTGTACATATAGTTGCAAGACCTGATTTTATTCCGAAAACCGAAGAGAGTGAAAAAGTGAAGGCCCCAATCGTGAGCCATGCCAAAACGAAATGAACGTATTGTTTTCATAAACCATAAAGGGCCTGCGTACCAAGCAAAACAGTCGTATTAGACAGACAAGATTATTGGGTCCTGGATCTGATATAGCCCTCCTATAATACATGCCTCCCTTTGCTGCTATCTTTAAAACAACAATGAACCTCATATATATTGACAGAAAGAAACCTACTATTAAGAACGCAATATATACTATTAAGAACGCAATATATATATATATATATATATGTATATATATACCACTCATTTATTGCATTCATGTTAAGAACACAATATATATATATGTATATATATGTGTGTATATATATATATATATGTGTGTGTATATATATATGTGTATATATATATGTATATATATATGTATATGTATATGTATATGTATATATATATATGTATATATATACCACTCATTTATTGCATTCATGCAATTGGTGGACATGGGTAAGTATGAGCAGATTTATTGCATTCATGCAATTGGTGGACATGGGTAAGTATGAGCAGATCCAATTTTCCTATTATATATAGAGAAAAAAATAGTCAATGTGCATACTCATCTACGTTAAAATCTCCTTAAAGATATCAATTGTTTGATCTCTAAAATCAATGATTGAAATCTTTAAAGCAAATTTAATGTATCTGTTCTTATATTTTAAATTTTAAACATCTATTTCTCAAATCGAATGGTTGAAATCTTTAAAGATTTTGCAGCATAAATTAAGTGTACACATTTACTGTATTCTCTCTCTATATGTGTGTGAGAGAAAGAGATACGGACCAAAGTTTTGCCTTGTGACTTTGGGTCGACCCGGACCTGACCTGGGTGTTCTTAGCCTGAGTCGGAGCCAGACTTTCTAGCTCGGTTCCGAACTTACCCATCCCTGGACGTGAAGCACGTCCCTCTGAACCGCCAACACGATATGCTGGACATGATGGCCCGTTATTTTTTTGAATAACGTGAAGGACAATTTTTTTTAAGAAATTTTGACCGGCCTTATTTTATCTTTTAAAACCTTTTTGACGTTGATCTTGTTGCCGTTTATGAAACTGGTTCGGGTGGAGTCGGGAGATGATTGGATCCCATTAACTACTGATTCGTACTTCCCAAACAAGAAAAGGCGGTAAACCAGTTGAGGCAACCAAAAAAAAGAGGGAGCTGTGGGCAGCGATCTCGGTGTCGGTGTCTCGTTTCCCTGTTGACAATTCAGCGGCAGCGTCGCCGTCTTCGTATTTTCCGTCGTAAAGAAGGACGATTTCGGGAATCCTTACGCTTCATTCAAAGAATATATGATTCTTCCTTGGGCCTCCATTTAGGGTTAGGCGTCCTTTTGCTTCTCTGGCGATCCCGTGTCTATCCGTTTAATATGATCGGCGAATTTCTTGAACTCACATTTGCTTTCATTTTCCCGATATGGACATAGAATGATGAACGGGTCCGTGGCTTTTGTTTCTTATCTCAAAGTATAATTGAATATTCTGCGCGGATTCGAAGGTATCTTGCTTTTCTATCGACTTTGGTCGGTTTCCTCATTCTGTCATGCAATGGCTTATTTTCTTATTTCGTGATCCTTTGGTCAATTTGTTCTGCTTTTGGCGGCAAGTTGGATCTGATGTCTCTCGTGCATCAAGTTTGGCTCTCTTTTGTTTTCTACGTGTCTTTGAGTGTTTCGGTATGTTTTCTGTCGGAGATGGTTCGTCATCTGTATCTCTCCATGATGCACAAAATTGTTACGATTTATAGTGTTTTCCGTTTCGCCTTAAAACTGTACGGTGTCGTCACTTTAGGTCATCGTTAGCCTGTAATAGGAGGGTAGAAAAATGTTCATGTTCCTTGCGAGTTTTTAGGGCGATTATACAATTCAGCTTCCATTCGAGTTGTTATTTCTGTTATATGATTGTAGCAATTAGCTGCAAAGAGAAGATACCGGAACAAAAACAAGTTACCACGTTCATTTTAGATGTGATACATAGAACATGCGGTTTAACTGACAAGACTAAAGCAAAAGTAAAGTAAAATCACATTGGGCTACAAGAGTCATATGGTTTACTACTTTCCCACACTGTACATTACACTTTTTGATCCCAAAAAACATTAATTCATACAGCACCAAAGACAATCTGGTTAAGGTGCTGGGGTCAGAGTTGTTCATATAATTTGTACACCACCTCAGTAGAAGGTAAAGTAAACCATGTGAGTCCTCAGTTGAAGGGCCATAAGAACATCTGTAATCTTTTGTGAGTTCCAATAGTAGTGCCATACATGGTTTTAAAACATTTGAGGCCTTCCGTATGCATTGGCTAGAGAAGAGCAACAAACCAATATTTCCTTTGTACTTTCTCAAATTTGAAGTCTCTTCCGAGGTCCCACTCTGAAACCTTTCCTCTTAGTGCGGCACAAAGCCACCAATTGGTATCAGATCAAGTTCAGTTATATATGCTAAATATTTTTGAGAGCAGGTCCAATTCTAGGTCCAATAAAGTTTGAGAGAGAAAGTTTAACCTTGGGTCCATATAGACTGAAGTTCTTGAGCAAAAGTTTCATGTTAGCTTTTTAGGTAGTGAGGTGCTGAAGCATGTTGGCAATCAGATACAAGTTCAATTGAAGGCTCTAGGCTAGTGGAAATTTATCAAGCAGTATTTTGTGGAAGTGGTTGGTGGTAGTGCCACTACAAAGTGCCATTTTGGAAATTTGGCTAAGGTTTGACTTTGAACAATTAAAATTGTTGGAGGTAGCCTAACCACCCCAGTGTTGTCAATCGGACTATCTTGGTTGTAGGTCCTCAAAGCTGATCAATCAAGGGTTTTAGAAAGTTGCTTGGAGTTTCCAGTAACAAAAATTACCAAATAGTAGGCAGCGCAATCATGGCCATGTTGGTTTGTGTTAAAGAGCAATTTGTCTGTGACTGTGAGTTCTTCTTGTAAATATTTGTCGATAGTCGAAGGTTGATGCTTCACAAATCGAATCCAACAAGTCACCAAGAATCAAACGGAATCCAAGTACATCTTGATAATCAAAATGGCACGGGCCCTAAGGGCCCGTGCTCCTATTACATTAACACTTCTTGCTAGACCACTTGAGTCTGTGATGAGCTGAAAGACTATCAAAGGTGATTGGTCAGGGCCCAAGCTTCTTGGTGTTCAGAATTGAAGACTGATATTGTGAAAGGTGATTAGTAAAAGTATAAGCTTTATGTGCTTTATTTTCAAAAGAAAGGCTAAAGTTTTATTCATTATCCAGAAATGGGAAAACCAATAAGATGTTGAGCACCATAGCAATAAAGCAATCAATACCAGGGTCTGACATAAACCGAAGGTACCCTAATTTCATCGCATTGAGGCTCAAGGAGTAACAAGTGTTACATCACCAATTCACGGTGGAAAACAAGTTCATGAGAGTGAACTAGTGAAGCATCTGCTAATGCATGGGATAGGAAGACAACCAAAGTAGGTTAACATTTCTATGTTGGCATAAGACAACTTTAGAGTTTAGACACAAGGAAAAAGCACACTGGGATGTCCAATCCCAACTCCCCAAAAAAGCACCATAGGAGAGTGCAGGCATTGTTGACTAGGGGCTAAAACTTGCTACTCGTGGAACCAAGGAGCTGCAGTAGTTGTATACAACAACAACTAAGCCTTTTCCCATACTAGACGGGGTCAGCTAGCTGCAGTAGTTGTATATTGGATAAAATATGATGGTTGAAACCACTAGGATATTGGCCTTTAGATACTTTGCAAGTTTGATAAGGCCATTTTTGGGTTGTCTTGTGCACCAAAATGATTGAAGGATTAGACACAAAAGGATCCATATTTAATAGGGTTGTTGTTGAGGTAGAGAAATGAAGAGTTGTAAAACCTGGTAGGTGTATTACCTGCTATAGATTGTGGTCCAAATTTCCAATTAAGTTGTTGAGACCAATTTATCCTTCTGTTTGTTTAAGTCACATCTTTTTCCTTTGTATTAACGGAATCATGTTGTGTTGGTTGGACCTCCTGACAATCAGCAGTGGGGGCCCATCTCTTTGTGGGACCCAAATACTCTTAACAGTTCGACCTTCACTTTGGGCTTATGTCATATGCACGCAGATGTGCACTTGCACTTGAATTTGTGTATCATTTACATCTACTGAAGTCTTGATATTCCTGTTCACTCTCTTTCTCCTACTAAATGCGCTTCTTTTTGTGCAAATTTTCTGTAGCATAAAACGTTTAGTTGCAAAGCTAACAAATTTTATGTGTACATGTGAATGAGTTCCCATCATGGTGTCTCTGCACCTTTATCTAGTTCGGGGTTGGTACTACTGATACATGCCAAAACTTGTGCCAAATGCTACTTAAAGCATGACCCATATTTGCTAATGAAACGTATGGCACTGAGCAATATTTGTTTCATCCAAATGATCCTGTTATAAACTTTATGTGATCTTAAATTTTTGTCAACTGGTGTTAAAAGGTTAAGGAGCAGAGGTTTTGAATATAGTTTGTGCTTATGCACCCCAAGTAGGACTAGAAGATAGTATAAAGACAGTTTTTTGGGACGAGTTAGATAAGGTGTTTCAAAAGATTCCACAAAGGGAGATGATTTGTTTAGGAGGAGATTTAAATGGACATGTCGGTAAAGAGGCATTAGGATATCAAGGGATTCATGGAAACTTTGGTTATGGGGATATAAATGAGGAAGGTAGGGAGATTTTAAATTTTGCTATGTCATTTGATCTCTTTATAGTCAATACAATCTTCAAAAAATGAGATGAACATTTAATTACTTATAAGAGTGGCTTATCACAAACACAAATTGATTACTTTATTTGTAGAAAAAAAGATAGAGCGTGTTGTAAAGATTGTAAGGTAATTCCAGGAGAAAGCTTAACCACCCAACATCGACTTTTAGTTATGGATTTACAAATAAAAAAATGGACAAAGAAGAAAAGAGTGCATCGAGCTATTCGGACTAAATGGTGGAACCTCAAAAGTGAGAAAGAAGATATATTTAAACATAAAGTCCTTCAAGGAGATGTTTGGAATTATGTTGGCACACCCTCTGATATGTGGAACAATATGGCTATACATATTAGGAAAGTGGCGAAAGATGTGTTAGGGGTATCTAAGGGAGGTGTACCGGCACAAAAAGAAGCTTGGTGGTGGAGTGAAGTAGTATAAAATAAAATCAAGGCAAAGAGGGCATGTTACTAATTACATTATGAAAGAAAACTAGTGAAACTTTAGAAGCTTATAAGAAAGCAAAGAAGGAAGCAAAAAAGGCCGTTAGTGAAGCAAAAGCTAAGATTTGGGAGGACTTATATAAAAAACTCAACTCAAAAGAGGGTGAAAGAGATATTTTTAGGATAGCTAGGGCTAGAGATAAGAAAACTAAAGATCTTAATTATGTTAGATGCATAAAAGACGAGGATGAAAAAATTCTAGTGGCAAATAATGATATAAGAAATAGATGGAAAAACTATTTTTATAATCTTTTTAATGAAAATAAAGATGTTAGTATTAGTTTAGGAGATTTAGCCAAGTCAGAAAAGTATATAAACCATAATTTCTACCGACGTATTCAAAAGAATGAAGTCAAAGAGGCTCTTAAACATATGAAGAGCGGTAAATCGGTAGGACCAGATAATATTCCTATAGAAGTTTGGAAAATACTAGGAGAAATAGGAATCACTTGGCTCACAAGACTATTTAATGAAATATGGAAAAACCAAAAGATGCCCAAGGAATGGAGAGCAAGTACACTTATACCCGTATATAAGAACAAGGGAGACATTCAAAATTGTGCGAATTATCGAGGTATCAAGTTAATGAGTCATACTATTAAATTATGGGAAAGAATTATCGAACGTAGGTTAAGACAAGTATCAAGTACAACATAGAACCAATTTGGATTTATGCCAGGTAGATCTACTATTGAAGCGATTCACCTTTTGAGACGTCTTATGAAGAAAGACCTTCACATGATATTTATTGATCTAGAAAAAGCTTATGATAGGGTACCGAGGGAGGTTCTTTGGAGAACTTTGGAAAAAAGAGGTATTCTATTGACATATATTAACCTTATAAGAGACATGTATGATGGTGCAAAAACATGTGTGAGGACTCATGAAGGAACGACAGACTTCTTTGAAGTTAATATTGGGTTACATCAAGGATCAACTTTAAGTCCATACTTATTTATAATGGTGATGGATGAGTTAACAAAACATATTCAAGATGAAGTACCTTGGTGTATGTTATTTGCAGATGACATTGTATTAGTGGAGGAGTCTAAGGAAAAAGTTAATAGAAAATTGGAACTATGGAGAGAAACATTAGAAAACAAAGGCCTCCGACTTAGTAGAACAAAGACAGAATATATGGAATGTAAGTTTGATCATTTGGCTACTTCAGAGGACATAGAAATTAAAATTGTCACACATTGCATTCCCCAAAAGAAAAGTTTTAAATACCTAGGGTCAATTTTTCGAAGTGATGGAAGAATTGATGGAGATGTTACACATAGAATTAATACTGGTTGGTTAAAATGGAGAGGAGCATCAGGTATTCTTTGTGATAAGAAGATACCATTAAAATTAAAAGGTAAATATTATAGAGCAGCAATTAGGCCTGCCATGTTTTATGGTTCTGAGTGTTGGGCAGTTAATCATCAACATGTACAAAAGATGTCTGTGACAGAAATGAAGATGTTGAGATGGATGAGTGGTCATACAAGAAAAGACCGTATACGTAATGAGGTTATTAGAAACAAATTAGGAGTGGCACAAATAGAGGATAAAATGAGAGAACATCGTTTAAGATGGTTTGGACATATAGAAAGAAGATCAAAAGAAGAACCTGTAAGAAGGTTAGAAAAACTAAATTTGGAAAGTATTAAAAGAGGTAGAGGACGACCACAAAAGTGTTGGAAAGAAACAATAAAGAATGATCTAGCTTATTGGGAGTTAACTGCTAACATGGCACACGATAGGGATCTGTGGAAACAAAGAATCCATGTAGCCGACCCCGTCTAGTATGGGAAAAGGCTTAGTTGTTGTTGTTGTTTTGTAAAAGGTTATTTGCAGGTTTAATGGATGCAGTTTCTTGCCTACAGGATGATATTTGGGTTCTTATTGCTTTATAATTGGAAATTGTTAGTTTGTTCTGACAAAGCAAGCGGTGAAATGAAATCATTTTTGGTTCCTTTTCCTGGTTGATTACTTGGATGTGCATGTTTGGGCATCAGAAACAAATTTTGTTAGGCAATGGACCCTAAAATGGCATAGTGCGGGGTTGGCTCTCTGATGTGGTATGTCAGGGTTTCTATACCTTGGGTATGCATCTTGAAGTCTCTTCGACTCCAACTTGTGTATAAAAAAAAATTGTTCGCTAATCTGATTGTCCATGTTCTGTTAATGTTAGGTGAACTTTGCAAGTAAAATGGTCCTTCTAACAGGTTAGGCAGTTGCTCCTCTAAAAAAAAAACTTGTTCCCTAATCTGGACAAAAATTCAAGACTTTCAATTGTTTGAGTTGTTCCCCTATCCTGGGGAGCAGTTTCTCCTTCTGCACATAGTGATGAATTATTACGGTGTTTTAAAAAACCCTAAAACATGTGACTTTGTGAGTTTCAGGCACATTGGTTCCATTGATTAAACCATCCTCATCTATCTTTCAAAATCAAGAGAGGTTCTTATGGAGGAGTGATTATTTTTTCTATATTTGTGGCAGAATTCTCAAGGAAAAATCTCATAAAGATCATGGCGGTAATTTTGGTGGCGTATTTTTTTGATAGGTTCTTTTTTATGCTCCTCACCTGTTAAGTACATGCGAATACAATTTTATTGAAATGAATGCTTTACTCATGGTAACCATGTATTAATAGGGACCTCATAAGTGTCCATTAATATTCTCTCCACTCTACATTTCTTGACAAACATTATGAAACAAAGGTTTTTCTTGTTTAATCTGTATCTCTTAGAAGCTTTCGTTCAAATCACAAGCACTGGATATCTAGTCTCCTTGATCTGTACCTTCAACTGTTCTTCTAATGGAGGCTGATTTGAATCGTCTGGAATACTATTATTAGGAAAACAAGAGTTTAGAATAGAAAAAATGCTCGCACTAATCAGAACAATACACAACTTAACAGCCGTGAAATGACCTCTTTCTTGTTTTGTATGATAAAAGAAGCCCCTGTCTGTACCTTCAAAAGTTCTTCTAATGGTTACTCCTTTGAATCGTATAGAGAACTATTAATAAGGAAGCAAGGGCTTACAATAGCACATACATCTCCCTAATCAGAACAAAAAGCAACAACTTCACATCCTGAAATCACCTCTTTTAGTTTTGTACAAATTTGCTTCATTTGTTCCATTGCCTCTTATTTGTCGACTTTCATTACCCCTCTTGCTTCCTTTCCCTAGCTTTTCATGCTTCTCTCCTTTGCTTTATGTACATATGGGTGTCGGTATATATGTTGCATGTCTGAGAGACCGTTGCTTAAAACAAATTAGCTAAAGCAAGTGTCTGTGTATTGTTGAATTGTAGAAATAGGCACTATTTATGCTGTAAGGGAAATTTTATAGCAGAATTACTGCTATTGTAGCTTGAACTACTTGGTAAAAATGAAGAAGTTCAGAATTGTTAGCACTTTTTTGGGAAAAAGATAGGGTGTGATAATCTCAAAAATCAACTTCTAAGCAATTGAAGGGGATCACATGTTTTTGTTTGGAAAGACAAAATTCTTTTTGTCAAGATAAAATGGAAACCAGGTAGTTCCTCATATTGGTGGCACACTGAGCGCTTGGTTTAGGTTTTTCAAGAATCGTATTCTTTTTTCCTTTTACTATTCTTGAAGAAGCCCAAGACATAAGCATTACTTTGCCAGGATGAGGTATTATCATGGGGGGAAAGGGTCTTTCTTGGATGAACTTGGTTTCATCGATGGCCTCTCCTGTACGAGGAAGCAAAATATAGGTCGATGAATAAATAGAAGTATTACCTTCGACCTTTTGAACATATTCAAGTGCATATTCAAATTTGTACTAGTTCAAGGTAATACTTCATCACAACCATAGTTGTAATTCCTGACTAATAGGGCTGAATGAATATATAAACCTAGATTAGTAAGATGCCTCCTAAGACAATGGTTTCCAGTTGGATGTGGGTGAAGAGTGACATGTGCAATGTTAAGCAGAGATAGCCAAATTGAGTGCTTTGATTTATTTCTGAAGATGACTTCAAGAAAATGTGGGCACCACCCACATGGTTTGTCTTGCAGCATCTACGTGTCTTGTTAGGGTTCAGGCACTAGGGCTGTCTCTGTGGTACTCCTATCAAACCTGGGGTTCAGCTGAAGCTATCGCAAGCAATAATGCGTCCAGTTTATATAGAGAAAGTATAAACAAACTCGGATTATACCTTGTAAATTATCATTGGTTATGCCTTTTCATAGAAAGTTTGTAGATCTCAATCTCAACCCTGGTTTGGACCAGGCTCTGAATGAAATCTTACAAACCCTATCTGGCTCCTTATCAAACCCTGGCCTTGAGAATAGGTAACTATGCATCTTCCTTATTACTGAAATTCAGATCCTATTGGATCCAGTATACGTCACTATTGGATCAGTCATTGCTACGATTTTCGACAAGGATTTTCATAGATAAACTACCGACTTTTATGGTCAATTGTGGGTCCTTTGATGTGTGTAGAAGTGAAATCACTCTTGATGTAGTGAGTAGAAATTCTTATGAAATCGGTCAAGCTCCAAGGACCAATTGTTTGTTATGGAGATACATGCTCTATACCCCTATGGGTATCAATCTTGTTATAACAGAGGCATTGTATTTGGACAGAAAGCATGGCAAAAGAAAATGCAGGGGAGAGTACACTTAAGCTGACCTTGATGAGATGTTTGTGTTGGTTGAGTTCTCTCTAATGAGATTTTCTCTTAGTTTGTGGATGGATACAGTAAGCAGCTTGTGATGTCACGTGGATATCAAATGAACATGCATAGGATATGGGAGACAGCATAAAACTTGACGTTGCATATTTTCAAGTATTTAGAATGTGGAAACAACTACCCTCAATCTTGATATATATAAATGAAATCTATGATGACAAAATACAGATGACTATCCTGGTATGTGATATGTGTCCATGTATTGCACATGGCCCATTAACACGAGACTTCAGATGATGCATCTTTCTATCGTAGGTAGAGGCAATGCTTGAGTAAAAGTTGTTGTTTAGGCAAGAATGTCATTTTGTTCTGAATTTTAGCAGGATTCAGTCCCTAGAGCCACTTCAAGTTGAGCAGATTGTCCTTCCAGTATCAGCGAGATATTGACCTGGTTGTGTCACTTTTGAGACTTTTTTCTTTTGGGGTGCTTGGGTTGATACTTTTTACTTTCGGGTTTTACGTTTGGATTAATCCAGATCACGCCAAGCTAAATCCAATTCTATTTCAAGTTGTATTTAAGGCTGGAATAGTTTTTTTTCCTCAGAATGGTTCTCCTTTTGGCATCATATCTGATTCAAATTGATCAATTAGCCATCAAACTTCCAGCCAAGGGTCAGTTCATAATCTTGGATAGTCATACCAAATCTACCAATTCCCAGTTCCTGTGAATTTCATTTTGAATGAAGGGCTCAGATATTTTTGCACTATATATATGTATATGTGTGTGTGTGTGTGCGTATGTATGCATGTATGTATGTATGTAGGGTTCTTGAAACCCATTAGATAGACCCTTTGGTGTGACAGAGTAACACCAAGGCAAAGTATAAATGGCTTTTCTGTGGAGCTGCAATCTCATTTTTCCGCTTTCAATAGAGATGGACTGAAAAGGGGGAACTGAGTTGAGAAATACAAGACACTAGAAAGGGCCTTTTGCCACACACACTAGGAAGGGCCTTACGCAGTTCTTCTTTGAATAAGGTAAATGATGTCGGCGCAGTTTTTAAATTAAGTTTTGTTGTTGCATCTGATTTTGATATTGATATCTTTTCTGTTTCTGATGATTAGCTCATATTTGTTACATTATGTGCATTATTAGTAATGACTAGTTCATATTTGTTACTTCTTTTGTTCAAACTTGAGGCTTTCTTTTATGAAAACGGCCAAGTTACCCCTCTTAGGCTTGGTGAGAAAATTACTTAGTCCGAGTAGGGGCATTCTTTATTAAATTTACAGGCATAATAAGTAGGGGCTCTATAGTTTTTTCATCTATGTGTGGTAACTTGTGTAGGAAGTAGAGAAAACAGGAAACCCTACCTAACATGTTGATTGAAGTGATCCAAAACCAGGTGCTGTTAGTACCGAGAACCATGTTGATACTTTTGACCAAGGAGAGATGCAAGGACACTTTCCTTGTCATTGGTAGTGTTGCCCTTTTCGCTTTTGGTATTTCAGAAATGGCCCACGATATGAATCCTTTCTCGCCACTTTGCCGTTTGTGTCATTTCCCTTAGTTTCCTCTTATGTTTGACTTGAGACAAGCTCTCTCTCTCTCTCTCTCTCTCCGAGAAACAAAAAGCATGTTCATTGATTGGTTGTTCGTCTAATCCATTAACTCTGTATAGTCTGGTGGGACAGGTCAGAGGTTCAAGTCTTGAGAGTGGTTACTTCATGTAGAAATTAGAAGCGTAGTCCCATCGCCGGTATCAATACGTGGGACTGCATTATTAAATGTAGGTGTTTCTTATTCTTTTCTTTTTAACGTTTGAATGCCTAGTGATGTAGTGGTTAGCCTAGCTTTTCTTTTCCTGGTGAAAATTTTCATCGACTTCCTTTTAGGGAGGTGGTATTTGCATAAGCGGTACTACTGAGGAAGAACTCTTTGCGGTAGGAACAATCTTTTGATCGGATGCCCCCCCCAAAAAAAAGCGGATGCACTGTAAACTCTATCTTTCGAAGTGATTGGGTTTGCCCCTCTTTAGATGAGTTATAGCACGCTCCGCCTATGATGGCTGATCTTTAAAAGTTCATTGGCTGCACTTTGTTGTTTCATCCTTGTTTGCTTTTAAAATGAATCAAACTGGATCTTTTCTGGAGGCTCTAGACATCCCAACGTGGCCGACGAAACTTGAAAAGAGAAAAGCCTGGTTTTGGGGTCAAAAGTGATGGCTGGACTTATTCCAATGTACTTGTGGTTTACACTTTATGAAGGCGACTGTCTTATTGGGGTTATGGATTTCTGAGCCATCCGATATGCTTCATGCCGCGTGGTAGACCGGCCCCCCGCCCATGCTCCGAGCCCAGCTAGGTTCCATAGAGCTCTGGTTTAGGTTGTCTCACGTGGGTGCTTAATTGTTTTTGTCTTTCTTGTTGACAAGAACCCCGTTGGGTGGGACGAGCCGTCACCGTTCACTACTTAGTAAAGCTAGACCTCTGGAGGGAACCGAAGGTGCCCCCAATTCATCTGCTTGTTTTAGTCTTCAAGCTGGGTTTTACCTTGTCATTAGCAAGCCGGGTGACCTGGTTTTACGGATCCGTTGTGATCAAATCACTAGGTTCCGAGCAGGCATTCTAGTTAAAAGGGTCATTGCCGAAACTATGCTAACGTCTGCCTTTACGAGAATTTTGGATTGGGCTTCAAACATTGCTGTCGTTTGTATCATAACCCCTGGAGGTCATCTGGTGTCTTTTTTCTCCAAGTTATTAATTTTAGCATTTCACAAGAATATGTAGGTTGTATGGTCAAATTCTCTCTCTCTCTCTCTCTCTCTCTCTCTCTCTCTATATATATATATATATATATATATATATATATATATATATATATTGAGAGAGATCTTTACGACAGAAAAACATGTCACATTTTCTTAATTTTTGACGTGGGAATTACGCTGGGTAAGGAAATGTATCGCATGATGGGGTCGTCCGCTGTTGCTTACATTTGCCATTATTATATCATAGCGGCAAATGTAGATGGCATGGTACCTCTGGATAGGGTCATGATAGGACCCTGTTTAGTTTTAATTATTTCTGCCAATTGTCTAATGTCTTCATCAATTCTTTTAACTGTTGCTTGTAGTGTTCGAGATAAAATCCCTACTTGGTTATCAAATTCGAGTTCTAAAAGATTCTTCATATATTATCTATTTTCACATCCATTTAAATGTGCTTTCGGCGACCATGGTTGGTGTGAACGTTTTACTCTTAACATCGCCCGGGCTATGAACATCAAAGTAAACTAAAATTTAAAATAAGAGAGAAAAAGAAGAGAAAAGATCAAAATGAAAGATCACGATAACAATACCTTTTTATATGGGTGGCTAAGTCGTTATCAGGCGTTAGTGTTTGTAGAGGCTATCGCGCGTGAGGGATGCGATGGCTGGATCTCGTGTATGAGGTCATCCAGGGTATAGATAAGACGTCGCGCTCTGATGGCGATAGACATTACATAGAGGGAAAAGCTTCTTGCCTTGTATATTCTCTTCTAAACATGTATTTTTACTAAGTTGCAAATTTAGACACTTGGTTAGAAAGTGGTGAAGTGATACGCCAAACAGGCAAAAGGAAAAACTTTTATATGTATTAATCTATGTGAAATAAGTGCTCGCACTGGCAGGGCGCTTCAGGGGCATTGCTGTTGGTCTGAAGTTCGGCTCCTAAAGGATACCATGTGTGGGCGGCTTCGGCCTCCTCCTGTAACAGAAAAAGAAGAAAATCAAATGTGAAATAACAGAGTTGAAAAATTAACATGAGGATATTCTCACTCAAGCTATAGTTTCTCGGTGGTTAATTTAAAAAGTTTTAAAAGCTTTTGAAAAGATTCATAGAATAATAATGTTATTATATTTATGCCTTCTAAAAGTAACGATCAAGCATAAATGAACATCAATTGTGAGTTTGACCTAATCACTTGTAAGTGAAGATATTGTAATAGAAACGTGAGATCCACATTAGATATGTTTATTATTATTCACCTATCGTTTTCTAGTATCATGAGTATAATTTAAAAAGTTATTTGTTTGAAAACTTAGGTAGAGTAATATTATTATACCTGTGCTTTTGAAAATAAAAGCCAAGTATGATTGGGCGTTAGTAGTGGATAAACTATATATATATATATATATATATATATATATATATATATTGTAAGGAAAGTTCAATGTTGAGTTTTGGCAACCCATACCTGATCGGTATCAAACTCATGGCCTCATGCCAAAGCTGACCCCTAGCTGGTGCGTATGCGCCTTACTCATCCAGATGCATTCGGTTGGGCAGTTAGTATCTAACGTACTGTGCTAAAAGATTCAGACTGGGTTAAGCAATTTGTCGACCAAGCCCTATTGACTAAAAGAACTGGTCAATCTCAAAACCATAGCAGTTGGTTTACGTTGCACCCTTCGCAGTCAATGTGCATCTTGAATGTGACCTTGCATGAGATGTTGACATTGCTGACCCTATACCGATCAACTTGGTCTCATAATTCTGCCAGCCTCTTATCGAGCTGACCTACCAATAAGCCTTGACCAGTTCAAGTCTTACCAGCTTCCAAGCACCCACTGAAAACTTAGCTCAGGCATCACTCAAAGACAAGAAAGGCCACATATAATTCAGCCATTTGAACAATAGAAAATACTCGTGAAGCATTGCACACTCTATAGACTGAAAAAACAAAGTCAATCCCAATGGGATAAGCTAGCAATTTGCACTCAGTGGCACAACTTGCAGTCAAATGTTCTCTTTCAGTAAACCCATGCGAGTGTTGGTGCGCGTGATGCCGATCTGATACCGACCGACTGGGACCATTGCTAATGGTTATTGCTAAGCTCCATCCACCATCACTTAAGCATGGGCCGGATTGACCCTCCGAACACACTGATGCTCCAAACCATTCCCAACCTTCTCCACCAAATTTGGACCCACTACCATGAAAAATCCAAAGTCCTTTCCAATACAGCTTAAAGATCCAAGTAAAGTTGTGAAGTTTCAAAATGTGAACCACCCAACTGTCTGTTTGGGAGAAAGGAGATTTTCTTTCATCTATTTAATTTTTATGACTAAGCTCTATGAATAGAAATATGTATGCAATCTTTGTGCACCATTGTGAGCTGAGATCATAGTTAATCGGTTTATTTATTATCATTACCTAGGGTTGAAAATCTTTCATCAATGCAATTTGAAGTTTTTCTCATGAAGAAATTTGGAAAGTAACTACATTATGGTCTGAACTGGTTTTTCCCGTCACTTATAAAGTAATATATTGAACTAATTAATGCTTCTCTCTGAAATGTGAAACTTGCAGAAATATCTCGGTAGAAAGTGCAATTATCTCATATTTATTTATTTATTTTATTGGTTACAATGGGGAGGCTGAATTTAGCCAGTTTGCACACCCTAGGTATCAAACTCATGACCTGCAACTTGTGAGTCGAGTTGTTCTGACCTAGTTGGCCTCGTGCTTTAGGTTTTAGGGCTGGTGTGCTCGAAGCAGCTACTAATCAATGGCGAGTAAGCCATTTATCTTATCAGAAGCAAATCGGTTCCTGGTCGGATTTCTCCTCGGAGACGGGGTATCAGCATCCATTTTTGATACTCAAATCTGATGTATCATTTCCAATTTTAAATCGCTAATTCATGAAACCTTCATTAGAAACGAAGTCTTTTCTGAGCACTATGTAGAACTCAATGTGCTTTCTTAGGCATCACCTAATTCACCTTTAGTGAGGGCTGACAATGCGTATATACTCGAGCTCGATGCACTTTCAGTGTAAAAACATCGCTGTGGCTTCGGCCTTCCATGTACCCAAAAAAGAAAATATTGCTCAAAGTGAATCTTGACGATGTACAAATGTGTTGAGAATGAATGAGAACCTTTTAAATAAACTACTAAAAAATGTTTAAGTCAAATGCATCATCTACAAAGTGAATAAAAGGTTAGAACCAATAATCTCAAAATCTTTATATAATTTCAGTAGCGGATCCACATTGAGCAAAGGTCAGGTATCTATCTCACCCCAGATTTTAAAAATCAACTTTAAGTCTATATCCCATGGTGGAATCAATAATACATAGTTCCAGTAGCGGATTTATATTGAAGCAAGGTAGGGCGACCGCCCCACCTCAAATTCAAAAGCCAATGAAGAAATTACGAGGCATTATCGAGAATAAATGGCTACTATACATAGTTCGTCCTACCTTAAATGGTGGAACATTTAGTTTGCCCTACACATAAAATTCTAGATCCACCGCTGTATAATTCGCCTCACTTTAAAAGAGTTTCTAGATCCACCACTGTATAATCTCATATATTTGGATAAATTAAGTGCCTAATACTATTAGTTAGTTTTTTGAAATTGAAGATCATATTGATACTATTACTTTTTGCCGAAAAATCTTCTAGAGGGTATGTTTATCAACTTTAGTGCTAACAATTATTTGCGATAAATAACGATGAAGTGACAGATCGGCCAAGTAGGATGTCCTCTGTTGGAAAGACAAAACCTACAAAACAGTACCCGTTATAGCATTCACGCCCCTTACCATATCAACACCTGTGACGGTAAGCACTCATGCCTGGGAATGAATATCACGTAGAAATTAAAAAGAGTATTAAAATAAAAAAAGTCATATGATACTCATGCTTCTCATGAAAAGGCATCGTTAAAAATATGCCCCAATCTCTCTCTCTCTCTCTCTCTCTCTCTCTCTCTCTATATATATATATATATATATATATATATATATATATATATATATATATATATATACATTTATATAAGCATTTAATGTAAAATACTAAAAGTGTAACAGTACTTTTAATTTTTAAAATACACATATATCTGGTTAATCATCACGATCAAACCCTAAAATATTTAAGTGATTTCATGCATGAATGGGTGTATATATGCTAATTCTCTCTCTCTCTCTCTCTCTATATATATATATATATATATATATATATATGTATATACATATATATATATATATACATATATATATATATATATATACATATATATATATATATATACATATATATATATATACATATATATATATATACATATATATATATATATAAAACTGGTGGTATATTCTTAACATCTACCAAATTCAAACAAACCTGAATTTGAATAATTTAAATTAAAAATTATTATTTTTTGTTTTTTATTTCCTAATTATATATCAGCACAAGACAGGTAATTGAAATAATTAACCTTCATGGTTCTCTCTCCCTGTCATAGACATTTTGCTATTGGAATGATGATTGGAATATGAAAATATATCACAAAATCAAGGAATCTTTTGATGGGTGGGGGTAGGAAATGACTTTGAAAGTGGACGCGTTGTAAAAGGTCCGAAACCCGAAGAATGAAAAAAAGAAGAAAAAAAGAAGAAGGAAAGATTAAATGAGGTTGTCCCTCTTCCGTCGCCACAAGCTACCTGGCCAGGCAACTCCCTTCCGTCCCCCTCATATTATCCTTTCGAATTAATTAAAACAGAACTCGAACCCCGGCCCCACTCCGTGGGCCCTACCTTTTCTTTACTCCCGAGTTCCACCACCGTCCGTTGCAAGCAAGCGCGTTATTACACCGGGGGCCCACAAGAAGCAGCGATGTTGGCCGATCGATCGGGAGTGATTAACGGCCAAGAAGCAATACCGGATGGGCTGGACGCGGTCTGCGTATCGGCGTACTCGAGAGAGAAAGAGATGGGAGTAAAAAAGGGGTTCGTTTCAGATAAAACCCTAATTTATTTGATATTTTCCGATACACTCAATTCTTTCGCCGAGTATTAACCAAAAGGTCTGCTTTAATTTTATTAACTTCAACAAGCCGGTTCAAGTGGGATCGGCTACTTGGATTCTTAGTAGCCGTTGAGCTCGATCTCTTGCTGATAGTTGGCACTATACTTATTTGATAAGTTGGTTTGCTTTCTTAAGAGTTAAACCAAAAATCGACTCGAAAAAAGTAAGAATCCTGTTCTTTTTTTTCTTTTTTTTTTTTAACAAGAGGGGACCGAAGCCTCACACACATGCACTCTTTGAGAGTTTAGTTTTTCATGATAACGCTCTACCATGGAGGAAAACAAGTAAGAATCTTGTTTTGTAGTTTACTTTCAACATTTCTTATTTTTTAAAGGTACTCAATGCAAGTTCAATTGGGTGAAACGCAAGTTAGGCGATTGGTTTACATTTTTTTTAAAAGTTACCAATAATCAGTCTTCTTTTTATTTCGTCAGTTCACGTTTGGCCGTCATCTGCACTCCATAGAAACAAGAGAAGTATGTCTTGTGGCATTTAGTAATAAGTGAGGGGTTCATTTGAAAAAGTTCTTAATGCAACACACTTTAAATAATAATCGTAACTTGATCAGCCAAGTACATTGAGGTGATAAGTTTGTGTAGAGAAATTGGGTCTAGCACATTACTTGACCAAAACTTCTCAACGATCTAAAATGTCAACTAAGGCTTAGGAAGGATGGCTGCGCCGTACATGGTATATGTTTTATAGCAAGACTGACCACAGCCGTGCCTGGCACATGAACTGGGTGGAGAATCAAGACCATTAGCAACAATAACATTTTTTAAATGCTTTTCATGCTTCTTCTATAATAAGGGTTGGGTTAGGCTTACTTACTATCGGCAATGTAAAACTTTGTCGGACTTATTTACGATCAATTCTACAAATTATGATCGGGCTATATGGAAACAAAGAATTCATGTAACCAATCTTATCTAGTTCTTGAAAAGACTTAGTTGTTGTTTTCATGCTTCTTGAGTAAGAAGTTACTTATATTTTGGTTGATTTGAGTGGTTTGGCATTTTAGAATAAGAGATCGAAGCTACGTTCCACCAGTAACCCACTCATAAGCGCTAAAAAGAATCATACAACCCTACTTTTTATCATGCCTTAAGACCCGCTTTTGATTATGAGAAAAACTGAAACTGTAGTTTTAATTAATAGTCCCGAGCCTCATAATCAACACCCTCTTAAGAAGCTTCGTTAATGAAAAGTGTTGGAGAGCTGTACCCCCAAAGTGGCTCGACTTCGGTCGAACCGTTATAGGTGGGGGTCCTTGTGGGCTTCCATACCAGTTGTCTAGAACCAAAGAGATCTTCACAATGATTCAGGCTTATTTTCCTGTGATCTTCTCACTAAATTATTTTTTCATTAAAAGTTATTAGTTTTACAGTGGACGTTCAATTGGCACGACTCAAATCATCCTTTGGGTTCTCCTTTCAGCGACCAATTTTTATATAGAAAATAGTTTCGGACAAACTTTCCGGAACAGCCTCAACTCAAACTCCATTTCAAACGGTCCCCCATATCCAACCCTGCACCGTGAGACCGCATCAATCCAAGAAAGAAACCCCGCACCTGTTTGCCCCCCACCAATAACAGGACGCTGGAGGAGGGAAAAGGTGAAAACTCCTCCTCCCCCGGGAAAAAGAAAAAAGATCGGTGCGAACGTGGTTGATACAGAGCAATGGCTTGATTATTGCGTTTTATAGTGGTCATGGAAGCCTGGGTGTTTCTCAGAGATGGAAGGCGGAAGGATGCTTCTCCGAGGGGGCGTGCCGGGGGGGAAAAGCAGAGGAATATGGCGCGGATAATCTGTCAGCATGTGATCCGCGTGGCAGGAGAGAGAGGGAGAGCCGAGGGGGACCTCTTTCCTTCTAGAGAGAGAGAGAGAGGAAGGATGAGTGCGAGAACGGCGGAGATCCCGCGTGCTCGGTGCTCGGGTCGGAGAGGGTTCGGCAGGTGCCGTGCCTTCACACCGCCGGAGCCGTGTGAACCCTTCCTACGGGCGAAGCTTCTGCTGCTCGTCCGTACATCGCACCGACGACTCACGGAGCACCGGTCAAAGTCGGTGGATATTTAAAGCTTGGCGTGCACGCTCCCTCCTTTACGGCAATCCACCAAAAGGTCCTTAATTTTTTGTTTATTTACAAAAGATAACATTAATGACGTTCAATAATCTAGCCTTTTCCAATATACCAAATAATCGAGTAAAAGTATATACAATTATTTGTCAAATATCAAAAAATAAATCGTGAACATTTCAAAAGAAGTAAATGATACTGTAAAAAAAAGATAAATTATGATCTCAAATTTTGGGGGTTAAGTATTAATACGCAAAATTGAGATGATAAAAATAAAACGGTGCACTTTAAAAAGAGATTAAAAAATACATTAGCACCGAGAGTGTTAGCTTGACGGTAGGATGCTTTTAACGCGATTGTTGGTAGAATAGAAGAGGCTTGCAAGACGAGCATTAGCTTACTGGACTAGGTGGCTGATTCAAACAAAGTCATGAGTTCGATACCCGGGGATCGCATCCGAAATAAGCCTCTCCATTGTACAAAGAAAGGAAAAAAATGAGAAGAGAGCTCGGTTTCGTTTCGAGAAATTGTAAACATAGCCAGGCTCGCTTAAACTATGTATGTTGCTAAGAGGAAGCTTGTCTCAAAGGGAAGGATATCATGTTATTGGATCTGGATCCTACTAGCACAAAGACTCAAATCCATTTTTCTTTTCTTCCTCTTTGGTTGCTAAAGGGAGGGAGAAGCTTAAAACAACATGCGCATGCATCCCTCAGGAATCGAACAATCTACCTCCAAGTGGGTGCAGGAAAGCCCCACCGATGAGCTGACGCTGTGTAAGGACCCGAGTCCATTCGTGTAACTACGATAAACGTTTGGGATGGTTGGAAGATCGTCTCGGGTTCTTATAGCCGACCAATTTTATATTTCGTATCTTCGAGGACTTCATTGCAAAAATTATATAATCAGCGGCTTAGAACGCCACGTTGGATTCTCGGTAGAAAGATGCAACAATAAGGAGCTCTGTGTAAGAAGTACAAAATAGAACGGTTTTCTGTAATTACCGAAACTTTTCCCCCCTTTTTGTTTCTCTTAAGAGAGAGAGAGAGAGTTGGCCGTGTACTGCATAGGGTGAGATTGTGAAGGGAGAAGTTTGGAGATGGAGAAAGTCAGGCAGATAGGGAAGTCGTCGACGATGATGGCTGCGGTGGTGAAAGGATCGGAGAATTCATCTTCTGGGTTCCCGTTTTCAGGCGAGTTCGATCTCATTGATGACTGGGATCGTCAAACGGGATTCATGGAGTTGCTCGGGGTTTCAGATTTCTCGCCTTTTCTGGACTTTGCTTCCGCTTTCCAGTCAGACCTCCAGGAAGCGATCTCGTCGCAATCACCGTCTCTGTCTCCGGTGTTAAATCCCGGTGACGGTATGGAGCTCCCGGAGGCATCGTCCACTATACCGCCGACGCCGCACTCGTCGATCTCATCATCATCGTCGGATGCGGATGCGGATGAAGAGAGCAATTCTAAAGGTCTGCCGCCCGCAGAAGAGAAGCAGGACAAGAAGAAATCGTGAGTTTCTCCATCTCGTTTTGTTTCATTTCTGGAATCGAAACTTGCGACTTTTCGGTTTTGAAAATTTTTATAGAGTTAGTTTAAAGCTTTGACGAAAGAGATCATCTCTTGTGACTTCCTGAAGGCATTATTTGTTCTATATTACCATTTTCACTGGTTACGGTCCGATTGCGAAGTTGATCTTTGTCAGTTCTCCATTAACTATTATCTTCTTCGGTGGTGAAAATTTTTACTTCATTCGCGAGAATTTACTGTACAAAATTTGGACTGTTTTCCAAGATTTAAGTGATAAACCCTAGCTTTAATTCGTCTGGCTGCTGTCTTTACGTCCGATCTGATCCTCCTCTGTAAATATCTCACCTTTATTCTTCTTGACAACGTGTGATTCACTGCAGTCTGAAACCAAGGAAGAAAGGAGCTAAGCGTGAAAGAGAACCGCGTTTCGCTTTCATGACAAAGAGTGACGTCGATCACCTTGAGGACGGATACCGATGGAGAAAATACGGCCAGAAGGCCGTGAAGAATAGCCCCTTCCCTCGGTATTCCCTCTCTCTCTCTATGGAGCATATCTGCAAGAAATTTGATCATGCTACTTCAAAGTGCAGTTGCTAGCAGGGATCTTCCATGATCTCCTCCTATCAAATAGCTCTGAAGTGAATTAAAACGAAGAGAATAAATGCTCATCATCTACGGGGATTCAAAGCGCCATGAACAGGCCTACACGTGCAAAGGATCCCCTCATTTAATTTCAGAAATTCTAATCCGTAATTTCCGTATTTCCCTCTAACGAAACTACGAAGAATTACTCCATCTTTTCTTGCTCAATTTTATTTATTCATCTGTGCGATGAAGCACTACAATTCTCACGTCTGATCGTGCTCGTTATTGTTTTATACAAGCAATAAAGTGTTTTCTTGTTCCTTCAAATCAAATACTTTGGATCGATCTCCCCCTTCCTGGGGCATTAATTAGAAAGTACTTTTTTTTTCTTTTTTAATTTAGAAATTTGGGTAGTAATTAATTTTCGGAATTGCTTGGAGCAGAAGCTACTACCGGTGTACCAGCCCCAAGTGCGGAGTAAAGAAGCGCGTGGAGCGGTCGTGCGAGGATCCCTCTATCGTCATTACCACGTACGAAGGCCAGCACACCCACCAGAGCCCCGCCATCACACGAACCACTGGCGTCCCCCTCGCCCACCAGGCCTCGCCGGCGACCTCTTCTTCCTCTTTTATCTCTTTCCCTCACGCACACATGCAGCAGCGGCCGAGCCTACTTGGTTTGGGATCGCATGCGCCCACCTCATCGCTCCCACGACCTGGAGTGTCGCCATCGCTCGTGCCGCAAACCCACGCGCCCGTCCTGCTGCATCCTCGTGACGATGGACTGCTTCAGGATATGTTACCGTCGGGCGTGGGGAGTAGGCAAACGCGTTAGCGGGATGCACTACGTCTGGTACGTGCCTGCGCATTCACATATACGTTTTCCTACGGGTAGTGGTAATGTGTATACTTGCATGCATGCACTCGCGGTGTCATGTCATTTCTTTTCTTTTTTTCTTTTTTTTGTAAAACATCTCTTTTTGCACGCTGGTCTTATCACTAACTTATTCAATGAAACGTAGTTAATTTGTTTGGCGGTTTTCTCTCTCCCTCTCTCTCTCTCTATATATATATATATATGTGTGTGTGTAAAATGAGAATGAGTAGAGGTAAAACTTTTTCAAGAGAAACCCAGGAGGATAAGGTGGGAATGATGTCATCTAATAATTGTACTAAAGGACACAGGAGGATAAGGTGGGAAGGATGTCACCTAATAATCGAACTAAAGGGCCTGCAAACATGATCGTGATAAATAGGACGCAGCAGTCCTTGTGCGTGTGGGTCTTTCTTTCTGACTGGTACCAATAATCAGCAATCCTCGTGCATTTGGGCCTCCATTTTTGGCTGCTGCCAATAATACTTTAATATCTTCTGTGCTTTGTTATTGGAGTCTTTAACTGATTTGTGGTTATGGAGATGGGGTTGTGGTTCACATTGTGCCTTGGGTACCTTTAAGGGTGCAAGTGTGGGATGGGGACCATGTCATAGAAGTAAAAACGTGCAAGAAACCAGGACGATAATTCAGGAATCATCTCATGTCGAATCATCGGAAGGCGGGGGGGGGGGGGGTGAACATGATAACGAGAAGTGCGACACAGCAACCCTTGCACATTTCCTTGTCACTTTCTTAGGGAACTAATATTGCTCTAAGATATCTTCAGCATTTGGACTGGTGTTGTGTTTAGCTCAAAACTTTGAGTTAGCATCGCAGAGGAGGTGATCTCCCCCACTGTTAGTGGACTTTGACTGAGAACCGTGGTGAATTCCAGCATTTTGAAGGATCTGTTGCCTTCATATTTCTGGGTTCGTTTAAGCAGATATCGTAAAAACTGTGATCGTTGCGAATTCGTCTCATATTACCTTGATACACTTACTAGTCTACCCATCCCTAGTTTTTCTCAAGAAAAAAGGTCTTAATTTTCATGGACTAAACTTTGGAACTAGAGTTTTTCTTTAATATATAATGAAATCTAAAAGTTGTCTTTCCCGGCTTACCTCTATAACTGCAGCCTTGGCCTGTTTTGGTTGCCGAATGCCTATTTATGATTGCTTTGCTTAGTCGATGTAATTGTGTGGTGTTTGAGATGGAAGGTTGAATAGATGAATTCATATGTTTCTGAGTTCCTTGTCAGTCCTTCATAAAAAAGAACCTTTAACGCATTTTGCCTTATTTTAGGACATTAATATTCAGTTACATAGTTTTGTCTTCTATAACTGTTTCTTTGATGTATGCACCCTCCTTAATTTAGTGGAATAATAGAGCTCAAGTGTTTGACAGTGATTGCAAATCTTCATATGCTGCTGGTTCGAAAGCACCAAGTATATGGCAGCATTATGTTTGAAACGACGGATGCCTTCAAGAATGTTTAAATCCTCTCTGGTCATGACCTAGATTACATATGTTAAGGGTTTCATGAACATATGCTTGAAACCGCAGTTTAATTTCTTCAAGGGCTCAGGAAATAATCTTTTGACCAAGTCTGTGATTTCCTTGGACTTCAACTTGTTTACACTTACTAAAAAGATTGGAATGTTTTTGGTTCAATTGATAAGTTTGTTAAAGTCATAAACTACACTAGATGGAGCGTATTAACTGGCATGAATACCCATGCTTCCTGTGTTGATTATCAGAAAGGTGAAAGTGAATGCTGGTATTATGTAAAACTGACAATCGAGTTCTATCAGATCTTTGTTTAGATTTATTCAGTTTTAGGTTTATTTAAAATTTTATGCGTTTCAGCAGCCTCTTTTCATGTCGCAGATCCTTCATCAGTTCTTGACGTATTCATATGTGATTTCTACGTAACAATCTATTCCATGAGTTCAGATGGTTATTTTCATTGAAGCAATACGAGCATATATATCGGGTGCTGTGCATAACATATTACCCATCGAACCAAAGGCAATGTCTGACAACTCTTTTGCTGTACTAGTCTTATTGTGCAATTGTGGAATTCCTTAGTCGCAAATGCCATTTTCATTTTCTTGATATGGTATCAGACCATCTAATTGGTTGCAGGGAGTTACTTCCTTTGTTACACACACACACACACACACACACACACACACACACACACACACATATATATATATATATATATATATGACGCCTTCTAAATTGGTCTCATTGTCGGCCAAATCTTTTGCTGCGATTCAAGAGTTGAGGTAAAATTCCACAGTAATCATTTCCGAGGTGAAAAAGTGTGGCGCGAGCAGTATTCGGCCAAAACGATAGCGTCATTAAACTTGGCACCCCCCTCTCTCTCTCTCTCTCGTATTTCTTCCCTTCAATATGAGTTTTATTCACCATAACAGAAAAGATCATAACCGTGCATTTACACAAAAATCGAATCACAAGTTGTTCGACTTACAAAGTTGAAGGCCAGTGGTGGATCTACATTGACCCAAAATGGGGATGTGTAGGGCCGGCTTAACTTCAATTTGACAATATCAGGTGGCCTCTACACCCAGAGACTTAGCTCGATGGCAGGGGTTTTACCGCTATTGCTGCTGGTGGGGAGTTCAACTCCTACAAGGTGGTAATGTGTGTGTTAGGCTTCCGCCTTCTCTTGTAAAAAAAATAAATATCAGGTAGCCTATTTTTTACAACTGATGAATTACAAAATATAGTTAAGGTACATTATGTGCTGAAAATGATATTTTGTTGGTAAATGATAAGGGGAAGAATTTGAGAGAAGAAAATATGAACTTCAAATAGAAACCAAGGAAACAACATCTCGGCTTATTAGAATATATAAGATATAAGTTTGATATTTCAACTGAACTAATAATACAGCAACAAAATTAGGATACATATGAAATATCCAGAAAAATATAATCTCAAATACTTATGTATACATGGATAATAACAATATAGCTGACAAACATTAGTATATAAAATATCCGGAAAAGAAAGAATGAAACTGGCCCATCTCTGAATCCCGATCGTACCATAACATTTTCTTTCCTTAACTCTTTTGCGGGGTTATTTCCATCAAAGAGAGAAGCATTCTTGTTCACCTCTCATCTTCCTGCCCAAGATAACGTTCCAGAGATGAATTCCCTCTTTACCAATGAATACTTCCTCGCCTGGGGAATGAGGGAGATTCTCACCACTGTCACAAACGACCCTCACACGATCGCCCGATGGATCCGTCGTCTCCAGAACAGGGCGTACCGTGAGGACTCGTCATCGGGCTTGGTTGCCAGTGGCGTCCCAACCGCTTCGGCCAAGACAACCCGGTGGCTACCGTACAACTGTGCAAGAGGGCCAAATGCTTCATCGTCCAGCTTCTCCACCTCCGTGGCTCGCGCAACCTCTTTCAATTCTTGGTGGACCCCCGAACTATCTTCGTGGGCGTCGGCATCAATCGATACGCGCAGAAGCTGTTTGCGGATCACGGATTCGTTCTCGGGAATTGCCGGTACGATTTGGCCCAGTTCGCAGCGTGGTATTTCAATTCTTGCGCGTTTCGGTGGATGGGGTTGAAACGCTTAACGTTGGAGATTCTGGATTTGGATTTGAGGCGGCCGTGGTGGATCACAATCAGTGATTACTCCGTTGAGAACCTTAGCTTTGAGCAGGTTCAGTATGCGTGTCATGAAGCTTGTGCATCGTTTGCGCTCGGGATGACGTTGCTGTAAATGGGGTGGGTATGCTGAATTCATACACGACAATGAGAATTGATGATAAGCGGATTTTGCGATCTTGTTTTCGTTCTTGGGTTTTCTTTTGATGGTGGTGGTATGAAACGGTTTATCATTGTTACTTTGCTATTCATGAACCTAGAATTAGGGTGTCGATGAAACTCTTGAAAGTGAAATTTTGTGAAAAAGGCTAAGCCAGACGAACGTGTTCTCATGCATTGACGATCTTTTTACTATGGGTAACTTTGTATCGACATAGATATTCTTGGATTATTTTTTTTATTTCCACAATGGATGCTTGGTTTAGGTTAGTAATTTGATACGAACAAAATCCCGTTAGGTGAAGCCTCAAATCTATTGTTTTGGGTATTGAGAGTGTTCATTTTTTGGGCTTATACCTCATCAATCGCTGCCATCGAATCCCTAACCGTTCTCACGGAGAATGAATGTCTAGTTGAGTGCCTGTCATGATTCTCATTTTCATTTTACTAAAATCATGGAATTCAAACTCATATATATATATATATATATATATATATATATATATATATATATATATATATGTGTGTGTGTGTGTGTGTGTGTGTGTGTGTGTGTGTCTGAGTAACTATCACGAATGTCTAGTCTCTAAAGATAGAATTTTAGTAACATCACGCAATTTAAACTTTATGCATTTATTTCTTCATATAACAACAACAACAACAACTAAGCTTTTTCAAGACTAGATGGGATCCGCCATTTATTTCTTCATATATTTAAAATAAATTTTTTGTTTATGTTATATATATACATGTAAACATACACACCATATATAAATATATCCGGTTTTACCAAGTACCTCACTAGATAATGAAAAGAGAACTCAAACCCGTATGTATCCCGTTAAGGTTCAGATTGGGACCGGGTTTAGGTATAACGGTCCTCGATCATAGGATGTGCGTCCATCAGTTCCGTTTAATAACCGACATTCGTAGAAATTTGAAAACTAAACCAGAACTGAATTGTATAGGTGACCGAACCGATTCCAATTATTTCAGTTCCGTGTATATATATGTATATGCATAAGTATACACACAAACACACACATATATATTGCATATACATACATACCATATATATATATATATCATATTCGGTTATTCGGTTTTCAAACCTTAAAACCCTAACTGAACAGACAAACCGAAGTTTTATAAAACTGTAAACCTGAACCGAAATAAAAAATTTGGTTTGGATACACTCTCCCTCTTTGGACTGTGTCGCCACCCTCTAGCTAGAAACTCATGTTTATTTATTCTCAAGGGCCTGATTGCAAGGGATGCGAACAAGGCAGGTCGAGACAGATATCATCGGAACCTTAACCGGATGGGCACCGGACACACACACACACACACACACACACATATATATATATGTATATGTATATATATATGTATATGTATATATATATATATATGTATGTAGATATATATGTATGTATATATATGTATGTATGTATATATATATGTATATATATATATATATGTATGTATGTATGTATATGTATGTATATATATATACATACATATACATACATGTATATACACATATATATATATATATATATATATATATATATATATGAGAAAAGAAAAAGCATCATGCAGAAAAGAAAGAGCACCATGCACACACTCAGGGCAACAATTACCTGAATCCCAAGCTCTAAACAGATGGGGTCGCGTATGAGGATAAGATGCCTTGATTCATACCCAAATCCGATATTTGCTCAAACCTGTAACAGACATATATACACACGCACACACACACAAACAGACACAAAAAATGTATATACTATGGATTGACTAGCGGGTTGTTTCCATGCCATCACAAATCGAGTTATGAGGTTTTCAGATCGCTCGGAGCTCGATCCTTATACACAGCTTACTCTTGAAAGGCAAAAGCATCAAAGAAAAGAGGCATGGCAATGACAATCATGGTAGGCATTCATTCTTCTATGTGAGAACAGCTTGGATTTCGAGGGCAGCCATTGATGAGGTATAAGCCCAAAAATTAAAAGTCTCAATATCCAAAAGAATAGATTTCAGGCTTCACCTAACTGGATTCTGTGCTCGTCAAATTACTTACCTGAAGCAAGCACCATTGTAGAAATAAAAAATAATCCAAGAATATCTGTGCCAATTCAAAGTTACCCAAAAAAGATCGTCAATGGATGAGAAGAAGTTCGTCTGGCTTAGCCTTTCACAAAATTTCAGGAAGCATCTTAGCTACGAGCTTGAAAGATGGCTCTCTTCCAAGCTTATATAACATCGTTATCAATTTACTTATCTCTTTTATTTCTGTAGTTTCCGCCTGTGGAGAGACCTGCACGTAGGCGTATTCATGGTTTGGTTTGGTTTGGTTATAGCCTCAATCTCTAACTCAACCGTTAGTTTCAGTTATCAAATTTTAGAGAACTGAATCGATCCATGCCACAAACCAAAACGAACCGTCAGTTCCGGTTTGTTTTGGTTCCGGTTAAATAAAATGCATTATCCCATCATATCATATGGATCTACAGGTCAATGTTTTATATGTATGAGGTTATAAAACTCATATATATAAACCTACAAACTTGTCATGATTTAAAATATATATACATATATATATTCACATTTTTTTATGTATATATAATGTTATAAAACTCATATATATTTAAAAACTTATAAAGATCTATATCTACATGCAGATAAACTTTATATATATTCATATTTTACATGTATATAATGTTATAAAACTCATATAAAATAAACTTATAAAAAATTATATGTACATGTACATAAGCTTTTTATATATAATGGTTTGGTTTCAATAATGAAATTGAAAACCAAACCACCAATGTTTTTTCCTGCTAGAACTGAACCAAACCATCACACATTTAGAACCGAACCAAACTGCCCTCTACCTGCACGATGATGGGTCTCTTATTATTATTTTCCAAACAAGAGATTTGAATCTATAATCAATCATGTATATATGTTGCTTAAGCAAAAGTTGCGCACATTAATTGCAACTTTAATCGCTGGCACCTTCTAAGTTATCATTCTCGATCAAATCTTTTGCTGCGTTTCATGAGTTGAGCGAGAATGATCACCCCCTCTTCTCTCTCTCCACGAAAAATATCAAATAGCTCAACTGGTTAGTTGATCGACTCACAAGTTGAAGCTCATGAGTTTGATACCTAGATCATGCATTGTCTGCAGCCTCCCATTGTACTGAAAAAGAAAAAAGGATATACGATTTACTCTCTTGTGTAGCATTCGACTCTTAAGCATATTGTTGAAGGTCATGAGTTCCATTGTGGGGATGTGTTAGGGCTTGTGCAACTGCATTTTGTTAACAATACCAAGTAGCCTCTTTATTTCCATGACGGATGAATTTCAAAATGTAATTAAGGTGAATTACCTTATTTGCTGTAAATGATATTTTGTTGGTAGATGACAAAGGGAAGAAATTGAGAAAAAACATGAATTAGAACAAAATAAAATATATAAAATATAAGTTTGATATTTAAACTGAATTAGATAATACAATACAAAAATAATTATTATATATGTGAAATATTCAGGAAAAAACTAGACGGACTGGTATATACTAGCAAGTAGTAAATCTAAAGAAATCTCAACCATAAATTATTTATTTTCATTTAAAAATAAAAAATATCTATGTAAATAAAATACATCTACAACATATATATATATATATTCATTTTTAATTTAAATTTTAATCCTCATCATCAAACACTGACATTTAAATTTTTTTTATTTTTGCTAGCACTAAAATATATTAGCATATGTCAGTTTCTCTATATCTCAGGGACTTAAGGAATGCATGAATAATGAAGATACAGCTTCCCACAATTAATATATAAAAAATATCGAGAAAAGAAAAGAATGAAATACATCTCCCTGTTTTCTGCCGACATCTCTGAATCCCGACCGTACCATACCACTTTCCTTTCCTCTTTTTCAAAACTTTTTCAGTTCTTTTCCTTTTCCATCAAAGAGAGAAGTATCCTTGTTCACCTGAAATCTTCCTGCGCAAGAGAACGTTACAGGGATGCCCGGATTCAACGATTCTCTCTTTACCGATGAATACTCGGTCACCTGCGGACGGAGGGAGATTGACACCACTGTCACAAACGACCCTCGCACCATCGCCCAATGGGTCCGTGATATCCAGTCCAGGACATTCCGTCGGGGACTCATCGTCGGGCTTGATTGCGAATGGCGTCCCAACCGCCGCGGCGAAGAAAACCCGGTAGCCACCATACAACTGTGCGCGGGGACCAAGTGCCTCATCGTTCAGCTTCTCTACCTCACTGGCTCGCGCTACCTCCGCCATTTCTTGGCGAACCGCGATATTAACTTCGTGGGCGTCGGCATCGCTCAAGACGCGGAGAAGCTGTTTGAGGATCACGGACTCGTTGTCGGGGATTGCCGGTACGATTTGGGCGAGCTCGCAGCGTCGAATTTCAATCGTAATGAGTTTCGGCGGATGGGATTGAAGGGCTTAACCTCGGAGATTCTGGATTTGGATTTGAGGAAACCGAGGCGGATCACAATGAGCGATTGGTCCGTTGACAACCTTAGCTTTCAACAGGTTGAGTATGCGTGTCTTGATTCTTATGCATCGTTTGCGCTCGGGATGACGTTGCTGGGAAGGCGATGGCCGTGTTGAAATCATACACGATAATGGGCTTTGACGATAAGCGAATTTTTGCGATCTCCTCTTCGATCTTGGGTTTTCTTGTGATGGTGGTGGTATGAAACAGTTTATCATTGGTACTTTGCTATTCATGCATCTAGAGTAGGGTGTCGATGAATCAACTCTTGAAAGTGAAATTTTGTGAAAGGCTAAGCCAGACAAACGTGTTCTCATGCATTGACGATCTTTCCGGTTAGGTGAAGCCTGAATCTATTGTTTTGGGTACTGAGAGTCCTTTCTACGGGTTAATTTTTGGGCTTATACCTCATCAATGGCGGCCTCGAAATCCAAGCTGTTCTCTCTTACAAGAAAGAACGTCTCGTCTGAGCGCCTACCATGATTATCATTTTCATGCCCCCTTTTTTGACGCTTTTGCCTTTCAAGAGTAAGCTAAGGATCGAGCTCTGAGCAATCTGAAAACCTCATCGAAGTACTCGATTTATGATGGCATTGAAACAGCCCGCCAGTCCATCCATGGCACGCACACCAGCCATCTCCAATTCCTCTACGACAAAGAGGAGTTTAACACACCCTCATACGATCGTCGGAGGAACGGAAGAAATCAACGAAGGGAGGATTCGCTCGAACATGCGCCCCTCTCAAACGCGAACCAACTAGACCCTAGGTGGTATGGCAATTGTTCCGGTGGGGAAATACCTGAACTCGAAACGGAACGGGTCGGGCAAAGAGATAAGATGTCCGATTCCTACCTGACTTATTGATTTTATTCTCCTTCCTTTTTTTAAAATTTTAAAATTACACTCATTTGCTTTAAGGTTAGGGTCGAGGCCAGCTTGAGGTATCTCCTCGACCTGACGATTGCCATCCTTACTCTCCTCCTCTCAGTTGTGTCTTCACTCGTTTTCTTGCAAAATCACGATAATTTATTCTCCAATTGACAACCTTAGCTTTCTTGATGCTTATGCATCTTTTGCTCTCGGGATGACGTTGCTGGAAAGAAATCATACACGATAATGGGCTTTGACGATAAGTGGATTTTGCGATCTTCTCTTTGATCTTGGGTTTTCTTTTGATGATGGTGGTATGAAACAGTTTATCATTTGTACTTTGCTATTCATGCAACTAGATTAGGGTGTCGATGAATCAACTCTTGAAAGTGAAATTTTGTGAAAGGCTAAGCCAGACAAACGGGTTCTCATACATTGACGATCTTTCCCGTTAGGTGAAGCCTGAAATCTATTCTTTTGGGTACTGAGAATCCTTTATACTGGTTAATTTTTGGGCTTATACCTCTTCAATGGCTGCCTCGAAATCCAAGCTGTAAACTCATATAAGAACGAATGTATAGTCTCAGTGACTACCATGATTGTCATTTTCATGCCTCCTTTTCTGACGCTTTTGCCTTTCAAGAGTAAGAGCTCCGAGCAATCTGAAAATCATATAGAAGAACTCGATTTATGATGGCAATGGAACAGCCCGCTAGTCAATCCATGGCATGCACACCTGCCATCTCCAATTCCTCTACGACGAAGGGGAGTATAGCGCACGCTCATACGATCGTCGTTGGAAAGGAAGAAATCAACGAAGGGAGGATTCGCTCGGACACGCGCCCCACCCAAAAACGAACCAACTAGACCTTCCCTAGGGATCGCAGTATTGACCCAACCCGAACCGGGCGGTGAGTACCTGAACCCGAAATGGGTCGGGTCGGATAAGGAGATACGATGTCTGATCCGTATCCGAATGATTGATTTTCGAGAGGATGTTTGTTAAGGTATGTGTCTTCACTCTCTTTCTCGAAACCCACGTTTATTTATTCTCCGAGGGGCTGATTGCTAGGACTGAGAAGGAGGCAAGTCGGGATGGGTATACTTATCACTGGAACCTTAACAGGATGGCTACGGGTGTGTATATATATATATATATATATATATATATATATATATATATATATATATATATATATATATATATATATATATGGAGAGAGAATCTGAGATGTTAAGCTCCATTTCATATAATATTCTACTAGATTATGTATCTTTGATGTGATCGCACAGACACCAATAGAGTTACTTATCAATATTAATATGAAATTAAAGATACACATGAATATTAAATATTACTCAAGAATGTTTTGATCATCATTAGATAGACCGCATTGACAGTGATGATGATCAAGTAATGTCTAAAGCATGAGAGGGTGTCTAGTGGCTCACACTCTATCTATCATAGAGATAGTGAGACCTGCTAGACAACCTCATGCTACACATTATTATAATAGAGAGAGTAGGAGTTGCTAGACAGTTATCATCATCATTCGTGTGGTACATCATACTTTGATGATCAAAGCAATAATCTTGAGTTTCATTTGGTGCACCCATATGCATTAAATGGCCTCGAATCTTGTATTGATGTCGATGGGTAACTTGATCTATGTTGTCCATGCAATCGCATGAATGACACACATCATCTAGTAGAGTTTGGTATGAGATGGAGTCTAACATTTCTCTTCTCTCTCTATATATTTAGTTATTTATGTAAAGAGTAGTTGATGCACACACTCGACAATGCTAAAATCGGTCTACACTACTCGATTTTAAGATGTTAAGATCTTTAAAGTAAAACCAAAAATTAGAAATGACCGGTTTTGAATTGGTCTGATGGTTCTAACCCGAAACAAATAGAGCTAGAAACCACATCCCAAATTGAGAAAAAACTCGTTCGGTACACGTTCATGCTTTTATATAACCAAAATCGGCAGGTTGGAATAGATAGCTCCCTAGTTTTTTATGTTTTATCAAAATTCAAAATTTAAATCTTTTTTCAATTTTAGATAGTTTAGGAATCCAACCAAAACCTGTTCCTGATTCCAATAAAATAGTATCACGGCAAAAAGTACAATGGTATATTTTTTGACTTTTTAAATTTAAATTTTAACCATTGATCTAATAAGTCATACGATTGAGGTCATTACACATTTACCACATTCTCTCTCTCTCTCTCTCTCTCTCTCTCTCTCTCTCTCTCTACACGAAACTTGGATAATGAAAACGTAAATACTCTCCAAACCAATTTCAAAACACACACACGTGCTCACACACACACACACACATATATATATCTTATAATGGGGTTGATAAACTCTCATATGTCAATACGGGCTGGGAAAAAAATGTCCCCCGAAAACATATATATATATATATATAGTTTTCAATTACATATTTATGTGTATAGTTTTTTCATCTATAGTGTTTTATTACATATGCGTATATATAACATATACGGTTCATATATATACATGTGTTTATATGTGTACTATATATGTATAGTTTTTTCATTACACGTATATATATGTATGTATATATATATTTCATTACATATAATGTGTATATATATATATTATAATGACATGCATGTAATAGGAAGACCATAACTTGCAGTTAAA
Organism: Brasenia schreberi; assembly: GCA_036023115.1. Classification (NCBI taxonomy): domain Eukaryota; kingdom Viridiplantae; phylum Streptophyta; class Magnoliopsida; order Nymphaeales; family Cabombaceae; genus Brasenia; species Brasenia schreberi. Next base: position 4,884,738 of record JAYKKT010000057.1, on the reverse strand, counting down.
CAAGATGGACATCCCAGTACCGGGCTGTGTTTGCGGGTTCAGCCTCCCCATTGTACCGAGAAAAAAAACAGGATATACGATGTGCACAAGGAGTAAAAAAACAGGATATAGTAATACCTTTGAGTTGAAGGTCAATACGGAAGATGTGTAGGGTCTGTGTAACTTCAGTTCTTTAATAATATCGGGTGATGCAATAGTTTGTTAACTATAATTATTTCTTATGCAAGCGAGTCGGACCTTTTGTAGAAGTCCATTGACCTGATTTTTCGTAAAACCACTTATATTATCAGTGGAGACTAAACTTCACACCGCTTATTGATTGAGGGGAGTTTTAGAATCTGGAATTACGATAGTAGAACACAAGTGTAACTTATTCGTAGAAGCCTTATAAATTATGAGTGATGGATGAAGAATTCGAACTCATTACAAAGCAATTGAGTTCTTCAAAGTAAGATATCAGATTACTTTGAGAATCAGCACAGTGTATATACCTCTTTATTTTCATGACGGATGAATTGCAAAATATATTTAAGGCAAATGAATGATTAATACTTCTTCACCTGCGGAGGGAGGGAGATTGACAGCTGTCACACACGACCCTCTCAATAGAATGCTTTCGGGTTGTACCTTGCAATTGGCAGCAAATTAATGGAGAGTCTGCCTGAAATGTATGCAAAATATTACCGTTCCACGAATCGTTTCAGTATCATTTTCATATTTCCTCTTCCTTTCCAAGAGCTTTTTCCTATTCTTTTGTTACAACGGGAGGCCCAAGCCCCGCACCTTCCGGGAATTGAACTCCCAACAGCGCCGCCGTTGAGCTACCACTCTGGGTGCTCCTTTCCAAAAGCTTTTGGTTCTTTCCTTTACCCAGAAAACGTTTCGATTTCAGAGAGAGAGAGAGAGAGAGAGAGAGCTTTATTTCATAAGCAGAACGTTGTGATGCTCCTACATAGTGCGACTCTCACCTCCCTCCTTTCGTTGAGTAGTAAACGTTCCCAGCATGTCGGGAAACGACTATTCCCGCCACCCCAATACATACCATTTCACCTGTGGAGGGTGCATTAGCACAACCGTCACAAACGAGTGCGGAACCATTGCCCGGTGGGTGGACATCAAGTACAGCAGTACTGACAGTCAGGGACTCATGGTCGGGCTTGACTGCCAGTGGCGTCCCAACCGTGGCGGTGCAGACAACCCGATGGCTATCCTCCAACTGTGCTTGGGGTCCAAGTGCCTTATCGTTCAGCTTCTCTACCTCACCGGCTGGGAAGACCTCCGCCGTTTCTTGGCCGACCCCGGCACCATCTTCGTGGGCGACGGAATCCGTCAGGACACGAAGAAGCTGTTTGAGCATCTCGGTCTCGTTGTCGGGCATCGCCGATTCGATTTGCGCAATATCGCAAAGTTCAATTTCAATCGTATCGACTTTCGGCGGATGGGATTGAAGGTCCTTACGTCGGAGATTTTTGGATTTGGAGAGGCCCCGATGGATCACAATGAGTGATTGGTGCGTTTACAACCTTAGCTTTGACCAGGTTGAGTATGCGTCATGGTGCGTTTACAACCTTAGCTTTGACCAGGTTGAGTATGCGTCAGTGTCTTGATGCTTATGCATCGTTTGCGCTCGGAATGAGGTTGCTGCTATGGTAATGGCGTTGCTGAAATCATACATTAATAAGCAGATTTTTCTGCTCTCGTCTTCGTTTTAGGGTTATGGTGGTGGCATGAAACAGTTTATGATTGTCACTTTGCTACTCATTTAAGTAGAATGGGGTGTCCATGAATCAACTCTGTAATGATGCGTCTTGCAATTTTGTTTAAGGCTGTTCTCATGCATTGACCATCTTTTTGCTATTTGTATCTTTGAATTGACAGTTACTTTTGGTTTATTTTTTATGTCTGCAATGGATGATTGGTTTAGATTAGTTTGACGAGGACACAATTCTGTTAGCTGATGCCTTAAATCTATACTTTTGGTACTGAGTCTTTTCTACTGGTTAATTTTTGGGCTTATAGCTAGCTCATCAATGTCTGCCTTGAAGTCCAAGCTGTTGTGACATTGGAGAATGATTTCTAGTACTTTGAATGACTCCGTTGTTATTCCCATGTTCATGCCCCATTTTGTTTCCCTTATTGCCTTTCAAGAGCAAGCTAGGTGGCAAGGATCGAGCTCTTTGCAATATGAAAACCACGCAAAAACGACGAAGAACAGATGGCTCTATTTGACTTGTGGCCGCTACTCTCTTGATCGCATGTATGCCTTCCATCGTCAACTCCTCCGCAACGGCGGGGGGTTCTGCACACGCTTACGTTGGACGGGATGAATCAACGAAGGGAGGTTTCGCTCGGACTTGAACTCTTACCCAACGCGAACCAACCGGGCTCTCCCCGTCTCACTCGATTCTCTTTCTCCAAACGTTTATTCTCAATGGGCTGATTTCTCATGCATCATCTTCCTGGAACTAGATGGCTCCCTTTTATGCTAAGGGGCTTATCCCATTATCAACTCTAATAACAAGGAGACAAACATGACGTTAGTAAGGGACAGTGACAATAACATCAATTCAATTCAATGACACGATGGTGCTTACTTCGATCTTAGCACAGATCCGAACTTAAATTGGAGACATACAAAATGACCTGGATAAAACTAGGCTGGATCCATGATCCAATCGATTCTAGAATAGATCGGAATAAGATTTGAACCATGCCTCAAATAAAATATGGTGTTCCTAATTCCGAATCCACGTGCTACGTGGATCACATGCAGCAATGATGGATCTACATGGAGGGGTGGGGAAATTTGAAAATTCACTGTGGAATCTATATTTTACCGTGAATATATGGTTGGGATTCATTCTTCGCCCTCTCTAACACGATGAAATATATGTCACCCCTCCAACACTATTTTCTAGATCTGCCACTGGCATGCAATGTCGGTGATCTCTCGCATAGATTTTCTCTACATGTTGTGACACTAAAGATTTTGTGGTGAAGGTGCTTGCTTTTAAAGAGGAGATGGCCTTCTAATCATGGCCTCTTTCAAGAATGTGAGTACCTTAGCATATCCAGGCCCCCTAAAGTTTTCGAAAGTGAAAATGTGAAGAGCCAAAAAAGTGAAGAGCGTGAGAGGACTCGCCGGGCCTCTGTCCCTTTCACACTGACTCCACACCTCTCTCTCTCTCTCTCTCTCTCTCTCTCTCTCTCTGTCACACACACACACACATACTCCAATCTTTCTACTTCTACCGAAGGCTCTCTGAGAAGCTGGTAGCCTATTTTAGGTATCTCACTCTTCAAATTAATTTTTGTTTAGCTATATATAAAGTATTTCCTTTTTCTTTTTGATTAATTTCTTAAATTTTACATTTGTGGTTAAAGCTTTTGCATTTGCTTCCCTTGTTCGTGGAAATAGCAAGATTGCCACTTGTGTGAGAAGCTGGTAGACGCCCCGTTTTAAGTATCTCTCTCTGCACTAATCTAAATCAAATCTCACTGTGTTCAATTTTTCATTGGGTGTTTTCTTTTTCATTATCGATTAATTCTTAATCCATATTAACGATATTATTACGGATTAGTATTGCACTTTTGCTTTTTGATTATTACATCATGCCAAACTCACATCCTTATGTTGCTATGCCTACTATTGATTACATATAGTTGTGAAACGTCCTCTATACAATAACTTGAAGGGTAATCTCTTTTCAATTTTGTAGCTTTATTATGCACTTATCATCAGAAGTAATAGAAAAGCAAATGAATTCGAATTTTTTTTGTTTACTTTTATGATTTATTTGAATTCGCTTATTGCATCAACTATCAATTGATTTGGATCTCAAATGTATTTTTTACTTTCTTATGTTTGTAATTTAGTTTTATTATTATATATTACTTTATAAATAATTTTGTTAATGAACATAATTGATCTTTTAATATTTATAGTTTGCTTTAGGTGGAAAATGTTCAAGAAAGAAGAAAATAGTTGATTCATAGTTGTCCAAGAGAAGATTGTCCCTGCCCGCTTCTCACAATATGAATTCCACATTCAATATTAGGATTGCTTGCATGTTTTCTGATCTGCATGAAACCATGTCAGTCCATTTCTCAGGTACAAAGAGCAAGAACTCACATGTTCAAAAATTGAAGGTCATCATGAGTTCGATACCCAACGGCATGCGTCTGGCTTCGGTCTACCCATTCTACCAGGGAAAAAAATTCATTTCTCATGCTGGATTTGGTGACAATTGGTGCAGGTCATGTTCGTGGCATGTTATTTCTTGTGAAATTCCAACACCGCGGTAGCCCAACCATGTCATATTTCTGTTTGAGATCAATTTAAAGGGAACTTTCATTGCTTGTCACGTCATTTTCTTGTGGTTGGAAATCTATTAGCGGTGGAAAGAGAATTCTCAAATCAAGGTCCTAAGTTTCGAATTCTCCTCAAGCTCTTCTCTACCTTCTGTTGGAGTTTCATTGAAGCTTCACCAGAGCCTACCCAAGTTTCATCCAAGCTCGACTTCTGCCAGACTCCGACTGACGGTTGCCGGAGTTCCACCAAGACCTCGCTGTTGGCTCTCAGATTTTTGCTGATCACCTCCCTGAAGGTGGAAAGAAACTCGAGCAGAGAAAGGAAACTCATTTTTTGAGAAACGCCTAAATCAAGGACTCTCAATCCTATTATGAATTTATAGAAACGCAGCAAAACTATTTTAAGTTCACCTTTAGTATGTTCTCGACGGGGTTTGGCTGGTATATAATGCTGTGAAATCGAATCTGTTATGTGCCACAAGTGAACCCATAAAATGCAATGATGAACAAAAGAGTATCTTTCACGTATACCCATGTTAAAAACACATTCTCATTCTCATTCTCAAACTCATGTTGCATACCCCTCTTTGCAACAAATTCTTTGCCCTTGTACTCTTCTGTCAAACATTCACGGACCAAAATATATTCAGAAGCATAAACCTGTTACAGACAGGCAATGGGAGATAAGTTGCAGACACACATTAATAAGAGAGGGAAACCAGTGTGAACATGTGCTGGCAGACATCAGTACTGAGTAGTAGTTGAATTCAAGGTGCGGAATGAAGCGCCAGACTGCATCAGAAAAAACTGGAGGAAGATCAAATTGGTATTAGCTGTCTAAGCAGGTAACCTGATCCGGTATTGGGCTTTCTAGCCCCCTCAAATGTACAAAAAGGAAATCCACTCAAACTTTTTCTGGTAAAATGGAGAGGCCAACGCCAAACGCACGCCCCGGGAATCAAGTTCATGACCTTCAACTTGTGAGTCGACCCCCTGGCCAGGTATGGTATTGCTCGTTGTCAATTCCACCCGTCAATCTGCTTAACTATAAAAATGATTTCAAGATTAGAGAAATTACCGATGGAGTAACCGTTGTAATTAAGCAAGACAATGAACAAAAGGTTCACAGAAAGATGACATGGCCAATGAATTGTTACAGAACGTGAGTTTTAAATATCGTAAAAACACAAACAGTTTCCTAACAAGCTTATACATGCAAATTTCTCCAAATAAATCTAGAATGCCTTTTACAGACCTTCAAAATCACGTCCTCTTATCTGTTGTCATTGTTTGAAGTTCATCTTCGTTGCAGTAGTCAAAACAAATTTTTAAGCCAAATCAGAGTAAACGCCACATATAACACATGAGGAGTCCTAGAATGCCTTGAGATTGCGAACACTGCAGCTTTTAATTTTTCAGGGCAAAGGAGTCTCTGTACATATGCACAAAACCCAAATACATTTCCGAATTGGCAGATATATCCTGTCGAATCAATTAGAATCTACCTAGGTGATGCAGATGTAACAGCAGAAGTGCCGATTACGGAGTTTTGCTGTTGAACTGGACTGAGATAAGGCTGGCTGTACTTGCCATGGCAGCAACAGGTGAACCTTGAAATTTCACATTAGAGATGCCCTGAGAGAAGACACCTACAAGAATTCAATATAGTAGAAAGCATCAATTACAACATTATACAATGAGGAGCTAGTAAACCAAATATAGCCAGGTTCATACGATGATAAAGGAGGGCTATGTTATTTAGCTGCCAGCTAGTGCAGACTTTGTCGGTCCTTTGTCGGTCCGGTTGAGTAGTGTACAACCACATACAATCATAATGTTCTAGCACTAAGGATTTAAGTGTGCTTCGCTAAGAATAGTAGTTTGAATGAGATCCTAAGAAGTCCTCGTATTGCACCTCTAGTGGATCCAACCTGGTATGAGAAAGGACTTGGTTACTCCTATGGTAAAGAGAGGATCCCGTAACTGTTCAACATCTTGAAGAAAAATAAAATTTTCTTCCAGCGAGCAGGTAAGAGGAAATCTTGAAACAATCTTCTCTAACAGCTCATGGTCTCAGTTGAGTAGTGCACAACCACGTACAATCATAATGAAATAGATGATACAAGTATCAACACATATGCAAACATATTACATCAGTCTTGTTCAATTATGATAATTTCCTTTGAGATTCTTCCCTTATTTCATACAAATGTTTTACCATCAAAACTGCATGTGAATCCTGCACTAAAGCACTCAAGAAAATGCTACTTTTCACCTCCTCAATGAAGCAACTTTTGGATCAGTATATAATGTAATTAACTTTGGCATTAGTTAACAAGTCAGAATGCGTAATTTTCTTCTTAAAATGGCCGGAGATTCCGTTCAGCAATAGTCAAGCCATCGTGGAATGATATCCCTTAATGACTACTTTGTAATAGAAGGTAAAAAATGCAGACAGATTGACAATTTCATGCTGCAACTCAAGTTGTTTCAAAATTGGGTTAGCGCTCATTTTTTTCTCATGATTTGATACATGTAAAACATGTAATAATTGAACAGCATACTTAGATTTATCATCAACAATAGCTCATCCATATGGTTAATCTACCCTCGACCCACAGGTAAGAATTAATGAACCCGGAACTGTTCTACAAACTAGAAACAGATACACCTTTCACAAACCTCCATTTCAAATCGAAGGTTTCTTCATTAATCCACATTACAGGCTCTTAAACTAACAAATGAAAGTGAATTTAGTGTGATCTGATGGCGATTCACATAATGAAACTTGTGTTTTATTCACTTGATGTGAAAAAACAAATGTAAATCATATTTGTCATAAAACTACTCTTTAGCATGAGTTGCAGTTTTGCTTTTTATTGAAATCCTTTACAGTTGCAGTTGTGAAACTTTTGTTGATGAATGCAATGAGGAAACTGGAAAACAAGAAGCACCATGTACTATAAACATAAGAGAACATCAGAATGTGATGATAGAGAAGCTCCGGAAGTCTTGAAGGACACTAAACCACAAGGGGTGGAAGGAGGACATGTAGCTCGCATGAGGTATATGCCAAACACCAAACAAGAAATATGAATAATACAACACGTGACTAGATAACCTAATAATATTAATATCACAGCCACAGAGAATATCAACCAGCAATTATGAACAAGTGAAGACTACATGGATAGTGTAATGATATAGAAGCTCCAGAAAACGGGGCCACAGCTGAGATTTGAGCAATGAGGCATGAAGTAGCAGGAAACAGCGACTCGAGTCATAGATGTAAGCCTTTTTCTTTTATGAACTTTACTTAACAGATACTCATAAAGTCTCAAGTGTGTTAGAAGATTCAGTAAGAAGGTACAAGAAATTAGATGGTGAAGATGTTAAAAGAGGAAGGAGACCACAAAAGTGTTGGAAGGAAACAATAAAGAATGATCAAGCTTATGAGCTAACTGTTAGCATCGAATCGATCTCTATGAAAACAAAGAATCCATGAAGTCAACCCCATCTAGTATCGGAAAATGGCTTAGTTGTTGCTGTTGTATTCATAAAGTCCCAACAAAAAAATCTCAAATAAAAAACCAATACTCCCTTAACATTTGGACAAGGATAGAAAAACCTACTCCCTTGCAATGATCATGAAAGGATGTAGTTACCTTGCAGAAGTATAATCAGGCAAAAGACAATTGTGATAATCATAGCACATAGGCTACCATTCGAAGCTGATGACTTGTTGGCTTTCATCCTCTTCAAAGCTTTCACCCTTTCAACTCTTGCCCGCTTCAGCATTGCAAGCTCTGAGATCTGCTGGATCAGCTTCTGATCAGCAGCATCCAGTGATGGTCCTTTAGGAGGCCGTGGTGGTTTTGGAGGCTTTTTACAGCTTGGTTTGATAGGTTTTCCACTTTGAAGTCTTTTCTCCTTCAAGCTTGCCTTGTCTTCCCCTAATATTCTCACTGCTGTTAAGATTGTGTTTCCTGGATTAATATCTGAAGCATCAGTTTTGCAAAAACTCGTACCAACCACTCCTTCAACAGAACCATTCAACCTCTCAAAGCCATTCCAAATTCTTCCAGGTGCTCTGTTTGATTTTCCAGTACCAGAAGCAGTTATGTTTGAGTCTTTCTCAGCATCGTTAGTACCGCGTTCCAGATCTAGCACATTCTCTCTTCTTGCTCTATCAGTCTGATCCATAAATCACCCTCTGGTTTAGCAACAAAAGAACCAAATATTCATCCCATAATTACAAACCAGCTTAAAAATGGATTCTGTGGATTGAACTTTCTACCCAAGAATTTGTTCAAAGCTGTGTGGAGTTTGCAACTTGAGAAGATGGCCTTGATAAAGAATTCTGATAATCACTGGTGCAAAACTATTCCTTCTGTGAGATGTACCAACCTCAACCGAAAAAGTTTGACGACATATAGTTCAGCAAGCAGTCCAAAGAGAGGAAAGAACATATGACTCGAGGACTACAACAAGGGTGCACTACTCGACCAATCCAATGCTCCAGATCACAACTCGGTGAACTAACAAATGCCCACCCATATGCTACTAGTATACAATACAATCATAAAAGGATGAGGCAGCATTTATATTCAAACGTTGCATTCTCAGGAGATTCCTGAACTATATAGAAACCTTTTATTTTCTGAATTTTTCTTCCCCCAAGTATACCATAGTGCTTCTGCGATGCAGTACCAAGCGATGGAGCTTAAAAAGCAGATGCCATATTCAACCTCTCGATTTTGTCACATCCTGAAATTGTGGTAAAAAAAAACCTTCGAGTAAACAGAAGTTAAAAGGAAAAAAAAATTCAAAAATCAGTTACAAGCCAATTCCATGATGATCTTATCACGCTGCATAACCAGGAATAAGAGATTCAAGACTCACTAGACCATATTGCGTAACACCTTTTAGGACCATTACAAGCTAATTAATTTCTCGAGAATTTGCATTGTCATGCTGGACAAAGGCAGGAAACGATTAACAAAGAAAATGGGTCACACTATGAAATCTAACCTTCCATTTCAATCACGCCATTAACAGAGTCCCCTCGTCAAACAATCCCGACAAGACATTTGCTGTTCGCTGAGAATCAAAGAACTATCAACTAATCCAACCAAAACGAATAATGGGAAATATAACTCCCATGCGGAATTTCACGGCACCAAAAACATTAAAGGACAAGGGGCAGAAACAACAGACCCACAGACCAAAGCGCTGCAAAAAGAACACCTGTAAGCTCCAACACCAGACCCTTAACTTATAATCATAAACATATCTATAAACATATAAGGAACCAAACAAAACAAACCCCAAATAAGCATTCTCCTCCAACCTCTCAAAAGTCCATCCCAAGCCCCAAGACCACCAGAAACACCCAGATTATTATCCCACGAAATGCAGTGGAGCCCACTAATCCTTCATCGTGTAACGAAAAGCCAGAGAAACTAGAAGAAAAATGACACCGAATGAAACCAGAACGCCGGATAAAAGAGCTCCTGTACACTCGCATTGCGTAAAGAATCGACGAAACAAACACCAACAACACGAAATGACACAAAGATAAAATGCACCATAGTTTGAGAGATCAATCCAGAAAGGAAGGTGCATATCATAATAACCGAAATGTACCTCGGGGATCGGAAACCACGGAGAGAGAGAGGCCAATAACCCGCCGTCCCCAAGACGTGAAAACTCAAAATAGGCGGTCCCTCGGAAAATAGTGAAAAGCCCATATTTACAGAGGGACAAAGTACAAGAAGGATAAGGAAGAATAACTTTATCACCCCTTCCGTCGTTTATTATACAGATGAGGTTGCATTCTTTATATTTGTTTTTTAGCAGAACACAGAGAGAAACATCAGGTAGATCTCTACGAGATATGCACACACCCCGGTACCCATCTCGGACCTTCAAGTTGAATGCTTTTTCAGTTGACCTTTAAAGAAAGCCTACGTTTTTCTACAGACAAGCTGAATTAACGGACCAATACAGAGACACTTGGCTGTTCAAGATATCATCTAACCCCAGTATTGGATTCATGACCTTCAACTTCAAGTTCTCTTCTGGCATAGCACAGATTGATACCACAGAATTAATTTAATACTTTTTTTCTTGATCCCTGACCAAATCCGTAGCATTTTAAAATATCGCCACAAGAGTAAGATTGTCTTTTGTCTTTTCTTGTAACAAGTTTTAGACTTTTCTCTTTGTGAAGTTTTGCTTTCTCTAGCTAGATGGGTCGTCTTAGGTTTTTCGTTGGGTCAGGTGGAACTCTGCCAGGCACACGTGTCCTCTCTCTCTCTCTCTCTCTCTCTCTATATATATATATAGAGAGAGAGAGAGAGAGAGAGAGAGACCCACTTACAGATTTACAGAAAAAGATTTGACCTAACATAAGGCGACATCTACGAGGTTAAAATAAAATGAGGGCATGGCGTGAGCTTGCACATATGGTGTCACTGATGAAGTATCGAAAGTTCTTTATTTGAGCAGAGAGGTGGATATTACTTTCTCCGCCTGATACTGGATGGAGTCAAATGCTGATAGTGAGCAGCTTGGCATGTTGAACTTCACCTGTAAACCTAAGGTATTAACATCTTCGCTCCAGCTTGAGCTCGTGAAAGGTTACTGTGCGTGTGTGTGTGTGTGAGAGAGAGAGAGAGCATGGGAACTATTTATTACCTGCTATAATGCAACGAGCAAAAGTCGATGCCAATTCATGGCAAAGCACTGCCACCGACAATTGTATATTATTGAAGTGGCAACAAGGAGGAAATGGAGAAACGAAAACAGGGATGTCAGCGTCATGGCTGTGCAAACTGGCGAGAAGAAAAGGGAAAATCCTCGGCCTGACATGGACACGACTTGAAAACCCACTTTCTTTGTTACCCGAAGTAACGCGAAGAAAAATACGGTATTCAGGTTGGCCTGTTTCCAACACAAACACGGAATGACACAATAGTTGTATCCGGTTCCCTTGTTTCTGATACAGATACATAAAATGATGCTACTTGACATGACCTAAAAAACGCAAAATTGATGTCTTCTCCTGTGGCTTGCGTGGGACTGGGTGCAATGGGACAACAGATGGTCCCTTTTTCAATAAGGAAAAGTTTGAGTGGTGCTAAAGCTGTGGAAAATGCTTTACTCAACACGAACGGGTGGCAATGACTTGGAGATGTTCAGTTTAGATTAGCTCAGAATTTGGAACTGTAACCAAATCCACTGAGGGCCGGTTTTAGTAGCGGTTCTAGAACTCAGTCATGAGACGGTTCTCATTTGAGTTTGGAACTGTCTTGAATCATTAATTTTATTACAAAAAATTAAAAAATAAAACCAACAGTTTGGAACCGTCAATTTTGGTTTGATTCCTATTTTATAAGGTAAAACTAGAGACAAACCGGGTGGTCCCCGGTTCCGAGTATGATTTTGGGTTCTTCTTGACCCGATTCAGTTTTGGAACCAGCCATGTCTACAATATCTTTCTGCATTTTCAATATAACCCTCTCTCATACACACAAACATCATCGTATGATCAAGGGTTGATATTGATTAAAAGGAAACAAAAAGCAAGAAGTTTAGAGCAAGTAGATGAACGCTTTTTATTTTCTTCGTCAATCCCGAACATTGATTACAAGTATGTCATCTTGAGCCTCCATTCCTTTTATATGTGTGAGTGTGTGTTCCCCTTGTTCTTGTATGTGCCTGTGCAAAATTTAGCAGTTTTCATGGATACTCGAATGTGTTTGCACTTCATGTATTAAACTTATTTTGTGTGTGTGTGTGTGAGAGAGAGAGAGAGAGAGAGTTATGGGTGTCATTTATCGGGTTGCTCACATTATCGATCCGCTCAGAGTTTCAGTAGCGGGGGGCTAATAGCAATCTCGATCTGATCGACAAAGTCTCAAATCAGAAGTATACAATATTGTATTATTTTCTGGGCTTGGTTTATGCTTTCCTTACAGGGTTCAGGCGGGGTTGTTCACAGAGAAGACCCAACGGAACCCATATCTAGCTCTGGTACCAGACTCCCAATATCGATCCGGACGGAGACGTACCTAGAACTGCACTAGTGCAGACCCTTTTAGATACAATGTACATCACAGTTTATGAGGCCTTCTTCCATTTTTCATGCAAAACTTAACAAGGTTTCCAAAAAAAGACCGATCATTGTAACGGCAAGGCTTCCATTTTCAGTTCTAGAAGAAAACAATGGCGGACAAATCATTTATTCTCCAAGACAACTTGTTCTGCTTTTGTGCTTCTTAAAAGTATAATAAGAGTTGCCTTCTGCTTGATTCTTCATTACATATTGTTTAATACTGTTCCTCCTTTGTATTTATTGCGTGGTTCTGGCAAATTGCAACAGCAAGCGTGACTATGAAGCCCAGTTTGTGGACCTGAACACGAACCCAAAGATACCTATCACACAGGGACACGCCAAATTACGTCATTGTGTTCCATGATAAATTAATGACATACGTTCATATCCTTAACATCATGTCCGAAGTTGGTGAAAATTTTAGGTATGGATTTTTCTCTAATAAAATATTTTGGTATAGATTGCGGACAACTGAATCTATAGCTCAATCCCACATTTTCTTGCCAGCAAAATTTAAATAAAGAGCAAATAACTCACCAGGCTAGGATGTCTATTCACAAGTTGAAAAGCACGAGTTCGATGCCGGGAGCGTGCATCTGGCTTCGGCCTCACCATTTTACCAAGCAAAGAAAAATTAAACAAACCTAGATTGCAGACCTAACAAAGGATATTGGGTAAGAATCAATTCTCATGAATTCGGGTTATACATGAAGTTAGGTTATATACGATCTTCAGCATGATAGGAACCATAGCCAGTTGAATATTGAACAAAAACAAGAATGATTGCTTGGATCCTTCAAATGCGCTCAGAATATACACAAAACCTGCAGATTTTTCAAGAAATATCAGCCATCATGGACTTAAATTCACTTTATCAAGTTTTACATAATAGCCTGAAAATGAACAATAAGCTGTACTGGCATAACCAATAATCCAGCTTTTGATCCCCACGAGTTATTCCCAACTTATGCATTCTCACGCACGCGCTTGCACGTATACCTATGCACACACACAAATCCCTTTCATGGAATTGAATCGCTAAAATTGCTGGCAATTTTATTTTGATCTTCAATAAGTTTAAATAACAAATTGCCAAACATTCACATCTCAAAATAGAAGGCAAACAGGAAAACTTAAAATGTGAGAAAGAGAAGACTAACACTTAATTATAGCAGCACCACTGGATGGCTTGGAAGCAAAAACATACTGGCCTATGTCATTATAGCCAATTACACCTTTCTCGATCCTCGACTTGTAGAAAGCATCCTGAATTAAAAGTGAAAACATTTGAAATTCAATATCACGAATCTGTTACAATTGGGGACACTTAGTCCCAATATATTGAATGGCAAGCCAACTAGTCATCCTTGCAGAAAGAGGGAAAAAGGCTGGAAATTGTGCAACGTACCTGTGTGCGTGAATGTGTGTGTATATGAGAGAGAGAGAGAGCAATGAAGAGTGTATTACTCAAAGGAAAAAACATGATCTACCTTCAAATTTTGGATGAATTCAGAGACAATGTTTTCCTTGACCAAAGCCACAGCGCAGCCACCCCATCCTGCTCCTGTTAGCCTTGCACCTAGTGCTCCCTTTTCACGACAGACGTTCACTAGTTCCTCCACCTCAGGACAACTGAAACACATAAAACATATAAGGAGTTTGAGAGAGAGAGAGAGAGAGAGAGAGAGAGAGAGAGAGAGAGAGAGAGAGAGAGAGAGAGAGAGAGAGGCATGCCTGCACTCATACAACGTGCTACAACTGTGGTGGCTTTCATTCATGAGCTCTCCAAGCCGCTTTAACATATCAGCATCACTGTACAAAGCGTGGGATTCATCTAAATGCATTAGTAATATGACCGCAGAGAACACAGTATCGATTACGGTGTATAATCATGGATCTCACTCCGGAGTCATTGAAATGACAGAAATTTTATGCAAGTCACTGTGGTTGGTCCAACATGACTTGCTTGTTGTTTTTATCACGATAGATGGGCTATAAGGAATAGGTTCAAAGGCATCGAACACTTTTTCTAGATGAATCAGTTAAGGTGGGCAAACATCCAGAAGAAATACTACCGAATGTTTAGAAATGTATACTCCCATCTGGTATGCTCAGAAGAAAGTAAATCCAAATATTCGGGGACGTCATCATATTTGCCATGGCAAATGTCTATTCCCATCTGTATATTATTGCACAGAATTCGTGTCTTGAGAAGGATTTCATGGTTGAATACTACTGAATGTCTAGAAATGTAAAATCAACCTAAATTGCTAGTCAAGAATTGGATGGTAAAGAATATCTGTAAGCACTGCACAAACCTAAGACCTGATGATACAGTTTCCTTGAACAAGTGTACTCGCTTAGCTTCAGAATACACATGTGAAGACCGCTGAAACATAAAACTACAAGTCAGATGCTCAGTCTGCAAGTACATGCTCTTTTGCAGCACTGTAAAATGAAGCAAGAGGAGAACAAGGACTCATGTGAAAGTATGGATCTGCCTTTGTTGACTATCAATTAGAAAAGAAATAAAACTCATCTTATGGTATATGGATCTAACAATAAGAGTAGATGGTCTTTTATTTCTTAACTAGTTGAGCTGGTTCAACTTCACACTTGAAAAAACTAATAAAGAGGAATCCTTTTGGTGGTTCACACAGTTGGGCAATATCTTAAAACTTTTTTGTAGCTTCTATAATGAGAAAAATTGGGCACATAGAAAAAATGCATAAACGGTCTTGCAAAGAGGGCCATGATACTATAGATGGAAGCATGGAAGACACAAATATCAAACAAGTCGCATACATGGCTAATGAAATGTCCTGAAATACTTAAAATGTTTTGCAGCTCGAAGAACATCCAATGATGTGGGAGACTTTTCAAAAATCGTTGTCAGACTTTCCTCTGTGATCTTCTCAATAGCTTCGGCCGTACGAGGCTCCTCTAGAAGAAACTCCTGAATATCAGGGAGCACTAATGAGGCGATGAGTGAGAAAACAATTGCTGCCACAATAAGCATAGTTATAGATCTGAAAATTCATTTTATAATGCAGTGACAGATGTTAAAGGACAACGCTTTATTATTTTAGTGATTAGAAACGTTGGTCAACGAGGAAAACACTTGCAATCACCAAAGAACATTCATGGAGAAGCAATCACCGTGACCTCAAGATCCTTTTAACAACTTGTTCTCATTGCCATTTGTATAGGTTACATACAGGAGTTGCTGCCAAACACAAGTATTTTCTTCCCCTGGTTTTCTGGGCAACGATCACACATAAACATAAGCACTGACAAGGTGCAATATGTTTTAAGATGGTTTAAAGCATCAGGTAATGAGACAAGTTGAAAACTTGGAAGTCATGTTAGAAAGAAGCTGGTTGGTTGCAGTCTCATAATTGCCTACACACCGCTTTATCCTTATAGGATAAAATCAACAACTAGTATATATCGACATATATATTATCACAATAAATGTTTTTGAGTCTTCTGACCGGAAGGTAGAAAACATATTCCAAAGGATGATAGGTTTGTTTCTTATGATAATTATCTACTAAAATAAGAACCTTCAAAACAAGAGATCCTCGAGGAACGTACCAATGAAACATAGTAGCAATGAGAGCAAGTGAATTCAATACCTTGACAGCAACTACAGGGTCGGAGGAGCCTCTTTTACTGGCGAAAGATACACACAACCCTTCAACATCAGAAACTGTTCTAACTTTTGTAATGGCCTCCTTGGGTTGCATACCTAGCTTTATAGCTAGAACGATCTGTAGAGGAAGTCATGGTCCACAAGAGCATTAATAAGAAAGTGGAATAGTTACATTTGCCGTAAAATAAAAATGTTTAAAACTTCCAGATACTCCATATCCCAAAGAAATCGAAGAAGGTAAAAGTGGGTTGATTAGAGAAAAATTGCATAATCTCAGCCAAAGCCGCATAGATGATAAAGAAAATGCTCCTAAGAGTAAAATGGGGTACACCTGCAGAAGTGCAAATTAACATCAAATAATGTAAGTTGAGTCTTAGGATTATAAAGGTTGCTGTTTGAAATATTAGATTGACATGTAAACAAGGAAACCATACTTTTCTTTGAAGGGAAGTACTTACAGCTGCCAGACGACATTCTGCAACACGGTTATTGTAGTTTGTTGCTGCAGTTACTGCTTTCTGGGATTCCTCTAATGAATGTGCAATGACAAAGGTTCCACCTTTTGGCATCTGAACATCAGTTGCACGTATGGGGTTAAAATCGATCAGCTCAGCAAACCCAGATTTGGCCATGACAGAGATTGCCTACAGTAATGGCAAGGAAACATTTTCCAATGAATAAACCGAAAATGTCACTGCCATTGAATATCAAGAAAATACATCTTGAAAGCACATTATCACTCATACAAATGAAAACAATAAATACCACAAACCAGTAGAAACCTTTGCAGTTTATACTTTACTACGCACTTTACTTGAACTTTTGCATCCCCTATAAGGAAAAGTTTAAAAGAACAGACTGAACTAAATGTAAATTGTGGCATACAGTAGAACTAGAAACCCTGATTGCAAAGCCATTAAATGTTTTGAAATAAATGTATAAGAACACAAGATCACTTTTTATAGATCAAAAAGAAAAAGAGGTTAAATGGTGGATAACAAATAGCACGGAATTCTTACTTGGTCCATTCCACCCGACTGCGTTCCAATGTGATGCTCACAATCACACGTGACTTGCGCAAGTTCTTTCTGATCAGTAAAAAAGAGAAAAATAAGATTTGCATATCAGGACAAGTAGTATCCACAAAAATTAAACAAATTTTGAAACAAGTCGTGTGGAAGATGCTCTACCTTTGGGAAATTGACACCAAAAGCTGCCATTATTGCAATTGTTGATGAACAAACGAAAGCTGCAGAGCTTGATAATCCAGACCCTACATGGGCAAGTAATCACTCAATTTAGAGCAGCCGGCATACCAAACCTGACAACTACCAAAAACAATCATAACATTTTTTTTCCATTCAGAGGTTAGACTAAGCAACTGATATTCATATGATTGCATGCTTGGAATGACATCTAATGGACACAGGAACAAGCACAAAGGGAAATACAAGTAGGAACAATTCCATCAACAAGGACGTCTAGGCCCACGGGATCTGCCCCTTTTGCTTTAGCATACTCATAATATCCCTTGTACCTGCAAGATAGAGCCGCACCATGAACTACAATGAAAGCCACATGTGCATTACTCTTTTACAGAAGTTGGAGCAAGAGGCAAAAACCATATTCACCCTTCCAAGGGTTTGACACGGTGCAACAAATGCAGATTCCAACCATGTCATTTTATGTGCTTCTGTGTGTAAGCATAAACTGAGAAATACAATTTAAGCAATATCCAAAAGAAAAGATCTGGCCTCTTACCCACAAATAAAATAGTGTCCCCATTTGTGGTTCTTTAAATCAATATCCTGCAAAGACCAAGCATAAGAATCACGGTCTACTAAGCAGTCTTTGGCCAGAAAAACACTTCACAAATTAGGAGAACTGCAACCTCACAAGGTCTACCTCAACAATTGAGGCTGTAAAACGGTAAAAGTTATATTTCTAAACAATTGCTTTCCTTCAAAAATTCCAATACCCCTCTTGAGATGCAGCTGCTGATGCCAACGAGCATTTTTTAGATGGCATGTTACAAAAATGATGAGCATTGTTTTGGGGCGTCCCCGCCTAGCGACGTGAAGCAGAGCCCGAATGCACTAAGAAGTAAGCAAGGGTCACTACATTTTCGCCCGAATGAAGTGAATTAATTGCATAGAGGGTTCCCACATCATGGACGGGTGTGGGTAAAGAAGTTAGTCCCGCTACATTGCCGCCCAAATGTAGTGAAAATTTTTCAGAGGGTCTCCGAGGAAGCTAGTCCTAGATAATAAGATTCATATTGGTTCTTGAAATATCGGAACATTATCCGGTAAGCTAATGGAGGTGGTAGATACTATGATTCAGAGAAAGATTCATATTCTATGTTTAAAAGAGACAAAATGGGTTGGAGAAAAAGCAAAGGAGATAGAGGATATAGGTTTTAAATTATAGTATTCAAGTATAGAAAAGGCTCGAAACAGAGTTGGTATTATCATAAATAAAGATTTAAAAGAGAGTGTAGTAGACATACAACGATATGGTGACCGAATCATGATGTTGAAATTAGTGTTAGGAGCAGAGGTTTTGAATATAGTTTGTGCTTATGCACCCTAAGTAGGACTAGAAGATAGTATAAAGACAGTTTTTTTTGGAAGAGTTAGATAAGGTGTTTCAAAAGATTCCACAAAGGGAGTTGATTTGTTTAAGAGGAGATTTAAATGGACATGTCAGTAAAGAGGCATTAGGATATCAAGA
Organism: Brasenia schreberi; assembly: GCA_036023115.1. Classification (NCBI taxonomy): domain Eukaryota; kingdom Viridiplantae; phylum Streptophyta; class Magnoliopsida; order Nymphaeales; family Cabombaceae; genus Brasenia; species Brasenia schreberi. The sequence goes on along the minus strand of JAYKKT010000057.1, from coordinate 4,865,920 downwards.
GATTCATGGAAACTTTGGTTTTGGGGATATAAACGAGGAAGGTAGGGAGATTTTAAATTTTGCTATGGCATTTGATCTCTTTATAGTCAATACAATCTTCAAAAAATGAGATGAACATTTAATTACTTATAAGAGTGGCTTATCACAAACATAAATTGATTACCTTATTTGTAGAAAAAAAGATAGAGCATGTTGTAAAGATTGTAAGGTAATTCCAAGAGAAAGCTTAACCACCCAACATCGACTTTTAGTTATGGATTTACAAATAAAAAAATAGACAAAGAAGAAAAGAGTGCATCGAGCTACTAGGACTAAATGGTGGAACCTCAAAAGCGAGAAAGAAGATATATTTAAAAAGAAAGTCCTTCAAGGAGATGTTTGGAATTATGTTGGCACACCCTGTGATATGTGGAACAATATGGCTATACATATTAGGAAAGTGGCGAAAGATGTGTTAGGGGTATCTAAGGGAGGTGTACCGGCACAAAAAGAAGCTTGGTGGTGGAGTGAAATAGTACAAAATAAAATCAAGGTAAAGAGGGCATGTTACAAATTATATTATGCTAAGAAAACTAGTGAAACTTTAGAAGCTTATAAGAAAGCAAAGAAGGAAGCGAAAAAGGCTGTTAGTGAAGCAAAAGCTAAGATTTGGGAGGACTTATATAAAAAACTCAACTCAAAAGAGGGTGAAAGAGATATTTTTAGGATAGCTAGGGCTAGAAATAAGAAAACTAAAGATCTTAATTATGTTAGATGCATAAAAGACGAGGATGAAAAAATTCTAGTGGCAAATGATGATATAAGAAATAGATGGAAAAACTATTTTTATAATCTTTTTAATGAAAATAAAGATGTTAGTATTAGTTTAGGAGATTTAGCCAAGTCAGAAAAGTATATAAACCACAATTTCTATCGACGTATTCAAAAGAATGAAGTCAAAGAGGCTCTTAAACATATGAAGGGTGGTAAATCGGTAGGACCAGATAATATTCCTATAGAAGTTTGGAAAATACTAGGAGAAATAGGAATCACTTGGCTCACAAGACTATTTAATGAAATATGGAAAAACCAAAAGATGCTCGAGGAATGGAGAGCAAGTACACTTATACCCATATATAAGAAAAGGGAGACGTTCAAAATTGTGTGAATTATCGAGGTATCAAGTTAATGAGTCATACTATGAAATTATGGGAAAGAATTATCGAGCGTAGGTTAAGACAAGTATCAAGTACAACAGAGAACCAATTTGGATTCATGCCAGGCAGATCTACTATCGAAGCGATTCACCTTTTGAGACATCTTATGAAACATTTTAGAGCAAAAAAGAAAAACCTTCACATGATATTTATTGATCTAGAAAAAGCTTATGATAGGGTACCGAGGGAGGTTCTTTGGAGAACTTTGGAAAAAAGAGGTATCCCATTGACATATATTAGCCTTATAAGAGACATGTATGATGGTGCAAAAACATGTGTTTGGACTCACGAAGGAACGACAGACTTCTTTGAAGTTAATATTGGGTTACATCAAGGATCAACTTTAAGTCCATACTTATTTATAATGGTGATGGATGAGTTAACAAAACATATTCAAGATGAAGTACCTTGGTGTATGTTATTTGCATATGACATTGTATTAGTGGAGGAGTCTAAGGAAAAAGTTAATAGAAAATTGGAACTATGGAGAGAAACATTCGAAAGCAAAGGCCTCCGACTTAGTAGAATAAAGACAGAATATATGGAATGTAAGTTTGATCATTTGGTTACTTCAGAGGACATAGAAATTAAAATTGGCACACATTGCATTCCCCAAAAGGAAAGTTTTAAATACCTAGGGTCAATTTTTCAGAGTGATGGAAGAATTGATGGAGATGTTACGCATAGAATTAATGCTCATTGGTTAAAATGGAGAGGAGCATTAGGCATTCTTTGTGATAAGAAGATACCATTAAAGTTAAAAGGTAAATATTATAGAGCAGCAATTAGGCCTGCCATGTTTTATGGTTCTAAGTGTTGGGCAGTTAATCATCAACATGTACAAAAGATGTCCGTGACATAAATGAAGATGTTAAGATGGATGAGTGGTCATACAAGAAAAGACCGTATACATAATGAGGTTATTAGAAACAAATTAGGAGTGGCACCAATAGAGGATAAAATGAGAGAACATCCTTTAAGATGGTTTGGACATATAGAAAGAAGATCAAAAGAAGAACCTGTAAGAAGGTTAAAAAAACTAAATTTGGAAAGTATTAAAAGAGGTAGAGGATGACCACAAAAGTGTTGGAAAGAAACAATAAAGAATGATTTAGCTTATTGGGAGTTAACTGCCAACATGGCACATGATAGGGATATGTGGAAACAAAGAATCCATGTAGCTGACCCCGTCTAGTATAGGAAAAGGCTTAGTTGTAGTTGTAGTAGTATTATAAGAATCCTGAACTCACAAAAGAGGTCATCAAAGATGGGTGGTTTCATATTGGTGAGAATTCAGAATATTAAGATCTGTATTGGCAGAGTTCGCTTTTGTTTTGTACTGATCTTTCAGATGCTTTTTGCAGGGGATATAGGAGAACTACAACCAAATGGTGTCCTAAGGATTATTGATAGAAAGAAAAATATTTTCAAGAGAAAAATATTTTCAAGCTTTCTCAGGGAGAGGATATTGTAGTTGAAAATCTGGAGAAGACATATGGATCACCACCTATTGTTGAAGATGTCTAGCCTTTCTCTTTAGTATTTGTCATGAGAACTGAAAATGATTTCCTAAGTTCTACCAGCTTCTATATCCAATTAAGATTTAAACAACAACAACAACAACAACAACTAAGCCTTTTCCCATACTAGACAGGGTCGGCTACATGGATTCTTTGTTTCCACAGATCTCTATCGTGTGCCATGTTAGCAGTTAACTCCCAATAAGCTAGATCATTCTTTATTGTTTCTTTCCAACACTTTTGTGGTCGTCCTCTACCTCTTTTAATACTTTCCAAATTTAGTTTTTCTAACCTTCTTACAGGTTCTTCTTTTGATCTTCTTTCTATATGTCCAAACCATCTTAAACGATGTTCTCTCATTTTATCCTCTATTAGTGCCACTCCTAATTTGTTTCTAATAACCTCATTATGTATACGGTCTTTTCTTGTATGACCACTCATCCATCTCAACATCTTCATTTCTGTCACAGACATCTTTTGTACATGTTGATGATTAACTGCCCAACACTCAGAACCATAAAACATGGCAGGCCTAACTGCTGCTCTATAATATTTACCTTTTAATTTTAATGGTATCTTCTTATCACAAAGAATACCTGATGCTCCTCTCCATTTTAACCAACCAGCATTAATTCTATGTGTAACATCTCCATCAATTCTTCCATCACTTTGAAAAATTGACCCTAGGTATTTAAAACTTTCCTTTTGGAGAATGCAATGTGTGCCAATTTTAATTTCTATGTCCTCTGAAGTAGCCAAATGATCAAACTTACATTCCATATATTCTTTGTTCTACAAAGTCGGAGGCCTTTGTTTTCTAATGTTTCTCTCCATAGTTCCAATTTTCTATTAACTTTTTCCTTAGACTCCTCCACTAATACAATATCATCTGCAAATAACATACACCAAGGTATTTCATCTTGAATATGTTTTGTTAACTCATCCATCACCATTATAAACAAGTATGGACTTAAAGTTGATCCTTGATGTAACCCAATATTAACTTCAAAGAAGTCTGTCGTTCCTTCATGAGTCCTCACACATGTTTTTGCACCATCATACATGTCTCTTATAAGGTTAATATATGTCAATGGGATACCTCTTTTTTCCAAAGTTCTCCAAAGAACCTCCCTCGGTACCCTATCATAAGCTTTTTCTAGATCAATAAATATCATGTGAAGGTCTTTCTTTTTTGCTCTAAAATGTTCCATAAGACGTCTCAAAAGGTGAATCGCTTCAATAGTAGATCTACCTGGCATAAATCCAAATTGGTTCTCTGTTGTACTTGATACTTGTCTTAACCTACGTTCGATAATTCTTTCCCATAATTTCATAGTATGACTCATTAACTTGATACCTCGATAATTCGCACAATTTTGAATGTCTCCCTTGTTCTTATATACGGGTATAAGTGTACTTGCTCTCCATTCCTCGGGCATCTTTTGGTTTTTCCATATTTCATTAAATAGTCTTGTGAGCCAAGTGATTCCTATTTCTCCTAGTATTTTCCAAACTTCTATAGGAATATTATCTGGTCCTACCGATTTACCACTCTTCATATGTTTAAGAGCCTCTTTGACTTCATTCTTTTGAATACGTCGGTAGAAATTGTGGTTTATATACTTTTCTGACTTGGCTAAATCTCCTAAACTAATACTAACATCTTTATTTTCATTAAAAAGATTATAAAAATAGTTTTTCCATCTATGTCTTATATCATCATTTGCCACTAGAATTTTTTCATCCTCGTCTTTTATGCATCTAACATAATGAAGATCTTTAGTTTTCTTATTTCTAGCCCTAGCTATCCTAAAAATATCTCTTTCACCCTCTTTTGAGTTGAGTTTTTTATATAAGTCCTCCCAAATCTTAGCTTTTGCTTCACTAACGGCCTTTTTTGCTTCCTTCTTTGCTTTCTTATAAGCTTCTAAAGTTTCACTAGTTTTCTTAGCATAATGTAATTTGTAACATGCCCTCTTTGCCTTGATTTTGTTTTGTACTACTTCACTCCACCACCAAGCTTCTTTTTGTGCTGGTACACCTCCCTTAGATACCCCTAACACATCTTTCGCCACTTTCCTAATATGTATAGCCATATTGTTCCACATATCAGAGGGTGTGCCAACATAATTCCAAACATCTCCTTGAAGGACTTTTTGTTTAAATATATCTTCTTTCTCGCTTTTGAGGTTCCACCATTTAGTCCGAATAGCTCGATGCACTCTTTTCTTCTTTGTCCATTTTTTTATTTGTAAATCCATAACTAAAAGTCGATGTTGGGTGGTTAAGCTTTCTCCTGGAATTACCTTACAATCTTTACAACACGCTCTGTCTTTTTTTCTACAAATAAAGTAATCAATTTGTGTTTGTGATAAACCACTCTTATAAGTAATTAAATGTTCATCTCGTTTTTTGAAGATTGTATTGACTATAAAGAGATCAAATGACATAGCAAAATTTAAAATCTCCCTACCTTCCTCATTTATATCCCCATAACCAAAGTTTCCATGAATCCCTTGATATCCTAATGCCTCTTTACCGACATGTCCATTTAAATCTCCTCCTAAACAAATCATCTCCCGTTGTGGAATCTTTTGAAACACCTTATCTAACTCTTCCCAAAAAACTGTCTTTATACTATCTTCTAGTCCTACTTGGGGTACGTAAGCACAAACTATATTCAAAACCTCTACTCCTAACACTAATTTCAATGTCATGATTCGGTCACCATATCATTATATGTCTACTACACTCTCCTTTAAATCTTTATTTATGATAATACCAACTCCGTTTCGGGCCTTTTCTTTACCTGAGTACCATAATTTAAAACCTGTATCCTCTATCTCCTTTGCTTTTTCTCCAACCCATTTTGTCTCTTGTAAACATAGAATATGAATCTTTCTCCGAATCATAGTATCTACCACCTCCATTAGCTTACCCGATAATGTTCCGATATTCCAAGAACCAATACGAATCTTATTATCCAATTAAGATTCACGTGACCGATATTCCGATATTACTCTATATCCAATTAAGATTTATTTCTTTTTTTATATAGATTTGGGTATATGGGAGCAGCTTCCAATCTGCGTTAGTCGCAGTTGTGGTGCCAAATGATGAATACACTAGGAAGTGGGGAGAGCTTAATGGTCACGTGAATTCCTTTGTTGAACTGTGTGCACTTCCGCAATTTAAAAACCATATTCTTTCAGAGCTGAAGGCTACTGCTGAGAAAAACATGGTAATTTCTATTTCATTTATTTCCACCAAGTTTTCAATTTATTTTTCAGTCCTAAGTTACAATTTACCTTCAGATACTGAGAAAGATTCAGCAGTTCTGCTGCATTCTCTGAGAAATTTCAATTTAGCTGGAAGAGAGTACATGCATATAACATACGTATATATATATTACATAAATATAAACATATACGTATACACATACATATGTGTGTGTCTGTTTGTTGCTTGTGTGACGTAAGAATAAGATTTCTTGCTGTGATGTTTCTATTCTGATGTTTAAGAAAACTATCTATTTGATTTTCAGTTAAAGAAGTTTGAGTATATCAAGGGAATCATTGTGGAGCCGCAACGCTTTGAGTTACAGCCATATCTCCTCACTCCCACAAAGAAGAAGAAAAGAGGCCATTTACTAAAGCATTATCAGGTAACTCATAGCAGCTTTACAGCCATATCTCCTCACTCCCACAAAGAAGAAGAAAAGAGGCCATTTACTAAAGCATTATCAGGTAACTCATAGCAGCTTAAGTAATTATCCCGGCATCAGTATGCAGTTTCAGTCTGACTTTAGCCGGCGCCTTAGTAATGGCAGGTCTAAAGAGGTGATTGGGACCAACAGACACATACGTGTGTGTGTGCAGTAACAGCAGGTCCAAAGAGGTGATTGGGATAAACAGGTACACACTTTTGTGTATGTATGTACATGTACACACACAAACGCATGTGTCTGTTGATCCCAATCACGTCCTTAGACCTGCTGAGAGACGCAATTGTTCGTCTGCTGCAACTAAAGGCTTCACCAGGTCTAGGATTTCTCTCGTACTGGATCATCGGGAATAACTGGGGGAAACCTATCCTCAGTTCTACCAATTTCTACACCTTTCTTCCTTCATGGTTGGGTATCTACTAACCCAATGGGATGAATTCACGGGTAGAGAAGTTAGTTGCATAGTAATACAAGCTCTCTCTCTCTCTCTCCCCCCATGTGTGTCTGTGACAACATTCAACCTGAAAAAAGAATGACGGACACCTTCATTGCTATCATAAAGAACACAAAATCATGGCAGAATCTCATCATAAACAAATGTTGGCGACCGGAATTGCATATAAATAAGATAATTGGTAAATGCAATGAAGCACTGACGAGTAGTTTGGTTTGCAGGGAGACATCGATAGACTGTATAATAATTTGAGGGAAGGGAAGATTTGATCTCATCCACTAACATGCAACAATCAGGCTTTCCCAGGAGTGGGAATATCTTATTTTGTTACTTAAGAAAGTACAGGTGTTTGTCTTCAGCTTGGTCTCTCATACCTATTGTCTCTTTGTATTTGTATTTGTATTTGTATTTGTTTGTTCATCAACCTCTTATGTATTATTCTTGCTTAGCCACTTGCCATATTAATCCTAACACACTGGGAAGCTTCTATGAATTGTGATGACACATGTTATCATGCATGTATGAGATTTGGTTGATATTTACCCAAGTATATTACAACTGTATTTTATGCCATCTTTCAATGTATTTGTGAAGGCATGGTTCACGTCTAAAATTCGTCGTCTCTCTCTCTTTCTTCGTCTAAATTTCGAATGGTTCTGGACTGAAACTAAAACCGCTTCAGAACTGGTTCGGTTAAGGTTCTAGGTTTCAAGGAAACCAGAACAGACAGTTCGGAACCACCCTTCTGCCCATTCTAGGCCGGAATCTAAGTAACATTACTAAGAGCTGTCAGGGGGCTGCACTCACACCCGAAGGTCGTGAGTTCGATACCCGGGGCATCCCTACCTGGCTCCCGGTGCCTCCACCGTAACCGAGAAAAAAAGAAGAAAAAAGAGTAATCACTCGACTGCCCCACGTTTCTTGAATGACAATGATGATAGAGTTGGTCCGAATCTAAAGGAATTGCGACAAACAACGCAAAAGGAAGTATTATCACAAACAAAGTATGATCGATAGCTTAAGAGAAAGGAGTTGCCCAAATAATGTGGCAAGACCAGCCATATAAAAGAAAGTATTATCACAAACAAAGTATGATAAACAGCTTAATAGAAAGGAGTTATTCTTGTCCAAAGATTTTAATAGTTGCTTCGATGGTAGGGTTTTAACTTTCAAAGTACGATGGAACTTCAAATTAGAGATTAAAAGTTTATAATATCAAAATTCTTAGTTCGAGATGGAAGGATAATTCAAAAGATCACCTTCGGATGATAAAAAAATTAAGATTTGATGTACTGCATCCAAGTATATAAGATGTTAATATTGTTCATCTTTCTTCTCTACAACCATATCGTGAAAGTTAAAAACGTGCCATTGAAGTATCTAATGAAATCTTGAACAAGATAACTACGTTATCTTAAAGTATTGATCATACTTTAAAGATCAATCAAATCCATCTTTTAAATTGCATAAATTCATTAAATTGAATGATGGAGATGTGTTTGAATATGTTAGCAAATAAAACATATATTACGCACCATCTCTCTCTCTCTCTCTCTTATATATATATATATATATATATATATATATATATATATATTACCATGTGTTTGACTGCTATGCTTCGACTGCATGACTATAAATGTCAGTCGATTGTTGAACCAAAACGAAGAAGGAGGGTCGGTTCGGTTCTGCTTAGGGGTTTTGGTGGAACCGGACAGGTCTACCTCCTGGTGATAAAAAGTGGCAAGTTAATGGCGGTTTTGGGTAGTCGAATCACAGACGCATTTTACAGCGAAAAGCGAAGTGAACAGTTGGTTTGGTGAGGACTATTTTTCCTTTTCTATTTAAGTAAACAAATGTTTTTATTTAGATACAGAACGGCTTCCTTTTTCTCCCTCCTTTTTGGACCGGCTTAATTGCTCTCGCTCGTCCCATCTCTTTCTCTGTCTCTCTCTCTCTGTGTCTGCATGCCTGCCTCTGTGTGTGTTTGTGCAGAGGTCTACTTTCCGTTTGATCTGCTGGCGTCCGACGTCGGAATTCTGATTTCCGATCTCAATGCCGCTTGATTCCGCGTGCCAGTTCGCTCCTGAATCGTTCTAAGATCGAAAGATGGTGACTTCAGGGCCTCTCACTGCAGGACAGGTAAACTCTTCCGACGACGATATTCCTGACTCTCTAAGTCGTCGGCATGTCGGCCGAAGTTCCTTACACTATACCGGAACCGTTTCGTTTGGTTGGCGTCTTGATGACTTGATAGTCTGCACTAGGTTTTCTCTCAACTACTTGATTTTCTGTTTCTTTTTTAATCATCATTGACGGTTTGCGGGTGCCAGTAACGGTTTCTTATTTGATCTGGATTTCGGGAATTTGGTTGAGTGATGTTACTTGTTTGATGTGCGAAGCTTTTACTGATTGTTGCTCACTTTGATAGTTCGAAGTGTACTTGGGTGTATGATTCGTGTTTTAGTGTTTCTGCTGTAATAAGTAGCGAATTCTCCTACACTTACTCGCGGTGCGCCACTCCGACGGAGTGAATTTTTTCGTTTAGGTAAATTTACCGACAGGTGAGACTTGATCTCCTGTATTTTGTATCTATTCCTTATATATTGATCCCGTTGAACATGAGGTATATTCGTGTGGGAATATTTAGAAATTATTTATGCATTTGTTATAATATAATTAATCTTGAAATTTTCATCTTTTATGGTCTTTTTTTGCACAAAGATCGTTAAGTTTTCATCTACTTCAAGCCACACTGTGAACATTTTAAGAAGAACCATTAAGTGGAAAATTTATGTGGTTTTTCTTAGGGAAATACATTTTCCAATGTGCAGAACTGTTTCTCTATAATAGCCTTGTAATAGAACCAGGGACAATATATAAAACTCAGCTTTTTATGGAGAACAAGGTGCATTTTCTAGGCGGCACCTGCCTTTGGAAGTCATTGAAAATCGATTTCATATATATCGATATTTTTGCCAAGCTTGTTGTAGAATCAGTTGGCAGTGGGTATGGCTAATTTCTAAGTAATACAATATGTGGGCTACGGAAGGTGGTATTTATGGATAGTGGCGGATCTACATGGAGGGGTGTGGGGGCAGCTGCCCCCCCCCCCCTGATTTTTTGAAATTTAGGGTAAAACCTAAGTTTTACAGTGATATATGGTTGAGATTCATGTTTGGTCCCCCCTAACATGACGAAATATATACGTCACTCCCTCCAACACTATTTTCTAGATCCGCCACTCCCGCAGCCAATGGCAGATCTACATGGAGGGGTGGGTGGGGGGACGCCCCCCCCCTGGATTTTTTAAAAATTAGGGTAAAACCTAAGTTTTACAGTATTTTCTAGATCCGCCACTCCTGCGGCATCAATAATTACATGGGGTAAGTTGATAGTTTTTAGAGTACAGTCTCAGGCGCTTCAAGAGCTAGAGTTCTGATGCTTTTCTCCTTTCTATGTTGAGTGATTTAAGTCCAAAACCAATACAATCTAGAATTGTCGTTCAACTTTGCCTCTGGCTTCTTCCTCAAGTACTTCCTTTTATAGGGTGTGATGAAATATGTATCCTGTTTGCAGGTAGCATTTTTGCTTGGGATCTTTCCTGTGTTTATAGCATGGATATATGCTGAAATTTTGGAGTATAGGAAGAGTTCTACCGCTCCCAAAGTGTAAGATATGCTTGTCTTCTCTGCAACTAATAAAGATTAAGCTGCAGCATGCATCCGATTCTTGTTATTTGGTTGTGCTAAAGCATACATTTGGTCAATAGTCCATGAAGATTTGATTCTTTTCTTCTTCTCTACATCATGCATGTGTTTATTAAGGCTATTTCTTATAGTACATATGCACCGAGCATTTACAACATAAAATTGATCTCATTTCCCTGTCTTAGTTTTCTTCTACTTTTCTGTCAGCAGACATTCAGATATAAATTTGGTTGAGTTGGGAAATGAGACAATCAAGGAAGGTGACAGGGCTGCACTACTGGAGGGAGGCCTCCTGCCTGCTTCTTCCAAAATACATGGTTCAGCTATCAAATCGAACTTGATTAGGTGTGCCAGGAAGATTCTTTGTTGTTATAAGAACATTATGCTGAAAACCTTTTCTAAGTCCTTGTATTTCCCTATTGAAATTACCCAGGTTCTTCTTGATGGATGAGACATTTTTTATTGAAAATAGGATGACATTGAGAGCCATGTAAGCTTTGCCATTATTAGGATTGAATCAAATGCTATTTTGAGGCTGAGTTTCTCTTCTCATATTTGCAAACCATGCAGGTCAGAATTTGGGGCTATCTTGTTCTACTTTTATTTGTGTGATCGAACAAACCTATTTGGAGAGTCAAAGAAGGTAAAACTTTTCGGTCTATATAATAGGATGCGTCTATTCCTCTTCTTGATTTTCCTTGAACTTATGAGCATCTGAGAAATGAAATTGAAGGCCAACCATTCTTTACAGATTTTGGGGGAAATTTTTTAATCTTTGAGTAAACAAGGTTTCTTCTTGACAGGCTTTATAATGTTTTAACTATAAATGATATTGGTTCTGTCCCTTAAATTCAGATAGTGTCAAAGAAACCATTAGTGGCAATGGAACATCATGTAAGAACACTCAATCCTGATAGCCAGCAAATAAAGAAAGCAGCTTTCTATTACAATGCCAATTTGTGGAGTTTTAAATACAATTTAGTTGTCTTAGCGTTGCCTTTTAGCAATTTGTGAATACTGAAGCCTCTTCTGTTGTTGTCCTTTCATGTTCACGTGGGAAAAAATCATTTTCTGTTTGTATTGTTGCATCTCTCAGTTATGTTGTTCTTTTAAGTTTTAAGAGTTAATCTGCATTTTAATTATCATTACTGAATGCATTTTTTTACTGAAGTAGATCGGACTGCGAAATGAAGTGGTCAACTTTAGCATATTAAATGTGCTTCTGTGGCATGACAACTTTTATTATTTAATTAGCTTCATGTTCTTGTCTACTAATTTTGTGGTTGATTTTTGAACCATGCAGAGTTACAGCCGGGACCTTTTTTTGTTTCTATACTTTCTCCTCATAGTTGTTGCGTCTATGACTTCTTTCAAAGTTCACCATGACAAGTCAGCATTCTCAGGAAAATCAATACTCTACTTGAACAGGCATCAGACAGAGGAATGGAAAGGGTGGATGCAGGTTGTGCCTCAGTGATTCTTAAAACTATCTTTCTTTTTGCAGTCCTGAACGGTGCACAATTCATTTGCATTCATGTACATAAGCACAGATGTGAAATATATAGCAGTCCACAGTGAAAATGACTAAACTGTAAAATTGTATCTTACTTCTTTTTTATGGAGTGTATAAACTTATGTGTACCTTTTACAACATCGTAGACTAGAAGAAATCATCAAAGGTTGTTCTCAGAGAAAAAATTCTCTGCCCAAAAGCACGATTCTCATGTATCTTTTTTGTTCGCAATTTACTTTTTCAGGTGCTGTTCTTAATGTATCACTACTTTGCTGCAACGGAAATCTATAATGCAATTCGCTTGTTCATTTGCTGCATATCATCTGAATGAACCGGACTAAGGAACTTCTCTCATACTATTATGTTCGTAAAGATTTTTAGTCTAGCGAGGGTTTGCTCAGGTGTTATGTCATCTCCTATATAACTATGAAGCTTGCTTATTGTGTATGTTGGTCACTGTAATATCTTTCCTTACCTTTTCTGGTTGGAGCAGATGGATGTGGCTGGCTTAATTTCTTGGTGTGTTGTTCTGCTGTATTGTCCTTAACAACAGTTACGTGTTATACTATATCTGCCCCGTGCACACTCTTTTCACTCCTTATGGTTTATGGGGTACTTGGGTATTTCTCAACAAGTACAATGAGATTGAGAAGGTCATTGCTGTAAAAATCATTGTCTGCTTCTTGGTTGTTATCTTAGTATGGGAGATCTTGGAGTTTTTGAATGGGTTTGGAGCCCATTTACTTTGGTGCTTCGGTTAGAATACATTTGTGATGCTTACGTTACACCTGAAAGCACGGGAGGTCATACCGACTGGAATGAATGTTTCCTTAAGCACCTGCAGGTTACACTGACCCTGATCCTTCCAAATCACAATTTTTCCCGCTTACATGAATGGCATTTTCGCTCCAGGGCTTGATCGCTACATATGGATAGTTGGAATGATTTATGCTTATTATCATCCAACTGTAAGTTTCTGATTTTATGTTTTTGAAATAATTGGTGGAAATGGAAGGGAACCTCCATCCTCTCTGTGATTGAGTGTTAATGTGAAGTAGGTACATCTTCTCTGGTTTTCATTCTCCTTTCTTTTTATTTTCCCTTCTTTCTTTTCCTGTATGAGTTGAGTACCCTTAATGGCTGTCACAAGGTATTATAGGTCGAAAGATGGATGGAGAAACTAGAGGAAGCTGAGCCCAAGCGTAGGCTAACATTCAAGGCAACCATTGTATTTCTTGCATTAATGGTGGGTGAACGAATCTTTTGGCATATTGCACATTTCAATTAATGATTTCTGATGCATGTTTGTGCAACTATAGGCAGGATACTTGTGGTATGAGAACATATACAAGTTGGATAAGATCACATACAACAAATACCATCCATACACATCATGGATCCCAATAACGTACGTGTCTGCACTTGTAAAATTGTATTTTCCATTGCTTATCTTAACTGACAAATTTGTTCTCTTGACAGTGTTTATATATGCCTACGAAATGTCACCCAGCAGTTCCGTAGTTTTTCATTGACACTTTTCGCGTAAGTACTGATGCTTTTACTCCAGCTGCTATGAAAGTTGAAGCCTCATTCATTTTTAGGGATGTAAATAATTAGGCTGAAGTTCCAATATAGGCAGCCCTTCATCTCTGACAATGGGATCTTTCTACTCGAATTTGGGGATGGGCTTTAATTTACATTTAGAATCCACATCTGGTTATTTTCTGTATCCGATTTCCATTACTGAACCCATCTGAGCTTTAACATTGATATCAACCTAAGTTGGACTGTTTCCATCCCTGTTTGTATCTGTGTATTTCTAATGAGTGAACGATTCTCTTAGGTGGCTTGGGAAGATCACCTTAGAAACCTACATCTCGCAGATCCACATTTGGCTAAGGTATTCCTTCTTGTCCTTAAATATGTCCATTTGCTTATAGGTTTCAATTGATTTGGCTGCATGAGGATGTTGATTTATAGTAATCGTCAAATCTAATTTACGTTGGATTTATGTGCAAAATCGACTTTGACTTTGTGAAGCATTTAAATCTTCTTGGCTATGTGAAGGTACTGACTTCCGGTAATCAATCTAACTTGTTGATGTTTTTAAGTTGACCAAAGTTGCTTTACTTTTGATTACTTATTTAGCCTGTTAAAATATATAAATCATGAGCACCCACGAATTGTTAATTATTATATACATGCTTTCTGCTTTTCATCGATTACATATTGAAGTTGCAAACTGCGTTTGATTTATTTGAATGAGATAACTGGATCGTGGTCTTTTACTGTAATCAAGGGGTCCTGGGCTCAAGCTTGAGCCAGCCATAATAGTGCGAGAAGACATATACGTATATAGTGTTGGATTTACAAAGTGTTGCTATCCCGACTTGTACCATTACCAAGATATATCATACCATTATCAGTATTGTGGCCCATGCACATGTCTCCATTCATCATGTAGATCAAACTGATTATATCTGTTCTCGTAGCTCATAAAATGACATGCAGGTCTGGCGTTCCTGATGGGCAACCACGATGGCTTCTGTCATTTGTTCCTACTTACCCCTTGCTCAACTTCATGCTTTCAACGGCTATATATATTGCGGTGTGAAAGAAGAGAACCAGCATAATCTTATTTCATTTCCTGTTAGAAGTTTCATTTTCATTTTACCGACACAATCAATGTTGCAGATATCATACAGAGTGTTTGAATTGACAAACACGTTGAAGACCATATTTGTGCCAAGTAGAGACGATAAGAAGCTAATGTACAACATGATGGCTGCTGCTGCAATCTCTGCTGTATTATACTCTTTGGCCTCTGTATTTGTTCGAATACCTGCTTTCCTGGTATATTCTTCTTCAAAAATTTGAACTTCCCCTCGTCTCTTTCAATGACACTTCTGTTTCCTACTCGTTAAAATGCTGTACTTATGGCATATTTGCAGGCATGAGCATCTAAGAATGCAGTTGGTGGCATTTCTCATGTAGCATTATGATTATTGAGTGGCATCTTTGCGGGTCCCTATTTTAAAGGTTCTTGAAGGCAGATCTCGCTGGATGAAACCAACCGTAGTAATTAGATTATAATGGTGAAGAATGTTCTTCTGATTTTATGATTAACGCAATCATTTTTTTTTATAGCAAGCATGAAGAGCCAAGTTTGGCCTCCGCAGAGAGTCATCATGTATCGGGGTTTTCCATAATATAGCCCATTCTGTAATTACTCTTCATTGTTTTTTATTTACTGCATTTCAGGAGAAAAAAGAGCTCCTGTTAACGATACAAACCCATCAGTGAATCCTGCCGTTCAATTCTGCAATCTCCTACTGCTTGCAACGGATTCTGCTTTCATTAATGTAAATTTCTGTTTTCATAGTGATCTCGTAAGATTGCAATGCACTCAACAGGCACAATAAAGTACATCTCAAGGATAGCTTTTTGAATCTGGAAGTTATATATGAATGGATGCATAAGCTAATCAAACTTAGTGTCTTGCACAATCTCATTGACAGAGCAACGGTTAAAATATTTTTGCTAAAAGATTTCAATACCCGAAGACAAAATGAGAGTGAGATGAGTCGGCTCCTATGAGCTAGACCAACTAATTGATCATTGTATACACGTCGTCGAACTGTCAAGAGTATAAATTGAGCTAAGAACATCATGTGGGGAGTTCGACTTCTAGGCGGTTCATGCGTGTGTGTGTGTGTGTGTGTGTGTGTGAGAGAGAGAGAGAGAGAGGGAGAGACTTCGGCCTCCCCTTATGACCCCCAAAAGGGAAAGGATTTTCAACTTAAAAAAAGCAAGAACTAATTTTCCTCGTGAAAATTACAGATTATAGATTATGTTCAAGTTCCACTGCACCTCATGGACCTGAGCCTCTAAATGGTCCAAAAGCACGAATACTTACCAATTCAAACCCAGAACCCACAATGTATTTGGAAAGAAGGAAAAGAGAAAGCAGTAAGGTTATGGAAAATTAAAATTTATGAAACCGGCTGTCCTTAACTGTTGGTTCTGGTTCCATGACAGGTAGAGCCAGAACCAAACTGAGTGATCCCCTGTCCTAGGTTCCGGTTCCAAACCAGCCATGTCTACTTTCAGCATGCAGTGTACAATCAAGGATGCACACCAGATATTTGGCATCAACTCTGCATGAGTTCAACATCTCTGCTCCTTGATACTGATATTCATGTCAAACCATAATCTTATTCAAAAGCAGATTATATGTGTACCTCTTCAGTTTGCTAAAGAGAGATGGAACCCATTCTACACAAGTAACAATTCAGAAGAGGGCAGGTCTGCTGCGGACACAGTAGCACTGCGTCTGCTCGATTTTAGCCAAACTAAAACTACACCCCGGCCTACACCATATGAGACCGGCTCTTTTTTTAATCATCTATCTCAAATCTAGTCCCAAGGGATTAGTGTTGTTGGAGTAGAACTCCTATTATATTGGCAATCCTGGTTTCATGCAGTCACACCATATAAGCTGAGCCGGATCTAAAGTCAGCGATGTATGCTGAGTAATCCGGCAGAAGTTTATTCGGAAAACAAAAGCTATGCCAAATACATCAGCTTGTTAGGATTTAAAATGGTTAACTGGTGAAAACAAAGAGGTCTACAAGACCAGGGAATTTTTGCGTGAAACATACTTGTACTTAAAATAAGTACTAGTATTTTATGTCTACGAAGCACTTGTATTTTCTTATATATTCTGGAAGATTTCGAGAGCACTCATATTTTCCTATATATTCAGATGGACTTAAAAGATTTTGAGTAAGGAGCATGCCCCAACTCATCCTCGCCACTGTCTATAAAAGTGTTGTTGCTCAAATACAGGGCAACCTTCACTACACTGCTATGGCATTTGGTAAGCAAGCTAGACTCAAGCAAGATCAAAGGCACCAAGTCTCATCGTTGATATCATTGCTATCCTCTTCATCAAACTCTGGAAAGCACTGATGTTCCTCGACAGAGGAGTAACGCACATGCCGCGGGTGGAAATCAGACATTTTCCGGCTACGTCGGAATCCACCAGAATGACATTTATTTATGGAAATAGAACCCAGATATAACATATACTACCACAAAACCACAAGCAAGCCTTCTCCTGCACTAAGTGGGAAAAGGCAAACATGCTAATGAAGATTATTTGCTTTCAATTGGGAAGTGCACATCAAGGAGTCTTCAACATATGTAAGAGCAGAAGCATGCTCGCCCGAGCCCACTTGGACGGCAACCTCCAGAAAATGCCCTTTGGCGGTTGATGCACTGGCTGTTGCAGCTGGTGCTGAAGAGGCAATAGCCTTTCCATGTTCTACTAAATCTCCAACATTGTCCTCCTTCTGCACCCTGAATATCTGCATTTAGCCAACCCAAAGAAAATCTAGTTATAAAGTGATGAATGCATAGTTAATCTGTCATGAACATCTTAATCAACCCATACAGGCATCGTCTCAGAGGAAAAATTACTGAAGGAATTAGTAAGACCTGTTGACATCAAAGAGAATTAAGTGCAGTCTGCTAGATGGGTTCTTAGTCGCCATTGTGATCTATCTTATGCTATAAACACACACAAACATACACATATATTACTTCTAGATGGTTGTGCTGGCCTCGCTGCTGAAAATCCGATGGCGCTTCTCTGGCCCATTCAATGCAAAATTTCTGGCTCCATCTCAAAAGGCGAAGGTTGTTAATTATGCTGGGCTGTTCTAATGTTTTGGAAGATGGTTTCTTTGAGTAATGAAAAAATAAAACTGTAACTTGGCGAGCTAATTCTGACCACGAATAACAGCAGAAATAATATGAATGAATTTCAAGATTCATTTTGTCTACATATAAATGGTTGATATACCAAAGAATGAGAACACCAAGTGGCAAGGGAACACAAGGATAATGGCTCACCAGGAGAAGCAAGAAGGAAGAGCAGTGTCGACACAGTGGCCACACTGAGGAACTTAGCCATGTTTGCTTGCGGTACAACACCAAGCCAAGTGAGGAGAGCTATTTATAGCATCAAGCATTTAGGTTTTCCATTAAACTAATACCGTATACTGTATTTATTTATGATCATAAGACGGCACAACGAGCTGACTTTTGGTACTATTACTATCATTATTCAGTTTCCAACCTGTATCATATACTTAACGTGCACACAAGTACACAATTCGTTTAATATGGAAGTTTATTTGATTTAGTTTAGCAAGTTGGGTAGCTAGCAAGTCGATACAGAAACAGATCTTAGTGAACATGTACACAATTCAAGTTAAACCTTTCTTATATTTTTGCTACAATGAGGAAACAGAAGCCAGAAGCCCACACTTATCATCAAACTCATGACCTTCAACTTGTGAGTCGACGCCCGAGCCAGGTGAGCTATTGCTCTTTGTGCAACAACAACTACAACAACAACTAAGCCTTTTCCCATACTAGACGGGGTCGGCTACATGGATTCTTTGTTTCCACAGATCTCTATCGTGTGCCATGTTAGCAGTTAACTCCCAATAAGCTAGATCATTCTTTATTGTTTCTTTCCAACACTTTTGTGGTCGTCCTCTACCTCTTTTAATACTTTCCAAATTTAGGTTTTCTAACCTTCTTACAGGTTCTTCTTTTGATCTTCTTTCTATATGTCCAAACCATCTTAAACGATGTTCTCTCATTTTATCCTCTATTGGTGCCACTCCTAATTTGTTTCTCATAACCTCATTATGTATACGGTCTTTTCTTGTATGACCACTCATCCATCTCAACATCTTCATTTCTGTCACAAACATCTTTTGTACATGTTGATGATTAACTGCCCAACACTCAGAACCATAAAACATGGCAGGCCTAACTGCTGCTCTATAATATTTACCTTTTAATTTTAATGGTATCTTCTTGTCACAAAGAATACCTGATGCTCCTCTCCATTTTAACCAATTCAACTTATTCTTTTCATTGTAGCCATCCATATTTTGAACTTGACAGCCCAAAATGATAGTCATCTCTATGGTTGGTCATGACTAAGAGAATCTCTGTCACACATCTTATATACATGAATTCTTTTTAGAAATATTCTAAAATACATTATTTTTGTCAAAATATTAGGCCAGTCTCAGTAACTACAATGTCAAGAATCAGTAATGGATAAGGATTGCGCAGAACTCTAATAAGAAAATTAAGTCCAAACAAACACAAATTTATTACAGTATTGTTGCATATGAGTTCCGATTGGATGCAGTAAGAACAAATATTCGCAGGTCAGCAGTTGCATGTGCATTTAAAATACGGCTTAGTATTGAAATCAAGAAAAGACAAAGGGTCGCATTAAAAAAAATTAAATGGATATAGGCAAACATAGACACGATTGATTCCTAACCGGAATCAAATTGGACCAGGAACCATCTGAACCTGAAAATGGAACCGAAAACCACTCTATTTGGTTCCGGTTTCACCTTTATAAAACTGAAACCGAAACCAAATCAATGATTCTGATCTTCTTCTTCTTTTAATTTTTAATTTTACATTTTTTAAAATAAAATTACCCCTGCTCAAACGGTTTCCATGTCGAACTGAACCTCCAGCACTGTGCTGCTTTTGCAACAATGGTATCTGCCAAATCCAATACCTAATTAAAAGGGCTTGCTAATTAAACTCAACTACGTACGTACTCATCGTGTGCCTTTGCGGGTGGGTAAAACATGATGAAACGAAGCAAACATATATTTGCTGTTAAACACACACTTAATTATGGATGAGAATATATATATATATATATATATATATATATATATATATATATATATATATGTGTGTGTGTGTGTGTGTATCTGTTCTAACCACGAGACCCCTATAAAGGGAAGAAGAGCGAGAATATCATGAATTATTTCTTCGTATATTTGGTTTTCTCCCTAGACATGCAGCATCATTTTTCTTTTGTTTATTTTCTTACGGGCACAATTTGTTTCAACTGTTGCTATTTTTAATAGTATTACGATCCAATTGAATGAATAATTTTGGCTTGCATACACGATTTAAGGTTATTTCGATTTGGCAATCTGGATACAAGCTGCTACCTAGTGCGTTACAGATATCAAATCAATGGAACTTATCTCATAGCGACAAGCTCGCCGGGGCTCGTCTTGCTAGAACAGTCTAAGCTCAGCCGGCTTGGCACGCACGGCCATGTCTAGTTGTAAACCCACGCGCACCCACCCACCGACACACATACAAACACATATAGACAGAAATGCACTCAAGCAAGCACACACACACAAATATATATATATATATATATATATATATATATATATATATATATATATATATATATATATATATATATATATATATATATATATAGAGAGAGAGAGAGAGAGAGAGAGAGAGAGAGAGGAGAGAGAGAGAGTTTATATTTAGTTCGGAAACAAGCTATCCAATATAGTTCGATGTCTGTACATGTCCGCCATGGATCCTGAATTTATCTTTACAGTAAAGATTCAGATAGAAGCATTTCACTAAACAAACAAGATTACGATCATCTACCAAATTTTCAGTCCTTTTATGTCCAAAAAGGATTTCCACTTTTGAAATATACCCAATGTTTTATAATCTTTAATCTCTCTCTCTCTCTCTCTCTTTATATATGTATATATATATATATATAGACACGGTTGATTGATCTGATTAACAGTTAGAATTAGCAGAAGCATGCAATTCCCCAGGTAGCGCCATCAGCGCCACTGATTGCTCCATCTGGACGAGGGAGGAAGAGAAGACTGCATCTACAAGAAGGATAAAGGCCAAGAATATCGCAAGAGCGGATACGTTGAGAGACTTTTCCATGGTTTTTGTGTGAAGTTGCTGAAGCGTAATGAGTGGTATTTATAGGTGTATTTCAGGTTACATTTGTGTTCGTGTCAAAAACAGGTCAATCGGAATACATGTCGATCTTCTGTCATTTGGGGTGGGCATAAGATGGAATATTCAGGTTCTTGGTTTGTCCGGTTCTTAGGCTGAAATTGATAGAATTCTGTGTTTTGTATTGTCATTTGGTTTTCGTGTCAAAACAAGTCACGTTTTGTTTTTCATGTCACGTTTGGTGGACACGGACAGAGACCTTCCAAGTCGTGTTTTTGTGTCGACCCCTGAAGTTTGCATCCCTAATTTCCCCTAGCAAACTCGACCTGGATCAGAGGTTTGGCATTTTCTACCAAATTAAAGATCCGAATTTGAATTTGATTAGGTGATATCAGATTAGGGTTCGTCAATCTGCCAATCTACATAAACTTAAAATAAAGCTGAAAACATTATTTAACCAAAGTTTCCGTGCATCCTTGCTCATGCTATGGGGAAGCTCCAATATTTGTATCCAAACCCAAACCTAGTTCTATATCTATCCAATAACACGAAATAAATTGAATTAACTACATTTAAACTACAAACCGAACACGATAGTGGAGAAGTCCCATTATACCAGGTCAGTTTCTTTTACAAGACCCAACCCGTATCCAATCGTTCGACATTCCCACTGCATCCAGTGAGAAACCCTAAAAAGTGGTCAAGTGTCGTTAGGTGATCTTGTTGATTGTGCTACCAAATTTGCAAATTCGCTCTCTATGCTTTCTTGAACTTCATGCCTTCGAGAGAGAGAGAGAGATAGGTGGCAGCGAGGCCAGCTTTTAAGCTTACAAACGGAAGAAAATGTAACGCCTTTCTCTGGTTTGGAGCTTTCTTCTGCATTCAAAAAGCTTCACGCCAATTCGAAAAGCAATCCCTTCAAACAAAATTCCGTTTACCCCCTCAAAGAAAGTAAATCAAAACCCAGCATGAGCAAAAGCACCCAATTTCTGCAATCCGTCTCTCAGTAAAACCTCATCAATCAAACGATCAGAACCACACAATGGTAGAGGGGAAAATACACACGCACACTCACAACAGGAAAGCAAAAGCAGAAACCCCAATAACTAAAATGAATTCAAACAAAACCCAAATTTTCCAAAATGCCGCTAATAAATGCCCAACCACCTATTCTGCATTCCTATGACCTCTCATCTCCCTAAACTCAAACGAAAGTAGACACAACCATGGAACCCTTGTTTAGATAAAAAACCATCAACTTCCACTCTTTAGAAGACCATAAGATACAGAAATGTACAATAAAATAAACATATATATACATATTATGTATATATATATAGAGAGAGAGAGAGAGCTCAAAATCTCCTTTACCAAAAACTAGCTTGAAGTGTTATGCACACATATGAGACGGCCCAAATGGTGACATTTTTCACGGAGACTCATACAGAGAGCCAAACGGCGGATAAACCCTTGTCGGTAATTTGATAGGTGATGCTCATTTCAGAGATTGCATCCACAAAAGACGAAGAAGAAGCAGAGCATACAAACAAGGACCACCGACTCCACCACCGTTACCACCATCCACAGAGCCTCATCGACGATGGAGAAGCTAAGAAACTCTGGCCACCGGAGCTCCGCCGGAGACGACCAACCCCACGATGACCACGGATAAAGCGTCCCCATCTCCCTCCCTACTTTCCCTCTCTATGCTTCCCCTTTTATTTAAAAGAGAGTTTGGGATTCGCTCCTTTTCCCATTCTGCCGTTTAGCTTTTATATCACTGTGGCCATTTCTCCCCCATTTAAATGATAATACAGCGAAACCATTATAAAATTTTCAGTTTTCCACCTTGTGGTCGAGATGAAGGCCTCTCCTTTTCGCTATTATTGGTTCGTCAAACATTTTCTGCGAGACTATTTCGTGGTGCCTCACGTGGGTTCAGGGCTCGTCGCACCAACCAGTCTGTATGGAGGCATTTCTTTCAAATGCATGGATTTCATATGTTTTACAGTCTCAAACTCTATAACCAAATACTCTTATATAGATGAAAACGGAAAGAACACTCATCTGTTAAATGGTCTTTGTGAGGCTTTCATATGTTGAACAAGTCTATAATATAAGCACTAACCAGGGTGGCTCCGCCGGCCTTACACCGCCGAATTCTAAGCTCGACGTAGTACTGATTTCGTATCAAAACTTGAGTCACCCTTGTAATACATAATTTATGGGCTTCAAAATCTTAAGGTTTCGCTTTAGGCGTCAACTTGGTTTGAGCAACCCCTGAATATAAGCATATAAGACCCGACACAACTCGACACTGCAAAGAAAGTATTCATGTTACATAGCCCACTACCTTTCTTGCACGACAACTTAATGCAACTTGTTTTAAATTAAAATAATTTCCTTTTTAATAGCAAAAAAAATCTCCAATATACAATATGAGAAAGCATACTTGATTCAGCCTTGTGTGTTTGGAATGCAGAATAGATGTGTCATTTTTAATGGAAGTCACTGGATAGTGTTGTTTTTGTATGCGAAGAACCCCTTTTTAAGGCAAACCCCGGGGGGTTGACATGGTCACCATGCCTTACCAAGTAAAGGAAGGCCGTTCCCCCACCAGGGGAGGTTCAACTTTCAGCGTTTAAACCCATGATATCTAGGGATGGCGACGGTGCAGGTATATCCACACCACGGCCCGACCTGAATCTTAATGGGACGGGCATGGGTTCAGATTCTTTTTTCGCCAACAGGTTCCGGAATGAGCACGGGACATATATATATATATATATATATATATATATATATATATATATATATATATATATATATATATATATATATATATATATATATATATATATATATATATATATGTGTGTGTGTGTGTGTGTGTGTGTGTGTGTGTGTGTGTGTGTGTATGTGTGTGTGTGCATGTGTGTGCGTGTCAGGCATCCGGTCAGGGCACCTTGTCCCATACCCTAGCCGGAATCTGATCTGGTTCCTACCTCATTTGTGTCGAGTTGGGTCTGGGTTGCACAAGTTGGGTCGATATCACCATCCCTAAGGCTATCTGCAGCAAATGACTTTGTCCTTTATGTTTCTCGAGTATTTCTTGGGGTACAAAAGCCTATGCTCATACTAACAGTTCTAATTTTCGTATACTCTTCTTCTTCTTCTTAGCATGCTTTCAAGCAAGTTGGATCGGACTCATAAATAGAGAAACAGACAATGCAGTGAACGAAACCGAACGATTCGGTTGGCAAGGGAACATATAGTTCCTGATTCAGAGAGTGGACAAGCTTGATGCATCCCCGGGACAGGGCCGAGTTTCTCATTTGCAGCCAATGTCGAAGCCATCCTACAATGTGAGCAACCAGTGCAAGGTCAAGAAGGCCTTCTCAAATTCATCACGAGTTAAACAAATTGGTTATTTAAAGGCATGAAAATTTTAATATTTACAGTGTCTAAATTTGGTTATTTTCAAATGATATTGTTTAGAAATCCTCAATAGAATATTTTAAATATATATTAGAGAGTGATACTCATTTGCAAATAACCGGGTTCTTTTTTTTATTACAAGAGGAAGCTGAAGCCTAACACGAACACCTTACACATGCACCCTATGAGAGTCGAACTCCCCACCAGCAGCAATGGTACTAGAGCACCCTGCCATTGAGATAACACTGTCGGTGCCAAATATGAGGTTTTATACACAAATGTCTGGAACCATGAAAAAATGCAACCCAAGTTCGTGAACTACAAACTGGGTGCTTCGAGGGCATGGTTTGGCCATGATCAATATAATAGGGTTGGTGTATATGCATAGAAATGGCCAGCTATGACTTGAAAAAGCTGCTTTGTTAGCCTGCCATAGTTGAAGGAAAGGGCACATCCGGCTGGCACAGACCAGTTTTTAGCTGTGCTGCATGTGCACATACAGCTTGTATCTTCTCCAGACGATGAACCTAAAGTTTCGTGATGTCGACGACAAGACCTTGTGTTATATTGGAACGATACGAACTTTTAGTATCAAATTAGATCTATATGCCCACTTTTCATATTTAAACTTAATTGTGAGTCAAAGAAGTTGCAAAGGTTGAATGGAAACAAGAACACATGAACGAAGACATAGAAGATAATAGAAAACATGAAAGAAAGTAAATTGTATTGATAGGTGCTATAAACTTATAATGCGAGACTCTTATTAAGTACGGTGGATGTAAGAGGGCTTAGAGTTCTCCATTAACACAACTGTAAGAGGGCAAAATACTCCACTCAAAGAGCTTCGAGAATCAATCGATCTTATAGTCTACTCTGTAGACATAGATGTGTTGCTCTGCTAGTGAAACAAAGCATGGTGCAGCAAATATGGCAATTGGCAAAGTCAAGTTGCATTACTTGTGAATAAAGATACTGACTCACTTGAATTGGGTCCAAATATAATCTCTACGGTTTCTTTGTTGAAAATGGGACCTTATTGCACCCAGTGCGGTGGCGCACTAGTACTGTTGCTGCTGGTGGGAGTTCGACTCCCAAAGGGCGCATATTTGTGGGTGGGTGTTTTAGGCTTCGGTCTCCTCTTGTAATAAAAGAAAAAGGAACTTTATTTGTAATTAAAGGAAATTAATGAGCACTTTCAGCGCCTTGATACCATTAACACCATCCTCCACCAAACGGTCACCAAATACCCGATTCCCTTCATGCATCACATGCAAGGGTAGACCATCCGCTCAACTACTCGTGTGTATGTGTGTGTGAGAGAGAGAGTGTGTGTATGCACACCACATACTCGTTAGGATATCCATGGTGTAGATTTGGCTTCAAGAATACATTAATATGGAGATGTCAAAATGAACCTGGCTCGTATGGCCCCAGGGGCCAGATACGGTTGGCTCATTGGATATTAGATAGGGTCTATAAGACTCAATCCGAATCCAATCATAACATTTCAGGCTTCAACAAGTCATATATATATATACATATATATATATACATATATATATACATATATATATATATACATATATATATATATATATACATATATATATATATATATATATGTGTGTGTGTGTGTGTGTGTAATAAAAAGTTACACACATATATAATACATACATACATACATACATACATAATACATACACACACAATCTACATACATGTAACAGAAAAAACTACATATATGTATGTAATTAAAAAAGCTATACATATATATATATACAAACACATGTAACAAAAAGATTATACATAAATACATGTAATCATATATATATATATATACATACATACATACATATATATACATATATACATACATACATACATATATATACATACATACATACATACACATGTATATATACATGTATATATACATATACATATATATATATACATGTATATATACATATATATATACATGTATATATACATGTATATATATATATATGTATATGTATATATACATGTGTCTGTGTGCGTGCACCCGGCCTGGCCCATATGTCATTGACATCTCTACATTAATCGGAACTCGTTTAGTTGGGTTTGGTGACCAAAACGATTGTCGGTTAAGTATCCTATTGGCACGGATAGTTCTGAACTTTGCATCCGAAACACGAATCGATCGGAGCCTTAATAAAGAGTTATGGTTTCAAATGAACACAGTCATCAGCCTCAATCCACCGCAATGAAACTGTATATGGGAAGAAAAACTAACGGATTCAAGCTGGGAAACGGGACATAAATAACCTGAGGCAGGATCGAGACCATAATCGATTTGAAAAATCTCAGGCACAAAGTGGGAAAACATGTTAGACATGTCGGATGCCGGGTAAATTGGGAGTGCCCATTCCAAACCGGCGGTTCTGATTTCACCAAAACCTGGAACCAAAAGGAACCAGCCCCCTCCGGTTCCGGTTTTAGTCAAAAAATAGAAAATATATCAAAATTTTAAAAGTTTTAAAAGGAGGTCTTGGAACCGCTGGTTGGTTCTGGTTCTGGTTCTGTTCTCCTCTAGGTGGAATTCAACCAAATTGTAAGCTTTTTACGGTTCCAGTTCCAACATGTTCTAGGACTGGTCCGGTTCTGGGTCAACCTTTGGGGCAACTGGAACCAACTTATAATCTTGACACACATTTGAAGGATCTATATGTTGTTGGATTTGGAGTTGCACTTTGATCCAAATATGAAGGCGACACTACTTTGTGCGATAACTTATCGATTTACTCAACACTAAAGATGGATTTAGAGCAGGTACGACCCAAATCTAACTTGTACTGGACCCAATAAGGTCGGGGCTTGATAAGAGTAAGAAAAACCCGGGTAGTTATTCAACTAGAGCATGATCCAAGTACAATAACTAAGACAGTTTTATACTCGATAATAATACCAACTACCAAGTAATTATAATAATTCATAACCCTTTCTTAAATGATTTCGGTGCACTCCTCCAGCAGAAATTATATCAATTTATGGTGCTTTATTAGGTTGCACGTTATCAGAGCTGCATGAAATCCAATCCTAGTGCGATTGAGATCGTAAGGGCCAAAGCAAACCAACTTACAGCAAAGCCAAGACCATGTAATGTCAACTACATGGATTACAATTGGTCATTTGAGCTGGTTCGATGTAAATATACATTAGCGTTCAACTTAAAAAACAAGATCATGTATATTTTTCTCCGTCTTTTGAAGTATTTCTAATCCAAATTCTCCACCCTTTTCACTCAAACTTCACAGGTTACTTTCTACATGTTCAAAGCAATCGTGTCTTACATTGATTAATTTTCTGATATGAACAATAACTGTCTTTTTTCATAAATATGAGTCGGTCTTGTAGATTCTTTGTTTTCAAAGAGTTTGATCATGTGCATTAAGAGGTAAACAAAAGTTAGACAGTTCCTTTCAGGTCTTCCACAATTTTTTCAAGGAAATTGAAACCGTGCATGTCAGAAAGGGTCAGGTAATTTTCATTTCAATAGGATTTGAAACATCAACCCCTGTGGCTTTAGTGCTGCCAAGGATAAGTCTGGCCTCCTAAAGGTTGTTTTCTTGGATAGCCCCACACGAAATTTAAGAGAGAGTAGCCAAAACACCATAAAGGACAACTTATTTTGGTGTTCTGAGAGTGAGAGAATGAATTCGATCGGAATGACAGCACAGACACCGCTCGCTACCACATATCTGTTGCCTCAAGCAAAAGAAAGACGTGTACCATGCAACCTACATAGCATTCTGAGACGATTCATGAATCTCTCTCTCTCTCTCTCTCAGAGAGAGACAGAGAGAGATATGGTTTTCTTGGTGGAGGTAACTACTATGGCGTTGTCAATGTTCTGCATATCTTCATATGGGGCAGCCATATGTTCGAAAAATGAAGAAATTATTGTGGGATAACTGTTGAATAGATAACAGAATTCATAGTAAAAACCATGAGCGGCTACTCGTCCAACTCAGTGGGCCATTAAACTTAACCCACGGTAAAGAAGCCCTCTATTTGCCCAACCCTAAAAGTTTGTCTAGATCCGCCGCTGCCCAAGGGCCAGTAAATTGGAACCGGAAACAAATGAAAACTTACTTTTATTGCTCAACATAAAAGAGTTTCTGGAAGAACACTCTTCTCCTTAATTGCATACAAAAGACCACGAAATTGAAGATATGAAGAGTCACTAAAACAAGCCGTCGTGGAGTTCATGCACGACCTCGCTCCCTTTATTTTTCATAATCGTATCGTTAGTGCAATTGCCATTCGTCTCCCCTTTAATTGATACTGCAAAACAGGCAAGGATACAAGACTGAGTATATGACACGCGTGGAGACTATGGATTCTTAGTCTCGCGAGCATGTGCTATCTTATATTTCACTAACATTTAACTCTAAAAGACCAAGACCAGAATAGTTTGGAAGAAATAGCGATATAAATCCTCTAGCCAAAATTCATATTTATGACTCTTTTGTTTTTTGTTTTGACACTTCAATTTGTGAGTGGACATCTTTTGAAGACATTGCCAAACATATAAATCCTCTAGCCGAAATTCAAATTTATTGTTTACTGTAAGAGGTATTGCCAAACATCTTTTGACCACCTGAAGGCTTAGGTTGCTATATTTAGGTCTAATTTTGAAAAATGAACTTCCCACGAGAGGATTCCACGCACAAATTTGTGTGTGAATGCATGCACATGCTTGCTCATATAAATGTACGTGAGATTCAAGGTTGGTTTAAAGTGGGCATGCCTGTTACAGTCGATGTTCCAGGAAACGGCAAAAGAAAGGGGCACCCCACATTTGCCGGGTAATCCGGCCACTAAACCATGGTTGATTCCAGTTAGTCCAGCGGAAATGCTCTTGAGGCAGACATTGTCACAGACAAATCCATAGAGCGCTTGCTCGTGCACTCCCTACATCCGGAGGTTTCACCATAACCACTTATAAACCCCCTCTTGTACGTACACTGTGTTGTGCATTGTGTCTCTTGTAAGGATCGGATGTGCTTATAAACCCGAGCCATGTGTGTGCGTCTAGGTCTAAGCTAGGTCACGTTAGTCTAGGTCTAGGCTAGGTCAAGATCGGACCCAAGTCGGGTCGAGTCAGAGTCATGTCAGGTCTGGGTCATGTCGGGTCAGGTAGGTCTGGTTCTAGGAGGTTGGGATGGTTTGGGACAGGTGGAGGCTAACCGGGTGACGGTTATGCTGTTGGGCGCAGGTAGCACCCAGGCGTGAGGTGCCAGGACACCTCACCCGCATCCCTTGGGCGGGAGCGGTTATAAGGAGTAACCGCCCCCTCCCCCTTGGAGGGAGCGGTTACCTAGGGCAGGGCGCCTATAAGGCAGCCCTCCTGCCGTGTTCTGGTTGTTGGGCGATTTGTTGAGAAAGTGAGGAGTGAGAGTGTAAAGTGTTGTGAGTGACTGTGAAGGCCAAGTGTAGAGACGCGGAACAGCAGGGCCGGACAACGCCCCGTAGACGTTGTCGTTGCCGTGACCGGGTGCTGAGAGGCTCTACAGTGCAGGACCTTGGTGTTGTTGACTCAACGCAGAAGGGTGTCGCGTCGTGGTGCGTACCGCAGATGCAGTCCGGCGCTCTAGATGTGTTCTTTCATAACAGGGCGCATACCTTTCCGATCTTCTTGGTGACAGAGACTGTCACAGGCGGTGACAGTCATCAAGTCTCTCCAGGGTGCAGACAGTACGCTGCCCACCCCGTTCAGCAACAGGGTGCTCTCCAGGGTGCCGACAGGGCACCCCTCTTCCGTTCAACAGCAGGCACTACCCGACAGGGTGCCGCCAGACCGTCTTCATCCAACCACAATCGAAGACGTCATTTCCAGCGACTGTGCGACCCCAGGGTACACAGGACCGTTGTGTGCAGCCGAGAGACCGGTGCAGTCGTGTGCACCCTATCCAATACAACCGTCTCTCAAGGTCGGGTACAAAAAACCGAAAGGGGGCGGGTGTGTGTGCTAACCCCTCTTTGATGTTCCTGTTTAAGCGAGATCATCTCTGCTCGGTTCTAAGTGGGAACCCTAATTAAATAGGGAAACTTCAGGTTGTATTATTCACTACGGAATGGTCTAAGGCTTATGTTGTGTTTATGTATGTTTATCCCTGAATATGCATGAGTGGTGAATGTGCAAACCCCGCCTAACATCTGTTGAAAAGGCAACGGTTTGTAACATAGGCTGATAGAATCATCGGGTGATTCTAGCCATCACAGTGAGACAAGGTTTTGAAAAATTTTGGTTTTGAAACGACACTGTGACAGTTTGGTATCAGAGCCTAAACGCTCGATCCCATGCATTTCTAGCAAAAGAATCGCTGAAAACATACATTTGGTGCATAACCGAACGAAGACAAAATTCTGCCAAGTGGTTTTTGCAGATTTTCTGAATCGGTTCTGGACTGGGTAACTCGGTTAGAAGAGGAAGGAAACTGTCGTAAGTCTGAGTAATTCTATCAAACTTTGATAGAAGGTCTTTTGTTTGAAGAAACAGCCTCAGCAGTAGGTTGTAAAAGCCTGACAAAGTGAACCAGAAAACCAGATTTTTCAGAAATCTGAGTTTTGCAGAAATCTGATGAACTGAATCTGATTTTGGGTAAACTGAATCTAATCAGTGTTTGTTCAGTTACAGGGAGACCTTAGACAGGTTCAGCAGTGCCTATTGGCAGAAGTTAGCCGGAAAAATTTAGTGAAACACGCCGTCAAAGTCGAATTGTTGAAGTTGTAGAAAAGCAAGTATATAAAACGAAAAGCTAAATTTTGGCAATTTTGCGTAGACAATTTGACAGTGATAACATAGTCGTATTTCACTGAAATTTGGCAGATAACTTCTCTGTATATCAGTGTACAAGTCTGTACTCTTGGATTTTTATTTTCGTGTCTGTAAGTGGTTTTACAGAGTCTCGAAGTCAGCCTGAAAGTCATCTATACTGTCTGCAGAAATATTTCTGCTAAAGTCTGTAATTCGGTTCGAACTGAGGGTCTGTGTTAGTCTTCTGGTCCGAAGTGTAATTAAAGTCTGTAAGCACCATGGTAAGGAGCAGAAGAGCATCAGGGGATGAAGACGGTCTGTCCCAGCGACCCGAAACAGATGACGTGCTGACCCAGATTTTGCAAAGGCTCGATTCTTTGCAAACTTCTCATGCAGAACTACAGCGAAACCAGGCTCAATTGGCCGTGCATGTGGCTAGGTTACAAAAACAGCCAGTGCACTCAGACACCGAAGCAAAGGTTCAACTTCAAACACCAGTTTCTCCCGAGGACATGCGTGAAACGGCACACGATCTCAACCTTTCTTGCTCAAAAATTAAAGTCCCCGAACCAACACCCTTTGGAGGTGTTCGAGATAGGAAATTATTAGAGAATTTCCTTTGGGATTTGGAGAGATACCTGAGTGTATCTCAAGTAGACGATCATAGCATGGTGCTAGTAGCTACTTTGTTTTTGATAGATATGCAAAGGTTTGGTGGTGCACACGAGAGGATGCAACATCAGTGGAGGTGTCGCTCTTCCCTCGACTTGGGAAGAATTTTGCTTCGAACTCCGAAAGCAATTCACGCCGACGAACAGTGGTCATCGGACGAGAGAACTCCTCTCGAAACTTAAGTGCACAGGATCTCTACACGAGTATGTGCAACGTTTCAGCTCTTTACTTCTAGAAGTTCGAGACATGACCAAAGTAGATAAGATGTTTTACTTCGAGCAGGGACTTCAGCCTTGGGCCCAAGTGGAACTTAGGCGAAGATGTCCTTCGACTGTCACTGAAACCATTTCAGCTGTAGAGACTTTTGTAGACCTCAGATCTACAAAGAGTGAGAATAATTTGAAGAAAAAAGATAAGAAATTAGGATCAGAAAAAGGTAAGACTAAGAGATGGGACAAAAAGAAAAAATGATCAAAGGGGAACTCAAAAGAAAGATCGAATAGAGTCAAAGGTAAAAATAAGCCACACAAGGAAGAAGCCAAGACTCAGGGTACATGTTTTATATGTCAAGGTCCTCATCCGATGAGATTTTGTCCTAAAAGACAAAAATAGTCGCCGCCTTGATCACCGATGAAGAACCGGCAGGCGCTAGTACAAGTATCAATGCCCAAGCTGCATCTTTCCAGCTCTTAGGTGCAATGTGTGTGCGTGATGAACCTCATCGTAGCCTGATTTTCGTTGAGGCACGGATAGGTGACACAGCAGTACGAGCACTAGCTGACACTGGTGCCTCCTATTCGATTATCTCCATGACTCTAGCTACTCAGTGGGGCTTGAGACTAGAGCAGTCTAAACAGCAATTAAAGACAGTGAACACGAACGCTTCTAGAGTTGTTGGTATAGCAAGAGTTTGTCGTCTCCAAGTTGGATGTTGGAACGGTACCTTAGACTTCATAGTCAGCACAATGGATGATTTCGGAGTTGTGCTTGGTTGTGATTTCTTTCGTGCAGTTTGCATGATGGCTGCACCACACCTTGAAGGTTTGGTGTGCGTGGAACCCACACAGCCTGGATTTGTACCTCAGTGTGATCCAGGTAAGGCGCCTAGTCTTCTGACATGCGGTACAATTTACTTATCCGTGATGCAACTCAAAACTGGTCTCCGTAAGGGACATCCTACCCTGCTTGCGGTTTTGAGGGATGACGAGATAGACAATGGAGATGAGAGGGTTTCACCTGAAATTGAGCAAGTGTTGCTCACCTTCCAAGACATGATGCCTACTGAACTCCCTAAAAGTTTACCACCTAGGCGGGGTACTGACCATGAGATAGTGTTGGAACCGGGGGCAAGAGTGTCATCCCGAGCCGCTTATAGGATGAGTCCTCAGGAGTTGGAGGAGCTCAGGAAACAGTTGGGGGAGCTCTTGGAAGCCGGAATGATACAGCCGTCGAAATCACCTTTTGGTTCGCCGGTACTATTTCAGAGAAAGTCTGATGGTTCACTACGGATGTGTGTCGATTACCGAGTGCTTAACAAAGTAACGGTGAAGGACCGTTACCCAATCCCTTTAGTAGCCGACTTATTTGATCGACTTGGAGGAGCGAGATGGTTCACGAAGTTGGACCTTCGATCGGGCTATTGGCAGGTGAGGATAGCACCTGGGGATGAGGTCAAAACGGCCATGGTGATACGGTATGGAGCATATGAGTTTCTAGTGATACCATTTGGGCTCACTAATGCTCCAACGACCTTCTGTAGGCTTATGAACGGAGTATTGGCAGGTTATATTGACGAATTTGTGGTTGTATACCTGGATGATATTGTGATCTATAGTCGGACCTTGGAGGAGCATGTCCGACATCTCGCCTTAGTTTTCGAGAGACTTAGATCACACTCTCTCTTTGTAAAGAGAGAAAAATATATTTTTGCTAAGAACATCATCACCTTTCTTGGGCATATTATCGGTGGAGGAGGGATCCGCATGGACCCCAAGAAAGTCCGTGTTATTCAGGGGTGGGAAACTCCTAGAGACGTTGGTGAGATAAAGAGTTTCCTTGGGCTGACGAATTATTATCGGAAATTCATTCAGGATTTTTCGAAGATCGCAGCACCATTGACTGAATTGTTGAAGAAAGGGAGAACTTGGGAGTGGACCCCCAAGTGCGTAGAGTCCTTTGAGACACTTAGAACTTTGGTTTGTCAGGAGTCAGTTTTACGTCTCCCCGATTTCAGTAAACCCTTTGAAGTTCATATGGATGCGAGTAACCAAGCACTCGGAGGTGTTCTGACCCAAGATGGGCATCCCATAGCTTTCGAGAGCAGAAAGCTAAAGGACGCGGAGACTCGGTATCCCGCGCAGGAGAAAGAATTGCTGGTAGTCGTGCATTGCCTTCAGATCTGGAGAGTTTATCTTCTTGGATCCCACTTTTCTGTTCTGACTGATAATGTGGCAAACACATTCTTTAAAACCCAAAAGAAGCTCAACATGCGATAGGCACGTTGGCTTGAGACTCTAGAGGAGTACGATTTCGACTGGGTATATAGGCCAGGTAGGGAAAATGCAGTGGCTGATGCATTAAGTCGAAAGAGGGTAGAAACTTTGTGTGTCATTACCAGAATACGTGGGGAGATGATTGATCGAGTAAGGCAAGTCATTGATTAGGATACTTCGTACAACATATTGTATCTCAAGTAGGATCGGGCGTAACCGATAGATACGAGATCAGAGATGGCTTGGTGTGGACCAAGAATCATCGGTTGTTTATACCCGGAGCCGCTGACTTGAGGAGGACATTGATGCACGAAGTACATGATGTCGAGTACGCAGGACATCTAGGGATAGCGCGTACCATCACCCTTTTGTCTCGGAGATATTACTAGCCCCGAATGGTTCGCGATGTAGCCGAGTATATCCAGATGTGTCTTGTCTGTCAGCAGGATAAGGTGGAGCGACGACGACCATCTGGACTACTTCAGCCTCTTTCGATACCAGAGAGACCGTGGAAATCTGTTTCCATGGATTTTATCTCAGGATTGCCGAAAGTAGACGACTTTAAGATAATACTGGTGGTTGTGGACCGGTTCTCAAAGTATGGTGTCTTTATGCCCGTACCGCGGGAATGCAATGCCAAAGAGACAACCCGTCTTTTCTTTAAAAATGTAGTAAAACATTTTGGCGTCGCGGAAGAGATTGTTAGTGATCGTGATACTCGCTTCACGAGCCGGTTTTGGATCGAACTATTCAGATTGATAGGAACGCATCTCCTGTTCTCATCATCACAGCATCCACAAACCGATGGTCAAACGGAAAGACTCAATGCGATGCTAGAGGAGTATCTACGCCACTATGTCTCTACTAGTCAAAAGAACTGGGTATTTCTTCTGGAGGTAGCTCAGTATAGCTACAACTCCCATAAAAGCTCAGTCACAAGAAAGAGTCCTTTTGAGCTTATGTTGGGATGGCAGTCGCTCAGACTCTTGGAGCTTGTACAAGGAAATGGGACAGAGAATTATCCAGCCGCCTTGCGAGAGTTACGCGATAGGCAGGTCATGTACAAGGAAGCGAAGGCTTCTCTCGAGAGAGAGCAGGGTCCCGGATGAGAAGACAGGCGAACAGGCATCGACGTGATGTTGAGTTTGACGTAGGAGATGAGGTTTGGCTTCGGATACCTGAGTATATCCGGAAGCAGGTTTACAAGGGTAGTCATATGGGACTAAAGCCGAAGTACGATGGTCCGTTCAGAGTGATACAATGGATAGGTAAGGTTTCTTATCAACTGGAGTTACCAGATCGATTGAAGATACATCCAGTCATCCATGTATCCCAGCTGAAAAAGTACTTCAAAGATCCACAAAGGTTTGAATGCAGACCACCGCTATTGGTTAGACAAGATATCCCAGCAGTCGAGACTTTGATCGCTCATAGAGTAGTGGGAGCAGGACCACGGCGGCAGACCCATTATCTTATACGGTGGACAGGTAGAAGCACTGATGATGACTCATGGGTGCCATGCGCGCAGCTTTGGCAATATGAGCAGATGCTTCGGGATTACCATGCAGCCTCGAGGACGAGTCCAGACATCGTTGGGGAAGAATTGTCACAGACAAATCCATAGAGCGCTTGCTCGTGCGCTCCCTACATCCGGAGGCTTCACCATAACCACTTGTAAACCCACTCTTGTACATACACCATATTGTGCATGTGTGTCCCTTGTAAGGATCGGGTGTGCTTATAAACCTGAGTCATGTGTGTGCGTCTAGGTCTAAGCTAGGTCACATTAGTCTAGGTCTAGGCTAGGTCAAGATCGAACCCAAGTCGGGTCGGGTCCGGGTCGTGTCAGGTTCGGGTCATGTCGGGTCCATGCCCTGTCGGGTCAGGTAGGTCGGGTTCCAGGAGGTTGGGATGGTTTGGGACAAGTGGAGGCTAACCGGGTGACGGTTAGCCTATTGGGCTCAGGTGGCGCCCAGGCGTGAGGTGCCAGGACACCTCACCCGCATCTCTTGGGCGGGAGCGGTTACAAGGAGTAACCGCCCCCTCCCCTTTGGAGGGAGCAGTTACCCAAGGCAGGGCGCCTATAAGGCAGCCCTCCTGCCATGTTCTGGTTATTGGACGATTTGTTGAGAAAGTGAGGAGTGAGAGTGTAAAGTGTTGTGAGTGACTGTGAAGGCCAAGTGTAGAGACACGGAACAATAGGGCCGGACAACGCCCCGTAGCCGTTGCCGTTGCCGTGACCGGGTGCTGAGAGGCTCTACAGTGCAGGACCTTGCTGCTGTTGACTCAGTGCAGAAGGGTGCCGCGATAGGGTCGTGGTGCGTGCCACAAACGCAGCCGGGCACTCCAGGTGTGTTCTTTCAGAATAGGGCCCATACCGTTCCGATCTTCTTGGTGACAGGGACTGTCACAGGCGGTGACAGTCATCAAGTCTCTCCAGGGCACAGACAGTGCGCTGCCCACCCCGTTCAGCAATAGGGTGCTCTCCAGGGTGCCGACAGGGCGCCCCTCTTCTGTTCAGCCGCAGGCACTACCCCACAGGGTGCCGACAGGGCGCCCCTCTTTTGTTCAGCCGCAGGCACTACCCCACAGGGTGCCGCCAGACCGTCTTCATCCAACCACAGCCGAAGACGTCATTCCCAGCGACCGTGCAACCCCAGGGCGCACAGGACCGTTGTGTGCAGCTGAGAGACCAATGCAGTCGTGTGCACCCTATCCAATACAGTTGTCTCTCAAGGCCGGGTACAGCCAACCGAAAGGTGGCGGGTGTGTGTGCTAACCCCTCTTTGGTGTTCCTGTTTAGGCGAGATCATCTCTGCTCGGTTCCAAGTGGGAACCCTAACTAAATAGAGAAACTCCACGTTGTATTATTCACTACGGAATGGTCTAAGGCTTATGCCGTGTTTATGTATGTTTATCCCTGAATATGCATGAGTGGTGAATGTGCAAACCCCGCCTAACATCTGTTGAAAAGGCAACGGTTTGTAACCTAGGCTGATAGAATCACCGGGTGATTCTAGCCATCACAGTGAGACAAGGTTTTAAAAAAATTTGGTTTTGAAACGACACTGTGACAGACACAAACAGCTCTTCCGTCGGTGGTGAACCGTGCCGCGGCGCGGAGTGCCCTTACACCGTCGCAGCATGGAGGGGGAACCACGCCCCCGTGGAGCACGTAGGGAACGCATGGCCCCAAATACCTCATCACATCCCCACAAGCAATTGCTTCAGCTGCGGGAGCGAGGAAAAGGAAGGAAGCAAAGACGATGAAAGTGAATGCACGCATTGTGAAACAAGCCATCTATATTTTTCTCTCACTAACAGTAATTAATCACTCTGCAATTCTGTCTCCTTAGGTGTTTGTGAGCGTGGTATGGTGTGGTTTATATAGAAGAGTGGGATGTGTGGATGGTATTAATGGCACCGACAACCTCTCTCCTTCCCCCCAGGTAAATGGCTTTTAGAATAAAGAAAGCACAATGAGCAATAGCTCTGTAGGCCAGGGGGTCGACTCACACGTCGAAGGTCATGAGTTTGATACCCAGGGCGTCAAAAGGAAATGGAAATTTATGTTTCACCACCTAACTTGTGTTGACTTACTTATGATTGAGCTGACTGTATAGCTAATTAAATTAATTTCCGTATATTAGTTTACCTTCTAAGATATTAATCATATAGTTTAGCCCGAGTTGTAGGTGGTCAAAGTAAATTTCCATTTATTATATTCTGTTTCTATTAGGATCTTTTTGTGTAATAACTTGGTAAATACCATGTAATTCTAAAACTCACCATCTCCTCTTCATAATTTAAAGAAGCAAAAAACATATACGTAACTTTTGAAAGGTGATGCACGTGGCTTGTTTCCTTCGTTTTCACTCAGCTGTCATGACATCATAGGGTTGTAAATGTTAAGTTGCATTTACATTGATAACATAGATCTTGTCCATATTCTATGGGTAACAACGTTAATATTAGGTGCAGCAATTAGTACAAAACTTGATGTTAGATTCTTTCAATGGCAAGATGAAGGCAGCGGTAGAGAAATTCAAGTAAAACTTTGCAGAAGAAAACGTAGATGAATTACATCCAACTAGATGCAGCGTGTATATCTCAGAGAGAGAGAGAGAGATGGATCTGTTTCATCTACATTTGTAACAACTTTGTGAAGGTAAAATAAATATTTGGACCACCTACATTCTCCTCTATTCGATTAACTTTCACGGAAGATTGAGAAAAATTGTCGGTGACTTGCCATCAATCTTTTTCTACCCCGACAATAGCCTCAGTCGACATGAGAACATACGTCAAACAGATCGATGACCTTTAATTAGATGAAATTTGTGGATTTCAAGTCTAATGGAGAAGGAAAATGGAATTTAATCAATTGAGTTCTTCTGGATTACTGTTCAAGTTATTAGATATCTAAACCCAAAAGATTGACATCCTTGAATGAAGAAAGGTTGCAGTAGCAGTAAATCTTCCTCAAGGCTTACCAAGTTTAGGTATCTGCCTCATCCAAATTTTGGAAATAAAATAGCTCATTTAAGTCATGAAGGAAAAACCTTAACTTCCCTTAACTTCAATAGGCCATATCATGATACCATCATAAGTCATGAAGGAAATGTTGGATTAATGTTAATTATGATTGGGTTTATCAAACTCATATGCATTAATAGCATTTAATTCGTGTTTATATCTCAAGTTATTAGATATCTAAACCCACAAGATTGACATCCTTGAATGAAGAAAGGTTGCAGTAGCAGTAAATCTTCCTCAAGGCTTACCAAGTTTAGGTATCTGCCTCACCCAAATTTTGGAAATAAAATAGCTCATTTAAGTCATGAAGGAAAAACCTTAACTTCCCTTAACTTCAATAGGCCACATCATGATTCCATCACAAGTCCTGAAGGAAATGTTGAATTAATGTTAATTATGATTGGGTTTATCAAACTCATATGCTTTAATAACATTTAATTCATGTTTATATCTCAAATATTCAATTGATGCATCATTGATATATGTAAAAGTCTTAAAGTTTAAAAAGTCACATGTGACGAACTTGTGGACCAAGAGAAGACAAAGTTTAATCCTATATCGAAGAATGAGACAAACCCACATGTCATTTTATATAGTTGGTAGCTCATAAACCTTAGTTCAAAAAGTTTGGGGGAACATGTTAGACCACACACGTGACCTAGGCTTAGGCTTGGGATTAGAAATTGTCTTTAGGTTATTTTTTATACGAAAATCTTTTGATCTAATGGTCAATAGTGTTTATACGCGAATAGAGTGAATCAGATCCATGATATGTAATCCAACATGCACTCTATAAATACGTGATTAGGGCTCCCTAATCATTACATAAAAGTGATTACTCTCTCTCCTCCTGTCTCCCCTTCTTTTCTCCCTTATGTCTATGGTGTGATTGCTCCCATTAAAATTTGGTTAACCATGTTAGGGTTGCATTTGTATATCAAGTTGAATTATCTACTACCCAGAAGGACACCCTGTGCCGCTATTATATTTTATCGGTATTATCAAATGTTTTATTCGATGTATATAGTTTTTTTCCTTCCACAATAATGAAAAGATTTGTAGGTTGCCTTGAATCGAAAATACAATACTGAAGACATCGGTCTTGAAAAGTATTCTTTGGCTAAGTTTCTTAAGTATCAAATGGTAGAGGAAAAATCTGTAACCGAATAGGCTCACAAATTTCAGTTTTTATGTCATAGTTTGAAGGAAGATGAAATGGAGATTCCTGACAAGTTTATTGTTATGTCTATTATTGAGA
The DNA here is from genome assembly GCA_036023115.1 of Brasenia schreberi. Taxonomy (NCBI): domain Eukaryota; kingdom Viridiplantae; phylum Streptophyta; class Magnoliopsida; order Nymphaeales; family Cabombaceae; genus Brasenia; species Brasenia schreberi. Next base: position 4,825,746 of record JAYKKT010000057.1, on the reverse strand, counting down.
AATTTGCTAAGTCTTTAGAGAGTTTCAGCCTAGATCTTAAGCATTAAAAGGATAAGATGATCATTGATGACCTAATGGAAGACATAATAATAGAGGAAGAGCATAGAACTAAAAAACTTGTTATGCCTTTAGATAGCATCCATAGGGTCAACCTTACGGTCATAAGGAAACAACTTAGTGATCATAAGGGAAAACAGGCAAACCATAAACCAAAGGCCAAGATCCAAAACAAACTTAAGAACAAAAAGTGATGGCTTTGGGTAAGGGATTGTCCCTCAAAGAAAAATCAAGAAATTGATGTTCACTGAAGAAGTTATGGTCAACATGGTGGTAACCAATACACTTGTTAGCAAAGAGTATCTATCCGTTAAACCTCATCTCCTTTCTATTTATGAGACACGGTACTGAATTATAGACACTTGGCTAATGTGTACGTATGTGTTGATCAATATCTATTGGTATCTTAATAGACCATCTATGAGCAAACAATGACCTTATGAGATCATTTGATTGTTGAAGTCAAGGGTGTGAACTTGAAGTTACTTTCAAGAAAGGTTCTAACTTTTGATGGAGAAACACATTCTAACGATTCGAAGGAATATCTTCAGTGTTCCTGCTTCAGTTAGGAAAAGATTAAATTACAAATGTAATAAGTCATCATTATTTGACTTAGTACATGGTGTTTTTTTGTAAAGGGTTATTTGTGTGATGCAGAGGATTTGTTTAAAATTAACGTAGAACCAATTATTGATTCTTGTATGAATTTTAATGATAATAAAGTTATCCTTTTGTTTCATCTTCTTCTTCTTTGTGTAATGTTGAATGTTAGGTTGGGTCATGTAAACCTTGATTTTATGAAAATAATGATAATTTAAATCTTATCCCTAAGACTATTATAGATATAAAACACAAATGTTGTATTTGTGGTTAGGCGAAACAACCAAGAAAACCTTTACATTCGGTTGAAAGGAAATTCGAGATTTTAGATTTGGTGCACACTGATATTTGTGAATACAATGAAATGACAAAATGGATAACAAAAGATATTTTATTATGTTTATTGATTATTGCAGTAAATATTATTATATTCACTTACTTAAAAGTAAAGATGAAGCTTTAAAAAAGTTTTATATATTTATAAATGAATTATAAACTCAAATAGGCAAAGTACTTAAATGATTAAAGTCTGATAGGAGAGGAGAGTATACCTCAAATATTTTTCAAGTATACTATCAAAATAACGGTATTGTTCATGAGGTTATTGTTTCGTACTCTTCTTAGTTTAATGGGATAGTTGAACGAAAGAATAGAACCCTATACGATATGGTTAATGTTTTACTTCAGAGTTTTTGGTTATCTACCTACATGTGTGGAAGCTTTGAATATGACTTACCATATTCTGAATAGAGTTCCCCACCGCATAAAGAAATTAGTTTCTTTGAGCTTTGTAAGGGTCAAAAGACCAATCTCAAATATCTCAAAGTGTGGATATGTCTTACGAAAGTACTAATCTCTAAATACAAGATAAAGAAATTGAGACATAAAACTGTGAATGCTATATTTTTGGGTTACATAGAGACAAGTTATGCGTACAAATTCTTGGTCATTACATCTGATGTTTTTGACTAATATATTAACACAATAGTTGAGCTTCGTAATGCTACATTGTTTGAAAATGTGTTTTTCATGAATATTAGAGTTCCCCAAAGTGTATCTTCTAGAAATTCTAACCCTACTACTGGTTGCATTTTTTATCGTATGAAAAGGATGATAAATGTGGGGGTGACCCTGATTGTCTTGTTTTTAGATCAGATGACATTGAAGAAATAACTGAACCAAAGAGAAGTAAATGGCTTAAGATATTAAAGGACTTTGAAAGTAACTTTGTTACTTTTAATGTTGAGGATGGTCCTATCACTTTTCAGCATGCTATAACCTCATCCGAGGTTAAGTTTTGTAAGGATGTCGTTAATAATGAAATCTAGTCAATTCTTTATAATGGTACTTCATAATTTGTAGATTTACCTTCTAGTTATTCTACTGTGGGTTGTAAGTGGATCTTTAAGAAGAAACTCAATGTAGACGGAACAATCAATAGATATAAAGCTATGTTAGTTGTCAAGGGATATACACAAAAGGAAAGAATAAATTATTTTGATATCTATTCTCCATTTTCTCAGATAACCATCATCAAAGTACTTATATTATTAGCCTCTGTATATGACCTCACAATCCATAGATGTGAAGATTGCTTTCCTTCATTGTAATATTTATGAGAAAATTTATATGGATCAACCAAAGGGATTTGTGGGTCGTAAGAATGAGTTTAAGGTGTGTAAGCTTGTTAAATCATTATATGGTTTAAAACAAGCTCCTAAACAAGGCATAAAAAGTTTGATTATGTGATATCATCTTTTAGCTTCGATTCTAAGATTATGAAAAGTGTGTTTACTGTAAGTCGGTTAATAATGCTTTCATTATTCTTTTCCTATACATAGATAATATATTGTTGTTTTGTTTCGATATGAAAATAGTAAATGAGACTAAGTCATTCTTATACAGTAAGTTTGAGATGAAGGTGTAACTGATGAGATTTTAGAGTTCAAAATCACAAGGTCTACTTATGGTATAGTAATATCTTAGTCTCGCTATATTGAGAATGTTTTATAAAGATTTATATATATATAAGGTAGATCTGTTAAGACCCCATATGATTCATCTAAGGCTTTGTATAAGAATGAAAGTAGTATTCATGTATCTTAACTATGATATTATCAGATTATCGGTAGTTTGATTTATCTAACCAATTGTATACGGCTAGATATTGTATTTGTTGTATGTAAGTTGAGTAGATACACCAGTTATCCAAATAGAACCCATAGAAAGATCTAGACGAAGTACTTCACTATATAAAGGAAATAATTTTCTTTGGATTACATTATGGTAAGCATCCTTTTGTTCTTAAAAGATTTAGTGATATTAGTTGGATAACAAAGAACTCTAAGAGTAATGAGATCACTAGATATGTGTTTCTTGTGGGTGTTGATGATGTCACTTGAAAATTCAAGAAATATATTATTTTGCCTTGTTCTACCTTTAAGGTAAAACTATGTGCTTTGAATAACACTAAATTAAAAGTTGAATGACTTAAGGAACTTATGTCTAGTTTACATATGGTAAAGAAGTCACTTCTTGAAATTTTAGTGCTCTATGATAGCATGACTAAAATGACTAAGATCAGTAGTTTTAAGTATAATCAAAAGCAATGGAGACACATTCAAGTTAGACTAAAGTCTTTAAGGGCTATTGTATTTAATGGGGTCATTGTTGTAGACTTTGTTGGACTAAAGATAACACCGTTAATCCTTTGATTAAACATGTATTAGTAGCCTTATTTAAGAAATTTAGGTTAGGGATGATACTAAAACCCATTATTTATTCACAAGCAGTGGCAACCCAATCTATCTAAGTGGAGATCCCACGAAGAAGGTTTAATATGGTAGTAATAAGTTGTTGGGTGAATATGATAACACTTTGTATTATATGATATTTTTAGTATTTGTGTGTCCGTCTCCTGTAAACCTAAAGTGTTATGATTGTAAGTTTAGTAAGAGATTATTCTCTGAATGGGATTGAGTCTTAAGACAAGATGTTAGCAATACATTCTTGGAGATGTTCATCTAAGTGATTGATATTGTGTGGCCGTAATAGGGGAATTGGTTTGTTCTTTAAAGTCAATCATGATACAAGATATGGATGCATGACTAAATGCATCACACCTAAAGATCACGTCATAGCCTTTTATTATGTTGTTACCAATAGACATCTTTACACCCAAGGTTCAGGTTCAAGACGTATGTTCACCTAGTTCCTATAAGGGTAATATTGGATAACTCAAGTGACAATTCAAACCAAAAGCATAATAAAATGGTTGGTTTATGAGGGCACTTTTACACTTAAATACTTTGTGGGGGATTGTTGGATTAATGTTAATTACGGTTGAGTTTATCAAATTCATATGTATTAATAACATTTAATTCAAGTTTATATCCCAAATATTCAATTAATGCATCATTAATATATGTGAAAGTCATAAAGTGTAAAAAGTTAGATGTGAGGGACTTGTGAATGTGATGACTAAGAGGAGACAAAGTGTAGTCACATATTGAAAACTGAGATAAAACCACATGTCCTTTTATATAGTTGGTAGCTCATGAACCTTAGTTAAAGAGCTTGGTAAGGACATGCTAGACCACACATGTGTGTCAGGCCAGGCCTAGGCTTGGACTTGAGAATTGTCTTTGGTCTACTTTTTTGCACGAAAATCTTTTGATCTAACTATCAAGAGTGCTCGCGCGGGAATAGTTATGGGTTGGAGAGATGGATCGGTCTTGGATCCACGATCCGTGATCCAATTCGCATTCTATAAATACGTGATTAGGGCTCCCTAATTAGTACATAAAAGTGATTACTCTCTCTCTCTTCCTGTCAGCCTTCTCTGCTCCCTTCTACTTGTAGTGTGATTACTCTCAATCATCTTTCCTTCAGTCATAGGCGACTGAAGCATGATCGAGGTTGATTCAAAGTTAGGTACGTGTCTTTCGAATTATATATGTGTTTTATCGTAGAAAGAAATCATAGGTGCATGTATATACTTATAGTGGGGCGTTGATTTCTCTAAGGCAAGTTTATAAGGGCGACTCATACATATAACTTCACTTATTTTGGATTTGTGACTCGAGTGAGGTATGTTTACATTTATTTAATATTGGTTTATTTTGCATGTATGTCTATGGATTTTGCGAACATGAAAAATCATGATTTGATCTATTGAAAGATTTTTTCTTCACCTTTTGTGCTTTGAGGATGGAGAGCTTCGGATGCTACACTCTAGACGACAAGGGTCGCCGGAGAATGGCTAAGACGACTGGCATGCAACATTGAGGTAGATATGGGTATCTCTCTCGTTATTTTCTTTCTTTGGTAGAATGGGGAGGCCAAAGCCATATGCACGCCGGGAATCGAACTCATGAACTTCAACTTGTGAATCGACCGGCTAGCCAGTTGAGCTGTTGCTCTTTCTGCCACTGTTGTGTATTGATCTGTAGCAACTTAATTAAATCTGGATTTTGTTATTGGCAAGTTGGAGAAATTGCGTTTTAAAGGGTTGGAACAACAATACCAACATAAAGGTCTGTGTCAAGAGCCCATGGTCGAAGTGCCAAGGAGCGATTCTCGGTCAAAGCTGGAATTGAAATTAAGTAAAATAATTTTATTGCTCCCATCGATTTATATATAGCTACTGGCATAATGCTAACTCCGAGCATACAACATGCTATCGACGCACACGGCTAGAGTGAACGGGGAACTGTGCCAAGCTCATGCACGAATTCCTTCCCTTTTATTCTTCTTCCATATCATTCATCATCATGATATATAAGCTATATTAGTGAAATCTCCCCTTCATCTCCTCTTTAACTGATGCTGCAAACATGAAAGGACACATAATTAAGTACACACATTAAACACACACACTCATGGTGCACTACTACGAACTTTGCAGATAGTTATAAGCTGAGAACTGCGTACAACACACACATATACGTATGTATGTATCTGATGCTCTATGAACTTGGCAGATTGTAAGAGAACTGCTTAACGCAATCAAGTATTCAAATAATGTTTTAACCACCTAAGGCTTGGTAGGGAAAACTTCTGTTAAAATATGAAAGGATGAGTGGTCACTAGAGAATTTTGTGTGCGTGTCTGTATGTGCGCACGAGCGTATATGTGGCTTTTCTTTTGCCTTCATCTCATCTTTAACTGACGCTGCAAAAAAGAAATGATAAATGGCTAGAGTGTGATGACACCTATTTGCCTTCATCTCCTCTTTAACCAAATGCAATCAAGTACCGGAAACCTCTTCCGTAACCATCTCAAGGCTGAGTCTTGAATACTTGTGTTAATATGTGGAAAGAAACAAGCATCCGCAAGATGGTTTATTGGTGAAGAACTATATATATATATATATATATATATATATATATATATATATATATATATATATATATGTGTGTGTGTGTCTGTGTGTGTGTGTGTATGTATGCCTGCGCGAGCGCATGATGCATGCAAAAATGATTGTCTATGGATTCATGCAAGGTTTTACATGGTGAAGTACCTGTTGCAGTTGATGCTCGGAGAAACAGGGAAAGGAAGTGGCACCCCACATTTGCCAGGGATTCCGACCACTAAACCGTAGTTGATCCCAGATACTCCTGGCGCAATTTGCTTGATACAGCCACAAACAACTCTCCGGTCGGCGGTCATCTGCGCCGCGGCATTGAGACCCTTCACACCGGCACAACAGGCAGGGGGAATCATACCACCATGGATCGCATAAGGAATGCATGGGCTCAGATACTTCACCACATCCCCACATGTAATTGCTTCAGTCGTCGGAACGAGAAGCAATAAGGAAGCGAAGATGATGCAAGTGAATACGCGCATGGTAAAGCCAGCCATATCTGTTCTGCTGTCTCAGTACTCCCACACTAATTGCTCAAGCGGAACTCTCTCCAGCTAGCTAGTTCGGTGTCTGAGATCGACTGTGGTGTGGTTTGGTTTATATAGAGGAGTGGGAATCTTTGATGTCATAATGGCACCCACGTCTCTCCCTTTCTCAAAGATAAATTTCATTTAAAGCAGGGAAATTCATGTTTAACTGCCTAGTAATGGATTAATGTACGGGTGAGCCGGCCGGTATAGATAGCTAAAGTTCACTCCCATACTCATTTACAAAGAAAAAAGGCGGTTTAAAGTTCACTTATTGCTCTTCTGAATTGTATAACATATGCAGATTGTGTGTGTGTAAGAGAGAGAGGGGGGATTGATTTGTATGAACATCATCTACCTTCAAGAAAAAGGAATTGAGAACGACAAATTTAATTGAAAAATCTGTGCACAAGAATGAAAAGATCATTTCTATTGCGAACGATGGCTCCGTGCCGAAAGGGTTTCTGGACTTCAAACATCACGAATAAATCCTTCTATTCATTGGTTAAAGCATACCAACTTTTCCCCTCAAAAGATAAATTTAATTTTCTCATGAACTGATCTTCTCTTGCAATTTGATTATGCTTTTTGAGAAAATACACCCACTCTTTCGCACGTTTGGTTTGATTTTGTTAGGGAGACGGATTCGGATCCATGCCCGTACCTAGAAACTGATGCATGCAAATCTGCTTCATCTAAAGCTTTCTGTACTCTTAAAGGGTGGCTGAAGTCAGATGCATGCTCCTCGAATGGAACTCATGATCTTCAGCTTGTGAATCGACCCCTAGCGAGGTTAGCTATTGCTCTTTGTGCTCTGTGCCCTTTCACTTTATGCAAGGTATGTGGCTTCACGTGATCTGAGGATATTTTGTTTGAGACTTCCCGTTTATCTTTTTCTATGCCGACACTCTTCGTGTGGCTTCGACTCACTCCCCGCCTTGTGTCAAATAGGTGCGATGACTTTATTCGCTTCATACTTGAATATATGTGAAGTCACTATTATACAGTTTACAATCTTTTCCAAGCAATTAACAGGGAGAACAAAAATGATGGTTTTTAACACATACGCACATACGCAATATATATATATATATATATATTTTTGTTCTCCTATAGTTCATATAGTATGTATTTTTTCTTCTCCTTTACTTTTTAGAGGCAGGGATGTAATTTAAAAAATTTAAAGCAATTTTAGAAAATAAAAAAGATAACCGTATTATACTTATACTCTAAAAGGTAAAGAAAAAACATGAATAGACACCACAAAGTGTAAAGGATCACTTTATATATTATATATCCTCAATGTCCCGGCTATTTATGAAACAATAAAACATATGAATAATCATTTATTTATGAAACAATAAAACTTTATGAAGACTTTCTTAACTGACAGATGGTAAAAACTTCATCTTATTTCGAATGCTAATGAGAGATCCACTTGAGATTAGAAATTATTAAAGAAACCACAAGATATTTTTCCTTTTACCCATTCAAGCGATTGAAAATGAAAGAAATGGATGATATATTCAAAATAATTACATATTTATAAAATACTATATCAGTTCATCTTATTTCATTTGATCCAGGATGTGATATGGTTCCTAATGATGGACTGAACAGTTCTAATAAGATCTCTCTTGTTTTATTCTAATAGCTTTTCTTTTATGAGTAAGCTTGGTGTCTGTACATGTAATCTATGTTTCGAGGTCTAATTTATTACTCCATATCTTTGATAAGGTGGAAATCAACTCACAAAAAGCAATAGCTCACCTGGTTAGGGAGACAACTCACAAGTCACAGGCGATGAGTTTGATACACTCGGCATGCATCTGGCTTGATCCTTCCCGTTGTCACGAAAACAAAAATCCGTGAAAAGAATTTGTTTGTGTCTTCCTTTCTTGCATAAAATTGGTAGCATGCATGGTCCCCTTGAAAGATGAAATTGACAGATTAGAATCAGCCAAGTTTATGTAGGAAGAAACTTGACCCGAATCGCAGTCGGATCTATCATGGGTCCGGCCTCGAAACCGACCTCCAATCGGATACGAGATCTTAAATCTTCGTGTCTTGGCACCCTTTTTTTGTTTCTTCATCTGAACTATGTGGAATTCAGGTCTGATGTAGACAGAAAAAGAATTGGATCAACTGGATGCATGCTATGATTTGAGCTAATTAATTCTGGCCGTCTTCACGAATAGATTGCCATGATGTGAGATATGGCCGACCCATTACTTCCCGGGTACGGGAGTTGGACATGGCTGGTCCCGCGCTCTTCTCTGCTCTGCCCAGCCACATGCCTTACCCGGCAACAGCTCTGGTAAAAGAATCAACTTCGTTTGGTTTGTTCCTTGCTCGTTCATGTTTCAACTGCTATATGAGCCAGGATTGATTCTTGAAAACTAATTAAAAAAATTCAGATTTTACTATGCACCCAAGTTAATTCAACAACTATTAAGCTTTTCTCATGCAAGGCCATGTGTCAACTCAATTTACGTTGGACCATTTTTTATTGTTTCCTTCCAAGTTAATTATATTTAAGATATTTGAGTTAAAAACGAAGGTTGATTGCTTGTTCCAGCTTTTGACAAAAAACTTTAGGTAAATAAGAGACCATTTGTTTAGGAAATTCAAGGAAACCCTCTCGCAACTCAATTCAGACCTGCTCGTGAATGAATGTCGATCCATTTGCGAATTTAAGTTGAGAAGAGGCTGTTTGACTAGAAATTAACTCGTCTCCTGTGTAGGTAAACGATCCCAGCAACAAATTAACAAGGGTTGTTCGTTGTTGATTAACTCACGGTTCATATATTTTGGCTTATGTTTACCAGCCCCGCCACCATTAAGCAACAAATCTTAGTTCCGTGTTAGACGAAACTTCTGGAGAATCTATTTATTGGATAGTCCTCCGGCATATTGCTAGTTTTGGGAGCAATATTCCTCTCACTGCAAAGAGGCCAACCCCATCTAGACAAGCAATCTCTTCAAGAGTGATGCTTAATTCTGTGTGTTGTAGTTTTTTACCATGTCACACTAGGCGGAGAATGACATGAGGTTTACCAAGAAAGAGTTCCATTGAGGTAATCTCTTTTTTCTTTATAACTGCAATTATCGAGAAAAAAATATGTTCTCATGGAACCCATGGACTAGAGCTAAATTCCACCATACTCATATGTGTGTGTATATATTTAGCCATATACTATCCACCTATGACATGACCATTCATGTATATCTATTATTTTTTTGGTATCATGCATATAATTTAAAATTTTAAGAGTATTCAAAAAAGGACAAATGATAATATTAATCGAGTATGAATGAGCAGCATCAATGATAGGCAGATCTAATTTATATATATATATATATAATATACACACACGCAGAGGAGCATGTTGGAGTTTAGCTGTAGTTCATGGGTTCCATGAGGACATAATTTTTTCTTGATAATTACCATTATAAAGATAAAAAAAGACATTAAGCTCAATTATATAGTGTGCAGATTAGACATTGCCAGTGCAAAACCGGGCTGGTGGTTTCAACCAGAATCAAACGGACCTTGAAACCACCAGTAATGAGAACCGTAACTGAAACTGAAGACCTCTCAGTTCGATTACAATATAACAGCCTTGGATTCAAATATATTTTTTGAAATCCCCTTTCACATAATGAGTCATAGTTGAATGGTATGAAGCTCTTCTGTCTTTTCTAGTGGGGAGTTTGACTCTTATAGGACGCGTTGCATGCTCTTGTAAAATATTTTTATTACCTTTATATGTCAAAAATAATTGTTTGATATTTGTTTATTAGTACACCTTATCATGGCTTAATGGCAAAACTCATCTTTGATTGACCCATTTGGTTGGAGTTCGACTCCCTAAAAGACGCTAGCCTCCTTGTTGTATATGGCAGTTCAAAAATCAAAACCAGAACCGTCAATGATCTTCTCTCATGAAAAATAAATAAATGTAGATCATTGTATGTTCGTGATCGGTATGCCTTGTCTAGAAGAGAAGGAAATCACCTTTTTTATTCATTTGGTCTAAGCCGGCCGTCAATGGGCTAAAGCTCTTCCGGTGCAGGTTTTCTCTATACCCAAGATTCAAGCTCTTGACATTGCTTAAGCGGAGCAAGTGCAGAACCAGTTAGAACCAACCAACCGTTGGTAAAAAATCACCTTTTCAATTAGGGTTTTCTATATGGTGACCGGCCCTGGAAAATTAGATGACCTTTCGGCTTGATAGGCTACAGTACATGGCAGTGGCAAGCTATGTAAGTGTAGCCCACAAATTCGACCGTGGTTTAATAAGTTTCCAGTTAACCGTAGACCCAGCAGTAGTTTGACGTTTAAATCGTTGAAGGGTTGGATTTTCTTGTTTCAAAAGTGTTGGAAGGAAACATAAAAAATGATCTTACATTTTGAGTTAAATGCTAACATGGAACTTCATCGAAACAAAAAAAAAAAATCTGACCCCACCTAGTAAGCTAAAAGGGTTTGTTGTTGTGTTCTCCGTTGAAGACTGAAGATGGAGATCTAATACATTGTGAGCGCATTTGCAGTCAACCTGCTTTTATTGATCCAACAATGTCCACAAAATCAAGGTGCAACATCATTTGAAATCTATCAAACTTATCATTTATTCACTAAACCGATTCATGGAAGAATGGAGGGTCAATCTTATGTGATTGCTTTGTAATTATCACCACCAACAAATTAATTGAATGAATGTTAACAAATTACCAAAAAATCCACCAATCAATTTCCGAAAAGGCAATCCAAGAAACCAGAAAATTTTTGGGAATCGGATCCCCTAATAATCTAAATTCAACATCACAATTGCCTCGTTCATACCTAGTATTAGTAAATCACCAAAATAGAAAATGGGGAGAACAAACATATTGCTGTCTATGAATATGAAAGAAGAAAAAGAATGCATTCTATCACCGGGAGGAGGAAGAAAGAATAAAGACATTGTTGTCCATAAATCTGAAAAGTCTAGCATGAAAACCCAATGTAGGCCTATGTGTTTGCTTGCACCCTTTGTATTTCTAAGCCAGGGTTGAACGCATCCAGTGGAAGACCTTCAGGCAGACTCCTCGCCAGAAAACCTATGTAGGCGCTCACATAAATTTCATCCAATCTAACTTTGCCTGACAGAATTTTCCAAGTCCGCCACGGAACGTTCACTGTAAAAGTATGAACAGATAATAGATTTCAATGTAAGAATAAGCTTTCTGTTTGTACATGTAATCTATGTCTTAAGGACTGTAATTTATTGCTTCTATCTTGGGGAAGAAGGTCAAGGACTCAAGATACGTAGATCTTTACTTCTGTGTATGTAACATCCTTTCATAACTTCAAATATCTGAAGAAAAAAGTATTCATCTCTTCCTTTTCTTTGATGAAAATGATAGGTTGATCCCCTGGAAAAATGAGGTTGACTGATTAGAATCAGTTAAGTTGGTTTTGGGAGCCGCCAACTCGGATCACAGTGAGATCTATCATGGGTCCTGACCCAAACCGTCCTCGAATTAGATATTAGATCTTAAATCTTCATATCTTTGGATTTGTTTTGTTTGATTGATTGTTTGTTTTTTTACAATGGGAGGCTGAAGCTTAACATACACGCATGTATGTCCCAAGAATCGAACCCACCACCTCTGTTGTGAGAGTCGGAGATCCCTCCCAAATGAGTTGACGCTCTGCATGAAGATCTTTTTTGTTTATAAAGCTGGCATATGTGGATTTCAGTTGGAAAAAGAATTGGATCAATCGAATGCATGGCATGAATTTGGCTAATTCTGTCCGTCTTCGTGAATCAATTGACGTGATGTAAGATATAGCCGACCACTGTCCTATCTCAGATGATGGGATCCTCTCTCACGGAGATCACTGGAAGCTGTAGACATGGGGTCACCATGAACTGAAAACCAAAAGAAAAGAACCCCTACAGGAGTAAAACCTAAGGAACTGTATATGCTTTTAGTTTTTACTTCCCTGCTGCAAGCACATGTTAGAACCGCCACGCTACACCACCGGGTGGTCTGTGAGTAGACATGCGGTGCCTCGCATGCTACATGACAGCATCAAAATTTCATGGCAAGAAATCTCAGTTGCGTTATGTGAACCGTTGGATGAAGATATGACAATAAATATTGTTTGAAGAGTACTACATATATACATAGTTTGTGTGAGTGCGTGTGTGTGTGATTGGCACCTACCAATATCCTCGTAAGATGCTGACAGGAAAATTACGACAGCCGTTTTCAGAAATTTCATTTGATTCTTCATTTATTTTTTGATTTCCTACCAAACAATTATTCTACTTCATTGGACAGTCCTCTCGGTATATAGCTGGGTATTTTGGTACTAAAATATATACATTTCACAGCTTCGCATGCCTCAGTGCAAGCTTAAGTTGGAAAAGAATCAGGTCTTTTTTATAGAACACATCTATTTCTTCATTTCTTTTCGATTTTTGCCAAGAACGATTCAAATTATGGGATAGTCCGCAGGCGTACTTGCCTTTTATTAAAGTTAATGCAAGTCTTCAACAGCTTCTCTCACCTCAATAAGGTTTTGTAGGTGGGGCCACAGAATTGTTTAATGTGCCGTGGGGTGAACTATGGAATTGAAGTCCACGTACTGAACCGCAGGATACAGAACTTCTGCTGTCTATTCAAATTTGAGGGGCGGATGCCCCATGCAATTCAGCGTAATGTAGATCCTCCACGGTATAATACAGATAGACATTCAGCTTCTTATATGTGCATATATATATATATATTCAATTAACAGTTACGAGTGATTCAAGCGCTGAGGAAGAAAGATGGGAGTTTTTTGCTGGTAAATGGTTTGATTTATGTTATGTTTTATAACTCGTCTCTCTTCCTGAGATTTTCCATTTGAGCTTCGCCAAAATGGCTTAAGGTTAATTATCTTCTCCGGAGATATAAAAAATCTCGACCATTGCAATATCGGCACTTGCAATCGAGTTGTGGATGCTTTTTCTAGAAGAGCAAAGAAGACAGCCCTTAGGGTTTTTCTAAGGTAACCTGTCGCCGGCCTATGGAAAGATATGTGGGTAATATAAGACATTTTCAATCCAACGTGAGGCTCGATGACATCCTAACCTGAGCTCCATAACAGTCACTTCGAAGCCCGAACACATCCTTACCAATCGCATTTCCTCTTCTGTTACAATTTTATGTGCGTTGTGCTATTGGCTGCAGACTGAAGATGGAGACGTGATTGATTGCATGCATATTTACAGTCAACCTGCTTTTAGAAATCATCACTAGAGACCACGAGATCAAGGTGCAAGTTCTTCTGAAACGGCTATCAATCTTGTCATTTACTCACAAAACTTTGTAAGTTTTTTTATTACATTGAATGGCTTGAACTCTTTTTTCACCAAGAAAACACTAAGACGTGTGAGACATAAGTATTTATGTGTGTGTTTTTGTGGGCCTCAAATACATAGGCTATATCTTTGACGTCGCTGATCGAACGTTAACACTTCACATAATAACCGTTGCGGTGCAGATTTATCCACATAAGATAGAGAGAAACGAAAACCTTCCTCAGCAATATAGGGCACTCGTAGCATGGAGGAAACATGGAGGTTGTCCAGAAATGACAGTCCCCATCTGGAGATTCAGCAAGAACTTCTCAAGGCGCGTACAAAAGAGCACAGAATTAAGATCAAAATATCCTCATGGTGTCATTCATCCTAACGCGACAAGATCACTAATTCCGATTCAGAAGCCATTAAAGCGTGAGGTGAGATACCAAAGAGCCTTGTGTATTTTGCAAGCAAGATTTACTTTTTATTGTCCAGATACAAAGAGGTGAGCTACCCAAAAACCTTATATATCATTCGTCATAGTTGAACTGAGGCTTTCTTCCTCTCTTTTTCCTCATAGAACGTAATTCATGTAGAGTGAGTTTTTTAGTGGCATATGGCCCTTGTAGTGCGAAAAGATCGTGAAGACCAATAGGCAATCCTCGAGTCTTGTAATTTAAAAGTGTCTGTTGCGACTAAGAAGGCTGTTGGTATATGAAATTTCTTTCATTCTGTTGCCAAAACAAGTGCAATGTGTGACTATTTTTTATCAATAAAAGTAGGCTGATAAGTATAGTGCAATATTGTCAGCCTCCACTTCAAAAACAATGAGGATATATATATATAATGATTGGAACCGGTCTTGCATATTATGTTCAGGTTTTATCATTGTTTTTTTAGCATGAGATCGGTATATGTTAGAGGTTAAGCGTTAGCATATTCGTATTTTTTGTAAGTATATTATATTCGTATTTTTTGTAAGTATATTTTATTCACATGAATACTTTTGCTTTTAAATGTTGTGAATGGATGATGCCTTTGTATACTGACATATATTAGTTTCTCTCTTTTTCTCTCATATATTTATATAAAGTACTAGGAGTGATATACCAGAATCCTAATCAGGGATCCCTCATAGTAGACATCTATCTCAATAGACACCAGCTGCTGTGTGTTGTTGTGAGCATCTTGAAAACATTAATTTATGTCATTAAGTATGAGTCAATCATACTTATAGTTGAAATTATGGTGGCCTTTTCTTTTTGTGGTAGTATGCTTCGCTTGTACTCGTCCGGGATCATCGCGGAGAAAGTGCTACTTTTAGTGTTTGGATACCATTACTTGAAAACCCGGATCGTGACTCCAGCCTTGCCCTTATAAGGGTCACTGCAAGACCGGACACAGAAAAGAATGTGATCGAAGCCAGTTGGCAGGTACCATTAAACTTGACTCCATCTCTTTCTTGAATCCGTTGCCAGTCGTTCCGAATTTTGCAAACTTGTCGAAGGATCATCTCATATCACTGAGTCCACCGTTCACTTCTTGGTCGGGAACCACTTGATCAGATCCGGTCATGTACATACACAAGCATTAGTATGTGTATATATTTACATATACACATATACATAATCTTTAAACTTGAGAGTTTGCATGTATATATAATATAAACTCTGAAGTTTGAAGGTTCATTTTCATTTAATTTTAAATTGAGTTTTCACATGATAAGCAATCACAAGTGTTTTGGTAAGTTAAGAAAATATAAGTTTGAACTAATAGAGGTTTATCATCGATTCGGTCAAGAGGCAGATAAAGTAGTCGATCTTGAATTCTTCTTAGTCGACGTTGTGCTTGATTTTGTGTTATATCAGTATTTAGCTAAAAAATCATGAAATCTAAATCGGTCGTGCTTTCTTAAATTCGATAACAAGCTTTTCACCAAAACTATCTTGTTTAGTCATGAAAGGCAGTAGCGAAAGAAATAGTAAGAAAAGGTACTTTGAAGACAATCGATTGAAGCAAGCCTTCTTAGAAGCTCATCCTATTTGCATAAGGTTTTCTTTAATTTCAGAAATTGTTGGCTTTTTAGAAAAAACTGAAATTACTTAGTTGTATGGGCAGCTAACTGCTGATTATTACTTTAAAATCCCCAGGTGAGTCCATCTCGGTTTGGTGGAGACACAAACCCGCACCTGATCGTGTTCGTGTTCATGATGGTAAGTTGATCACCCTTAGTATTTCTTAAGATGTCTAGGCGGATCGAAATTAATGAAATTCATGATCTTAGAAAATTAAAATAATAGGAAGGATGTTAAGAATCACATGAATAAAAAATGCAAGTACCGGACTTATATAGGTAAATGCATAATGTCTTTGTAGGTTGAATAAATATTTTCACCATTCAATCTTTAGATTATCGATTTAGATGATAAAACAAAAAGTAAAACACATTTAGTGTACATGATTCATTAAATAATATATAAAAGTACAAAACTATTTTTTATTTCAAATTTTCATCGTTAATCACAAGAGTCAAAATAGTAAAAATGTTTATGCATAATTATATACGAAAAGACATTATGGATTTGAAACTATATATATATATATATATATATATATATATATATATATATATATATATATATATATATAGAGAGAGAGAGAGAGAGAGAGAAAAAAGATAGAGAACACAACCCATTTATATCCAAAACATGTTCAAACCAATGAACGGTTAACATGGTAAAACAAAAAGTAAAAGATCTATATGAAAGCAATCAATTACCGAACCTATTTAGAGGTGATAAACAGACGATGTTACTGATTGATGAAACCACCTTAAACGCGTTTCATATATTGGTTGTGTCATTGACGTCTTTCACACACACATACCCTCAGGTCATTCAACCTCCTTTTACATACATATATATTTATATATTATGTATGTATGTATATGTGTATGTGTAAGAGAGACTCTTGGTCCACATGTCTCTTTTTTGCTCGTTAATTTGTTATCAGGACCCAGACGGAAGCCGGCAATTCTGGTTTGGACACCTTTACATGGGGTATTGGCCAGATAGGTTTCTGCCACATTTGTCCGATGTTGCAGCCAAAACATATTATGGAGCAGAAATTTATACAGACAAGGTGGAGCCACCGCACACCATCACCCAAATGGGCAGCGGCCGCTTCCCTGCCGATGGATCCGTCGGAATTGCTGCATATTTCACCGACATGAAGTTCCTGAGCCTAAACAGAACAGGTGGCTGGCAATGAGTGCAGGCCAGCTCACGGATGTTACAACTCGACCCAATTGTTATGGCATCGCCAATCTCGGTTGCAGGCCCAATGGAAATGGTGGAACTTACACCTTCTACTATGGAGGCCCTGGCTATAATGAGAATAGGCAATGGCAGTCGAGCTAAATCGCTGACGGCTTCCTCTGTAAGTCTGTATATTTGCTCATCAACATTTGGCAGAAGGATAGATACAGGAGTGGGTGTTATGACAGCGACTGTATTTCATCCCCAACCCAGAGGGCAGAATTCCTCTACGGGCCCCCTTTGTCTTATTGGACTGCTGGTGGTTATCAAAGCGCAATTCATTTTAAGCTTCAAAAGGTTCTGTGTGTGTGTTTGTGTGAAAGAGAGTCGTGCCCCGTGCAATGGCTTGAAGTTATCAACTTTATTTGAGATGTGAAGTGCTGCCTTTCAAGATCATGATTCCGAATTTTTCTTTTTCTACAATACAGTGAAACTTTTAACCCCTACAACTGTACCATATATTTCAGGATAATTAACTTCAGAGGGTTTATGAGAATTAATTCAAGAAGTTCTATTTCATTTAGAAAATAAACAACCCCCAAGTCACTCAACTCCCTTATATACACACATATATATTCATAAAATATATATGTGTAAGTGTAGGAGAAAGAGAGAAACAGGGAGAAAAGGATTGTTTTTCAAGAGCATGATTTTGTGTTATCCTTTTTCTACAATAACTTTTTAACCCTAAAATTGTGCCTATACTTCAGAATACCCTTACTTCTGAGGGTTTTTGAGGATTAATTCAATAAGTTCCAATTCATTTAGAAAGTATACAACCCACAAGTCATTCAACCCCTTTTTGAATACACGGATACAAAGCACTGGGAGTAATAAATTTTGAATGTGGTACAGCAAATACAGAGGGAGGTGGAATCAAGGAGTTCGTTATCTTCATCATCAGCGGTGGATCTACTCTCTCTTCATACATCATCTTTTCATAAAAAAGACACACCCATTGCGCACCGCTCTTCAAACAGGATGAGCTCGTCTGTCCTTTGAATAAAATGCTCATTAGTCACGTTCTGTCGCTGGCCATAAAGGACTTCAGTCGCAATATCTCCTAGACATGTTCAAATAGTGATGCATCGTGGGCACGTGTGCTCTCTTAATAAAATGTGTTTTAAGCATGTCACGTCATCATCTACCATCTTCCCTACTCGCTTGAAACGTCCACTGCCATGACTGATTGAGCTTAACATAGATTTTGATAGTGGCACAGAAAGAAAAAAAATGGAGAGATCGAAGAACGGTTAGAAAGACTTTAGGAAAATGAGAGTTAGAGAGTGCAAGATCAAGACAGAGATTGAACTATTGAGTTAAAGAATAAAGAATGAGATCAAGGAGAAAGGCAGATCGAGAAAGGTGATTTGAGTTGTCGGTGACACTAATCGAAACATCCAGAGAGGAGAATTGAGTGATCAAGGAGAAAAGAGAGAACATGCAGCAAGGGTAGTTTCGAAAATTGTGTTAAAAAAAGTGCGTGTTTAGTAAAATTGAGTGTATGAAAAGCAACTAGACTGAATTAAACTGTTATATATGCAATTTCCCTTTTAAGCACAAAGCAAAGGTCTAAAACGGTGCTCGGATAGTGGGGACAGGTGCAAGAAGTGGCCATATCTTCCACATATTGTATTAGATTGGACTAATCAAGTAGGTAAGTCACAGAATCAAGCTGCAGTTTTTTGTCAGTGGGCATCTTATCTGTACCTTTTTCATTTCCATCACAACATATTCGTATATTGTTTCTCGCTATGGTTGCAGACTGTCTGTGGGTTCTTCGTTTTGTACTTTTGACGTAGTTCTGTATTTCAATGAGCATAAATTCTACTATTTTCCTTTTTATTTTTGTTCTGGACTACTACTACAAATTCATTGGATCTCAAGGATATGAACGGAACGCAAGCCTGAAAGATGATTCTTTTGCCTAGCGAGAGTCCTAATTCTCTTCCTATTCAATTCTATATGGGCAGAGACATCTAATGGGTTCCCGGAGACACGTCACACATACAAATGCTTGTTTTGGAAGTTAATGAAACGTTGTCTTGCAGGAGCAGGTCAGCTATTGGAAGATGACGCACAAGTATATTGGTTTTGATTGTTACACCACAGGTAGCAGTTTCTATTATCATCTTTAAGCCAATGACCATGCTTCAGAAAATGGTGGAGATGATAAGTGCTCTATTTTGAACAGAAAGAAATCTTTCTGTGTTACAGAAGGTCAGCTATTGGAAGATGATGCACAAGTATATTGGTTTTGATTGTTACATCACAGGTAGCAGTTTCTATTATCATCTTTAAGCCAATAACCATGCTTCAGAAAATGGTGGAGATGATAAGTGCTCTATTTTGAACAGAAAGACATCTTTCTGTGTTACAGGTCAGCTATTGGAAGATGATGCACAAGTATATTGGTTTGTTGTTACATCACTGGTAGCAGTTTCGATTATCATCTTTAAGCCAATGACCATGCTTCAGAAAATGGAGATGTTAAATGCTCTATTTTGAACAGAAAGACATCTTTCTGTGTTTCTCTTGAACTGTGTATTTCTTGATTCTTAATATGTGTAAGCTGCTGTTAAACTGTTCTTTTCCCTAAATGGCCACTGTAGTTAATGGAGTATTAAGCCCTTTTAGACCAGGTAGATGAACAGGAGGATCCTTATGTGCAGCTAGTCTATGCTGGTAATGATGCACCTTTGTGATCTCTTTTGCAACCGTATTACGCATATAAGTATACATGTATATATATATATATATATATATATATATATATATATATATATAAGAAAACTAGATCCTATTTGACATGCTCATTCATTGTTTTTTCTGTGATATGTGACATGGTTGTAATTTAAAACTTTTAAAGATTTTCAAAAATAACAAATAATTTTATTATACTAATGTATCTAAAAAGCATGATCGAATATTAGTAATGCCGGTAGTGAGTAAGATTTAATCACAGTATGGAGAGAGAATATTCCATGTGCGTACTCATCCGTGCATTTGTTTTACTTGAAAAGTAGTAAAGTATCTTTTTGCTTTTAAAAATTAAATCTCAACCATCGATCTCATCGATTAGACAGTTGACATCCTTTAATACATTTAAGCATAAATCATTTATCACATTCTATCTATATATAGGTATATGCTTAATTCAATCGATGCTTAAATCCATTGAAACATTTCTATCGTTTGATCGGTGCGTTTAATGGTAAAGATTTGAAATAAAAAGATGAATTATATTGTTGTATATTAAATAAAAATATAAAAAATGTAATGATGCAATTTGTTTTTTAAAGTCAAATCTCTATTGTTGATCATGTTGATCGAATGTTTGACAAGGTTTAAGCATAGAACAAATTGAACACGGACCACTCATGTCGGATCATTACCCATGAGTTGTTCACTCATTTCTTGCTTTGAAGGGCATGAGTGTAATAACATTATTCTTCATCATTGTTTGAAAATTTTTAAAATTTTATTTTATACTCATGCTATCAAAAAGGTGTGAATGAGCCTATTTGAAGTGGGAAG